>CM035841.1:105743896-106343896 GCA_020510985.1 Pholidichthys leucotaenia | reverse complement strand
CGATTTACCAGTCAATCTACGTTCCTACTCTCACCTATGGTCACGAGCTTTGGGTAATGACCAAAAGAACGAGATCGCGGATACAAGCGGCTGAAATGAGCTTTCTCCGTAGGATTGCTGGACTCACCCTCAGAGACAGGGTGAGGAGCTCAGTCATCCGGGAGAGGCTCAGAGTAGAACCGCTGCTCCTCCACATTGAAAGGAGTCAGTTGAGGTGGTATGGGCATCTGATTAGGATGCCTCCTGGACGCCTCCCACTTGAGGTGTTTCAGGCACGTCCCACTGGGAGGAGACCCCGGGGCAGACCCAGGACTCAGTGGAGAGACTATGTCTCCCAGCTGGTCTGGGAACGCCTTGGTATCCCCTCTGAAGAGCTGGAGCAGGTGGCTGGGGAGAGGGAAGTCTGGGCTTCTCTGCTTGAACTGCTGCCTCCGCAACCCGGACCTCCGGAAAAGCGGTAGAAGATGGATGGATGGATGGATGGATGGATGGATGTATATTTCAAAAACCTTCAGTGAGAACTACCACCAAGCAACATTGTGTTTCAGTGCAAGGAGTCAGATTATGGAACGATTTTGGACCTGAATTAAAATCATGTACAACGCTTGGACAATTTAAACAAAAACTAAAGGAAGAAATACGCCAAACATATATACAAGATGACATGTAAAATCACATAAGGATTGTCATATTCAGTCTGTGTTGTGTTGTTGCTTAGTTTTTTGTCACATTTTGTCTTAGCTTTGTTCTGAATTGTAATCGCTCTTTTTTGTTTTTCTTTTGAATTCTTGGATGGAATATGGGTGGGCAATATAAGCTGCGGCTTCAGCCATCGCCCATTTCGGATAACTTATGTTGAACTGTATAATCAGAGGAGTTATTGTCTAATTTGACCTTGTTGGATTTTCTTTCCCCCTTTGTAATATTATTCAGTTTCTTTTAATCTGTACTTTTAATCTATCCGAAATAAAGATTCATTCATTCATTCATTATTACGATTTCATAAACACTCACCGTTGTCTGCTTTCTGATCTAACACTATTTTTCTCCTCACACCTGTTTCATTTACAACAACCACAACACACAAAATAGCCTTCTAGCAGGCTTTGATGGGCATAAAATTGGGCCATTATTATAAAAAGGTTACACAGATAGATCCACTCTCCAGCTCTCTTGGCAATAAACCCGAACGGCACAGATGCAGACGGCAGATGGCTTATGGTAACCATGGTAACTGTGGATGTATACCGTGACGTCATTGTAACGCATGCGCGCGTCGACTACCTGTCCTCTGAACAGAAACAAGACACGTTTCAGCAAGATGGCCGCCGGACCAGGGAAACTTTAAGGCCCGAATCGAGGATTTGTGTAAAAGCTGTCCAAAGAAGACTTTTCTCCGTCATCAACAGATGTGAGGAATGTTTGTAGGACGACAACTAAACCGACCCGGAGAAGGTTCTGGTTCCGTTTCTGCTTTCTGAAGGCTTTTCTTCGTCGCCGCTGTTGCGGCAGATCAAAATCCACTCAGCAGGTTTGTGGGACTGGAACGGTTTCCCCAAACTCCACCGATTCTGGGGAGCATAATTCTGGTCAAAATAAATGTGCTGGGGCGGGGGGGGGGGTAGTACAGGCTTTCTGTATGTGTGTGTGTGTATATACACTCACCGGCCACTTTATTAGGTACACCACGCTAGTAACGGGTTGGACCCCCTTTTGCCTTCAGAACTGCCTCAATTCTTCGTGGCATAGATTCAACAAGGTGCTGGAAGCATTCCTCAGAGAGTTTGGTCCATATTGACATGATGGCATCACACAGTTGGCGCAGATTTGTCGGCTGCACATCCATGATGCGAATCTCCCGTTCCACCACATCCCAAAGATGCTCTATTGGATTGAGATCTGGTGACTGTGGAGGCCATTTGAGTACAGTGAACTCATTGTCATGTTCAAGAAACCAGTCTGAGATGATTCCAGCTTTATGACATGGCGCATTATCCTGCTGAAAGTAGCCATCAGAAGTTGGGTACATTGTGGTCATAAAGGGATGGACATGGTCAGCAACAATACTCAGGTAGGCTGTAGCGTTGCAACAATGCTCAATTGGTACCAAGGGGCCCAAAGAGTGCCAAGAAAATATTCCCCACACCATTACACCACCACCACCAGCCTGAACCATTGATACAAGGCAGGATGGATCCATGCTTTCATGTTGTTGACGCCAAATTCTGACCCTACCATCCGAATGTCGCAGCAGAAATCGAGACTCATCAGACCAGGCAACGTTTTTCCAATCTTCTATTGTCCAATTTCGATGAGCTTGTGCAAATTGTAGCCTCAGTTTCCTGTTCTTAGCTGAAAGGAGTGGCACCCGGCGTGGTCTTCTGCTGCTGTAGCCCATCTGCCTCAAAGTTCGACGTACTGTGCGTTCAGAGATGCTCTTCTGCCTACCTTGGTTGTAACGGGTGGTTATTTGAGTCACTGTTGCCTTTCTATCAGCTCGAACCAGTCTGGCCATTCTCCTCTGACCTCTGGCATCAACAAGGCATTTCCGCCCACAGAACTGCCGCTCACTGGATATTTTTTCTTTTTCGGACCATTCTCTGTAAACCCTAGAGATGGTTGTGCGTGAAAATCCCAGTAGATCAGCAGTTTCTGAAATACTCAGACCAGCCCTTCTGGCACCAACAACCATGCCACGTTCAAAGTCACTCAAATCACCTTTCTTCCCCATACTGATGCTCGGTTTGAACTGCAGGAGATTGTCTTGACCATGTCTACATGCCTAAATGCACTGAGTTGCCGCCATGTGATTGGCTGATTAGAAATTAAGTGTTAACGAGCAGTTGGACAGGTGTACCTAATAAAGTGGCCGGTGAGTGTATATATATATATATATATATATATATATACAGTATATACAGTATATAATGAATGTATGTATATATAATGTACTGTATGTATGTACAGTAGGCGATTTGTTCATTTTTTAAGAAGGGGATGGTGCACAAACCTATGAGCATGAGGTACAACGCACAAACCTAAGTATAAATTTGCAACAATAATGGTGCAAAAATATGACAAAAATACTAACTTGCACTTAAAAAGACAAATTAAGGCACAAAAAGTTACAAATCCGTGAGAAAATGCAAGTTAAGAATGTAGTGGAGGGAAAAAAAATTCCAAGGAAAAAAAAATACTAACAACCAGATTTTTACAAGAATAGTCGCAAATTTCCAGGGAAAGTTTGCAAATTTTGGACATTTTTTTTTCCACATAAATTTTCCAATTTGTGAAGTTTTTTCTTGTAAACATAACCTTCTTGAAAAACTTACACATCCTTCTGTTAAATTTGCAGCTTTTCCCTGGCCATTGTGTGATTTTTCTCCCTGATAAATTTAGTAATTGTTTCCTAATAAAAATAATCCATGCATTTATGTCTTCACGACTAGATTATTACAATGCTTTTTTTTTTTTTTTTTTGTTACTTATTTGTACCTGTAGGTAGACTTGGTTTGCAGTCTGGTGACAAGCCACCGGCTGCTGGTCGCTGCGTGCGCGAGCGCCCTAAACCTACATGTTTTTGGTATGCGGGAGGAAACCGGAGAAATCCCGGAGTAAACCCACGCAACACGGGGAGAACTTGCAAACTCCACACAGCTCACTGTTGGTCGGGGGCTGGAATCGAACCCACGATCTCATGATCCCCGCGATCCCCCGGCCAAGGGTAAAACTGTGCTGCCACAGTGCTAAACCACTGCGCCACCGTGCAGCCCATGCTTTGTTTACTGCTTTAGACAAATCTTCTCTTTCTCGTCTCTAGTTTCTACAAAATGCTGCAGCCAGACTACTTACACATTCTAGGAAACGAGATCATATTACCACCATATTACATGCCTTACAGTGGCTACCAGTGGATTTTAGGATTTATTTTAAAGTTCTTACACTTACTTATAGAGCACTACATGGACAAGCCCCATCCTATTTATCCGATCTCCTTCTTAAACATACCCCTGCTCGCACTCTTATTGATCTGAAGCCCATGACTTGTTAGTTGTTCATTTTACGAGACTGAGGACCAGGGGGAAAAGAGCCGCAGCGTTTCCGCTGGTAACACTTCCGTGTGGCGGGCCGTCACCCCTGAAACTATGCCACCACGCCAAGGAAAAATAAATGAAGGAATGATGATCTGCAAGCGCGCACACGAACAACGCACATGACACTCATCCACGCATCAGCGTTTGGGAGTGTGCTGCCCGCGTGACTGTTCCAGTTGGCAGGCAGAGTGTCTCGCTATTGTTGCTGTCCAAGAGAAGCATGAGCTTATTAAAGTACTTTAAATGTGGAAAAAAAAGCAGAAGAGGTATGTAAGCACCGGAGGTGTTTGTTGTGGTTTTAACCCGCTGGTAACGGGAACAATAATGAAGAGTCGCTTAGCAAACAGGTGTGGTTAGGCTTCATATGCAGGGAAAGGCAAAACTGACTGATGGATTGCTCAGGATTTACTTCACCATCCACTACAATATTAACTAATTTATGTTCATTCACCAAATTCACGAAGTCAGTGACTTTAATCCGTCAACATCCTTCAGACAAACTAAATGTGCCAACATTTGGATTTTATAGTAAGGGAGGTTTTTCCCTGCTGTCTGGTTGGTGAGGAGAGTTCTAAAAAACTATAAATATATATATATTTTTTTTGTACTTATTTTGTACCCGTAGGTAGATTTGTTTTGCAGTCTGGTGACAAACCACCAGCTGCCGGTCGCTGTGTGCGCAAGCGCCCCATATCCCTAACCTGCGTGTTTTTGGCATGCGGGAGGAAACCGGAGAAATCCCGGAGCAAACCCACGCAACACGGGGAGAACATGCAAACTCCACACAGATCACTGTTGGCCGGGGGCAGGGATCGAACCCACGATCTCATGATCCCCACGATCCCCCGGCCGAGAGTAAACTGTGCTGCCGCAGTGCTAACCGGCGTTGGTTTGTCTGTCTGTCTGTCTGTCTGTCTGTCTGTTTGTTAGCAAGATAACTCAAAAAGTTATGGACGGATTTTCATGAAATTTTCACAGATTGTCAGAAATAGGGTATCCTACAGATGATTAGATTTTGGTGGTGATCCGGATCACCGTCCACAAGAAAACCGCCATTACGCAAAATGCCATTTTCGTGAATAACTACTAAACCACTAATCCTATCATTGTGAATCCAATTGCTAGTCATATGTTTTCATGGTCAAGGAATCTGAAAACATACACACAAACACTGTATGGGGGGGAACTGTGGCGCTTGGCGGAGGTCTGCGCTCTCCGAGTGCTTTTCTAGTTTTATTAATATTTTTTCTTTGAAATCAGAGTTAAATTATTGTTCTCTTCTGGCTCTGCAAAAGTATGGTCAAAACTGTAAATTGTATAAGGAAAAAAAAGTCAAAATTTTACCACAGTCTGTTTCAAATTTATTAAAAAAACAGTAATTTTATTAAAAAAATAGACAAAAATTAGCTATAAAATAATCCACAAGTTTATAATAAAGTCTCAAATATACAAGAAAAGTCATAATTTTACAAGAGGAAATTACAAATGAGGAAAATGGTTGCAATTTTATATAAATTTACAGAGAATGGTAGAAAACTATAAGAAAATTGTTATAAATTTTTGAGAAAAACCTCAAACCTTCAAGACTGAAGTTATTACTCAAGTTTTTAAGTGGGTGCTCTTTGTACCCTTACCTCAACTAGAAATTTTGGGTTGTCTACTTTTAATTAATTTCATAACACTGCTTTTACATGAGTAGAATTTCTGGCTACTATACCCACCTCTGATCATATAATTTAAGTATGCATGAGTTACTTACTATTATGAATGTTTTTTCCCTTGTCTTTCCTACTCTCTCAATGGAAAAAAAAAAGAAACACTAGAATAAAAATACAAAAGATACATATATTTTTGTCATTTATGTAAACCATGACCAAAAAAAAATAAAAATCCTGCAGGACAAAACATGACATTTGGTATTTTTGACCCTGCTTGTATACCACCATAGACAGAGAGAGAACCTGAATTAGACAGGGCTCAGAGAGTGAAAGATGAGACAGAAGAGAGGAGCCAAGTTGAGGAAAGTGTTCAGGCAGAGGGTCCAGGAGAGGCCAGAGCAGAGGAAGGAGAGAAGGATGACACCAGTAAAAAGTCCCAACACAGGACATCTGAGTAAGACCCCAACTGGCCTAATATTCCAACATTCAAAGCCTTGGTTGTACAGTACTTCAAATCTTAAGTTCATTATGTAAAGTTACTGTGAAAAATAATAATAATTAAAAAAAAATAGTATAAAATTAACATATTCCGGTTACAATAGTGTCGTGTTTTCTGCCCCCCTCGGGAAAAATATGTTGCCACCATGCCAAGGTCTTTAAGCCAGAGGAAACACACTGGAGCCTTTCAATCTGTAGCTCCGAGGCTTTGGAATGATTTCTCACTCCAGCTACATTTAGCTGACTCTGTGGACTCTTAAAGGCGTCGGCCGGACGAAAATTCAATATCGCTAAATCATATCTTAAATTTTTGTGTGAGACGAGCTAATTTGAACCGCACATGTTTTGGTGTCAACAAATGTCGCATAAGGTGACAATGCGCTCTTGAAGTACGCTGTCCTTGAGAGCTGTCTGACTCAGCCGAGCGATCAGCGGCTAAAATGGCCACTGACTGTGTGACATCATCACAGGGAGAGACACGCACACGCTCGGCGGACATTGTTTGTTGTTTACGTTTTAAAATCGGCGAATACGGATATTTCTCGGAGTACTTGTGGATTACAAATAGATTATTTATTAAGATTAGGATTTCAGGAATTGAATTAATTATGGTTTGGCGTTGTGTTGTCTACGGGTGCGACGTTATACCAGCGGAGCATGCGGTGAGTGTTTTTGAATTTCCCGTCCTTGGGAAAATCAGAACGGCATGGGTGAAATTCGTTCAGAAAACGTGAAAAAATTGGAATGATGTCGGTAACTCACCCAACATGTGCAGTAGACATTTCGTTGACAGCGATTTCGAGAATAAGATGCAATTTGTGTCACTACTCGCCGCTCATCAGCGGCTTCAGCTGCACACACACCTGCGTAGTACAAATACAAAGATGCGAGCACTACATACGATCCCGCAGCTCCTGAGAGACTGCAACCTAACACAAAAAACAGTTTCACACAATGAAACAACAGTGCATGTATTATATATATATAAAAATTATTATCCCATTGATTTTCATCATTTTTGGTCACATATCTCACACCTACAATTTATTTATTTCAGGGACAAAGGGCTGTGAAAAAGTTGTTGATATGATCAACAAAACACGGGTCCTCAGGGATGTGCGAAAGCTGAGTCCAGGGCAGCAAACTTCAAATGTGGAGGCTTTCCACAGTCTGATTATTCATTTTGCACCAAAGAGTGTACACTTCTCATTCCTTGGAATGCTGACAAGGTGAGGAGATGCAATATGTGACCAAAAATATGAAATGCAATTATAATAACAGTGCCAATTACATAGAGTTTCTGCTGATAGACAGATCAGTTATATGTCCAAAAATAAATCATTGTGATAATATTCTAATTACAGACTTTGTTTAGCTGCAATGCACTTTAATGAAAATGCAGGCCGCAAGCAGGCACAGAATCGTGATGGTGAGCCGGTCTTCATCATCAGGTACCCAAAATTCAAAAAAGGCGGATATACACTGCAAGCAAAGAAAGTTAATCCAACTTTCGGGGAGTATAAGAAATATTAGTATCATTTTCTAGGCTTGTATATGATATTTACAGTGGGTGGAGGGTTGGTCTTCATTCAACTTTCACATTTCATAGCTTTTATCAAATTATGTTAATTTGGGTCAAATTTGTATTTCATACTGTAGTCAAATGGATGTCTAATTTTTATTGAATATATTTTTTTTCAGAATATGTGGATGATCTGATGAATACTCTGTTCAACAAAACCTTGGTTGATCCAACCCACTTATGGGAGCAGTGGCACTATGTACAAGCCAGAGTTCCCACCGCATTGAGTGCCGAATTGAACCCGAATTTTATACCATAAAATGGTAGAAAAATTATTCAAATGTATATGACATGCAACTTTGATGAATGCTGAAATATTAGAATTATAAAATTGACATGAACATTAATAAACTCAATATATGATTTTACAAAACTTTATTTAAATATCATTTTTCACAAATCTAATCTTGGTAGGCAAAATCCCTTGTAGTGATCCGATGGGAATGTTTCTCTGATGAGGCTCACAGCACAGGCAGGCAATATCACCCTCACTTCTTCCTGAGCTGACGTCACTGCTGCCTGCCCCTATCGACAGATGGCGGTACTGCAGCATCACTAAGTGAAAGATGGGCTATTACCAAATAAAGTCATTTATGGAGGCTGGTGACACATATTAAATCACGGGAATGGCCAGAATGGAATATTTTCATACAATCAGTTTATTGGTTCAATAAAAAAAATGTCACCGTCCGAGGACTTTAAAAAGCAGCTGAAAACTTTTTTGTTTAACAAGGCTTTCCGTTGAATTTCATTTCCGCTGCTTTTTAATTTGTAAGTCTGACATTCTGTCTTGACTTTTTAGAATTATTTTTACTGTGTCTCTATCATGTTGTTTTTATTCTATTTTATTGTACAGCACTTTGTGACTGTATGTCTGTGAAAAGTGCTTTATAAATAAACTTTACTTACTTATTATAAAGTTGGCACTTTTTGTAACAGATTTTATACTCCCCCCCCACACACACAAATTTACAAAGACGTACTCACAAATTTGACAGTTTTCTCATTTAAATGTGCAACTTATTTTGTTGTGAATGTTGTGTGTATAGGCAGTATATACATATCTAATCAACATTTTAAACAGACTTGTTGTAACTTACAATTTTGAATTATAATTTTAAAACAACAGATTATTGTTATTATTATTGGGATATGTTATATGAATTTCAGTTATATGACTGTATCTTTATTTGAACTTTAATGTACCCTATGGAACAATATCATGATTTTTTCTTCTCTAGAACATATTTTAAGCCATTGGTGGAATGTAAACAGTAGTGAGCTAAAATAAAAATATGGCTTGTGGCAGATGGTAAAATAAGGCACGGCGAACTGAAGTTTAAAAGTGGGTTTTTATTCATCCGCCATCACAGAACTCACTCCAGCACTGTATAAGCATGCTGAAGCGAGCCCTCAGGCTCTCGTCAGCAAACAGGGAATGCGTGTAGTCAGATGAGCAGTAAGAGAGAGAGAGAGGAAGCGATATTCAGTCACTTATATACCCAGCTAGACAATGCATGAATGGCACATTAGCGTCACAGTAACTGCAGGAAGGCATGGGACATTTACATGAGAGTGACGCATATCAAAAGCAGGATTATTGGCAGGAAGGAGAGGCTGCCTAATGATATCAGTCCATAGATCACACTGTTATGCTAATTGCTCCAGCTGAGCGCTCTGCTTGTCCATGGCTGTGGGGGTCACCCACAGGCTTTTATTTTTCTGAAAAAGTGGAGAAGGAAGCAGCAGCATCCGAGCTGCTTCTGCAGAGGCTGAGATGGTGCAGAGTTCAGAGTCAGACACAGGGCAGGAACCTTCAGGTACAACATAGAACCACAGTCCTAAATATGTAGGTATGATGTTGGATGTAATGTAATCAGGGCGCACAGAATTACTGACTGCATTCTACAGAGCATCACAAAGTGCAGAGAGATGACGCAAGAGGTCCAGAACCCAGTACAAGGGAAGATGAGAGCAAAAGCACAGGAAGTCCATTTGATTTTAATAATCAATAGATGACTAAAAAAAAATAGTTCATTTTCCTCCCAGCTAAAGGTTGTAGCTACATTTATAACTAGTTGTCAGCTGATGTGTCAGTGTGGTGGTCTACAAATATAGCAGCCATGTTTTCTGGTTCATAACAATGGGGGGGCCTGGGATGGAGTCAAATTACCGGCTGGAATTTTTATCCCATTCTGCCCGTCTTCTCCTAAATTTGCAACGTTGTGCCTGTATATTTGTGTGTGTGTGTGAGAGAGGGGGGCTGTGTTTTGAGATTTTTTTTTTAAAGTACGCAATGCTTTTTTAGTTGTATTTTCTCAAATGTATGTTTTTACTTATAATTTTGCAATAATTTTATCATCACATCATTCTCAAAATCACTCTTTCACTCTCAAAATCATGCTTTCTTTTGTCTTGAATTTGTAACTTTTTCTTTCAAACTGGTGTTTTTTTTATCTTAAATTTGACATATTTTTCTCTCATATTTTCAGTGTGATACTTTCTTTTCCACTGTTTTTGTTCCTCCAGACTTCCCACAGCAACCTGAGGGTAGAGAGGAGGAGGTTCTGGCTGAGCAGCATGTCTGGAACCAGGAAAGGAACTTGGTGACCGACCAGGACGAACCAGAACCTCCACAGATGAAAGGTGAACAGGGGGAACAAGACCCTCTGCAGGTTAAAGAGGAAGAAGAGAAGCCAGAACCTCCACAGATGCACAAGGAAGGGGAGGAACAAGAACCTCCACAGGTGAAAGTGGAACAGGAGGAAACAGAACCTCCACGGGTGAAAGAGGAACAGGAGGAACTCTGCATCAGTCAGGAGGGAGAACAGCTGGTAGTGAAGCTGGAGGCCGACACCTTCACGGTGACTCTTATTTCTGAGGAAAACCAGCAGAGTGAAGCAGAACCAAACAGGGAGCAGCTCCTCTCTCACAACTCTGCTGGAACTGAGATCCAACATGAGGAAGGAAGATGGCATGTAGACTCAGGATTAACTGAAGAAGAAGAAGAAGAAGAAGAAGAAGAAGAACCCAAACCAAAGAAGAGACGACTAAAAACAAGAAGTCACAGTAACAGTGATGACGACTCTCTGACCTCAAAGACTGTCTGTGAGAATGAAACAGGTAAAACGTTACAATTGATTCTTTGAGAAACTGTCCTAAAATACTATAATAATACTAAAGTTACCCTTCATTGTTATTTTATAGTGTATTATAGTTATTTACAGTGCGAACCCTAAGGCATGTTTAATTCGCAAAGCCAAGGAACCTATGAAGGTGTTTTACAGGTGTTAAGCATGCATAGGTTACATATTTAATAACACAGGGTTACAAAAATTATTCTTTTGTAAGTTGTCTGTGTTTTTTCAACTGATTTAAGACAATTTTGCACCGCTGAATCCGAAAATGACATCCGTTTCTCTCGATCAGGTGCTACGTAAAAACCTGTACTTAGTACTGTGCATGTACTTACCTTTATATAAAGGTAAGTACATGCAAACTGAATGTTACGTCATCATTGTTCAAAATTCAGAGAATTTTTCAAGACATAAAAAATAATTTTACATCATATAAAGCGAAAATACCCATACATGTAAACAAAAACGTATAAAACAACATGTGACCGTAATTCAAAAAGTTGACCTGATTGAGCAAAACCAATGTGATTTTTGGATTCAGCACATCAAAATTGTCCTAAATCAGCTAAAAAAAACTTAGACAATAAATTTGGTGTTGACCAGTGTAATCAGTTCTTCCAGGATTTCGCGATGTTGTGATCGCGTCAATTCAAATTGAAATCAGCCAATCAGCGCAACTATTGTGCAACCTTGCAACTTTGTCCAATCGCCGCAACTTTCCCACAATTTTGGCCAATCCTCATCAACTTCCGCCAATTTCACCAATCAAATTTGTTTCTGAAACACTCAGTCTAACCAATCAAATGCATCACACTGCACCGCGTTCACTTCCGTGTTTACAGTAAGTATTAACGGAACACTTCAGCAAAAAACAGTGTGTGATTTAAAAAACCCCCCAAACACTCACCCAGGAGGTTTGCAACACTGTCCCTTCCTCCATCTCTCCCAGCCTGCCGGTGGACGTCTCGCCATGTCTCCGTCCTGACCACGTTTACAAAGTGCTGGGTTTGTGTTGAAAGACGTCCGCCTCCCTCAAAAGCACCCTGTCGCGGGAGCGCACGTGACGAGAGAGTCCATAGACCCACAAACAAAAAAGCAAATCTAACACTACAGCCAGTGTTTGATCAGTTCATACATCTTTAGAGGTAAAATTATTACTACATCTTCTCAATGAGCTTCAAACCTATGAATCTCTGATCTGGACACGGATACCCCCCCCCCCCCCCCAATAACTGAAAGATGTGCGTGTGTGTGTGTGTGTGAAGCCGTGCAGCAGACAGACAGGTAGGAGTTACACGGAAAGAGACAGAATATTGTCTGTAATTTTTTTCAGAAAAACAGGCTCCAATAGACAATACAGACTAACAGAATAAATTATTTCTTTTTTCCTCTCCGCTCGGTACCCCGTGGTTGGGGACCGTAGGGAGTTTTCAAATAAAGGTGCGCAAATAATTTCCAAATCTCTACTCTTTAACATGCATTCAGTGCAATTTAGCTGTTGTAATGGCTATTGTGTTGAAGTCTGTATTTGCTGTTGCACAAAAGAGTTTTTCTGTATAGCAGAAGTTTCTGCTTAATTTACAAATCACTGTAATAGGAAATGTTTGACAATCCTATGTTTTTCTTGTATTGTTATATAGAATATCACTGCAGTAAGCTGGAAAAAACCATCTGCTTTAAAATTTGTGATTCTTCCCACAACTTTTAGTACAAAAAAACCTCTCAAAACATCGCAACTTTTTAAAAAAGCTCCCATGAATTCAGGCTTTTTGGGCCGCAACAATCATTTCTTCTTACCCCAGTATTTTCATCTGTTTAACTTTAAAATGCAGCATTTCAGTAGAACCAGAGGATGGTTTTGTTTGTCCATTTGTGAGGTGAGACTATATGGAACAGATTTAATGTGGTTAGTGTCCAAATATTGAACAATTTAGGACACATTATAAATATGTCATCTTCAGAAGGTATGGGGATGAAATAGTTGTTGAAAATCATTAGGTGTTATCAAGGACAAGTTTTATTTATTCATATTTATTTGTAATATAGGTTATATGCTAACTTTATTTCCCCTATTGTTAGGAAATTGTAGTATTGTATTTGTGTGTGTGATGTATAACAGCATAAAATTGGTAATCTAAATGTAGAGGGTTTTAATGATGATACATTTCTGTTTGTGTCTAACTTACAGAGGCGTATAAACACACGTGTTCTGTGAGTGTTTGTGTCTAGGTATAGATGCAAGTTTGCGCATATTTGTTGCAGTAGAGGTGAATAGTTAAAGGCCAGGAAGCTTGAACTATTCTGATGTATAGATTTAAGTACATGGGGTGAAAACAAATAAGTTTTACTTCACACTCCTTTTCAAATGTTTTGTGCTTTTTGTTTTATTTGTTTACTATTATTGTTGGTATTGTTATTATTTTTTCTTTTCTCTCCTCGCTGTGTAAAAGAGAAGAACAGATTCTTGTTTTGTTTTACTCTACTATTTGACTGGATTTATTTTGAATAATTCAATCAATTAATCAGTCAGCTTGTTGGAGCTGGACCAGATTGATTACTGCATTCATTTTCATATGGAGAGAAAAACTTTTAATTACCAGTTATGATAAAAAAACTTTAGCAGATGATAAATTTTTCCAGAAATTACCACAATAAATTATCGTTGAAGAATAATAATAATAAATGAAGACCATTTTTTTGCCCAGGATATAGTGATATAATGATAATAATCAATGCACATGAAATTTTATTTATCAATAATATTAAACACTACAATGGAAAAAAAAAACATTATTTGAAATAACCTAAATAAATAAATGGTTGGATCTGTTTTGCCATAACTCTTTCTGTGAGCATGTGCCATTTATTACATTTATTACAGTCATTTTTTAGATCTGCGTTGTTGGGCAAAGGCTCATTTATACCAGATTGTGGGGAAATGAAAGGCTCTGCATGTTTGACCACAGTTTTTGTTCCCACTTGGAAAAACTAAGTGTGATGATTATGTTTTAGAAGCATTTTTAGGTTAGTTGTATTTCCAGTTTTCATAGCAACTGCTTTAAAACATAGCTAGTAAGGCTGTGGATCTTTAGAAGTCACACGACTCAGTTAAGTTCCAGTTTTTGGGGTCACGGTTTGATGTTTGATGGTTTTCTTTATTCTGACCATTTCATCCGGCTCATAGCTTAGTAAACTACTCTGCGTGGTTCTCCTGTGTCAGCAGCATCAATCTGTAATTGCATATCACAAAGCGGCAATATGTGTCACATGATGGGACCCCGACACCCCAGAAAAAAAAAAATAATAATAATAAATCCATTCTTAATTTTTGTGAATCGGCTCTGGATCATGTAAAATGAGAATCTAGATTCTTATGTGAATCAATTTTTTTTTTTTCCCCCAACACCCCTAACAGGTAGGTGCCAAACTGGCTTGTTGACATTTCTGGGCTCTCTTCACTCAATCGACTTCAATCAGAAATGCTCCCACACTGAAACCGTGGAATCCAGCTTTGGAATCAATTCCTTTTATTCTTCTAAACTTTGTGGAACTGTGCAGTTGTTGGGATATGTAGCCACGAGTGGTCCTGCAATCACGTTTTTAGCACAACTGAGCTAAGGCCGTCTATAGATGACGGAGACATGTGGCTTTCCATCATTGGTAAGCATCATTTGTTTATGATAAAGACAGTATAATAGAAAACTACAAAGTGAACATTACAACTTCATGGACCTTATGGTCTATTTTGAGTTGTCTTTTCCTCTGTAGTGCTCTCTTATACAGCCGTCAGGTTGTAAAATGAATGACTGTAAGAAGGATCACACCAGGTGCCACAACGACACTGGTCGCAGTGATCATACATCATACGCATGTAGCGTAAACATGGGTGTTGTCGTACCTGAGTAACTGAGCCAGAGTTGAAGCCGACCTCTCCAATCAAGCAAAAAGCGAGGGCTTTGCAACGTGAAGTGATCGTGCTGTTAAAAAAGAGCAGATATGTAGGCTTAGATGGGACAAACTTTATATTGTGAGTGGACGGAAGGAAGTGGCAAGGAAGCTTGCCACTTAATTTTTTCTGGCTGTTCTTGCTGTGTGAGCATGAGCCCCACCTCCCACTAGGAATATACAGAGGGGCCAGCTGAAATGTTGGCTGATTATGTAGAAACATACACAGCAACTGATTATGGTCAGAAAACTTATCTTGTCTGTTTTTGCTTAGCGTATGATTAATCGTTTTAGTAATTATTGTTACAGGCCTACCAGGTGGTGACTTTTTTTTTTGGCCAGGCAGTGCATGTATTCTTTGTGATTTTTCTGTTACTAACATTTTTCTTGTGCCTTTTTGTCCCTCCAGATGCTGCACAACTACATGACTGCAAGGAGGAAGCAGTTCTCACAGTCCAGCAGGTCTGCAACCAGAGGAGGAACTGCAGTCTGGACTATGAGGAACAAGATGTTGCACAGCTTAAAGAGGAAGAGGAAGACCTCTGTAATAGTCAGAAGGAAGTACAATTTGGACTGAAATCAGAGACTGATAACTTCATGGTGACTCCTACTGATGAGGACAATGACAGCAGTGAAACCGAAACAAACAGTGAGCAGCTTCTCTTGTGCAACTCTCCTGACACAATTCACACCATTAAGGAGCCATATTTTTGTGAAACATGTGGGAAAAGTTTCACTGAGCATAGTCATTTGAGAAGACATGTGAAATGTCATAATGGTGAAAAGCCATTTTCTTGTGAAACCTGTGGGAAAAATTTCACTGAACGCAGGTCTTTGAGAACTCACATGAAAAGACACACAGGTGAGAAGCTATTTTCTTGTGAAACCTGTGGGAAAAATTTCACTGAACGAAGGATTTTGAAAACTCACATGAAAAGACACACAGGTGAGAAGCCATTTAATTGTGAAACTTGTGGTAAAAGTTTCAAGGAACGTAGTTCTTTGAAAGCTCACATAAGAATTCACACAGGTGAAAAGCCATTTTCTTGTGAAACCTGTGAGAAAAGTTTCACTGAACAAGGTCATTTGAAAAATCACATGAGAATTCACACTGGTGAGAAGCCTTATTTTTGTGCAACATGTGGGAAAAGTTTTACTCAGTATGGTTCTTTGAAAACTCACATGAGAATTCATACTGGTGAGAAGCCATTTTTTTGTGAAGCTTGTGGAAAAAGCTTCACTGAATGTAAAACTTTAAAAATTCACATGAGAATTCACACTGGTGAGAAGCCATTTTCTTGTGAGACCTGTGGGAAGAGTTTCACTGAACGTAGTTCTTTGAAAACTCACATGCGAATTCACACAGGTGAGAAGCCATTTTCTTGTGAAATCTGTGGGAAAAGTTTCACTGAACATGGTCATTTGAAAACTCACATTAGAGTTCACACTGGTGAGAAGCCTTATTTTTGTGGAATATGTGAGAAAAGTTTTACTCAGCAGGGTTCTTTGAAAAGTCACATGAGAATTCACACAGGCGAAAAGCCATTTTGTTGTGAAACCTGTGGAAAAAGTTTCACTGAACATGGTTCTTTGAAATCTCACTTCAGAATTCATACTGGTGAGAAGCTATTGAGCACGCTCATTTGAAAAACCAAGAATTCACAGGTGAAAAGCTGCTTTCTTATAGAATATGTGGGGAAAAGTTTCGCTTCACATGATTGAAAAAAAACATGTGACTAGACACAGGGGTGAGAACATGAGCTTGTAAAATATGTGGAAAATTCTTCACTCATTGTTCTTCTTGAATTACCACATGAGAACTCACTCAAAACACCTCCATTTTACAAACCAAAGCAACATTTATATGGATGCATTAGTTTTATGTTCATTCACAAAAATCAGCAGAGGGAGACTAAAAGAGCTGTTAACAGTTTGCAGCATTTTGTCACCTCTGTCTTACACTACAAAGACACAAGTTTGTGGGGTTTACTGCAACTGTACACTAAAATATGTACACACACACACACACACACACACGCACACACTATACAACAGCATATGTAGCATTAATTATAACCAGCCTCAAAATAATAATCAATAAAGACCATAATACTTTGATGACGTTTCTCAGTCATCCAGGTGGGTAAGTATATACCTATTAGCTATTCATTTCATATTAAGAATTTTATATTGCATAAATATGATATTGTTTACATTTGTAATTTATGTTTGTAAATAATTGATAGTGCTTGTTTTTACTGAAATGTAATGGTTGTCAATTGTTTTTCTTCCTTTTTTTTGTTTTTCCTTTTTTGGTATATATTTAATATGAATTATTAATGAAGGAAACTAATATTTGGGTGGCTTCCATGTCAACGAACTTTAAAATGCCTTTTTGGTTGTCTCCCTGACCATAGATATTAATGTCTTTTTTATCCATATGCATGTATTATTTTATTATATGCCCTTTATGATCTAAATGAAATATGCATCTTACTACACAAGGTTACAAAAATAATTTTTTTGTAAGTTGTCTGTGTTTTTTCAACTGATTTAAGACAATTTTGCACCGCTGAATCCAAAAATGACATCCGTTTCTCTCGATAAGGTGCTAAGTAAAAACCTGTACTTACTTAGTACTGTGCATGTACTTACCTTTATATAAAGGTAAGTACATGTAAATTGAATGTTACGTCATCATTGTTCAAAACTCGGAGAATTTCAAGACATAAAAAAGAATTTTGCATTATATAAAGCGAAAATACCCATACATGTAAACAAAAACGTATAAAACAACATGTGGCCATAATTCAAAAAGTTGAGCTGATTGAGCAAAATCAGTGTGATTTTTGGATTCAGCACATCAAAATTGTCCTAAATCAGCTAAAAAAAACTTTGCCAATAAATTTGGTGTTGACCAGTGTTATTTATTCTTACTATGTTGTCACCACTGTAGCTTCTATGGCTCCAATCGGATTGACTTGAAATTTTTTAACTTATCAATACTTTTGATGACTTTGATTATCCTCTAATGAGGGGTTCCATTTTTGGAGGTGAGGGGTCATTTTATATGTTGTTGCCACTATAGCTTCTACATTTCTTAACAGATTTTTTTTTTTTTTTTTTGTTAGCTTATGAAATTGAACTGAGCTTTAAAAAAAAAAGTGGTTAATCACAGTAAATTCATGATTTAACAATGGGGGGGGTAATCACTTTTTCACATAGGGACAGGTGGTTTAGATAACTTTTGAATTAATAAATGATAAATGAAATCATAATTTCTTCTTGTTTGTAGAAGAGAAGAAGAAGAAGAAATCATAATTTAAAAACTGCATTTTGTATTTACTCTAGTTATCTTTGTCTAACATTAAAACTGTTTTGATGATCTGAAACATTTAAGTGTGACAAATATCCAAAAATATAAGAAATTTTGAAGGGGGGAAATTCTTAAAGTTACAAATGTGTGGGAAACAATATTGAAATTTGTAAGAAAAAAATCGCAAAGTTGCAAGGAAAAAGTTGTAAATTTGTTTTAAAAAAATGGTAAATTAACGAGAAAAAAGTTACAACTTTATTCTTCTAATTAAATTGACAAATTTATGGGGAAAGTTGCAAATTTACAAGAAAAAGTTATAAAATCTGACCAGCAGGTGGGGATCTTGACCATTCATCCTCCATGAATGTTTTGCATTTATTGGGAAAAAATGGTGCACATTTATGAGAATATAGTTATCAATTTATGGACAAAAATTTCAACTTTCAAAGAAAAAAAAAAAAAAGCAAATTTGTGAAGAAACAATTGAAGCAATAAACATTTAAATAGTTTAAAACAGACTTCAAATCTTTCATCACTACCATTATTGACACAAATGACAGAAAAGCTGTAAAAATAATTCAAATTGTACAACAGTGTACACGGTTTGCTTAGATTTCTATTTTTAGCTTTATTTTCAACTGTTTTGGGGGAAAAAAGCAATATATTATTTCAACTTTATTGTTTTCTTATTTCACATAGTTGTGTTGTTGTTATCACTGTTTGTGTGAGTCCCTGATATTGTAATAGAATAGGCTTTATTGTCATTGTACAGTAGTACAGTACAACAAAGTTGCGGGTAAAAAAAAACTTGTTTCTAATTTGTACTATGACTTTATTTTCTCTTTAATACAGTATATTCAGGGTAAGTGACTGAGGGCTCAGGGCTGTCCCAATCTGAAAAAAATGAAGTGGTTGAGGGTTCACCTGCTGACTTTTTGAGCCCTTAGTCATGTACAGTGCAGCCACAAAGTATTCACAGCGCTTCCACTTTTTCCACATTTTATGTTACAGCCTTATTCCAAAATGGATTAAATTCATTTTTTTTCCTCAAAATTCTACACACAATACCCCATAATGACAATGTGAAAAAAGTGGGGGGGGGGGGGGTTAAGATTTTTGCAAATTTATTAAAAAATAAAAAACTAAGAAATCACATGTACATAAGTATTCACAGCCTTTGCCATGAAGCTCAAAATTGAGCTCAGGTGCATCCTGTTTCCGTTGATCATCCTTGAGATGTTTCTACAGCTTAATTGGAGTCCACCTGTGGTAAATTCAGTTGATTGGACATGATTTGGAAAGGCACACACCTGTCTATATAAGGTCCCACAATTGACAGTGCATGTCAGAGCACAAACCAAGCATGAAGTCAAAGGAATTGTCTGTAGGCCTTCGAGACAGGATTGTCTCGAGGAACAAATCTGGGGAAGGGTACAGAAAAATTTCTGCTGTTTTGAAGGTCCCAATGAGCACAGTGGCCTCGACCATCCGTAAATGGAAGAAGTTCAGAACCACCAGGACTCTTCCTCGAGCTGGCCAGCCATCTAAACTGAGTGATCGGGGGAGAAGGGCTTTAGTCAGGGAGGTGACCAAGAGCCCGATGGTCACTCTGTCAGAGCTCCAGTGTTCCTCTGTGGAGAGAAGGACAACCATCTCTGCAGCAATCCACCAATCAGGCCTGTATGGTAGAGTGGCCAGATGGAAGCCATTCTTTAGCAAAAGACACATGGCAGCCCACCTGGAGTTTGCCAAAAGGCACCTGAAGGACTCTCAGACCATGAGAAACAAAATTCTCTGCTCTGATGAGACAAAGATTGAACTCTTTGGCGTGAATGCCAGGCGTCATGTTTGGAGGAAACCAGGCATTGCTCATAACCATGCCAATGTTGGTGGCAGCATAATGCTGTGGGGATGTTTTTCAGCAGCAGGAATTTGGAGACTAGTCAGGATAGAGGGAAAGATGAATGCAGCAATGTACAGAGACATCCTGGATGAAAACCTGCTCCAGAGCGCTCTTGACCTCAGACTGGGGCAACTGTTCATCTTTCAGTAGGACAGCGATCCTAAGTACACAGCCAAGATATCAAAGGAGCGGCTTCAGGACAACTGTGAATGTCCTTGAGTGGCCCAGCCAGAGCCCAGACTTGAATCCAATTGAACATCTCTGGAGAGATCTGAAAATGGATGTGCATCGACGCTTTCCATCCAACCTGATTGAGCTTGAGAGGTGCTGCAAAGAGGAATGGGTGAAACTGCCCAAAGATAGGTGTGCCAAGCTTGTGGGGCATCCTATTCAAAGAGATTTGAGGCTGTAATTGCTGACAAAGGTGCATCAACAAAATGTTGAGCAAAGGCTGTGAATACTTACGTTTATGTGATTTCTTAGTTTTTTATTTTCAATAAATTTGCAAAAATCTCAAAACTTTTCTCATGTTGTCATTATGGGGTATTGTGTTTAGAATTTTGAGGGAAAAAATGAATTTAATCCATGCTGGAATAAGGTTATAACATAAAATGTGGAAAAAATGAAGTGCTTTGAATACTTTCTGAATGCACTGTATCTCACAGACCCGCAAATGTAGCAATTTAGGGGTTTTATCAGGGTTCGTCAGAATTTGTAAAAGGTTGCCAAACAAGTTGCAAACAGTTTTTAAGGTCCCGATTTTTCTTGTCACCAAAAAAATTTGAACATCTTTGAATTTTTTGGCAAAAGTATTTTTCTGCAAACAGTTGCAAATGTTTGCACAAAAGTTGTAAGCATTTGCAAATGGTTGTAACATATGTCTGTAACATATGTCACTACAGTTCTTTTTGGTTCACCAAGAAGTGAACATGAATCACTAGAAGGTCTGACACGTAGTTTGGGGTTTTATGTGAATAACTTTGCATGAACAAAATCTACATGTCTTCCAGTCCAGCCCAGCCTCACCAAAAGAATGTCAAATTGCACACTTTCTCACTCTGAAAAAACACACATAGACACGTAAAAAAACATTTTTCATGTGCAGTGGATACGTGGCATTTACAGCTTTAAGAAACGTGTCTACCAACACCTTAACGTTTGCCAGTTTCTGTTCCTCTCACTTTCATAACACCTCTCCAAAACATTTTTTCCTAACTCTAACCACAACAGGAGGTGACGCCTAAAGCCTTATTCATGCTGAAATTCCCCTTTGTTTGAATTTCCCGCTTTGTTCTGCCTCCGCTTTGGACGAGACTGGCGTGCACATGGCGCTGTACATGCTCACTTTTTTTCATCTACCCAGGCCAAGCGGTTGACACATGCGCACAACCATCATTTGTAGTTTCACTCCCGCCCTATAGGTAGCGGAAGTGTGCTGACGCACCAGGATTTTCACCAACGAAGAAAGGTGAGAGCAACGCACATCAACAACAATGGCGTTGTTTAACCGTCACCAAGAGGAAGAGGAGCTGCCGCTAAAAAAAGTATGTATGTATGTATGATTCATGTATGTTTATTCTCATCTTCCGCTTCCTTGTTGTCTTCTTCATCTACTTTGTCTTTGTATGCTGTGTTGATATCGCCACCTCGTGAATGGGACATTCAGTCTTGCGCATGCACTGTCAGTGCGTTCAGGTCATGGGCAGGTGGCGTAGTCACAAAATTTGGGCTGCACGCGGTCATCCACGGTTGAGCACTGCGGACACTAGCAGACTGGAGATGATGACATAAATTTCATCACTCGAGGTTTCCGGTTGCACATACGTGGACGGCAGAGGTGCACCTTTTCATTAGTGGAGTAAAATAAACAAACAAACAAACAAAAAACCTAACTAACCTTTTCCATCCTCTTCTCACTAACAGAAAAAGAGTTGGAAGACTACGTAAAACAGGTGTTCTACTCATGTACAGTGAAGACAATGTTTTTTTGTTCTTGTGTGCATTTGCACATGCACAGTGGGTGAAGGCATGGACTTCGCTTCTAAATACTATCCAGGTACATTATTTTTTGGTGTTATGTACAAATGTACGTATTAGAGGGGTGGAAAATGTTGACTACAGGGATGGCAATTTTCCGCCGATCCGCGGATTTCCGCCGATTTATTTTCAAATTGATCATTTCTGTGAATCGTCTAAATCCGTTGAGAAAATTTTAGGGGGGTTAAGGTACCTTATTGTCACCGATTTTAGCGAAAATCAACACGATTACATAAGCGCTCGGCGCTTCCCCGAGTCAAGTCTCCCGCGATAACCTGGATGTTTTGTACTCAAGCTACTGCTGTATTGTAAACAGCCCTGCAATTGGATAGTTGCAAACGATTGGACCAATCAAATGGCTCGTTGTATGCTTTGTCAAAAATTCATGGCGGCGTGTTTGTCAGGGATGTGATTTTTCCGCTAATTCGCAGAATTCCGCTTTTTTTTATCTTCCAGGAAGATAAAGTACGTTAAGTACGTTAGCGGCTTGTGGTCCACGAACGCAATGAAGCTGCGCCCTTTCAGGCAGAACTGGAAGTGGCGTATGGCCAGGTGGAGAGCCAGTAACTCTCTGTCGAACACGCTGTATTTACGCTCACTGTCGTGCAAAGACCTGCTAAAAAAGGTGAGTGGCTGCCAAGAACCGGCAGCACATTGCTCCACGACAGCCCCTATGGCCATGTCCGAGGCGTCGGTAGTGAGCGCTATCGGAGCCACCGGGTCTGGGTGCGCCAGTAGTGCAGCGTTCGCCAGAGCTGTTTTAACATCAGAGAACGCCTGCTCCCGCTCAGAAGGCCAGTCGACTCTGTCCGCTGGTTTCTGTTTCTTGAGTGCAGCGTACAACGGCTGTATGAGCTGGGCTGCGCGGGGGAGGAAACGGTTATAAAAGTTAACCATCCCCCAAAACTCCCACAGCGCCCTGACATTGATGTTGAGGAGAAAAAATAGCAAAACAATTTAGTTAGATTACTTTTATGATTCCAACCAGTTTGAAATTGACAGTGCACAGTGGACATTGACTCTTAACTTTTAAATATTTCTAAGACTTGGCTACATCAGTGATTGTGCAAAATGAACTGCTCAAGACTCAATGGAGATTGAAACTGGTGATCTGAAATGAATGCTGAAATTATAAAAAGTAATGGTATGAATTGTAGCTCATGTATTTTTACCTACATATGTATAAGCACTATGGGATGCTTGTGATTGCATGTGTGGATTGACCTCACGTCTTAGAGAGGACAATATGTCTGGACCGCCTGTGGATAACAACAAGAAGACGGAGGTACGGCGATAAGGAGCTGAAAGGACTTCCTGACCTCCTGGAGCCCAGGCGGAGGACTGAAGGGCGCGGGGGGAGAGTTATTGTCAATAGGGGGTTTTGACGGTGATATGTGATTCTTCCTTTGTCCTTGACTATATAAAAGAGAAGGTTTTGACTCATCTCTCTCTCTTGTGTTCTTGAGAGATAGCTGGGGATGTGAACATGACATTAAAACCTGAACTGAGAAATGATTCAGTCTTGTTATTTCACGCTCCCCACATTGGTGACCAGAGACGTTTGAGAATGCCGGGAAACGATTCCCATGATCCAGACTCGTCGGAGTCTGCCCGAGCGAGCGCCGTTTCCATTAAACTGCCAGAATTCTGGCAGGACAACCCGGACTCGTGGTTCCTCCAGGCTGAGGCACAGTTCACGCTCACAGGAATAACGGCGGATGACACTAAGTTTTACCATGTCATTGCAAGACTCGACAACCGCACAGCTCGATGCGTGCGGAGCCTGGTGCAGCAGCTGCCCGCTTACAACAAATACGGCGAGTTGAAGGCTGCCCTCACCGAGTGTTTCACGCCCTCAGCCGAAGAGAGGGCTAGGAGGCTCCTGGCTATGCACGGCCAGGGAGGGCGCAGACCAGTCGCCCTGATGGAAGACATGCTGCAGCTGAGGGACTCGGACAACGATAACTTCTTATTTCAGCACATCTTCCTAAGCAACCTCCC
Source organism: Pholidichthys leucotaenia (assembly GCA_020510985.1). Taxonomy (NCBI): domain Eukaryota; kingdom Metazoa; phylum Chordata; class Actinopteri; order Cichliformes; family Pholidichthyidae; genus Pholidichthys; species Pholidichthys leucotaenia. Next base: position 106,319,725 of record CM035841.1, on the reverse strand, counting down.
GACACACATGAGAGGGACACTCTCCGGCATGCCTTGTGTGACCCAGCGGGACTTCCGTTCGCTGGCCCGAGAGGCGCAGCGGCTCCTCGACTCCTGCGGCGAGCAGACGGCCACAGCGGCAGTGACAGACCTAGGTGCGGCGACCCGAGGCAACGAAGAGCCAGAGACAGCGGAGCCAGCCCCACCATCAATGGCAGCGACGCGGCCCCGGCGCAGCGGAGGAGATGGCCTCTGTTATTACCACCGGCGTTTCGCAGAGAAGGCACACAGGTGTGTGCCACCGTGCAGCTACAAGAGCTCGGGAAACTCCAGAACCGGGATTCGTTAGCAGCTTCGGCTCTCGGTGAAAAAAATAAGCTGCTGTACATCACAGATGCGAGCTCCGGGCGGCACTTCCTCGTAGACACCGGAGCCCAAGTGAGTTTCATCACCCCAACCTATGCCGACCGGTTGGCTGGCCCCCGTGGTGACGGGGCAACGGCGGCGAACGGCTCAAGCATCAACACCTACGGAGAAAGGACTTTGCTTCTGTCCTTGCACGGTCGCACTTATGAATGGACTTTTATCATAGCGGCGGTGAGCTTCAACATGTTAGGTGTCGATTTTCTGTGCTCACATGGCTTGTTGGTTGATCTTGCCAACAGGAGATTGGTTAATGCACTGTCTTTTTATTCTATTCCCTGTGCAGCTCGAGTGTCCCCACCACTGGTGCAGACCAACGTCGCCACAGCAAGCGGTAAGTTTAACACACTCCTCAACCAGTTTCCAGTGCTCATGGTTCCTACTTTTTCGACAACAGTTGCGAAACACAGGGTGGAGCATTTTATCACTACAGCGGGCCCCCCCGTCTTCGCGAAAGCTCGGCGTTTGGATGCTGCTAAGCTCTCCATCACGCGCGAGGAGTTCGCCAGCCTGGAAAGGCTGGGCATTATTCGCCGTTCGAAAAGCCCCTGGGCTTCGCTGCTGCATATGGTCCCTAAAGCTGATGGCTCCTGGAGACCTTGCAGCGATTACCCCAGACTAAACAACGCCACAGCGCATGACCGCTACCCAATCCCACACATTCAGGATTTCTCAGTGCATTTAGCGGGGGCGCGCATTTTTTCTAAAATAGACCTGGTTCGCGGCTACCATCAGGTTCCAGTCCGTCCTGAGGACATTCCTAAAACAGCCGTAATAACCCCTTTTGGACTTTTTGAGTTTTTGCGTATGCCGTTTGGTCTTAAAGGCGCCGCGCAAACATTCCAACGTATGATGGATGCCGTGTTACGCGATCTCCCTTTTGTGTTCGTCTACCTCTACGACATTTTAGTCGCCAGTACTTCAGAAGAAGAACACGAAAAACACTTCACTGCGGTTTTTCGGAGGTTGGGAGAGCACGGGTTAATAATTAATCCAGCCAAGTGCCAGTTTGGCGTGGCGCAGATCGATTTTTTGGGACACCGCGTCTCCCCAGAAGGGGCAATCCCGCTACTGGATAAGGTGCGCGCAGTGGCAGATTTTCCCCAACCACAAACGGTCAAATCATTGCAGGAGTTTTTAGGAATGGTAAATTTTTATAACCGTTTCCTACCCCACGCAGCGCAGCTCATGCAGCCATTATATGCCGCGCTCAAAAAACAAAAACCCTCCAACCCTATCGAGTGGTCCCCGGAGCAGGAGCGCGCATTCGCGGAGGTAAAAAAAGCCCTGGCTGACACCACACTCCTAGCTCATCCTGATCCATCGGCCCGAATAGCGCTCACTACCGACGCATCAGATTTGGCCGTAGGGGCGGTCGTGGAACAGCATGTTGCCGGGGTTTGGCAGCCGCTGGAATTTTTCAGCAGATCCTTGAACGAAGCTGAGCGGAAATACAGCACGTTTGACAGGGAGCTTTTAGCGCTCCATTTGGCCATCCGCCATTTCCAGTTTTGGCTGGAAGGTCGGCGTTTCACTGCTTTTGTCGACCATAAGCCGCTCATTTTTGCGATGTCCAAAATTTCAGAACCGTGGTCGGGCCGGCAACAGAGGCAACTGGCCGCAATTTCGGAGTTTACCACTGATATTCAGCACGTAGCGGGTAAACTCAACGTAGTGGCAGACTGCCTCTCTCGCGCGGTCACAGCACCGGTGCGCGCGGAGGCAGATTATACTACCGCAGCCGCAGGGCAAAATAGCGGCGCGGAAGCGCACGCGGCCCCAGTTCACGTGGGAATAGATTACGCAGCCATGGCAGCGGAACAGGGTAGTGATGCGGACGTGCGCGCGCTCCTGTCTGGACCAACAGGGTTAAGGCTGGAGAGCAGGTGTTTGCAAACCGGTATGCCCCCCCAATCTGTGATGTATCGACTGGGCGACCGCGCCCGGTAGTCCCGGCCGCGTGGCGCCGCCGCGTTTTTGACTCGGTTCACTCCCTGGCGCACCCAGGAGTGCGCGCTTCTGTGAAAATGGTAGCGGAGAAGTTTGTTTGGCCGAGCCTGCGCAAGCACGTGAAAGAGTGGGCACGAACCTGCATGGCTTGCCACCGGGCCAAAATTCACAGACACACAAAAGCTCCCTTACAACTGTTCCACATTCCGGCCAAAAGATTCGATCACGTGCATGTCGACTTCGGGGGCCCCCTACCGTCGTCGCAGGGGTTCACACATCTTTTGACAATGGTGGACCGAACCACACGTTGGCTGGAAGTGGTCCCCCTGGCATCGACCACAGCTGCAGAGGTGGCTCGCGTTTTTTTGACGGCCTGGGTAGCACGTTTCGGGGTTCCGTCGGATATTACGTCCAACAGAGGGCCTCAATTTGTCTCTGAGCTGTGGTCAGCGATGGCCGGCAGCTTAGGAGCGAAAATTCATCGCACTACCGCTTATCACCCCCAGGCTAATGGTTTATGCGAGCGTTTTCATAGGTCTTTGAAGGCAGCCCTCAGAGCGTCACTTACGGATGCAGATTGGGTAAACAAACTACCATGGGTTTTATTGGGGTTGCGTTCTGCGCCCAAAGAGGATTTAAATGCCTCTCCAGCCGAGTTACTTTTTGCACAACCTCTCAGGCTGCCCGGTGAATTCCTGCCAGAGCATCCGGAGCCAGGGCGCCTCCCGGCTCTGGGGCCACTGATTGACACGGGAGCAGACACGCTCCCGGGCCCCGTTCATCACACTTTTCCGCGCGTTTTTGTTCCCAAAGCTTTGAAAAATGCCGAATTCATTTTTGTCAGGCACGAGGCTCTAAGACCGACCCTCCACCCGCCATATGATGGTCCGTATAGGGTGCTGGAATCAGGTGATAAGCATTTTGTGCTACATTTGGGAGACAGAAAAGAGACAGTTAGTATTGACAGACTAAAGCCTGCTTTTGTGATGAACGACGAGTCTGTACCCGTGGCGAGGGCACCTTGACGTGGTAGACCCCCCAGGGAACACATCCCTGAGCCCCCGCAGGGATCAAATAACCACTCTTTTCCTCAGTCTGCAGATTCTTTGCAGGACGGCGCCGCAGGGATGGCGAGACCTGCTTACAGCAGTTTTGGAAGACGTTTGAAGCGCAGACGGCGTACAGACTGAATTTTAATGTGATCATGTGGTATAGACTATGCTATGGATGTTGTCACTGATTTTTGATATGATCATGTGGTATAGACTATGCTATTGAGGTTATCATGTTTTATTAACTCTGATATATTGTCCATTCTTCGATGTTTGGGGGGGGGGGGTTATGTAGCTCATGTATTTTTACCTACATATGTATAAGCACTATGGGATGCTTGTGATTGCATGTGTGGATTGACCTCACGTCTTAGAGAGGACAGTATGTCTGGACCGCCTGTGGATAACAACAAGAAGACGGAGGTACGGCGATAAGGAGCTGAAAGGACTTCCTGACCTCCTGGAGCCCAGGCGGAGGACTGAAGGGCGCGGGGGGAGAGTTATTGTCAATAGGGGGTTTTGACGGTGATATGTGATTCTTCCTTTGTCCTTGACTGTATAAAAGAGAAGGTTTTGACTCATCTCTCTCTCTTGTGTTCTTGAGAGATAGCTGGGGATGTGAACACGACATTAAAACCTGAACTGAGAAATGATTCAGTCTTGTTATTTCACGCTCCCCACATGAATGAATTTTATTTCTATTATGGAATAGATAAAATTAACTGATTTTGATTTGATCAAGTGTTAAAGCATGTGATGGATAATGCTTGTTGGAATATTTTAGGAATGCTATCTTCTTGGAACATAAGTTAATATTATACAGTAATAAGTGGCATTCAGCTGTTTGTTTTATGTAATTTAAGCACAGTTCTGGTACTTAAAAATCATAAAAACCCAGGAGCTTCGGGGGGCTTCGCCCCCCTTGCTCCCCCATTGGGGCTCTGCCCCGGACCCCACAGGGGGACTGCATCCCCCAGACCCCCTGCTAAATTTTCAGATAATTTCCCCAACCCCAAATCACATCCCTGGTTCGTGTTGAAATTCTGAGCTTTCTGTATCGTTTTCAGTGCAATTATGAGATCTTTATCGAAGGATCATGAGTCATCAATGCTAGAAATAGACAAAAGTGTCAAAAATATGTTCCGATGGAATTGGCTTGAGAGAAAAGTGACGGTAAAGGTGAAAATTGGCTCAAAGTTTGACGAGGTAACAGAAACACTCGGACAATTTCTGAAGAAACCAGAAAAGGAGATGAAGTTCAAAGTTCAGAGACTGACACAGCTTGCTGCCAAAAGGAAGAAAGTTTCACATTAGAAGTGACTTGGTGACCAGTGTAAATAGTGTAATAAACCCTTATAGAACTGTTAAATATGTTGGACTAAAGACAGTGAGACAACATTGAAGAAAAAGTAAGTTAACTTTTCATTAAATTTAATGATTTATCTTAAGTCTAGTATTTCATTTTTATTTCATCATTTTTTTCAGTCTAAATTACTTCTGTTTTACTGAAAACCTCTCAGCTTCAGTGGGGCTGCGCCCCCCCCCCCCCCGGCCCCCCCATAAGTCAATCGACCAAATTAGATTTCAGCTGAAATCAGAATTTCCTGTTGCCATCCCTGTGACTAGTTACATTTTTTACTGACATCGAGTTGCCCAGTCCATGACTTTTCCTAAATATGTGCATTTTATGTTTTCTGATTCCTGAAATGTATTAAATAAAACAGATGATTTCGGAGCATTTATTCCTTGGACTGCCACCTGCTGTCATTTAGATCTCAGCTGATCACAGCTTTGACCATATTAGGAATTATCTCCATATAAGGAGTGTTCCAGTGTCCAGGGATGTTTTTGTAGTCCATGATTTTAAAAAAAAAAAATAAAAAAATTGGTTGTTGTTTTCCTCCTTATATTACATTATATATCCTGATCTGAGAGAGACAAGAGAAAAGAGGGAGAGGAATCACCATTTTATTCACCAGATAGCAACAAACAAATATGGATTGAGAAAAAAAACTCCAAACAGACTTCAAGCCTGTAAAACTTACGTGGGAAAAAAGCTGTCAGCTGACACATCTGTTAGTAGGCCTACGTATGTCCACTCAGGGGCGGACTTAAATGGCGTTCACTTATATAGTGCCTTTTCTCATCTCTGGATGACCAAAGTGCTTTACAGATCCTGTTATCTACACATTCACACACTGATAGTAGCGGAGCTGCCATGCAAGGCACTGGCCTGACCCACCAGGAGCAACTGGGGGTTCAGTGTCTTGCTCAAGGACACTTCCGACATGCAGACTACAGACAGAGCGGGAATCGAACCCCTGATCCTCCGATCAGTAGTCGGCCACACTACACCTGCCCCATAGTCCATTTGGGGCCCAAGGCAAAGACAGAAATGGGGCCTTACTTTTTCTTTATTCTACACTTTCTTTTCAGGCCTTATTGAAATCTTACCTGAAACTTATTGTCCTTAGAAGTCTTCAAATTATATCATTCAGGCATCAGGAATGACATCTGTAGAAAAACAAAGAAGTTTAACAAATTGAATGTAGACTCTTGTCTATTATTAAAAAACAACAACAATCCATGTGGAAAATCTGTTGTTTGTTCACATTTACCAATCCCTCCAGGACTTGACGATGTTGCGATCGCACTAATTCATGCGAAATCAGGCCATCGCCACATTTTTTGAGCGACCTTGCAACTTTGTCCAATGACTGCAACTCTGAGGAAGGCTAAGGCAAACTTTTTCATAACCATTATTGAAAATGTAAAAGGAGGTAGCAAAAAAAATTTGGAATAATATCAACATATTGACAGATAAACAGAACAAAAAGATGACTGAGACATGGAACTTCACATTAATGGCAAACTGGTACAGAATCCCACGGTCATTGCTACAGAGTTAAACAACTTTTTAATTAACGCTGTGCTAGAAATATCCCATTCATTTAATCCACCTGATCATAATTCTAGTCCCATTAACCCCACACAACCAGTTTTCAGTATATTAGAAATAACTGAAAATGAAGTCGCAAATATCATCAATATAGCTCAAAAGCAACAGAAGAACATGGCCTTAACACCAATTTTTTTAAAAGAACATAAAGAATCTCTCATTTGTCCAATTACTCATTTAATCAATCTGTCAATCAAACACGCTGTCGTCCTAACTGCTTGGAAGGTAGAAGTGGTGAGGCCAATTTTCAAAACAGGGATTAAAACTGATATAAACAACTACAGACCAACCAGCATCTTACCTGTTATCTCCAAAATAATTGAAAAATGGGTGGCTATGTGGGGAGACTTGAATAACGAAACCGAATTGTCTTCCATTCCAGTTTATTCAAGAAATCATTCCACTGTCTGCTCTTATTCTTGAGCAGCGAACAAAGAGACTGAACACACCAAAGTTCTCTCATTTAAACATTCTCACATCAAACCATTTCCCTCGCGGGGGAAATCACACATCTATATCAAAGTCTCTTTATTCACATTCATTAGCCTTTTATTTACATAACTCCCCCTTCTCTCCTCTCGAGCCTCAGTGGTCAGGAAGTCTTCTGTCCCCTGTCCTCCGCAGGGGGTCCAGGCTCTGTGGCTCCGCACCGCAGGGGGCTGGCTCTCCTTCATCGTGAGGTTAAATCACATATGCAGTGTCCAACATATACATGTCTCACAACACAGCCATATAACCCCCCCCCCAAACGATGAAGAACAGACTAATTCCCAAAATTTAATAGCACCTTACTCACTACTGAATAATCAACACCAACATTCAGTCTGTGCGCCGCTTGGGCTTCAGCCGTCTGCCGAATCTGCTGTGCGTTGGCCCCGCCTTGCCTGCGGTGCTGTTCTGCTTCGGGTCTGTTGACTGAGGAAGAGAGTGGTTAATTGCCCTCTGCGGGGGCCTGCCTCGTCGAGGCGCCACCGCGACCGGTACAGACACGTCCTTCATGACAAAAGCAGGTTTTAGTCTGTCAATACTGACTGTCTCTTTTCTGTCTCCAAAATCTAGCACAAATTGCTTATCACTTGCCTCCAGCACTCGAAATGGCCCTTCGTAAGGTGGTTTGAGCGTTGCTTTAAGAGCTTCGCGCCTGACAAAAACGAAATCGGCATTTTTCAAAGCCTTGGGGACGAAAACTCGTGGAAAAGCGTGATGAACCGGACCCGGGAGCGTGTCTGCCCCCGTGCCGACTAACGGTCCCAGAGCAGAGAGAGGTGGGGGCTCTGGGTGCTCTGGTAAAAACTCGCCCGGCAGCCTCAGAGTTTGTGCGAATACCAGCTCCGCTGGGGAGGCGTCTAAGTCCTCTTTAGGCGCAGAACGCAACCCTAATAAAACCCATGGAAGTTTATTTACCCAATCTGCATCCGTGAGCGACGCTCTGAGTGCTGCCTTCAAAGACCTATGAAAACGCTCGCATAAACCATTAGCCTGAGGGTGGTAAGCCGTAGTGCGGTGAATTTTGGCTCCTAAGCCGTTGGCCATCGCTGACCACAGCTCAGAGATGAATTGCGGTCCTCTATCGGACGTAATGTCCGACGGAACCCCGAAGCGCGCCACCCAAGCCGTTAAAAAAACGCGAGCCACCTCCGCGGCCGTGGTCGTCGCAAGTGGGACCACTTCCGGCCAACGTGTGGTGCGGTCCACCATTGTCAAAAGATACGTGAACCCCTGTGATGCCGGTAGGGGGCCCACAAGGTCGACGTGCACATGGTCGAACCTTCTGGCCGGAATGCGGAACGGTTCTAACGGGGCTCTTGTGTGCCTGTGAATTTTGGCCCGTTGACAGGAAATGCAGGTTTTTGCCCATTCCTTCATGTGCTTGCGCAGGCACGGCCAAACAAACTTTTCCGCCACTAGTTTCACCGACGCGCGCACCCCCGGGTGCGCCAGTGAGTGGACCGAGTCAAAAACACGGCGGCGCCACGTGGCCGGAACCACCGGACGCGGGCGCCCCGTCGACATGTCGCAGATCAGGGGGGACATACCGGTTTGTAAACACTTGCTCTCCAGCCTCAACCCTGTTGGTCCAGACTGGAGCGCGCGCACGTCTGCGTCCGCCCCCTGGTCCGCTGCCATGGCTGCGTAATCTATACCCACGTGCACCGGGGCTGCGGGCTCCACCGTGCCGCTCTCCTGCGGCGCGGTCACGGTGGCCCGTTCTGCCTCTGCGCGTGTTGGGGTCGTGAACGCGCGTGAGAGACAATCCGCTACTACATTAAATTTGCCCGCGACGTGCCTAATGTCAGTGGTAAATTCCGAGATTGCGGCCAGCTGCCTCTGCTGCCTGCCGGACCACGGATCTGAAATTTTGGCCATGGCGTATGTGAGCGGCTTGTGGTCCACATAAGCGGTGAAGCACCGTCCTTCCAGCCAGAACTGGAAATGACGAATAGCCAAATGCAGCGCCAACAGTTCTCTGTCAAACGCGCTGTATTTTCGTTCAGCCGCGCTTAAAGATTTGCTAAAGGAAGCCAAAGGCTGCCAAACTCCGGCTACCTGTTGCTCAATAACGGCCCCTATGGCTAAATCTGAAGCGTCTGTCGTCAGCGCGATACGTGCTGCAGGGTCTGGGTGGGCCAGGAGCGCAGCGTCAGCCAAGGCTTTTTTAACCTCTGTGAACGCGCGCTCCCGCTCCGGGGACCATTCGACCGCCTGGGTCGGTTTTTGTTTTTTGAGCGCAGCATATAACGGTTGCATGATTTGAGCTGCGTGGGGCAGGAATCGGTTATAAAAATTCACCATCCCCAAGAATTCCTGTAGTGATTTGACCGTTTGTGGACGGGGAAAATCCGCTACCGCGCGTACTTTCTCTGGTAACGGAACCGCTCCCTCCGGGGAGACGCGGTGACCCAAAAAATCGATCCGCTCGACGCCGAACTGGCACTTGGCTGGGTTAACTATTAAGCCGTGCTCTCCCAGCCTCCTAAAAACTGCTGTGAGGTGCGTTTCGTGTTCGTCCTCTGAAGTACTCGCGACCAAAATGTCGTCGAGGTACACAAACACGAAAGGGAGATCGCGTAACACGGCATCCATCATCCGCTGAAATGTTTGCGCCGCCCCTTTGAGACCAAACGGCATGCGTAAAAATTCGAAAAGTCCGAACGGGGTTATTACCGCTGTTTTAGGAATGTCCTCCGGTTGGACCGGGACTTGGTGATAGCCGCGAACTAGATCAATCTTTGAAAAAATGCGCGCCCCCGCCAGGTGCACCGAAAAATCCTGAATGTGCGGGATGGGATAACGATCGTGCGCCGTAGCGTTGTTTAGCCTGCGGTAATCCCCGCACGGTCTCCAGGAGCCATCGGCTTTCGGTACCATGTGCAGCGGCGAAGCCCACGGGCTCTTCGACCTACGAACGATGCCCAGCCTCTCCAGGCTGGCGAACTCCTCGCACGCAATGGCGAGCTTAACTGCATCCAAGCGCCGAGCTTTTGCAAACACGGGAGGCCCAGAAGTGGGGATAAAGTGTTTCACCCCGTGCTTCGCGACCGTCGCTGAAAAAGTGGGCACAGTGAGCGCTGGAAATTGGGTGAGGAGTGTGTGAAACTTACCACCTGCTGTAGCGACGTGGGTCTGTACTGGTGGCGGGGACACTCGAGCTGAACAGGGGAGAGAGTAAAAAGAGAGTGCATTTACCAGCCGTCTATTAGCAAGATCAACTAACAGATTGTGTGAACACAAAAAATCCGCGCCCAACATGTTGAAACTCACCGCCGCTATTACAAAAGTCCATTCATATGTGCGGCCATGTAAGCATAAAGGCAAGGTCCTTCTCCCGTAGGTGTTGATGTTCGAGCCATTTGCCGCTGTAGCTCCGTTACCGTGGGGTCCAGCCACCCGGTCCGCGTATGTTGGGGTGATGAAGCTCACTTGTGCTCCGGTGTCAATGAGGAACACTCGTCCGGAGCGCGCATCCGTGATGTAGAGCAGCTTGTTGCGTTCTCCGAGGGTCGAAGCTGCTAGCGACCCCCGGTCTTGCCGTTTCCCGAACTCCTGAAGATGCAGGGCGGCACACACCTGCATGCCTTCTCTGCGAACCTCCGATGGTAAAAGCAGAGATCTTCTCCTCCGCTGTGTCGTGCCCGCGCTTCTGCCGCCGGGCTATTGGCTCCCCCTCGTCGCGGTCGTGTTGCCGCCGTCGTCGGCCAGTCTGGTTCTGCCGCCTCTGGCTCCCCGCTGTCTCGGGTCGCTGCTGTGGCTGCTTGCCCGCCGCAGGCGTCCAGGATCCCATCTGCCTCCTGGGCCAGCTCCCGGAACTCCTCCAGGGTGTGACACTTTTTGCCGGCCAGCGTGCTTCTCGCATGCGCCGGGAGGTTGGAGAGGAAGATGAACTGAAAAATGAAATCATCGTTGTCCAAACCTCTCAGCTGTATCATCTCCTCCATCAGGGCGCTCGGCCTGTGTCCACCTTGGTCTAGCAAAGACAGGATCCTCCTCGCCCTCACTTCAGCCGAGGGGGTGAAAAACTTGATGAGGGTGGATTTCAGCTTGCCGTACCTGTCGGTCGCGGGTGGCTGCTCCACCAAGCTTTGCACGCACCGAGCTGTGCTGTTGTCCAGTTTAGCGATGACATGGTGGAACTTAGTGTCATCCACCGTTACTCCTGCGAGCGCAAACTGCGACTCTGCTTGCAGAAACCACGACCGTGGGTTATCCTGCCAGACATCAGGCAGCTTAACAGCCACTGCGCTCGCCAGCTCTGAGCGCTGTGAGTCCGGGACCCTGAGAATTTCTTCGTTCATTCTCAACGTCGTCAGTCACCAATGTGGGGAGACTTGAATAACGAAACCGAATTGTCTTCCATTCCAGTTTATTCAAGAAATCATTCCACTGTCTGCTCTTATTCTTGAGCAGCGAACAAAGAGACTGAACACACCAAAGTTCTCTCATTTAAACATTCTCACATCAAACCATTTCCCTCGCGGGGGAAATCACACATCTATATCAAAGTCTCTTTATTCACATTCATTAGCCTTTTATTTACATAACTCCCCCTTCTCTCCTCTCGAGCCTCAGTGGTCAGGAAGTCTTCTGTCCCCTGTCCTCCGCAGGGGGTCCAGGCTCTGTGGCTCCGCACCGCAGGGGGCTGGCTCTCCTTCATCGTGAGGTTAAATCACATATGCAGTGTCCAACATATACATGTCTCACAACACAGCCATAGGCTACACTATTATGTGAACATCTGAATTATGGGAACACCCCCCTGCATCACGTACAGTTTGGGTTCCGTGCCCACAATTCAAGTCTGCAATTCTGCAATCAGCTTGTTTTCAGAGAAGACAATCTTTTTTAGATAAGTGCAATTGTGTAGGTGCTGTGTTCTTAGATCTGAAGAAGGCATTTGACACAATTGACCACAACATCCTTTTAACCAAACTTACTCAGTTTAATTTTTCAGAACATGCTATCAAATAGATGAAATCCTATTTAACCGACAGACAGTAATGTGTAAGGGTCAACAGTGTCAAATCGCCATATTTGAAATGTCAAATGGGTGTCCCACAAGGCTCCACACTTAGACCAATATTATTCTCCTTATACATAAATGATTTACCAAATGCATGCAGAAACATTCATATACAAATGCATGCAGATGACACGGTAATATTCACACCTGCAAAAAACACAAGAAGCCACCTGTATTCTTACAACAGTGATGACTCAAATCTGTGACTGGCTTAATAATTCATGTCTCCTACTAAACACTAAAAAAACTGTTTGCATGATGTTCACCAAACAACAAATATTACAAACTCAAACATTTTCTTAAAAGGGGAGGAGCTGCAACTAGTCGAGGAATTTAAGTACCTTGGCTTGATTTTAGACTCCTCATTAACCTTTAAAAAAATGTCAAAAAATCTCAAACATAATCAAATTCAATCTGAGAAATTTTAAACAAATTACACCATCGCTGACAGTTAGTATGGCCAAAATGTTCCTGCATGCAATGATTTTCTCACACATCGATTACTGTCTTACCAACTGGTCACTCACTGGTGTAACCATAATCAAAACCATTGAATCTTTATACAAAAAAAGCCATAAAAATAATTGATAAGAAAGATTCCACATATCATTGTTGTCACATTTACAAGAAATACAATTTTCTGTCTTTTGAAAATTATAAAACTCTCAAATTTGCCAGTTCAATTTAAAAAAAATATTAAATGGCTGTGCACCACCCCCCCGGGAGAACAACCACCAGATCAATCACCAGAGGAGACTGTGATGCCCCCCACAGATGCACGTCATTTGCTCAATCTGTGCTATCAGTGAGGGGCACCAAGATCTGGAATAATATACCACCTGCAATCAGAGAACGAACCACACTAAACACTTTTACGACTCATTGTAAAAATAGGCTTTTAAACAACCACAACTGTACCATAACTAGTGGTTGGTCTGCGGCATACACATATATGTATGTGTGCCCATATGATTGTTTGTGTGTGTGTTTTTGTGACCCGCCGGGGGACTACAGATGCAAATTAGCAGTATTGCTAAATCTGGCCTACATACATTTGTATTAATGTTTATTAGTATGTAATGTCCCTTTCAAATAAACATTAAACTCTCAAGCTTTCCTGCAATTTTGGCCAATCCTCATCAACTTCCACCAATTTCACCAATCAAATTTGTTCCTGGTTAGCACTCAAGTTTATTTTTTTCCCCTTGTCCTGTCAAACAGCTAGATGAGCAGAACAGAAATCTGCTTTCCTTATTGTGCCAAACAGATTTACTTTGCCAAAAGGAGCTTTATACAGTACACATATACAGTATATGTATTGTATATTGTTCATAAACTTCTCTTGGTAATAATTTTTAATTATTTAAATTGTTTTGCCCGTGAAGGACCCAACAGAGGGGGAATGGGGAAAGGAGAGGTGGGGAGAGGGAAAGAAAAGGGAGAGGAACAGACAAAAAAGACAAACAGACTAACAGAACTGAACAAACAGAAGACAGACTGTTTATTCCACTGAAGAGGTCTCAACACGAGTCTGGTATCTGCACCTATTAAAGGAGAGACATATGTGTGTGTGTGCATACGTATGCGTATGTATGAGAGCACATGCAAAATAAGTTTGTGCATGTGAGTGGTTTGCCAGGAAACATATGAACAGGGTGGCTGGTCACCCCCCCCTCCCCCCCGGAAACCCCGAGCAAGCAGGACAATGCCACCAACCTCCACAGACCACAAATGTCCCAAGGCCAACAAGCCTCAGGATAGCCAGGCATCCACCCCAGGAGGGACAGCCGAGTGAGGCTGGGCTGCCAAGTGGCCGGCGCGGCAGACGCACGCCCCCGGACTGGCCAACCCCCGCCCCCCCCAGCGGAGCCAACGCCAGCCCCCGGGCCCCAGGCACTGGGAGGCCAGCGCCCCCATCCCCCAGGCTGGAGACCGGCCCATGCCCCCCAATGCCACCACCGCATATCCCGGGGACCCCCATGGTCCACGCCCAAAGAAAACGGCAGCAAGGCACAGGGGCCCCTCAGTTTAACCAATCAAATGCATTGCTGCGTTGCGCTAGACTTCCATGTTTAAGACCCTGTCACACCTAGATGATTTAGGCAGCATTTGCCAAACGTATGAAACATTTGGAGAATATGCTGGTGTACGTCGAACCAGTTATGGGTAAGTTTTGTATAAGTTAAGAGGATGCTGAAATATGCTGGTAAATGGCGTTGTACAGCGAACTCCTCTGAAAATTTTCAGCATGCTAGAAATTTTTCAACGTATCCAGGGTATGGCTGAAATGTCCCACATAAGCGGGGCATAAGTTGTAGGGAAGTTATGCATTTGTTCACGCACGTTACTTGTAAGCGACTCACAAGCTACTCATAAGTCAAAATACGTTGAGATAAATGACTAGGGTGCCCAAAATTTGTTTCAAACATGAATAACGCTCTTTAAACCTATGTGTGACTTATTGAACAGGTTCCCTATAAATGGCGCATTTGCAGCATTGGTTCACAGGAAAAACCCGTACAGAGCTCAGCTGCTGCCTGCAGCGCATACGCACACACAGAGAGCTAAACACATGTACTTTTTCGTATAATGGGACCTGTCGGGGATGTGTCCGAGTACTTTCAAGTTACAGGATAAAGATCCAAATAGTTGTTAAGCCCTCCTTGCTTTTTTTTTTTTTTTTTTAACCTTTGACTGCAGTCTGTACCATCAGCTGTGCAGTGTTGTTCTGATAGACATGCCAAAATGTCAGAACCCCCAGAGGAGGAGGATCCAATCAGATGATCGCCTGAAGCACAGAGCTTGGCTGTTTTCCATGATAAATCACACTTTGCTGTCCCTTGGCTGCTTTCAGGGAAAAAGCACACACCACGCATTATCTTTTTTTGTTTTTTTTATTTCACTTCACTGAAAATATTTTTGTTTTTATTGCCAGCAGTTCGCATGCCTTTGAGCCAGGTTGTGACAACTGTCATCTGATGTTTGTGATGTGTCACATCAGCTGTTTTAGGTGTGACCGACTTGACAGGTTTGACAGCACTGCCAGGTCGGTCACACCCCCTGTCGTGGTCTTTGGAGGGGAGAATCATCTTGGTTGAACAGAGATGATCTCTCGCACACCTAGGAATCATGGATTGGTAAGCAACGGCAGTTTGGCATGGCCGCGCTATGCAGAATTTAAGATAAGATATGCAGAAGTTAGAGTATTGTTGCGCATAAGTTGTGAATGTTGGCAACATGCTAAGCATTCGTTGGTTTAAGTTATTTATAGGTTATGGAAATATTCTATATAAGTTACTAGTACGTTATGTATATTCAATTCAATTCAATTCAATTCAACTTTATTTATATAGCGCCATTTCACAACAACAGTCATCTCATAGCACTATCAACTGTAGGGAGGACCCCCACAGTTGCAGAAAGACCCCAGCAATCAGGCGATCCCCTGTGAGCAAGCACTTGGCGACGGTGGAGAGGAAAAACTCCCTTTTAACAGGAAGAAACCTCCAGCAGAACCAGGCTCAGGGAGGGGCAGTCATCTGCTGCGACTGGCTGGGGGGTGAGGGGACAGAGAAGAAGAAAAGAACAGACATGTAGAGAGCAAACAGCACGATGGGGACTCAATCTATGGGAGAGAACAAACAAATGTTAATGACCAGCAAAAAAAAAATATTTCATAGAGAGTGAGGAAAGGAGTGAGGCCCAGTGCATTACTGGAGGTCCCCCGGCTGACTAAACCTATTAGCAGCATAACTAAGGGAGGGTTCAGAAACACATGATCCCTCCCTAATTGTAGGCTATATCAAAAAGGTAGGTTTTAGCCCTATTCTTAAAAACAGAGATCGAGTCTGACTCCCGAATCCAGATTGGCAGCTGATTCCACAGGAGAGGAGCTTGATAACTGAAGGCTCTGCCTCCCATTGTACTTTTGGAGATTCTAGGTATTACAAGTAAACCTGCATTTTGGGAGCGTAGTGCTCTGTTAGGATGATACGATAGTATCAGATCTTTTAAATAAAAAGGAGCCTGATTGTTTAGAGCTTTGTAAGTAAGAAGAAGGATTTTAAACTTAATTCTAAACTCTATGGGAAGCCAATGAAGGGAGGCCAGAACCGGAGAGATATGATCTCTCTTTCTAGTACCTGTTAAAACTCTTGCTGCAGCATTTTGGATCAGCTGAAGACTTTTTAAAGATGTTTTAGGACAGCCTGATAATAAAGAATTACAATAATCTAATCTCGAGCTAACAAAAGCGTGGATCAGCTTCTCAGCATCACTCTGAGACAAGATGCTCCTAATCTTGGCAATATTACGCAAATGATAGAAGGCAGTCTTAGAAACAAATTTAATATGTGAATTGAAGGACAAATCCTGATCAAAAATAACTCCAAGGTTCCTCACAGAGCTATTAAGAGAAAGAGTAACTGCATCCAAACTGAAAGTTTGATTTGGAAAGGAATTTCTAAGGTTTTTTGGACCAACAAGAATGACTTCAGTCTTATCTGAATTTAATAGCAGGAAATTACAAGTCATCCAAACTTTGATTTCCTTAAGACAGGCTTCTAACTTGGCTAATTGATTAGTATCATCTGGCTTCATTGACAGGTATAATTGTGTGTCATCTGCATAACAGTGAAAATGTATACAGTGCTTTCTAATAATGTTGCCTAACGGAAGCATATATAAACTAAAAAGAGTAGGGCCAAGCACAGATCCCTGTGGAACTCCATGACTAAGCTTTGAGCTGAGAGAAAACTCATCATTTACATGAACAAACTGGAACCTATCAGATAAATAAGATCTAAACCACTGCAACGAAGTTCCATTAAGTCCAACATAGTGTTCTAATCTATCAAGTAGAATATTATGATCAATAGTATCAAAAGCTGCACTAAGATCTAAAAGGACAAGTACAGAAACTAGTCCATTATCAGATGTAATGAGGAGGTCGTTAGTGACCTTCGCTAAGGCTGTTTCAGTGCTATGATGGATTCTAAACCCAGATTGAAACTCCTCAAATAAACCATTTCCCTGCAGGTGGTCAAATAATTGCGTAGCAACAACTCTTTCTAAGATTTTTGAAATGAAAGGGAGATTAGAGATTGGTCTATAGTTAGCTAAAGCTCCTGGATCTAGCGTTGGCTTTTTGAGTAAGGGTTTAATTACAGCCGTTTTAAAAGCCTGCGGTACATGGCCTAAAGTTAATGAAGACAGCACTGCCAGGTCATATGTCCAACTTGTTATGGATACGTGACGCAAGTGGCCAAAAGTGAAAATTTCAACATATGCCAACGTTTTAGACCAATTTTTAAACGTTTGGCAAATGCTGCCTAAATCGTCAAGGTGTGACAGGGCCTTTACAGTAAGGATTAACGGAACACATCAGCAAAAAACAAAGTGTGCAATTTAAAAACACACTCACCCGCGAGTTTTCCCACACCGTCCTTTCCTCCATCTCCCCACGTCTCTGTCTTGACTGTGTGTACGAAGTGCCGGGTTTGTGTTGAAAAAAGTCTGCCTGCCTGTAAAGCACCCTGTTGCAGAAGTACGTGTGAGGAGAGATGCCATAAAACCACAAACAAATGAGCAAACACTACAGCCAGTGTTGTAACATTTTATACATCTTTAGAGGTAAAATGATTACTACATCTTGTCAATGAGCTTTAAAGCTGTGAATCTCCAGTCTGGACACGGACCAATGTGCGCCCTCCACAAACCCCCAAGGAGAGCCCCTCCTCCCAGTAAAACTCCCGGTAAAGATGAGTATCTGATGAGACAGGTGTATGTCAAGACGCGCAGCAGATAGACAGACAGGTAGGAGTCAAGCATGAAAAGACAGAATATGCAGTAACTTTTTCAGGAAAACACAGATTTCAATAGACAATACAGAGCAACAGAATAAATTATTTCTTTTTTCTCTGCGCTCGGTAACGAGTGGTTGGGCACTACTGCGGTTAGGGAGTTTTCAAATGAAGGTGCTGCCATAATTTCCAAATCTATACTCTTTAACATGCATTCAGCGCTATTTAGCAGTTGTAATGGATAATTATTTTTTCATCCTTTTTATTCAAGTTCTCAACAAGACCAGTCAACAGTGTTGATCATTTTTATGACAAATTTATGAGTAGCTACTTCATTCTCACTTAATTGTGTTAATGTCTGTATTTGCTGTTGCACAAGAGTTTTTCTGTATAGCAGAAGTTTCTGCTTAATTTACAAATCATTGTTTAATCGGCATTTTATGACAATCCTGTGCTTTTCTTGGTGTTATATACTGTAGAATAGCAATGCAGTAAAATATGAAAAAAACCCAAAACATCTACTTTAAAATTTGTAATTCTTCTCACAACTTTTAGTGAAAAAAAAAAAACCCTCTCAAAACATCACAACTTTTATCGCAACTTTTTAAAAAAGCTTCCACAAATTCATTCTTTTTGGGCGGCAACAATCATGAAAACATCCCGTGAAATCCTGGAGGGACTGACTTACCCACATTTGCCAGCAGGGTCCTGTTGATGGTCTGCTGACTGATCCATTTTGCAGAGGCATCTATTGTGCTCCCTCCTCTGTACAATGTAGACATAAGGGAGAATATATACGTTAGACCCCAGTTAGAATAGCCAATGTTTTATACCAGTGCTAATGGGGATCTTTGCGGCGGTAAAGAAATAATAAACTGCGAACTGAGAGTTTTAAGTAGAGTTTATTAAATCACACCGCCGTCACAGGAACTCCGCTCCAGCCCATAGTGTGAGCAGGCTGGAGCGGGAAAAAAAAAAAAAAAGCTCTTCACTTCCGCCCTCCAAAGAGAGCAGCCGCTTTTTCTTCTGCTCCCACTCCCTGTCTCTCCCTCCCTAACTGACTGGATCCCAGCTTGCTATTGTCTGTGTCTGCGTGGCTCTCTACTGGTGATTCATCTTAACGAAATTATGGATTTAATAAGCTGGGCTTTGAACGCAATCGACACTGTTTTTTCAACGAGGAAATCAGGTCCGGGGGAGCCTATTTGTTCCGCAGGGACTGCTGCTGCGGGTTATATTAAGGATACAAGCAATTGGAAACTCTTGTGTCTGTGTGATCTTTCAATTGAAGATATAGAAGATCTATATCTATTCGGAGCAACGGTCACCGGACTTGTACTGATCGGCTTTGGGATTGTTCTGGTGTACCGCAAATTAAAGAAGATGGACAGATCTTATCAAAAAGTGGACCCGGCGAAGCTCTCTCATCAATTTGACCAGCTGGGCAGGACTCTGACTGTGGCCAATGGAGAACTGCATAGGAAGATGGAATACATCACGATCACGCTAAGAGCTGTCCAGGAATTGATTTCAAAGCCTGGAAACAATGATGGTGGATTTGGAGCACTGAATCCGTAAGAGAATAGAAAGTTTTTTCTCTGAAGTCAGTGCTATTCGACCCTGTTTTCGGCGCCCTCAGCACTCAGTCCTCCTGATGAATGATATCAGTATAAATGTTGACTTTCCTCTTCACAAACATTGGCGAACAGTATCTGATCTCCCAAGGACAGTCTTATGTCTGACTCACAGAGAAATTCCATCTGCCATGCCAAGGACATGTTGCCTCTGACTTTCAGACACTAGTCATAACATCTGCTGAGAGAGAGACCTCTACTGTTTCACCAGCAACTGATAACCACCACCTCTGCATCCAACACACACACATGACTGACTCATTATACTGACGAAAACAATCACTCACTGCTCTCTACTGCCTGTATGTTAAGTGTGATATATTGTCTGCTAATTGTGCATCGAGGGTTTTTTTTTTCTGGTGATCATAATTCGGCTCACTTAAGAGCATTATTCTGATTAACTATGATTTTTATCTCTCTACCTATTGTTTTGTTCCTGACCTTTGCCCTCTATTCTCCTCTGTTGACAGGCGCCTTCATGGCTTGCCGCGTCATTGGGATCCGCCTATCAGGCGCTTTCCAGTGTCAAGTCAAATTCCTCGTATGTTTACCTGCTGTTTACTTGTAAATGTACTTGGCAATAAACTTTATTCTGATTCTGATTCTGATTCTGATTCCTCAGGCTCTCAGAGAGGAGAGACAAAGTGCGTGTCTGCAGCAGCAGTTGAAGAGTGAGAGTGAGAGGATGAGTTACAGAATCGTGCAGCATATATACCCAGTTACACACAATACATGAAAGGGCATTCCCAGCAGTTGGTATGGCATTTGCATTTGAGAGACACAGTAAGAACAGGATGCATGAACACAATGCATGAATGGCACATTAACATCTCAGTACATAGCCGGAAAAAGCCAGAAGGAGCGAGGCTGCCTGTAGACATCAATACACACGTTTCGCTGTTAAGTTAATTGCTCTAGTCGAGCGCTGTGTCTGTCCCAGTCTGTTGTGGGGGGTTACGCCACAATCTTAATAAAACAAATAAACTATATTTAATCTCATGTAATGCAATCTTCTGTGAGGCTGCAGATATCCTGTGCGTGCCTGGGGAGCACAGTTGGCAAATCTAAATTTAACATTGTGAGCCTTGGCCTCTGCAAATCTTGCAATTAGAAAAAATAGTAAAAAAAAAATAAATTGTTGTTTACCTGTACTGTCAGCAACTGGCGTCACTGCTGCCTCCTCATTAACAACAGGTGCTCGTCATTAGCATCACGTGTGCTCGTACAAGCAGCGTTGTTCTCCATCTGCTCCTCGGGAGGGTTAGTCTCCTCCCTGGATGAAGTGAAAAAGGTTGTTTTGATTAAAAAAAAAAAAATTCTGTGCCCTTCCCCTTTTCTCCATTTCTCTGTACCGCTCGAATAACTTCATTTCATTTTGTCACTATTCTAAACACTGTACAGTTTGTTTACAATGTAACCAACAATGCGTGCATGCACATGGCTCAGAGACAACATGGAAGAGTCCAACAGTCTGAGGAGAACATTACATTTGTGATTTGATTTGCCATTTATGTAAATGCTGGTGTTTCTTTATTTTGTCGGACATCATGTTAAACATGCTAAACATTTAAAAAAAATATATATGGGGCTCCCTGTAGATCAGGGCCTACCTTTGCCTAATGGTAAGTCTGCCTCTGTGTCCACTCCAGGTAGAAAGCACTACTACACAGACATTATTTTGTGAATACAAATTGATTTAGTATACATGAAAACAAATGAAATTACCCTTGTGAAAAAAGAATTACAGTCTCAACAGCACCTGATGCAGGCTGCTGTCTTTCAGCCCCACACTTCCGGTCTCTGTGAGACTGTTTAGGTGTGCATCATTTACAGGTAGAACAATTGTAAAGGATCTAGATTTTTATTATAATTCCAAACATGAACATAAAGTTAGCAAAGTCGAAAATAATAATATCAATCCAATAAATCTCAACAGAATCAAAAGAAACAGTAGCTCTCCCGATGAGCACTCACACACAGTATAATTACATGCAAAAACTGTATTTAGCCTAAGTGTCTGTGGTCTATCTGTGTTTTGCAGTGTAGCTTTGGCACCATAGGTTTTGGCCTGTGTGCCACAAATTCACAGTCAAGAAGAAGCCATCTCTAAGCTAGAAGGTGTGAAGTACCATTTTTATATGGTCTTTGGTATGACCCAGCCAGGATTTGAACCCACAACCGGGAGGTTGTGGGGCAGATGCTCTACCAACTAGGCCACCACATTGTCTTTTGTGTGCATTTTGTTATTCAATATGTATGTTTTGTATAGCTTTTACAGGCGTCCGTCTTCCACAGTGGTCAGGAGAAACTCAATGCTAGGGAGGGTTTGCACAGCTTGTTTTATTGGGATGAATCCAAGATTCACCAGACATTTGCCTGGTATTTTACCTGGAGTTGGCAAAGGTCTCAAACAGTGGCAAAGCAGTTGTAAATGTAAACACTGCTGCTAACGCTTGTTAATAGTTGTTAGTGTTCGCCAACTGCTTTTGCAAACACCCCTGCAAACACTTGCGTCAATGTTGCAAATGGTTGCTAAAGGACACTAAACGTTAATTATTGCAAATGACAGAGGCGAACCCTGATGTTCATGAAGATTCCTCAGAAAAGTTGGCGAATTCAAAAATCATCACGTTCGTCTACATTTGCTGCTCTGATACTGCCCTTAATGACTCCTTTCCTAGTCTGTGCATGCTATGCTGACTTGGGTTAAGGGAATTACCCACAGTTCAGAGTGCCATGCTGTGGCATCTCAGGAAAAAACTCCTGATTCATCACATGTTCATCATTGACCACTGCTCCTCCCCACTCTTATGCCTTGACAAAACTTTAAGATCTTTGCCAAAATAAAAAAAAATTTGACAGTCATAGAGACTTAAGTTTATGCTGAATTACAAACCATTTAGACAATTTAAATTTTGGGGTTAATCATGCAGTTTTAAAAAAGATGATTTAGCTGATTACTCGAGGCTGCAGCACATTTACTATAATTCAGATGGTTCATCCCTGGAGAAAGTAGTAAGTCTAATAAAATAAAACAGAGACCCACAGGAGTTTGTCACATGGTTTAATTCAACACAAATTAAAAGTATGATTAAAAGGAATAGGCAAGTAAATGGTAACACTGAAGATGAAAGAAGGTATCAATTGATCATCTTTACTTCAATAAGAAATTATCACTATAATCAATATAGATGGGAAAAATTGAAAAATAATGCAATTTTTTAAGTTACACAGAAACCTCTAAAGACCCTGGACACAACCTTGAACTTTCAGGATCATTTTTCTTTCATCCTTTGTTAATATACCCCTGTTTGATTCTGTTTTAGTTTTGTCTTTAATCTGTTTTTTTTTTTGTCCCATGATTTTATTTTTTGTGATATAAGATATCATACACCATTTGTTGTTTCCTAATTCTTTTAATAAAGTTCATTTAAAAACATTTAAAAAAAAACAAGGTAACATGAAGTGTGTCCCATTTCTACCATTTTGAACAACTTCACCCCCAGGAATCCAGCAGAGAAGCATGGAGATTGAGCCCACACTGTCGACAAGCCGGAGGTGGAATCCCCACTGGTACCATGAGCGCTGCTTATTCAATCTAATGGAACCATTACATTACCAACAAATTGTAACGGTTCCTACTCCATAATAAATGGAAACATGATGGGTGGGAGGGTCAAATACATTGACAGCAGTTAAGAAGTTCCTGGTCCCTGCAAGTGTAAATGGTGCTATAGTGGACATCCCAGGGCTTCAGATTTTTTTTTTTTTTTTTTGGACTGTAGGGGATACATGGGGACCTGTCTGATTCCTGGACTCTACACGTTTAATTTGTGACTTTCAGCTTAAGAATGCTACTCCATTTTGAAACTGTGAGACTGTGAAAACAGTCTTATAATTGAACAGTTACAGCAATATGAAGCTATAGTTTTATTTTATCTCAGTTTATCTTGAATTTAATCTATCATTTGTATGGGTTGGATTAAAATAATTTGAAAAATTGAAGCAACCAACATAGTGAACTATTTGTACGTAAAATCAGTGCAAAAAGCCATATCTGAAGGTGGTGTTAAAAACTGACCGAAAAAGTATAGCGCAAATGAGTTTATACAATGTTGCCTGCTCATTTCACATATTGGCCACCCCATGCATGTATGTACACAGATATTAATATGTTGACATGCCTTTTGTATTCAGCCATGACCTACACTTTACCACAGACACATCAAGCAACCACAAAGGGTGCAGATGTCTCAGGTAAGGCACCTAATGAGGATCCATTGGTCTGATAGAGTAAGCAATGCTGAAGTTCACCATTGTGCTGGAATCCCAAGCACAGAACCCCTGCTGACAGAGCACGTAACTGGGATGGATTATGACAGACTCCCTACATCTTTCTTCTATGGTGAGCTGCAGTGTGAAAGGAGAAGCATAAGGAGGCCTCGACGCCACTACAAAAACTACCTCAAATGGCCTCCAAAAGCTTGAAAAATCAATGTAAGCATTTGGGAAGACACAGCCAAGAACCACACTGGCTGACATCAAGTTGTCAGAATATCATCCTCGATGGAGGAGAATCATCTGGGAGCTGAGAACATGAAACACAGCAAACGACACCAAAAATGCTTCAGCCAGTTCAGACCCCCGCCGGTCCCCTCTTGCCGTTGTCCAACCTGTGCGCCAGTACTGTGGGAGGAGTTGGGTTTCTCTCCCATGAACGAGCTTGCCAGGGGTCGAGATACTCTAGTTGAAGTGCCCGCCGATGATGATGATGATGACACAGATACTGAGTGAATAACAATAAAAGCAGTAGGATTAAATAAGTTTATCCTTCATCTTATTCCCTTTCAAGCATGTAAACTGAGGGTGACTGGAGACATTTCAATATCCTTATTCCTTTCTTGATCAGCTAACAATGCACTTTTGCTGTTTAACATTTTACTTGAATTTTTTTTAAAATTCATGTTACATATTTACATTTTTGGTGGGCAAGAACCCTCCAGACCCTTCACTATTAAGCACCCCCATATTATAAATACTTACCATGTCCATGCATGCAGTACATTAAATATTAGAGGTCTGGGGGCCCAAAGCAGAGTGAACATGCAGATGATCTGATGATAGATGTTCTCACCAAATTGACAGCTTTGATAATTTAAAGAACATTTCAGTCACACAAAAGAGACTTAAAGGCGCACTCCGGCGGCTTTAAAACCACCTCAAAAACAAATATGTATCGCTCAAAATCATGTTCATGTCATGTTGGGCTGCACGGTGGTGCAGTGGTTAGCACTGCGGCAGCACAGTTTACCCTTGGCCGGGGGATCGTGGGTTCGATCCCAGCCCCCGACCAACAGTGATCTGTGTGGAGTTTGCATGTTCTCTCCGTGTTTGCATAGGTTTACTCCGGGATTTCTCTAGTTTCCTCCCACATGCCAAAAACCTGCAGGTGTGATGCACATATGTTGTTTCATATGTATATTACTTTTCATATGCTCACGTGTATATGACTGTATGCTTACTGTGGCTTAGCGTCTCAGGGGAACAAAAGGTCTGGTCCTCCTGGGGATTATAGGAGGATGTGAGATCTGGCCTTTTGGTATGCAAAGAGATGGCTGTGAAGGATTTCCTGACCACCGGGATTTTGGTGGAGGCGAGGAGGCCTGCAGGGGGATGCATTGTGTTTGGGATTTAAAGACGATGTGATTTTGTGCTTTGATGTCCGGGGGTATAAAACGGACAGATGTTGGGGGTTATGGTCTCTTTCTGCTTTTGAATGTTGGAGAATGTGTTTGTGAATAAAACTGAATCTGAGAAATAAACTCAGCCTCATCCTTCCACACATCTCCACACAGGTTAGGTTAATTGGAGACTCTAAAGTGGCCCTAGGTGTGAATGTGTGTGTGAATGGTTAAGGGATAGCGCCGTATCGTGGCTGCTTCATCCATCCAGGTGGTGGATGACCCTCAATTTCCCCTCTGGGGATCAATAAAGTATACTAAATCTAAAAAAAAAATGTTCATGTCAGGTCAGGCACTGGTTTGCTTGCTATCAGATAACCATGAAAACCGGTACTACCTGTCTCATGGGTCGGGCCGTTAGCGACTCAGCCGGCAACCCCACCCTTCCGAGGGCGTGGAGGGTGAAACTGGGCATCCTGGCAGAACTAAAAACAATATCTGTCACAGGTCTGTGGTGGACCACTCCCAGTTACATGAGGTGAGACTGGACATCCTGGCAGATAAGCACATCTGTCGCAAGGTCTGTGGTGGACTTTTGCCAGTCAGTGCATCGTGACATGCACTAGACAAAGAGCAGAGATAAACAAACCTATCATCTAGTCAGTCACTACAATAGATACTGGAGTCAGTTTGTCTTGGCCTGTCCTTGCCACTGATATTACCTCTATCTGCCAAGAATGTGCCGCTAGTCCAGCAAAAGCTAGCGGTACTCAAATACTTTGCAAGCAGTTTCATGAAATGATCAGTCAGAAAGCAACTTATACCAGCTCAGATGTTGCCCAGGTTAACAAGGTCAGGAGTTCCTGGCAGCGGAAGGCGAAGGACAGAGCTGCGTGGAGGACTCTGATCAGACCTAAATGAAATAGTCATTGTCGCCTCCAACAGACTGCTATGATGATGATTGCTCAAAATAGTATATTGTGGTGATGTGTACAAAACACACAAAGATTTTGTCTTGGAGCAAAAACTTACCAATCATCTTTTTAGGAAAAAAAAGACCACGGGAACGATCAGTGTTCAGAGCAAAAGTTGGTTTATTATGTTGACTGAATGAACCCAAAAATAGAGTACAGTTTTACAGCATCCTAAGATACCCCAAAAGTACACTGAAGAGGAACTGATTCTGCTCAGTTTTTTGTACAGTTCTTGAAGCTGATATTTTCCACGCCAATAATGATTTTTATTGGATTATAGAAAAATACACCAATAAAATACAAACATACATTATTTTATGTTCACACCCATCAACCCTCTCAGTGGTGGACCATAATACGCTTACTGTATGTATCATTCACGTGTACATCCGCCATGAGCTGGGGCCTCTTCAAAGATTTGTTATATAAAGTGATTGTTTGCTTGGGCCAAAGGGACATTTATGGGGCCATAACTGTCATAATACTCTTTATCATCCGGGAGTACTGCGTACATCAACGCATACTCCTGCTTTGATGTGTCAGTATAACATTCATCATCCTGACTAGGGATGCAAGCTATCAATTAATTCATTGACAACTGATTCACCTTATCGATCAGTTAACGGTTAATTGATAAGCAGCATTTTTCCTGAGAATCTGAATTTCCCTGGGTACATTACAGTCTATCTTTAACATATAAAAAGTTGCTGTTTTTTCATATAATTCAATTCAATTCAATTCAACTTTATTTATATAGCGCCATTTCACAACAACAGTCATCTCATAGCACTATCAACTGTAGGGAGGACCCCCACAGTTGCAGAAAGACCCCAGCAATCAGGCGATCCCCTGTGAGCAAGCACTTGGCGACGGTGGAGAGGAAAAACTCCCTTTTAACAGAAAGAAACCTCCAGCAGAACCAGGCTCAGGGAGGGGCAGTCATCTGCTGCGACTGGCTGGGGGGTGAGGGGATAGAGAAGAAGAAAAGAACAGACATGTAGAGAGCAAACAGCACGATGGGGACTCAATCTATGGGAGAGAACAAACAAATGTTAATGACCAGCAAAAAAAAAAATATTTCATAGAGAGTGAGGAAAGGAGTGAGGCCCAGTGCATTACTGGAGGTCCCCCGGCTGACTAAACCTATTAGCAGCATAACTAAGGGAGGGTTCAGAAAACACATGATCCCTCCCTAATTGTAGGCTATATCAAAAAGGTAGGTTTTAGCCCTATTCTTAAAAACAGAGATCGAGTCTGACTCCCGAATCCAGATTGGCAGCTGATTCCACAGGAGAGGAGCTTGATAACTGAAGGCTCTGCCTCCCATTGTACTTTTGGAGATTCTAGGTATTACAAGTAAACCTGCATTTTGGGAGCGTAGTGCTCTGTTAGGATGATACGGTAGTATCAGATCTTTTAAATAAAAAGGAGCCTGATTGTTTAGAGCTTTGTAAGTAAGAAGAAGGATTTTAAACTTAATTCTAAACTCTATGGGAAGCCAATGAAGGGAGGCCAGAACCGGAGAGATATGATCTCTCTTTCTAGTACCTGTTAAAACTCTTGCTGCAGCATTTTGGATCAGCTGAAGACTTTTTAAAGATGTTTTAGGACAACCTGATAATAAAGAATTACAATAATCTAATCTCGAGCTAACAAAAGCGTGGATCAGCTTCTCAGCATCACTCTGAGACAAGATGCTCCTAATCTTGGCAATATTACGCAAATGATAGAAGGCAGTCTTAGAAACAAATTTAATATGTGAATTGAAGGACAAATCCTGATCAAAAATAACTCCAAGGTTCCTCACAGAGCTATTAAGAGAAAGAGTAACTGCATCCAAACTGAAAGTTTGATTTGGAAAGGAATTTCTAAGGTTTTTTGGACCAACAAGAATGACTTCAGTCTTATCTGAATTTAATAGCAGGAAATTACAAGTCATCCAAACTTTGATTTCCTTAAGACAGGCTTCTAACTTGGCTAATTGATTAGTATCATCTGGCTTCATTGACAGGTATAATTGTGTGTCATCTGCATAACAGTGAAAATGTATACAGTGCTTTCTAATAATGTTGCCTAACGGAAGCATATATAAACTAAAAAGAGTAGGGCCAAGCACAGATCCCTGTGGAACTCCATGACTAAGCTTTGAGCTGAGAGAAAACTCATCATTTACATGAACAAACTGGAACCTATCAGATAAATAAGATCTAAACCACTGCAACGAAGTTCCATTAAGTCCAACATAGTGTTCTAATCTATCAAGTAGAATATTATGATCAATAGTATCAAAAGCTGCACTAAGATCTAAAAGGACAAGTACAGAAACTAGTCCATTATCAGATGCAATGAGGAGGTCGTTAGTGACCTTCGCTAAGGCTGTTTCAGTGCTATGATGGATTCTAAACCCAGATTGAAACTCCTCAAATAAACCATTTCCCTGCAGGTGGTCAAATAATTGCGTAGCAACAACTCTAAGATTTTTGAAATGAAAGGGAGATTAGAGATTGGTCTATAGTTAGCTAAAGCTCCTGGATCTAGCGTTGGCTTTTTGAGTAAGGGTTTAATTACAGCCGTTTTAAAAGCCTGCGGTACATGGCCTGAAGTTAATGAAGAATTGATTATATGAAGAATAAAGCTACCAATAAGTGGGAAGACTTCTTTAAATAACCTGGTAGGAATAGGGTCTAAAAGACAAGTTGAAGGTTTGGATGAGGAAACTATTTTGTCTAACTCACAAAGGTCGATTGGAGTAAACTCATCAAGACAGACATCAATAGAAGGAGTTGTAGTAGTTACAGTATTTAAGTTAACTGTGGGAAGAATCTGATTGATTTTATCTCTGATGGATGAAATTTTATTATTGAAAAAGTTCATAAAGTCCTGACTAGTAAGCTCTAAGGGAATGCTAGGATTGACAGAGTCCTGACTCTTTGTCAACCTGGCTACAGTACTGAAAAGAAACCTGGGATTATTCTTGTTCTCTTCTATTAATGCAGAGTAATAACTCGTTCTAGCTTTTCTAAGAGATTTTTTATAAATTAAAAGATGATTTCTCCAAGCTAAATAGATTTCATCTAAATTAGTAGAGCGCCATTTTCTTTCTAATTGACGAGTCTTCTGTTTTAAGCTACGAGTTTCTGTGTTGAACCAAGGAGTTAAAAATCTCTGATTAGACTTTTTCTTTTTTAAGGGGGCCACCAAGTCTAGAGCCTGATGCAGAGAAGCTGAAACACTATCCACCATGTTATCAATTACAGAAGGAGCAAGCTGTCTATAGCTTATTTCCGTTGTGTTGACACATGGCATAGAGGAAACAATCTGCATAAATTTGGAAACAGCATCATCTGAGAGGCATCTACTGTGATAATATTTTTCTTTAGGAGCCAAATAGTCAGAAATAGTAAAATCAAAGGTTAACAGACAATGGTCTGACAGTACAGGGTTATGAGGAGACACTACCAGATTTTCTATTTCTATGCCATATGTCAGAACAAGGTCCAATGTATGGTGGAGGTAATGAGTAGAATTTCCTACTTTCTGAGAAAACCCAATCGAGTCTAATATTGAATTAAAAGCCACATTAAGGCAGTCACTATCTACATCCACATGTATATTAAAGTCCCCTACTATAATTATTCTATCAGATTTCAGCACTAAATCAGCTAAGAAATCAGGAAATTCGGATAAAAATTCTGAATAGGTTGATGGGGGACGATAAACTATGGCAAATAAAATTGGGTTTAACCTGGAATTGCTAAAGTGCCCAATACTGAGGACCAGGCCCTCAAAGGAATTATAACATGTTTTTTGCTTTACATTAACTAATAATTTGGAATGGTAAATTGATGCTACTCCTCCTCCACGACCAGAACTTCTGGGATTTTGACAGTTTAAATAACCAGAGGGAGTTGATTCATTTAAACCAACATAATCCTCTTGTCCTAACCAAGTCTCTGTAAGGGAAATTAAATCAATCTGATGATCAATTAACAGATCATGGACTAACAGAGACTTGGGAGTTAGAGACCTAATATTTAATAAACCACATTTAATTTTTAAATTATGAGGAGGAACAGAGGCCAAATCATTCAATTTAGAGGCTTTATGTTTAATTTGAGTTTTACCAATATTTTGCTTTATCACTTTGGGATGCTTATACATTATATTTTTATTTACTTTGGAGGGAGCAGACAACGATTCTCTGATGGGGAAGACAGGGGCTAAGCTGAGGGGTGGCGGATGAAGAGGAGCTGCAGAGAGGCGTGTAAGACTGCGACTCTGCTTCCTGGTCCCAACTCTGAGTAGTCAGGGTTTTGGAAATTTGGATAAAAAAGATGCCAGATTGTTAGATAAATGAGAAGCACCATCCAAAGTGGGATGAATGCTGTCTCGTCTCATAAGACCAGGTTTTCCCCAAAAAGAGCTCCAATTGTCAATGTAGCCCACGTCATTTTTAGGACACCACACAGACAGCCAGCGGTTCAAGGATGACGAGCGACTAAACATGTCATCACTGGTCAGATTGGGGAGGGGCCCAGAGAATACTACAGTGGCAGACATCGTTTTTGCAAAGTCACACACCGATTCTACATTAAGTTTCGTGACTTCCGACTGCCGGAGACGGATGTCATTAATGCCGGCGTGAATAACAATTGTGGAATATTTACAGTTACTTTTAGCCAGCATTTTCAAATTTGACTCGATGTCGCCTGCTCTGGCCCCAGGAATGCATGTGACTATGGCCGCTGGAGTCTCTAGGTTCACGTTTCTGACTACAGAGTCGCCAATGATCAGAGTTTTTTCCTCAGCGGGTGTGTCGCTGAGCGGGGAAAAACGATTAGAAACGTGAACAGGTTGGTGGTGAACCGGGGCTTTGCGACTAGGCTTCCTTCTCACCGTCACCCACCCAGTCTCCTCGCTGCAGAGGAGAGCCGGGGAACCGGTGACAGGGGGACCTAAGCTAGCTAGCTCCGCTGCAGCTAAGGGGCGTCCGTCGAGATTAACTGGCGCAGACGGTGTTTCAATGCAGCGGAGCCGGGATTCCAAATCAGACAACCTCGCCTCGAGCGCCTCAAAAAGACAACATTTATTACATTTACCGTTATCACTAAAAGAGGCAGAGGTGTAGCTAAACATCTGACAGAGAGAGCACACCAGAGGAGGAGAGGAAAGAGAGCTAGTAGCCATAGCTAGTGGCTCGAGAGCTGGAGAGCAAACCACACAGGCAGACAGCAAAACAGGAAGTGACGATACGTTACCACAAGGAAGTGACGATCTGGTCGTCACTTTTATATACTGAATAAAACATGACTATATTCCCCAATGATTTATTGTACCATTTGCATTTTTTTCCTATTACAGACAATGGCATTTTTTGTAGTTGAACAAATTTTGTACTGTATAATGTGTACTATGTGCTGGTACATCTTGGTAAATTACAAATGTCATGATTTTTTTTAAAAATTTATTTTAAAAACTATTACCAATATCATAAAATTTTATCTTTTTTAGTTATAAAAAACCTTTCCTATTCTAATTTACTGAGATGCACTGGTAGACTGTTTAAACAGGAAAATAACTTGTGAGCTGCTTCATTTGTTGTATGTTGAACATTATCACAGCACCCCGAAAACCCAGGCAAACCCTGTACGATCTGGACTCTGTTGTCTGTCACCTCAGTGGTGACTTGAGTCCAGTCTGCTTTCCCGTCTAGCGGCAGGTTGAAGGCAGGGGAAAAAGCAAGCTCCATTTGTGGCTGCTGGTTGCAGCCATGAGTTATACTGTGGCTGCAGCCACAGCCTCCATGAGTTTTAATGGATGCAGCCACAGCCACTACAAGTTTTAATGGATGCAGGAAGGGAGGCAGCAGGGACAGGCTTTTGTGCTCGTGTAGACTGCTGCCATCTGTTTCTCCGCCCTGTTGATTTGACGGGTGGACACTGGAACAGGCCATTGGAACTTGTTGTGACTCTCCGAAGTAACCCAGAAGGGTGAGTTTTTTCACTCTGCACAGTGCACACACTCTCTGGGGGCTTAGCGTCTTCTTCTGCTTTTTCGGTTGAAATGCAGCAGTGGGTGAGTGCATGCACCCCCATCTGGATGGTGAAGCTACTACATTTCATAAAATAAGGTCCCATTGAAAAGGACTGCTGAGTTATCAATTAACTGACAACTAATTTAATTTAGTCGACTAAATTCTTATCGACAGTTAATCAAAAGACAATTAATCATTAGCATCCCTAATCCTGATTGTACCCCAGATTACTGTCAACCCACTATTTGAAGTGGTCACAGCATAGCAGATCCATGTCCAAAAGGGGTCCTTACTACTTTGATGTGGCTAGATTATAGTGCATACCTGTCCAAGCAGGGATTCAGCTTCTGCTGCAGACTCTCTTGTTAAAGCTGAAGGAGGCCTTTTCTATTTGTTTTGTTTTACACACTCCTTAGGTCAGTACCCACTTATGTCTCCAGCATGGTTTATACTATATTTTTAAAAAATTATTTATTTTCAAACACTTACAGTGGGGCAAAAAAGTATTTAGTCAGCCACCAATTGTGCAAGTTCTACCACTTAAAAGATGAGAGAGGTCTCCAATTTTCATCATAGGTATACCTCAACTATGAGAGACAAAATGAGAAAAAAAATATCCAGAAAATCACATTGAAGGATTTTTAATGAATTAATTGGTAAATTCCTCAGTAAAATAAGTATTTGGTCACCTACAAACAAACAAGATTTCTGGCTCTCACAGACCTGTAACTTCTTCTTTAAGAGGCTCCTCTGTCCTCCACTCGTTACCTGTATTAATGGCACCTGTTTGAACTCGTTATCAGTATAAAAGACACCTGTCCACAACCTCAAACAGTCAGACTCCAAACTCCACTATGGCCAAGACCAAAGAGCTGTCAAAGGACACCAGAAACAAAATTGTAGACCTGCACCAGGCTGGGAAGACTGAATCTGCAATAGGTAAGCAGCTTGGTGTGAAGAAATCAACTGTGGGAGCAATTACAGTGATCCCTCGCTACTTCGCGCTTCACCTTTCGCGCCCTCAGTGCATCGCGGATTTTTCAAAAATATTCATCAAAAATTCAAAATTGAGAAATAATGGGCGGGCGCTAGCAGAAGGCAGGGAGACTACATTAGACCATCAGGTGTCAACACGGAGAGCCGCACAACTCTCTGTTCGCTGTTGTCGTGTTGGCTGGGCTCGGAAATCTCGCAAGCTGATTGGCCGAGACGTTTCACCTCGCAAGCTGATTGGCCGAGACGTCTCACCCACCTCCTCTCCCTGCCGAGCACCCATGAAGGGAAGGAAGACCGCATTCATTGCTTTTTATCGCTCGTGTTACTTAGTCTCGCCGCGTGGAACTTTTTGCTGTTCTCTTGTGCCATTTTGTGCGAAATAGTCTTCCCGTCGAGCCACTACGCCGCCTCCTGCAACTTCAGCTCTATCGGAAGCTGCCCTCGATGATCCTGCGCCTCCAGCACCTCACGATGAGGCGTCACCTGAGGAGCAGTAAAGCTCTCATTAACCTGTGCAGTAAATCATTTTCATCTTGAGTTACGTATCTTGTTATAAGAATAAAAGAGTTCTAAAAACATATTTATGTACACTTTGTTTACATCTACGTATGTATGTACACGTACACACACACACACGTATCATATGAGAGTGAGAGAATGAACGTACGTATTGTTTATGGATGACGTCATTGGGGTGACGCTACTTCGCGGTTTTTCACTTTTCGCGGTCGGTTCTGGAATCCATTAACCGCGATAAGTGAGGGATCACTGTATTAGAAAATGGAAGACATACAAGACCACTGATAATCTCCCTCCATCTGGGGCTCCACGCAAGATCTCACCCCGTGGGGTCAAAATGATCACGAGAATGGTGAACAAAAATCCCAGAACCACACGGGGGGACCTAGTGAATAACCTGCAGAGAGCTGGGACCAAAGTAACAAAGGCTACCATCAGTAACACACTACGCCGTTAGGGACTCAAATCCTGCAGTGCCAGACGTGCCCCTCTGCTTAAGCCAGTACATGTCCTTTTTTGGTAAAAACTCAACTTGTCGTGTTTGGAGGAGAAAGAACGTCATACCTACTGTGAAGCATGGGAGTGGAAACATCATGTTTTGGGGCTGTTTTTCTGCAAAGGGACCAGGACGACTGATCCGTGTAAAGGAAAGAATGAATGGGGCCATGTATCGTGAGATTTTGAGTGAAAACCTCCTTCCATTAGCAAGGGCATTGAAGATGAAACGTGGCTGGGTCTTTCAGCATGACAATGATCCCAAACACACTGCCCGGGCAATGAAGGAGTGGCTTCGTAAGAAGCATTTCAAGGTCCTGGAGTGGCCTAGCCAGTCTCCAGATATCAACCACATAGAAAATCTTTGGAGGGAGTTGAAAGTCTGTATTGCCCAGCGACAGCCCCAAAACATCACTGCTCTAGAGGAGATATGCATGGAAGAATGGGTCAAAATACCAGCAACAATGTGTGAAAACCTTGTGAAGACTTACAGAAAATGTTTGTCCTCTGTCATTGCCAACAAAGGGTATATAACAAAGTATTGAGATGAACTTTTGTTATTGACCAAATACTTACTGTCCACCATAATTTGGAAATAAATTCTTTAAACATCAGACAATGTGATTTTCTGGATTTTTTTTCTCCTCATTTTGTCTCTCATAGTTGAGGTATACCAATGATGAAAATTGGAGACCTCTCTCATTTTTTAAGTGGGAGAATGTGCACAATTGGTGGCTGACTAAATACTTTTTTACCCCACTGTATAATTAGATTAGATTATAATGTCATGCAGTGTACCTTTATTTGTCATAAAGTAAGTCTTAACATGTACATATATATTTCTACAATTAAAACTAACATATTTTCTAAGGTTCTCACTCTAACTCATAAAATGTCCCTAAAAGTAGACTACAGTGGCTTTTATTCACAAAAACACTTTCATTGCCTTAGAACTGTTTGGAAAGCACTTTTACATCTTCCACTTACTTAAAGTATTTAAGTTCAGTCTTGGTCATTAACAGAACATTTTACAGAATTTTCACCGGTCAGTGATTCTCTGACATGGAAGAGTTAGACTATCGTTGGGCATTACTTGTAAACACCAGTAACACGCTAAACATTTGTTAGTATAAGTTATACAGTATATAAGCTATTGAAACGTTCTATGTTACTAATACGTTATGTATACGTCCAACTCGTTATGGATATGTGATGCATACCCCGCAAAATTGAAAATTTTGGCCATGTGCCAGCATTTTAGGGAAATTTTGGTGTCTGCAAATGCTATCTAAATCTTCAAGGTATGACAGGGCCATAGACCACAGTTACTCATCAGTGAGTTCTCATGTGGCAACTCAAACTAGAAAACTGAGTGAACATTTCCCCCATATTTACAAGACTATGGCTTCTGATCAGTGTGAATTCTCATATGACTTTTCAAATGACCATGTTGATTAAAACTTTGCCCACATGTTTTACAGGAAAATGGCTTCTCACCAGTGTGAATTCTCATGTGAGTTTTCAAATTACCATGTTGATTAAAACTTTGCCCACATGTTTTACAAGAAAAGGGCTTCTCACCTGTGTGAATTCTCATGTGAGTTTTCAAAGCGCCAAGGTGAATAAATCTTTGCCCACATGTTTGACAACAAAAGGGCTTCTCACCTGTGTGAATTCTCATGTGAATTTTCAAAGCACCACGGTCACTAAATCTTTTTCCACATGCTTCACAAGAAAATGGCTTCTCACCAGTGTGAACTTTCATGTGTGTTTTCAAAGCACCACGATCACTAAATCTTTTCCCGCATGTTGTACAAGAAAAGGGCTTCTCACCAGTGTGAATTCTCATGTGAGTTTTCAGAACACCACGGTCACTAAATCGTTGCCCACATGTTTCACAAAAAAATGGCTTCTCACCTGTGTGAATTCTCATATGATTTTTCAAAGTACCATAGTGACTAAAACTTTTCTCACATGTTTCACAAAAAAATGGCCTCTCACCAGTGTGAATTCTCATGTGAGTTTTCCAATTCCCACGTCGATTAAAACTTTGTCCACATGTTTCACAAGAAAATGGCTTCTCACCAGTGTGAATTCTCATGTGAGTTTTCAGAGCACTACGGTGACTAAAACTTTGCTCACATGTTTCACAAGAAAAAGGCTTCTCACCAGTGTGAATTCTCATGTGAGTTTTTAAAGTACCATGTCGATTAAAACTTTGCCCACATATTTCACAAGAAAATGACCTCTCACCAGTGTGACTTCTCATGTGCGTTGTCAAAGCACTATAGTGATTAAATCTTTTTCCACATATTTCACAGGAAAATTGCTTCTCACGTGTGCGACTTGTCATATGTTTGTTCAAAGAAGTATGACTATTAAGTCTCTGGTCACATGTTTCAATGGAAAATGGTTTCTCACTAGTGTGAATTCTCATGTGAGTTTTCCAATTACTGCGTTGACAAAAACTCTGCCCACAAGTTTCACAAGAATAAGGCTTCTCACCTGTATGAATTCTCCTGTGACTTTTCAAAGCACTACGATGATTAAATCTTTGCCCACATGTTTCACAAGAAAATGGCTTTTCACCTGTATGAATTCTCCTGTGACTTTTCAAATGATCACTTCGATTAAATCTTTGCCCACATGTTTCACAAGAAAATGGCTTCTCACCTGTGTGAATTCTCATGTGAGTTTTCCAATTACCACGCTGACAAAAACTCTGCCCACATATTTCACAAGAATAGGGCTTCTCACCATTGTGAATTCTCATGTGTCTTTTCAAATGACCATGTACACTGAATCTTTGCATACATGTTTCACAAGAAAAGGGCTTCTCACCTGTGTGAATTCTCATGTGTCTTTTCAAATGACCAGGTATACTGAATCTCTGCATACATGTTTCACAAGAAAAGGGCTTCTCACCTGTGTGAACTCTCCAATGAACTGATAAATCATTCCTCCATCGGAATTTTTTCCCACATCTATTGCAAGCATGTGGCTTATCCACTGTGTGATGCTTCTTCTGGGACTCATTTTTACACTCTTGGTCATTAACGGAACATTTTGCAGAATTTTCATCTGTGTCAGTATCACACTGATTCTCTGACATAGAGGAGTTGTCTATATTGTTACGGTCACTTTCTTTTCTATGAAGTCGCTTCTTTAGCTTTGGCTCTTCATGTTTACTTGATCCTGGGTTTACATTCTTACCTACTCCCTGGTCTTGGCTCTCAGTGTCAGGAGAGTTGTTAGAGAAAAGCTGCTCACTGTTTGGTTCAGTTTCACTGTTGCCATTGTCCTCATCAGTTGGAGTCACCATAAAGGTATCAGTCTCTTGTTTCAGTCCAAAGTGTTCTTCCTCCTGATTGGTAAAGAACTCTTCTTCTTCCTCTTTTACCTGTGCAGCATCTTGTTCCTCCTGGTCCAGACTGGAGTTCCTCACGTGGTCACAAAGCTGCTGGACAGTGAGAACCTCCTCCTCCTTACAGTCACATAGCTCTGGAGCATCTGGAAGGATGAAGAGGCAAAAGGACAATGGGGGGGGGGGAAGCACTCAGAGTCGACGTGCTGTTGTTTTAAAATTTGAACAATGCTCTGCTGTGTAAACATGTCAATCCCATGTTTAAGTGAAATTTTAACTGTACAAATGTAAAAAGTACTTGAATGCAGCAGTGTGACAGACTTTTTAGTTTGGACAAGGGATGAAACAGTTACCAGTTTGCACTGGTACAACAGGGAAATTCTCAACATTTAGTGCTGACTGCACATGTAAGTACATTATATTAAATGTAACACAAATCTCTGATTAGGATCCTCATGAGTCACACTAATGTGTTCAGTCAGACAGTTTTACATACCTATTCTGTGTAACTTTATCACAGGTTTCCTGATGAGATCAAGCAGTCTGTGTTGACAGTCCATCATTCTTTGAATCTCTTTACAAAAAAAAAAAAAAAATAGGCATCAATAACCCTTCTCAACCAAATAAAATACATGCTGACCATCTTCTTTGTAATGTGAGTAATTGGTCATTGATAGAATTTTTTTTTTTTTTTTTAATAATCAGTGATGGTCAGATGTGATAGTCTGGGAGCCAGATAGCATCCCCTTTTTTCACCCATCAACATGGAGTTGCATTCTGAAACAGAAATTCACAAATCAAATGGCTATAGTCCAGGAGTCAGATGGGGTCTCATGCACTCTCCCCCCAACACACACACACAGTGAAGCAACACCTTTTTTTTCCTGAAGCCTTAGGGTGGCTACTATGTGAAATGAGCAAGTAACATTGTATAATTTCATTTGCACTATACTTTTTCTGTCCATTTTAACACCACCTTCAGGTGTGTGTTTTGGCACTGATTTTTACTACAAATATTTCACTATGTTGGTTCCATCAGTTTTTCCAAATTATTTTCATCCAACCAAAAATAAATTATACCTTAAATTAAAAATAAATTACTCTAGAATTCAACTATAATTTAATAATGCTGATTTTTTTTTTTTTTTTTTTTACATACAATCCTGTTTCACTGTGTACCATCCTGAAACTCAAATTCATCTAGTAAACTGGCTAATCCTTTTTTTTCCCCAACACCAGTATGTCAAAGTATATGTGGCTGTTCATACATATTTGTGTTTTGAAATGAGTAATAAAGTTTTGCAAACAGTAATTATCCAAAAGATAAAAATATAATTGTCAAGATAATAGTCTTTAATAAATACTCAAAAATTCTAAATATAGAAATGCTGTGATCAATCTGTCAACATGACATACAGTATATGTATTTTTATTTTATTTAAACTTAATTTTAACAGGGACCTCTTTTACAATGGGGCCCTGGCCAAGATGTCTGCACTCATAAAAAAAGAAACTATTCTGCCCTCACTGCTTCCCCAGATGCAGTTATGCAGATAATTAACTCTTCCATTGATGACACCAGTGTCGTTCTCTTCTGTAAACTTTATTGATGGCCAACAGAGTGAAAACTGCAACAGAGGCAAAGGTAGCATCAATAACAAGCAAAATTTCTACTAAATTACACAACATTCACTTGTGCTCCTGTGACAATTCAGTCTTGACAAGAGAATAGTTACCAAGCTATCAGGCTAATGCTAGCGGGCTAAGCTAGTGGCTAGCATGTTAACATTAGCACGTTTATACTTGCTAAAAACAAAGATTAACATTTCCAGCGGTTGATACTATTCAAAATAGTGATGGGAAGGCAGGCACCGGTGCTCCGAATGGTGCTCCGATCTTATCCAGGAAATATTTGGTGAGGCGTGTTTCGAGGCGTGCATCGTGATATATGTGTTGATGTCGGACCACGTGACTGGGTCAGGAAGCCGTTAAAGATTTTGCACGCAACATGAAATAAAGTGAGCAGCGATACCCAATGGAAATCCCCATCCCTCACGTTTTGTGTTGTCATGTTTGACTGTGTAAGAGATTTGTCACAGCCAATTTTCACATGGAGGCAGCAGCAAAAAGACGGACTTCTCCCGTTTGGGAACATTTCGAGCGCATTTCTCAGATTAATGTATTTTCCACAAATAGTGGATATTAATACAGCTGAGGTGATGGTTTAGCGGTAAAGCATTTGCACTACAAGTGGGAGGCCTGGGTTCGAATCCCAGCTATGTCATTCTTGTCATTTTATTTTTATTTGCAAGGTGAGGTTTCTGTTGTGTTTCAAAGAGCTTGGATCATTATTATGCATCATTATGCTGAGACACTGTTACTATTGTCCCTTGCATGAGAATAAGGCCAGAGTTGAATCTACTGGGACAGTATAAGACTGTTGAAAATTTATTATTTCTTAATAAAAACGGATAAGTAGTACAAGCACATGAAGTAAGATAAGATAAGATAAGATAAGCCTTTATTAGTCCCACAATGGGGAAATTCCAGGATTGCAACAGCACAGGGATAGCAACACTCAGAGCAACAATCAGAAGGCAAGAAAAAACAACAGCAGCGAGTATACACATGTACATATAAACATAAATATATAGACACACGGTGCGGAGCATTGTAGCTAGATGGAATAAATATATAGATATATAAACACAGTGCGGAGCATTGTAGCTAGATGGAATAAATATATGAATATATAAACACACAGTGCGGAGCATTGAAGCTAGATGGAATAAATATGTAAATATATAAACACACACAGTGCGGAGCATTGTAGCTAGATGGAATAAATATGTAAATATATAAACACACACACAGTACGGAGCATTGTAGCTAGATGGAATAGATATGTAAATATATAAACACACACAGTGCGGAGCATTGTAGCTAGATGGAATAAATATGTAAATATATAAACACACAGTGCGGAGCATTGTAGCTAGATGGAATAAATATGTAAATATATAAACACACAGTGTGGAGCATTGTCGCTAGATGGAATAAATATATAAATATATAAACACACACAGTGCAGAGCATTGTAGCTAGATGGAATGAAACAGCATAACCGTCTACTTCGTTATCCTACATGGTATGATTATGTACCCATACATATTGTCACCCTCCGTAGCTACCGGTATTTTCCTAGTTGTATACCGGAGGGAACCATTGTGTAAGTCTATTGCGTCTTTTGCATTCAATACTATTAGGTTGTCACGTCTTTCTGCTATCTCTGCGAGCAGCCCTGCTTAGGTTATACAGTCTGACAGCCGTTGGTAGGAAGGACCTGCGAAACCTCTCGATTGTGCACCTAGGATGATGTAGTCTGCTGCTAAATGAGCTCCTTAGTGCATTCAGTGTGATCTGCATAGGGTGGAACTCGGACTCCAGCAGAGATGACAGTTTAGCCACCATCCTTCTCTCTCCTATCTCCTCCACTGGGTCAAGGCGCTGCCCCAGGACAGAGCTAGCTTTCTTGATCAGTTTGTTCAGTCTCTTCCTATCGGCTGCTATAATGCCACTGCCCCAGTAGACCACTCCAAAAGTGATGGCTGATGCCACCACCATGTCGTAGAATGTCTTCAGCAGCACCCCTTGTACACCAAAAGACCTGAGTCTCCTCAGTAGGAACAGCCTGCGCTGTCCCTTCTTGTAGAGTGTGTCAGTATTGTGTGACCAGTCTAGTTTATTGTTCAGATGAACACCCAGGTACTTGTAGGATGTCACCATCTCAATGTCTGTTCCCTGGATGTTTACTGGTGCTGTGAGGGGTTGTCCTTGCCTGTGGCAGTCCACCACCAGCTCCTTAGTTTTCCTCGCGTTGATCTGGAGGTAGTTCCGATGGCACCAGTCCACAAAGTCCTGGATAAGCCCTCTGTACTCAGCTTCATCTCCTTTGGAGATGAGGCCAACGATCGCAGAGTCGTCAGAGAACTTCTGTAGATGGCAGTGTGTTGTGTTGTGTGAGAAGTCCGCAGTATAAAGGGTGAATAGGAAGGGAGCCAAAACCGTTCCCTGGGGGGCCCCCGTGCTACCAATGATCGTGTCGGACACACAGTCCCGGGTTCTCACAAACTGTGGCCGGTTTGTGAGGTAGTCCAGGATCCATGATGACAGGTGCTGGTCCACCCCTGCGCACAGCAGCTTGTCCTTCAGGATCATCGGTTGGATGGTGCTGAAAGCACTGGAGAAGTCAAAGAACACGATCCTCACCGTGTTCCCGGGCTTCTCCAGGTGGAACAGAGAACGGTGAAGGAGGAAGATGACCGCATCCTCCACCCCAATACCATGCTGGTAGGCGAACTGGAGTGGATCCATCGCTGGTCCCACCAGGGGACGGAGGTGAGCAAGGAGCAGTCTCTCCAGGGTCTTCATCATGTGGGACGTCAGGGCCACTGGTCTGTAGCTGTTCAGATCTTTGGGGTGGGAAGTCTTTGGTACAGGTACCACACAAGATGTTTTTCACAACTGTGGTACCCTCCCCAGCTTCAGGCTCAGGTTGAAGATGTACTCCACAATCCCACACAGCTGGTCTTGCACAGGACTTGAGGAGCTTTGCACTGATGCCGTCCGGTCCCGACGCCTTCCTCGCCTTGATCTTCCTCAGCTCCGTCCTCACCTGGGTCTTAGTGAGGGTCAGGTTGGGGGCTGTGTGTTGGGAGTGGGGGGGGATGATGGTGGAGTGGGGAGTGGGCAGCAGGTAACACAGACACATTCACTGGAGTCACCCCAGTTTTATTATTTCTTTTTTCCCTTATGATCACTGGTATTTCTTAAAAGACAGCACATTTATTGAAATTGAAAAATACACATTAAACCAACAATACCCTTGTAAAAACCAGCATGTTGTATACATTTTGTCCACTAGATGGACTGGTAGAGAAAATGAAGTCCCACATGAGGCCTTGTCTATGTGAACCATTTTGATGAAAGGCCTCAAGTCCTCCAGAAAGCCTCATTTGGCCATCACTAAATCAAAATAATGTTGGGAGTGCACACAAGAGTAACATGAGCAAACGCACAAACCCAGGTGGAGCATAAACCCAGCTTTAGTTGAGTTAATGTTAAGCTACAGTAGTTTTAAACACAGCAAACAACAAAATAAAGGGACTTGTATGTAAACTTTATGAAAAAGTGTCGGTAGCGTTAGCAAGTAGCATATGACCGGATGCAAGGGAAGCTTAACTGAGTTAACGTAAAGCTAGTTTTAAACAGCAAATAAGCAACGACAACTCCCAGGCACTAAGACCAAACAACAACACTGGTGTTAAGAAATACTCTTCAAGTTGACTGCACACAAAATCAAAAAAAAAAAAAATCAAATATTTCTCCATGTCGGGAGACTCAAAGATGCCGTTCTGGTTATTCCTCAACACTGTGACATGTCGAAGTATTATACGCAAGTTGACGTATTTATATAATCGACATAATCCATTATGTTGCTACGTTGGTGCGGCCCCAGTTTTATCCCGCATGCTTTTATGTTCCAGTCAAACATGTTATGTCCAGATTATATATGTTTAAATTTAACTTAATTATGAATATATGGGAATGTCTTATGATACCTATTGTCAGTTGGATGATTCCTCTGCTGCTGTGGATTGGTTACAGATGTAGAATATACAGTTATACATGTCCTACATACACTGTATATCATGCTGACACATTGATCACAGTATTTCTGTATGTGGACTTTTGGGGTATTTATTAAAACCTATTATGTTAACAATTATATTTCTTTATCATATGGATGACTATTGTTTGCAAAACATTATTACTTGGGGAAGGAAGGGGGTGTGCAAGGGGACCCTATCTGCCTCTCGCATTATAATTGGTAGCAAGTAGCAGATTTTAATTTTAACATGTGCAGGTTGGATTTTAAGTTGCGCTAGAAGTCAGAGAAGTTGGGATTCTAGTTTACTCCTGGATACCAACAATAAAAAAATTCCCAGCATGCATCACTGTACAGATGATTAAACATATCCCACATCAGCTTTATGAATTGTGATCATCAAGACAGTGTCACAAGTAGATTTTTGTTTCTTCATTTTTATTTTTTTTATGAGAAACTTTTCTCACAATGAGTTTTTGTTCTTGGGAGTGTTTACCTTCATGGTGACCTCTTGTTTTCAGTTGTCTCTTCTTTGGTCTGGGTTTTTCTTTAGTTCCTGAGTCTACATGCCAAGTTTCTTCCTCATCTTGGCTCTCAGTTCCAGCAGAGTTGGGAGAGAGCAGCTGCTCCCCATTTGGTTCTGCTTCAATCTGCTGGTTTTCCTCAGAAATAAAAGCCACCGTGAAGGTATCAGCCTCCAGCTTCACTACCAGCTGTTCTCCATCCTGACTGATACAGAGTTCCTCCTGTTCCTTTTTAACCTGTGGAGGTTCTGGGTTGTCCCATTCCTCTTTCATCTGTGGAGGTTCTGGTTCCTCCTGTTCCAAACCTGAGTTCTCCTCTTGGTTCCAGAGCTGCTGATCAGGAGAAAACTCATTCTCACAGACATGTTGCTCTGGGACATCTAGAGGGAAAAACAGATAAAAGAAATCATTCACTAATGGGATTAAAGCAGAACTCAGTTCTAAGGAAATAAATGTCCACATCTGTGGACTGGGCCACACCCATAAATGTGCCATACACATCTGACAACTGACAAGTGAATAGGCTGTCAAATATGACCCTGAATGTGTTTGTTGACTTCAAATAAATAGCTCTAAAATTCTAAAATGTACAACATAAAGTCCCTGACAAGTGAATTAGTAAATGTGTTTTGACACCAGACCAAACAAAAGTGTGTTATCAACAGTCCAGCCAAATTTGAGTGTTTAAAAGAATCCTCAATTATGTAAAACCAGCTTTAAAAAATCTTGAAAAATCAGCCAGCC
The DNA here is from genome assembly GCA_020510985.1 of Pholidichthys leucotaenia. Taxonomy (NCBI): domain Eukaryota; kingdom Metazoa; phylum Chordata; class Actinopteri; order Cichliformes; family Pholidichthyidae; genus Pholidichthys; species Pholidichthys leucotaenia. The sequence goes on along the minus strand of CM035841.1, from coordinate 106,275,410 downwards.
CTCTCTGCTCTGAGATGCTGGGAGTGTGTCTGAAGCATGTGTTGAAATCACGCCCACTCGCAGACCAGTGTCAAGTGTCAGCTGTCAAACACACCGCTCAAACCTGGGGAGAGAATCTGAAATATACAACATATCTTTTTGACCCAGAGGAGCCACAGTTCATTTCTGAGCCAGAGGACAAGAATTCATCAGAGGTTCAACCACGTCCATCCCTGTCTGTAACAGAATGGTGAAAAAAATCTTTCCCGTTTAAAAGAGTATTACGGACTAGTGTTTTGCTAACCTAACATTATCCATACAATGTTAGCAAAGAAAAGAACGTTTTTCATCTGTAGTTTTATTTATCTGTATAGATCTGGGTAGCAGCCACCATGCTTTCATTTTTCAAGATAATCTTGACTACACTTGAGTTAAACTGAACAGGTGCTGTCACGTTACTGTCAGTTTGATTCAACTAAGGGTGCTTTCACACCTACAGGCTTTAGTTCGTTTCAAACAAACTCCAGTTTGCTTTCTCCGTTAGTGCGTTTCATTTTGTCTGGTGAGAACACAATAATCGCACTCAGGTGTGCACCAAAAAACTGTGCCGAGACCACGGTGGTCTCAATTCAAATCAACTAGCCAACTCTGATGCAGTCCTGCAGGTGAGAAAGGGACTGCACTAAAACAGGACCAGGAGCAAACAGTAAAACATTTTGTGCCACTGTACATACCTGATGGATCTTCAAAAATTTCTGTGGCTGAGCATGTCACAGTTCTGGAGGAGTCATGAGCATTAATACTTATTTTTCATCCGGAGCCATGCTTCATTTTCAAACTGTATGATTTGCCAAAAGTGGTATATGCACGTAATGTAATAAACAATAACCAGGCCAATGAAAAGCTCCTCCAGATTATGATACGATTTGTATCATTTTCTCCACAGAAATGCATAAATGCACAGTAGTCATCCTACTTCCTCTAGCTCATTTTCCTGTTCTCGTGGCAAAAAAATCTGACCAACAACATTTGCCAAGATGCTGAAGATGAACTGAGGGTGGACATTTCAGCAAGACAATGATCACAAACACACAGCCATGGAAACTCTCAGCTGGCTCCAGCAAAAGAAAATAAAGATGCTAGAATGGCCCAGTCAGTCACCTGACCTGAATCCAATTGAAAATCTATAGAACGAACTGAAGATCAGAGTTCATAGAAGACACCCATGGAAGCTTCAGGATCTGAAAACAGTTTGTGTGGGAGAATGGGCTAAAAACACTCCTGAGCAATGCCTGTGCCTAGTTTTTCCATACAGGAGATGTCTGGAAGCTGTTATTACCAACAAAAACATGTAGGTTTAGGGCGCTCGCGCACGCAGCGACCGGCAGCTGGTGGCTTGTCACCAGACTGCAAACCGAATCTACCTACGGGTACAAATAAGTAACAAAAAAAAAAAAAAAAAAGGCTTTTCTACTAAATATTAAATGAATTTCACCAAGCTTGTTCAATACTTATTCCCTGTGTCATTCCACTTTATTAAATACTGTATAACTTGTTTTGTGAACACAGCCGCCTTGATTTCTTTGTATTAATGATTACTTGGGTTGTTACCAGTATCTGGTGAAAATCTCAGGTCAATGGCTCCATCAGAAATGCTACTCACAAAAAGTCAAGGATATGTGGCTTCTGGGTAAAATTTATGGAAAATGTAAAAAGTTCACACACAGTGATATTACAGTGGGGCAAAAAGGTATTTAGTCAGCCACCAATTGTGCAAGTTCTTCCATTAAAAGATGAGAGAGGTCTCCAATTTTCATCATAGGTATACCTCAACTATGAGAGACAAAATGAGAAAAAATATCCAGAAAATCACATTGTCTGATTTTTAAAGAATTTATTTGCAAATTATGGTGGAAAATAAGTATTTGGTCAATAACAAAAGTTCATCTCAATACTTTGTTATATACCCTTTGTTGGCAATGACAGAGGTCAAACGTTTTCTGTACGTCTTCACAAGGTTTTCACACATAGTTGGCGGCCATCATTTCTGCTCAATGTGAATCGACTTTCATCAGAGAACAGCACTGGATGGGGAAGCAAGATGGCGACATAGCGTGAACGCTGCTGAGTATGCCCTGATGGCATTTTATTTCACTTTGCTCAAGTACAGCAAGTAAATATAGCACTAGGCACGTGAGGTGTTTAAGCATGAACTTTGACAGTTAATTTACAAAAACTACTGAGGACATGTCTAAAAGCAAGCAAACACCATCAAAGAGAGCCACTTCTAATGTCGAGTGTGAAGAGGAGCTGTGTGCTAAAGTTATTGCTACACTGGAGGTGCTCAGCCCGGATGCCAACTCTGACTCTAAAGGAGCCCAATATTCTCCAAGCCTTGGCTAAGGTAACGGATCACCTCATGAAAGTAAATGAAAATAAGATTTCTACTGTTCTGGACACTATTAAACAACAGTCCTCACAGCTATTAGCAGTGAGTGCAGGAGTAGAGGAGGCCAAAAAGCGAATTACAGCAGTGGAGACAGTGGCTACATCGTCTGAAGCTAAAAATCACACTCCTTGAAAAGCAAGTGCAAGATTTGCTACAGCATATTCATGGCCTAGAAAACCAAAGCCGCAGGTCTAATGTACGAGTGGTTGGTTTACCTGAGGGCACTGAAGGCTTGGATCCTGTAAAATTCCTTGAGAACTGGATTCTTGATTCCCTCCAAATGGAAAGGAAGACAGGGCGGTTGAAGCTGGATCGGGCCTACTGATCTTCTGCATCTAAATTTTATGTTAATCAGTGCCCAAGACCTCTGATAATAAAGTTCCATAATTTCAGAGATAAACAGCGTGTGATGGACACAGTACATTGGTTTGGGTCTCACCAGGCTAACCAAGATGGTCGCACAGAGAAAGAGTGGAAGATTTCATTTTTAAATGATTATTCAGCTGAAGTGGTCCTGAAGCAAGCAAGCAAGCAAAGTTTATTTGTAGAGCACTTTTCACAGATATAGATCACAAAGTGCTTCACAGCAAATTTAAATTTACAAATACACAGAAATTAAAATAAATAGAAATAAGATAAAATGTTCATATTAATAGGAATAAAAAGAGAAAACAGTGAAGAAATAAAAGCCATTCAATGAGAGCTAAAAGCCTGTCTAAACAAATGAGTTTTTAACTCCTTCTTAAAGGAGTCAACAGACTCAGGGCAGCGCAAGGACAGGAGAAGTGCGTTCCAAAGCCGTAGTGCAGCGGCCTGGAAAGACCGATCTCCACGGGTTCTGAATTTGATCCAAGGGACCACCAGGAGTCTCTAGTCTGAGGATCTTAGTGATCGCGTCGTGGCATAAGGAGTCAAGAGGGCTGAGATGTATGAAGGGGCTTGGCCATTAAGGGCTCTAAAAGTCAAAATTAAAATCTCAAAATAAAATCTAAAAGCAACTGGCAGCCAGTGAAGGGATGATAAAACTGGGGAAATGTTTTAACTTTTCTTTGTCTGAGTTAAAAGCCAAGCTGCTGCATTTTGCACAGTCTGAAGGCGAGCAACAGCAGTTTTATTAAAACACATGAATGAATCTTGACTGAATCTTTATTTTCGGATAGATTAAAAGTAAAGATTAAAAAAAAAAGAAAGAATAATATAACAAAGGGAGAAAAAAAATCTAACAAGGTCAAATCAAACAATAACTCCTCTGATTATACAGTTCAACATAAGTCATCCGAAATGGGTGATGGCTGAAGCCGCAGCTTATGTTGCCCACCCATATTCCATCTAAGAATTCAAAAGAAAAACAAAACAAGAGCGATTACAATTCAGAACAAAGCTAAGACAAAAAGTGACAAAAAACTAAGCAACAACACGACACAGACTGGATATGACAATCCTTATGTGATTTTTTTTTTTTTTTTATTTAAGTTTTTGTAAAGGGTATACAGATCATTACAGCATTGCATTGTTTACATTTTCATCACATGTTCCCTTATTTTTGCTATTTGACAACGTTGGTAGGATAATTATTACAACACCCCTTTTTTTAATTAAAGTGAAAGAAAAAGTGAAATTAAAGAGAATAAAATAAAAAACAAACAAACAAACAGAACAGCAAAAAACAAACAAACAGAAAATTAAGTAATTAAAAGTAAAAGAGCATCTGAGTAGCGTTGGAACAAAGAGCGGGACCATTATTGAAATGGTATTTGTCAAAGATTAGATCTAATGGAAGACACATATGCGATCCAGGGTTGCCAAAAGTTCATGAACCCATCCATGTCCTGTCTCAGTGCGAATGTCAACTTTTCCATCGAATAAATGTCTTGAATCACGTTAGACCAATCTTCAGGTGTAGGACAGTCCTTCAGCATCCATTTTTTAGTTAGGGCTTTTTTACTTGCCAATATTAAAACATTAAATAAGTATTTATCTCCTCGTCTTTCCAGTGAGTCCGGTAGTAAACCCAAATACAAAGTTACAAAAGAAAAGGGAACTGTTATTTTGAATATTTTCCCCAATATTGTCTGTACATTGGTCCAATATTGGTGGATAACTGGGCATGACCAAAACACATGAAAATGATTTGCAGTCTTTTCACCACACAAGCGCCAACAGTTCAACCCCTTATGGGTAAATTTGTTTTGTGCAGGTGTTCTGAAAAATCTTGCCAAATTTTTCCATCCAAATTCTCTCCACTGCAGGGATGAGGTACTTTTCCATTGCTGTTTATTTAGCTTTTCCCATATTTCCAATTGTAAAGTGAAATTCCCCTCTTTTTCCCATCTCTCTTTTATATATGATGTGTTGTCTCCTTTTAAGTCTTGAAGACCTTGGTATATTTTAGAAATGTATCTGATCCCTGGGATCCCTTTATATGCCATTAAGAAGACCTTCAGAACACCTGACTTGGCCCTTTCCAAATCCTCCTTTTTAAGTATATTGTTTATGTGGTGCCTAAGCTGAAAGAACCTGTAAAGATCTTCATTTATTAGACCTTGTTTTTTCAAATCTTCAAAACTTCTTAAAGTTTGCCCCTTAAAAAAATCGTAATATTTTATCAGCCCTTTCTCTTTCCACTGTTTAAATCTAGTGTCTGTTTTATTAGGAGTAAAGTCTTGATCATAGGCAATCCATTGCAGAAGTCGATAGGGCTCTTTAGCTTGATTCTCTCTGACTATCTTAAACCAAATTTTTAGCGGGGTCTCTATCCACGGGTTAGTGTTATTCAAGAGTTTAGGTAAGGCATTGTTCCCTATTATCGCCTGTACGGGGATGTCACTTGTTATTTGGCATTCGATCTCCTTCCATTGTGCAGTGTAGACTGGGTTACATATCTCTATTAAAGTTTTAATTTGTGCGGCTTTAAAATAGTCCCTGATATTTGGCAGCGTGAGCCCACCTTTGTCTTTGTTTAGCTGTAAGGTTCTATATCTGATTCTAGGTCTCTTGCCCTGCCATATGAATCTTGAGATCCTTCTGTCCAGCTCCTGCCATGTTTTTTTGGGAGGTTCTACCGGTATTGTTTGGAAAAGGTATAGAAGACGTGGAAGTATATTCATTTTGACTGCTTCAATTCTTTGTGCAGTACCTAAGAATGGTATCATATTCCATCTTGCTAGGTCAGATTTTATTTTTGTCACCAGTGGATCATAGTTTAGTGTTATAATTTTGTTGAGTTGTTTCGGGATATTGACCCCCAGATATTTCATAGATTCCAACTCCCAGTTAGTTTTGAGTTCACTTAGTGAATAATGATTTGGGTCATAGTTGAATGTTAAAACTTGGGTTTTATGCATGTTTAATTTGTACCCCCTTAAATTTCCATAGTCTGAAAAAACTGAGATTAGTTCTGGTAAAGAAGTGTCCAGCTGCCCTAGGTATATTAAAATGTCATCAGCAAAGAGTGCTATTTTATGTTCCTTCTGACCAAGTGTAATACCTTGAATTTCTTGATTTTGTCTTATCCATTGGCTCAGAGGTTCTATGAAGATTGCAAAGAGCAGTGGAGACAAGGGGCAGCCCTGACGACATCCTCTTTCCAGCTCAAAAGATGATGATAAATTACCGTTAATCCTTATTTTAGCTGTTGGTTTTTTATATAATGCCTGTATAGTTCTAATGAAGTTGTTATGAAAATTGAAACTGGATAAGATTCTATATAGGAAAGACCAGTCAACCGAATCGAATGCTTTTTCAGCATCTAATCCCAATATGACTGCATTTAAGTTATATTTTTTTATATGATGAATTATGTGTAAAGTGCGTCTAATGTTGTCTTGTGTCTGTCTTTGTCTTATAAAACCTGTTTGGTCTAAGTGAATTAAGTCTGTCAGTATGTTTTCTAACCTTTTGGCAAGGATAATGGTAAAAAGCTTATAGTCCTGATTTAATACACTGATTGGTCTGTAGTTGGAGCATTCTAGTTTATCCTTTTCAGGTTTAGGTATAACTGCAATGACCCCTTCTCTCCAGGAGGGGGGGATTTCCCCTGTGTGGAGGACATAGTTAAATGTTTTCAGGAGGAGAGGAGATAGTTGCTGTTTAAAGGTTTTGTACCATTCTGCTGTATAGCCATCTGCTCCTGGGGATTTGTTAGCTTTAAGTTTCATAATTGCTTTTTCCAATTCTTTAGGTTGTATTTTTGACAGTAGTGTTTTATTTTGTGATTCCGTAAGTTGGGGAAGGTTTAATGTGTTTAGGAATGCTTCGGATGTGTTTTTATGTTTTTTGAGGGAGTATAAGTTCTTATAGTAATTCTCGAAGCTGTTAAGAATATCCTGAATTCTGAATTTTATTTCCTTTGATACTGGGTCTCTGATTTTGTAGATTGCTCTTTCTGTTTGTTGTTTCCTCAATTTATAGGCTAGTAATTTTGCCGATTTACTGCCTGCTTCATAGTGTTTTTGTTTCAGAAATGTAAGTTTCTTCTGGATTTCTATTGTGTAGATCTCATTTATTTGATTTTTAATTTCTTTAATCTTGAGCGAGCCATTAGAATGAGTGTTGTCTTTGTGTTCTTTTTCTAGGTTCTTGAGTTCTGACTCTAGTGTGATTAGTTTTTCTTGTCTCAGTTTCTTTTGGGTTGCCAGTTTTGCAATAATTTTTCCCCTTATTACAGCTTTGCACGCATCCCACAGTATTAAAGGGGATACTTCTCCATTATCGTTTTCTTCCAAATATCTGAGAATATCTGATTCCAATTCATCTTTCAGTGGTCCTATCAGGACATTTGAATTCAACCTCCAGGAAAATGTATTATTTGTGTATTTTTGGATGTTTAAGTCCATATAGATCGGACTGTGGTCAGAGAGATCCATCAGTCCTATTTTACATGTTTTTACTCTTCCAATGTCTCTATTAAACACAAAAAAGTAATCAATCCTTGAGTAAGATGAATGTGGCGTTGAATAAAAAGTATAATCTTTTACATTGGGGTTGAATTCCCTCCATACGTCACAGATTCCCATTTCTTTTAATAGCGTCCGAGTTTTCCTACTTTGAGTGTTATTTTGATGTGAAGAATTACCTGTTGCATCCCAGTATGGATTCAGTCTTAGATTGAAGTCTCCACCACATATCACTAAACCTTGGGCTTTAGTTATCATTAGGTCGAATACATTTTTATAAAATTTCCATTTAGCCCCTGGTGGTGCATATACATTCAGCAGGGTGATATCTTCTCCCTCTAGCTGCCCAATTACCAAACTGTACCTCCCTTCTTTATCTTTGTGTTCTGATTTTTTTTCAAATGTAATTTTGGTTGATATCAATGTCGCTACTCCCCTCCTCCTCCCTGACTTATATGAAGTAAAAGAGATCATTTTAAACCCTTGTCTATTGAGTTTAGTGTGTTCCACATCTGTTAGGTGGGTTTCTTGTAAAAATATTATTTCTGCTTTGTCTTTTTTCATTTTGCGTAGAATCTTGGATCTTTTAACTGGATTCAGGATCCCTTTTACATTATATGAGGCTATTTTGGTTACACCCTGTTTCTCCATTGTATTTTCTTATTTAGTATAACAGTGTGGTGGCCCTCTTTTTTGCTACTCAGAAACTGAAAGAACATTAAGAACATAAAAAACATTAAGAACATAGTGTACGAAACTTTAAAACAAAAAACTGTCAAAAAAACTTCCTGAGCTGGGGTCTCTTTAAAGACCCTGTAAGAGCCCTGATGGAGTGTAGGCTCTGAGGGAAATTCCTCAAACTCTGTTACGTGTTGAGGGCCCTCTCTTACCCCTGTAAGTTGTCCCATGTTTTTAACGTGAATTTCAGATCCCAATCCGAATTTGTAATGATTTTTTTTTTTATGCCTATACCCTATGAGATTGTGTGCACCCTCCCACCCCCATCACAGCAAACATTCACTCTAATACAGTATTTGTTAGTGTGGGGAGAACATGTGGGTCATTATTACATTTCTATTTTAACAAGATTTTTTTTTCCCTTTAAATTAAGAAGACATTTGTTTCTAATGCTATAACTGCTCCATGAAAGGTTTTACCACATGCTGATTCTGCATCTCCTTTAATGTTTGTTACCTTGTAGGAGGGGGGATGGAAGTGCAGAATGACTGAAAAGAAAAAAACAAAAAGGTCGCTATTCCTTCCTGGAACTGCAAATCTTATCTATGTAGCTCTGGGGCTGGGTTTCCCGCTGCTGGCCCGTGGATTTTGAAGGTCTCTGAGTGGACCACGTTTGAGCCCTGATCCTCTCGCTCAGGTCCGCTGCGGGTTTAAATACCGATACCGGGAGCTCTCTTCTCGCCATGTCAATTGTTGCTTCTTCCGCCAAATTATAGAGACATGACTCTTCACCGTAAAAGACCCTTAACTTCGCAGGAAATGGCGTCTGAAAGCGTAGATTCTGTTCCCGTAGAACCTTTTTGGCGTCATTATATTCCCGTCGCTTTTTAAGAACCTCCGGGGCGTAATCGTGCTCCACGAAGACTTTTCTCTCTTGATGCATAAATCCTTTTTTCTGCCAAGCCCGTCTTACAACCTCTTGTTTTATTTTGAAATTGGAGAATCTTACCACCACCGAACGTGGGGGCGCTTCTGCCGCTGGCTTTGCGGCTAATGTACGATGGGCCTTTTCTATCTTCAAATTGGTGGTTTGTGGAATATCCAACTTCTCTCTCAATAAGGATTCCACGCATTCCGCCATTGTGTTGAAACTATCTTCAGCTCCTTCTTTCAGACCGTGAATTCTGATATTGTCTCGTCTCTGTCTTCCTTCTTGGTCGGTTAGCTTAGCCTCCAGCCTTGACTGTTTTTTGTGTAAATCCAGCATAGAATCTTCAAGCACTTTTAATCTTTCTTCAGCTTCCAAGATTCAGTTTTCGGCCTGGTCCATTCTGCTGTTCGTCCTTTTTAATTCCTCTCTGAATTCATGAAATTCGGCCCGAAATAGTCGTAATTCATCAAATAGCGATTTCAAGCTAACCTCCTTGTTAGCTAGGTTCAGCTCCTCGTCTTCTGAACGGAGGTCCTCCGGTTCAGATTCTGCGGCCGCTGCGCGTCCTGGCCTGGGGAATGTCAGTTTCTTCTGTTTTTGGTTAGGCATAGTGTTTTTGTCTTTTGATTTTTATTCTTCCAAAAATCCGTTAAGTCTGATTCTGAAGATGTTTTCCTTGGATTGGGTCTGGGAGCTTCAGCGTTAAGTTGCTATCACCATGGCGTCCAGACCGGAAGTCTATCCTTATGCGATTTTACATGTCATCTTGTATATATGTTTGGAGTATTTCTTCCTTTAGTTTTTGTTTAAATTGTCCAAGCGTTGTACAGAATTTTAATTCAGGTCCAAAAGCGTTCCACAATCTGACTCCTTGCACTGAAACACAGTGTTGCTTGGTGGTAGTTCTCACTGAAGGTTTTTGAAATATACATGTTCCTCTGAAATGATACTGTTTCTCCCTTATTTGGAACAGCTTTTGGATATTTGCGGGCAGTGACAGATTCTTCACTTTAAACATTATTACTGCAGTTTTAAAGTCAACCAGATCTTTCAACTTGAGAGCTTTTAATTTAAGAAAAAGTGGGTTTGTTGGTTCCCTGTAAGCAGCTTTGTTTATTATTCTAATCGCTCTCTTCTGAAGCATAAAATTTGGATATGTGTTTGTTTTATATGTATTTCCCCATACTTCAGTACAATATGTCATGTATGGGAGTATTAATGAATGATACAAAGTATATAATGTGGGTTGATTCAGCAAATATTTCACTCTGTGTAGTATTGCAATTGATTTGCAATAAAAAGGGCATTACAATATAAAAAGGGCATTACAATAATCTAAGCGAGACGAGATAAAAGCATGAATGATCATTTCCAGTTCAGGTGTTGAGACCATAGGTCTAAGTTTTGCTATATTCCTCAGATGAAAAAAACAATTTCTGACTAGTTGCCAACCAACTAGTCAGAAATTGCTCAAAAGTGCAAAGCTTTTGATGATATAATGGCATGCCTGAGGAAAATGAATATCAACTATGCACTACTGTCCCCAGCAACCCTGAAGGTATGTATCCGTGGATGGGAAACAGAGGAAATTTGATAATCCAAAAGAGGCTGTCATTCGCTCGGAGACTGGAGCAGGAGCATGGAAACTCTGCCAATGTTAGAAACTAACAAGTTAGAAACTAAGCGGGATATCTGAGGGACGAATTCGTAGACATGATCTGGGTACTTTTGAACATTCCTATTTCTGAGGGGTGATGAAGATTTTGCTGGTATGATGGATTATAGCCACCGGAGCAAGCTCAAGTGTGCTGTCTTGGTTTTGTTTTGTTTTTTGACTCTACATTGGTTTGTCAGGGAAGGATGGCATGCAGCCTCTTTAATCCCATACTGATGTGCTTGATATCATTTTGTAATGAGGCCTGCATGGAAAGTTCTCCAAAACGGATAGACTTGGTGAGGAACAAGTTTGAAGAGTCTCGCAAATCGGTAGCGGGATTAACCCCTTTACTTATTTTCTTTTGTTTAATATTTTTCTTTTGGTTTTTTTACCTCTTATATTTTCTTTTTTATGGGCTCAGAATGTGTTCATGTGAAATACAGTTCAAGGTGCCTAATAGATTTTTTTCTCCTCTTATTTTTTTATTTCATATATGCTGGATAAGGCACTATGATATACTATATAATAAATTTCGATTGTGTACATGAAATGTAAAAGGGATACATTGCTCTATTAAAAGAAGAAAAATATTGACTTTTGTGAAGAGGGAACAGATAGATATTGCACTTCTGCAGGAAACCCACTTAGAGGAACCAGAATATTCAAAATTGTCAAAAGGATGTTTTGAACAAGCTTTCTTTTCTTCATTTAACTCAAGAAGCAAAGGGCTGGCTATTCTTGTTAGAAAGGGTCTTCCCTTTTCGATGATGGAGTGCATTAAAGATAGATATGATCGTTATGTTATTATCAAGGGTGTACTGCAAGATAAAAGTTATTTCAATTCTGAATGTACTGTATATTATCCTCCTGCTCACCCCTTGGATTTTATAGCCAAGGTGCTTTTAGAATTTACAGGGATTTGTTCCGACATGGCCATTGTAGGTGGAGACTTTAATTGTAAATTAAATCCCCTAATTGGCAGATTTCCACATAAAGCCACACCTCTCCACACAAGCAAAGTCACTTCATTTGATATCTGAAGAATTGGAATTTGTTGATGTGTGGAAGATGATTCATCCTTTAGTCAAATAATATACCTTTTATTCTGCGCCTCAGATGCCACACGAGAATAGATTATTTCTTTTTGCCTCGATCCATGTGACATTCAGTGGTATCATGCTCCATGGGAAATATTCTGATTTCATCCATCCATCCATCCATCTTCTACCGCTTAATCCTTTTGGGTCGCGGGGGGGCTGGAGCCTATCCCAGCATCTTTGGGCGAGAGGCAGGGTACACCCTGGACAGATCGCCAGTCCATCGCAGGGCTAACACAGAGAGACAGACAACCATTCACTCTCGCATCCATACCTAAGGACAATTTAGAATCCCCAGTTTTGATGCCAATTAACCTAACTTGCATGTTTTTGGCATGTGGGAGGAAACCGGAGTGCCCGGAGTAAACCCACGCAGACACGGGGAGAACATGAAAACTCCACACAGAAGGGTCACCGATGGTCTGGGGGTGGGATCGAACCCACGATGGTCAAGGGTGGAATCAATCCCATGACCTTCTTGCTGTGCTGCCACTGTGCTAACCACTGCACCACCGTGCTGCCCATTTCTGATTTCAGACTATGCTAATTTGGTTCTGGAATGCTCTCTTATGGGTAGAGGTGGCAGAAGTAGGTACTGGAGATTGAATACTACTATTCTGAAAGACCATATGTTTGTTTCCCATTCTAATGTAGAATTTGGATCTTTTTTCATATACAGTGGGGCAAAAAATTATTTAGTCAGCCACCAATTGTGCAAGTTCTCCCACTTAAAAGATGAGAGAGGTCTCTAATTTTCATCATAGGTATACCTCAACTATGAGAGACAAAATGAGAAAAAATATCCAGAAAAATCACATTGTCTGAATTTTTATTTTGATAATCTCCCTCGATCTGGGGCTCCACACAAGATCTCACCCTGTAGGGTCAAAATGATCACGAGAACGGTGAGCAAAAATCCCAGAACCACACGGGGGGACCTAAGCCCCTTTTGCACTAGCCCGGCTTAGCACGTCATGGTACAGCTCAGCATGCTTGGTAAGTCTTTGCACTAGCCTCAACACGGTTTAACAGCAGCGAATCTCAGCCCCGCTCAAGGGCAGGGTCCCTCCGTGCTGAGCTGTACCGTGTTTTGACGTCAAAAACTTTGGTCGCCGCTGATTGGTCAGGTCTTAACGTCACGAAAGCGCCCGTCTTCGTTGAAATCTGTACGACCGCCATTTGCAATCACGGACTAACTCGGTCATGGAGTAAATACGATATTAATACAGACAGTGTTGTAGGTTTTGCGGAACTCTACACCGTGGTCCAACGAAGAGGTGTGGAGTTTTCTCTGCTTTGTGGCAGATCCACAGTGAGGAGTGACCCGGACCTATATGGTTGCACAGCATAGAAACCGCACTATGGACAAGCTGTAGACAAACGTGAGAGAACCATCAATGGTGAGTCATTTGTAATAATGTGCATCTGTTTGCTTATTTATCCTGTTGGTGGTAAACTCACTTTTATTGAGCCGTTACACAGTGCTGTTCTGTGCTGGTTAACGTTTTTTTTGCTAGTTAAATGCTAACGTTAGCTAGTACCAACTGCTGAATCGCTCTTGTTTTCTCCTAAATATTCGCTTGTGAGAGCAAAACGATGAAATATGTTAATCCTGGTTAAAGTCCCGATTTGCGTTTTGTATTGCACTTTGGTCCTGTGCATTAAATTGTGTGCAATTTAATGCTAGAATGTGTTTCCACATGCCAGGGTTAGCTTCCCTGTTTATATTGTGATACTGGTGAAATGGACCACAGGAGCCGAAATCTCGTCATATTAAAATTTCTTTTTCAAACCAGTGATTTATAAAGTCATTCATATAATTTTCTAAAGCGTCAGAATAGACCCACACACCTAGTCTGTGGATCCTGCGGTGCTTTTCACTCATTTCAGAAAGAGACACAGACAGTGACATATTTATTTATTTTAATTTTGCTGATTACGGCTTACTGCCCTGAAAACCCCAAATTCTATTTTGCAAAAAATTGGAATATTACATAAAATTAACTTTAAAAAAATAGTTTTTAAATATAAATGTTGGCCGTTGAGGTGTTGTTTAATATGGGCTGTAGCCATAATCATCAATATTAAAATAAACACTTGCAATATATCACTGTCCCTGTAATGAATCTATATATGGGTTTCACTTTCTGAAATGAGTGACAAAAATATTGAATTTTTTCATGGTATTCTAATTTTTGAGATGTGCCTGTATATGTATTGAATTTGCTTGAAACTAACCATCATCCATTTCTGTAGTTTGTCTAGGCAAGACGAAATCAGCCGCCCCACAACGGACCTCGCCACTGTGGAACGTACTGAAATCCTTTGCTTTTATAGGTAAAGTGTCAAAAGCACAATTTCCACTTAATATAAAAGGGACTGAACTGAGATTTATTTGATTGTGTGAATATGGCACATCAACTGTAAAATAAACCGCTTGTTAATGTATTTATTTTTTGTCAGATCACTCGTGTGATCCTTTGTGAGTTATGTTCATAACTGTATGTTTTTGCGAATGTGAGATGTTCAGTTGTCAATATAATTTACTTTATATGTGTAGTTTATAGTCTATCATCAATAAACTCATGAATGTATTAATTCATTCTGATTGCTGAGGCCAAAGTAAAAGCAGATGATTTTAAATGTATCTCAGCCCTTGTAAAATCTACTGAAGTGCAGCTACATGAAAATTGTGGTTAGAGGAGTTATTGTTTAATTTGACTTTGTTAGAGTTTTTCCCCTTTGGTATATTATTCTGTGCATTTTTTCGCCAATATAATCGGTAAGACGCTCAGTTTATTTATGCAATAAAAAAAGCTGTTTATATATGGATAATTGTTTTTAGCGATGATCGCTATTCAGCTCTATCGCAGCACACTGTGGAATCACGCTTTTCTTTTATGTATTCACGTGAACAATACGCTGAAATAAGCTTATGTAATCTGTTTAAAAAATATTGTCTTTTCTGTATATGTTGCACTTTTCGTGCTGTATTTTATTGTGTGCATTTTCCTTGTAGAATCACTTTTAACATCCCATGGGTGCGCCGCGCCAGAACGCCTGCACTCTCCAGCGTCTGACTATGGAGAATATGAATGTGTCCCGCCGACACCGGTATCGTCCAGATCACAACCTCCATCACAAGCTCCATCACCATCTCCATCACCAGCCCCTTCAGTATCCAGGATCTCTCGTTTAAGTGCTGGTAAGGCACAGTGAACATGAGATTATCCCCCTTTTTTTTTTTTTTTGATTAAGGTTATTTCTGATAGCAGCATATTAAGGAATTTTATATGTCTGTGTCCAAAACAATTTGTGGTGTTCTGTTCTCGTTGTTAAACAACACAGTCACACTTTTAGGTGTGCTGGTGTGCTGGTGGAAATACTTTTGGAAGTCATAATATACCAAAACAGATACAGCACATGAACTGACTTTCAAAATGAACATGCCTCATTAAAAAACTTCACGTCACTTTTATTAAGCCATTTTTATTAACCCATTCCTATTTATGAGTCCACAATACAAAGAAAATCTTTTAAAGATCCATCCATCTGTCTTTTTGCACTTAAATCCTTTTCGGATTGCATGGGGGGATGTTCACTATCACAGCACCCTGTGAGTTGCACAATCCTCTCCATTGAAGTGCCGAAACATGACATTTGAGCTTAAATACAGCAACGAAGCATAATAATCCCACCACAGGCTTTCACCAGTGCAATTCCATAGTATATTTCTTTGATATGTTTAGATACAGCATATGTAACCACCATGACTTTGTCTTTCATCTAGCCAAGAGGAAAAGACGAAACTCCATCTCGGACATAGGCATCTGTGATGACAGGTGCATGAGGATGAGATGCGTCTCCAGGAAAGGCTGCAGGAGAGGATGCAGGAGATGCAGGAGAGGAAGCCGGAAAGGCTGCAGGAAAGGCTGCAGGAGAGGCAGGAGCGTCAACATCTTGAGCACCACGAGCAGCTCGAAAGACACCATGAGCAGCAAAACATATACAATAATCAATACTTGCAGCATTTGCATGAGGTTGCTGCAAACACGCGGGTAGCCCAGGAGCAGGATGCCGCCTTCCGAAGGGAGGAGCTGACAGAGACGGCTACCTTCAACCAAGCCTTCCTGGCACAGTTTGGGAGGCTTGTTGACGCACTGAGTGGTCGGCGTGTATAACATATATCGCTTAATGTTGTTTTTTATTTTAAAAGTCTTTTTTTGTTAATATTTGATATATAATAAAAAGGAAGTGTTTTGGATCAAAGTGTGGTTTGTCTATTATAACACTGTTTTAGAAAAACGTATAATTACTTATAAATTCCATTGCCTAGTCTGATCAAAATGATGCTGTACATCCTGTCAGGTATCAACCGTTGTAAAGGTAATGTAATTGTGACCTATACAACAAAACAGAAATGTTTTTGTAAGCTTTCTCTTCTTTTTATTGAAATATCATAAAAAATTATGACCACAGGAGCCAGTTGTAAACTTCGGGTACATTTTTTAAGTTAACTTGGAAGAAGTTGTACAGTTGGACCTTAAAATGCAGCAGGAGAGACTGATAAAGCTTAAAGTCAAAGTAGGTAAAAAGGTAAGTCAATTTAAATTGAATGTTCTATTGGCATTCCAAATTCTGAGAATTACAATACTTTAGGAGTGTAGCATCATATAAACGGAAAATACCAAGAATGTTGTTTAAACATTGACATGAAGTTGAAAAACATGAGTTTTTTTATTCAGTACATACGAAAAGCCCTTGGATTTAAAAACAATTACAATTTGGTGTTGGCCAGTATGCCACTGTCTCATTATTTAATCTGGATAAAAAAAAAGTTTCAGGTCATTATTTCTAGGTCATTTGGCAGTTACATCAAACCAAACCTGACTTGTGTCGTTGCAGAATTTTTATCAGAGTTTCTCCAGTTTTTGAGCATCTAATATCCGTCACCTTTTAAACATTAAATAACAGCAGACAGATTGGCAAAGGATACACAATTGTGTTGCTCAAAACCGTTGTGCCCCACTGTGGTGCTACCTTTTGTAAATGTCATTTTTAAAAATATTTACACTTATTTTGAAAGTAAAAGTGGGATAGGATTAAATTGAAATATAACCTATTTCTAGTAATGTTTCCTTTTGACAAATATTTACACTTATTTTGTAAGTACAGGCAGGATACAATTAAATTGAAATATAACATTTTTAAAAATGTGCACTTTTTAAAACTAAACTTATTTTGGAAGTAAAAGTGTGATAGGATTAAATTTAAATATAAAACATTTCTCAACTAAATGTGTGCTTCTTAAAACTATTTGAAATTTTTTTAAAATTAGTAGTGTGATAGTCTTAAAGTTAAGCAGTTTCTAAACATAATTCCTAGGTCAATTTGCAGTTCCAGCAAAAGGAAAGGTGTGTTATGTTGCTGCTGCATTTTTTGGCAGACCACTTCGCCGTTTTTTTGCCATGTAATTAGCCGTCCCTAAAAAAATAATAAACATTATGAAAAACATAGGAGAGACAGGAAAAATGCACAACATTTTATTCATTAAACACAGACGTTAGACGTATGTACACACATGAATAATTACCAAATTCTAAGTATAATTATTGTTACACAAGTACTGCATCACAACATCTCTTATATTTCCACCACGGTCCTCAGCTACCTCTGCACCTGACACCGCTACTTCATCTGCTGCAACATCCAATGTGGTGTCAAAGTCCTCCCCATGAGTCTCACACAGATTATGCAGTGCACAACAAGTCACCACCATGGATTTCACCAGCTCGATGTCACAGTCATTCCTTTTTAAAAGGCATCGCCACCTTCCCTTCAGCCTGCCAAAAGCATTCTCCACAGCCACCCGTACACGACTGATGGTGTGGTTGAACGTGTGCTGTTCTTCAGTCAGTCGTCCGGTGTCATGGAACGCTTTCAACAACCAATTTTGCAGTGGATAGGCAGAGTCCCCGAGGATGTAGTATCCCATACGTACCGCACCGATGTTCCTGAAGTTAGGTGGGAAGAGGTTTCCACGACTGTCTAACTCCCACAGTGTGGACAGTCTCAGCACCCTAGCATCATGCATGCTCCCTGGAAGCCCTGCAAACACATTCCAGAACAAACCCTTTCCATCAACCACACCTTGAAGGATTATGGAGTGCCAGCCTTTACGATTAAAGCTGGGAACAACATCCTCCCACCACTGAGAGCTACGGGTTACTGTCCAGACCCACGGTCTGCAGCGAGTATTTTGCACCAATGCAGCCAAGTGAAACACACACACCAGCATATATAATATAATTCCTGTAATACTGATAAACTGTCAACATCGAAATGCTGTAACCAATAATAATATGAATATAAAATGACAACAGAAAGCATTAGCACACGTTAGCTTACCGACATCTCCTCCCTCCTCTGCCGGTTAAGTAACTGAAACACACACAGAGCATAATGTCATTCCTGTAATACTGATAACTGTCAACATCAAAACGATGTACACAAGAATAATATGACTATAAAATGAAAACTGAAAGCATTAGCACACGTTAGCTTACCATCTCCTGCCTCCTCTGCCGGTTAAGTAACCTCACCATTCCAGCTTCATATTCCTCCCTGGCAACCGCGAGTCTCCTGTAGTGTTCCAAAGTGTTTTGTCTTAATTCACGTCGTCGCCTCAGGTAATACTGTCTTCTCTGGTTAAACTCTCTGGCCTTAATTGTGAGAAAAAACCACAGAGCGAGCAACGTGATAACCCTCGGATCGTGATCCGCCATCTTTGTTTGTTGTGGAGGATTCGGTCACGTGCGTTACGTCACGGGAGTGTGGCGCCGCCTGCTGTTATAGAAATCCCACCCACCCAAGCTCAACACGGTTGTAATGCGGTGGTAGTGCGGACAAAAGCGTACCGAACCATGTTGAAGTAAATCATGCTGTACCGAAGTGTGCTGGGCTCGTGCAAAAGTGGCTCTAGTGAATGACCTGCAGAGAGCTGGGACCAAAGTCACAAAGGCTACCATCAGTAACACACTACGCTGCCAGGGACTCAAATCCTGCAGTGCCAGACGTGTCCCCCTGCTTAAGCCAGTACATGTCCAGGCCCGTCTGAAGTTTGCTAGAGAGCATTTGGATGATCCAGAAGAGGATTGGGAGAATGTCATATGGTCAGATGAAACCAAAATAGAACTTTTTGGTTAAAACTCAACTTGTCGTGTTTGGAGGAGAAAGAACATCATACCTACTGTGAAGCATGGGGGTGGAAACATCATACTTTGGGGCTGTTTTTCTGCAAAGGGACCAGAACGACTGATCCGTGTAAAGGAAAGAATGAATGGGGCCATGTATCGTGAGATTTTGAGTGAAAACCTCCTTCCATCAGCAAGGGCATTGAAGATGAAACGTGGCTGGGTCTTTCAGCATGACAATGATCCCAAATACACCGCCCAGGCAATGAAGGAGTGGCTTCGTAAGAAGCGTTTCAAGGTCCTGGAGTGGCCTAGCCAGTCTCCAGATCTCAACCCCATAGAAAATCTTTGGAGGGAGTTGAAAGTCTGTGTTGCCCAGCGACAGCCCCAAAACATCACTGCTCTAGAGGAGATCTGCATGGAGGAATGGGCCAAAATACCAGCAACAGTGTGTGAAAACCTTGTGAAGACTTACAGAAAACGTTTGACCTCTGTCATTGCCAACAAAGGGTATATAACAAAGTATTGAGATGAACTTTTGTTATTGACCAAATACTTATTTTACTGAGGAATTTACCAATTAATTCATTAAAAATCCTTCAATGTGATTTTCTGGATTTTTTTTTTCTCATTTTGTCTCTCATAGTTGAGGTATACCTATGATGAAAATTGGAGACCTCTCTCATCTTTTAAGTGGGAGAACTTGCACAATTGGTGGCTGACTAAATACTTTTTTGCCCCACTGTAAATACACTACTCACAAAAAGTCAGGGATATTTGACTTTGGTGAGAAATTTATGGAGAATGTAAAAAGTTCACACACACTGATATTATATCATGAAAGTAGGGCATCAAAGTAGAAGCACGCAATGGTGATTTCCTCATCTCAAACAATTTATTGAAACAAAAGCCAACAACAGTGGTGGGTACACTACAGCAAAAAATGTCAGTGTCTCCATAACTTGTCATGTGCCCTTGAGCATCAAATACAGCTTGGCAATGACACCTCATGCTGTTCACAAGTCGACTTATTGTCTGCTGAGGCATGACATTCCATTGTTCTTGAAGAGCGGCCCTCAGGTCAGTGAGGTTGTGGGGTGCAGGGTTATGAGCCTCTGCACGGCAACTCAGCTGATCCCATAGGTTTTCTATGGGATTCAGGTCTGGAGAAAGTCAAGGCCACTCCATTTGAGGTACCCTGGCTTCAAGAAGCCATTCCCTAATGATGAGACCTCAATGAGCTGGAGTATTGTCGTCTATGAAGATGAAATTAGGCCTGTATTGTTCATGCAGGGGCACAATGACTAGATTAATGATGTTAGGGTATGGATGTAGGTTAGGTGATGTTCAGGAAGTATCAGCTTATCACTGTACCATTCACAAGGTGTAGGGCATTTCTGTATTGACTAGACACACCTGCCCAAACTATAACACCACCACCACCAAAGGCTCGTCTGGTGTCAACAGTGGCTGATGCATAGCGCTCTCCTTGACATCTCCAACATTGCTGGCAGCTATCATTTCTGCTCAACATGAATCAACTTTTATCAGAGAACAGCACTGAGGCCCACTGGTCTCTTGTCCAGCGTAAATGCTCCCTGTTCCATATAAAAAGTCTACACACCCCTGTTTAAATGCCAGGGTTTTGTGATGTAAAAAAACGAGACCAAGATAAACCATTTCAACACTTTTTTTCACCATTAATGTGACTTATAACCTGTACAACCCAAGTGAAAAACAAACTGAAATCTTTTAAGGAAAAAAATAAAAAAAAACTTACAATAGCCTGGTTGCATAAATATGCACACCCCATTATAACTGGGGATGTGGCTGTGTTCAGAATTAACCAATCACATTCAAACTCATGTTAAATGAGAGTCAGCACACACCTGGCACCATTTAAAGCACCTCTGATTAACCCCAAATGAAGTTAAGCTGTTCTAGTAGGCTTTTCTTGACATTTTTATGCAATGTAATTTCCCAGTCTGGGACCAATAAAGTACATCTATCTATCGATTTTTATAGTCACATCTTACAGCACAAGCCATGGTCCGCATAGAGCTTCCAAAGCATCGGAGGGATCTCACTGTTCAAAGGTATCAGTCGGGAGAAGGGTACAAAAGAATTTCCAAGGCCATGGAACACAGTGAAGACGAAGACAGTCATCATCAAGTGGAGAAAATATGGCACAACAGTGACATTACCAAGAACTGGACATCCCTCCAAAATTGATGAAAAGACAAGAAGAAAACTGGTCAGGGAGGCTGCCAAGAGGCCGACAGCAACATTGAAGGAGCTGCAGGAATTTCTGGCGAGTACTGGCTATTTAGTACATGTGACAACAATCTCCTGTCTAGGGTGGAAAGACAGAAGCCTTATCTTATGAAGAAAAACATCCAAGCCCAGCTACATTTTGCAAAAACACATTTGAAATCTCCCAAACGCATGTGGGAAAATGTGTTATGGTCTGATGAAAACATGGTTGAACTTTTTGGTCATAATTCCAAAAGGTATATTTGGCACAAACACAACACTGCTCACCATCAAAAGAACACTATACCTATAGTGAAGCATGGTGGTGGCACCATCATTCTTTGGGGCTGTTTTTCTTCAGCTGGAACTGGGGCCTTAGTCAAGGTGAAGGGAATTATGAACAGTTACAAATACCAGTCAGTGTTGGCACAAAATCTTCAGGCTTTTGCAAGAAAGCTGAAGATGAAGAGAAACTTCATCTTTCAGCATGACAATGACTTAAAGCACACATCCTAATCAACAAAAGAATGGCTTCACCAGAAGAACATTGAGGTTTGGGAAAGGCCCAGCCAGAGTCCAGACCTGAATCCGATCAAACATCTGTGCGGTGATCTGAAGAGGGCTGTGCACAGGAGATGCCCTCACAATCTGACAGATTTGGAGCGTTTTTGCAAAGAGTGGGCAAATATTGCCAAATCAAGATGTGCTACGCTGATAAAGACTCCTACACAAAAAGACTGAGTGCTGTAATAAAAATCAAAGGTGTTGCAAAAGGTTTTCAACTCCCACCTCTGGAAGAACTTCAACCACATTCCGAGGGAGTCTGGAGACATGCAGAGTCTGGATGGGCCATGTTCTCCACCTCAATTGTTGAAGCAGCTGCCCAGAGCTGCGGCTGCAAGGTCGTCGGTGCAGCTCATGGTGGCAACCCCCGAACCAAGTGGTGGTCACCAGTGGTGAGGGGGGCCATTAAGCTGAAGAAGGAGTCCTATCAAGCTTGGTTGGCTTGTGGGACTCCCAAAGCAGCTGAGGTGTACCGGCAGGCCAAGGGGAGTACAGCTCGGGTGGCTGCTGAAGCAAAAACTCGGGTGTGGGAGGAGTTCGGTGAGACCATGGAACAAGACTTTCGGTCGGCATTGAAGAGATTCTGGCAAACTGTCTGGTGGCTCAGGAAGGGGAAGCAGCTCCCTGTCCACACTGTGTATGGTGTGGATGGGGCACTGCTGACTTCGACTGGGGATATCGTCGGGTGGTGGAAGAAATACTTCGAGGATCTCCTCAATCCCACTGACACGCATTCCACAGAGGAAGCAGGGCTTGTGTACGAGGGGGACAACTCGCCCACCACAGGGGCTGAGGTTGCCAAGGTGATTAAAAATCCCTTTGGTGGCCGGGCTTCAGGGTTGGACAAGATCCACCCTAAGTACCTCAAGGCCCTGGATGTGGTAGGGCTGTCATGGTTGACATGCCTCTGCAACACTGAGTGGAGGTCGGGGACAGTGCCTTCGGCATGGCAAACCGGGGTGGTGGCTCCTCTCTTTAAAAAGGGGGACTGGAGGGTGTGCTCCAACTTTAGAGGGATCACACTCCTCAGCCTCCCAGGGAAGGTCTATGCCAAGGTACTGGAGAGGAGAGTCTGGCCGTTGGTCAAACCTCGGATTCAGGAGGAGCAATGTGGTTTTTGTCCTGGCTGTGGCACATCGGACCAACTCTTTACTCTCTTGAGAATCTGCGAGGGTTCGTGGGAATTTGCCCAACCAGTTTACATGTATTTTGTGGACTTGGAAAAGACATTCGACTGCGTCCCTCATGGTTTTTTTGTGGGGGGTGCTTCGGGAGTATGGGGTATCGGGCTTGTTATTACAAGATATCCGGTCTCTATACGACTGTTGTGAGAGTTTGGTTCATATTGCCAACACTCTGTCGGACTCATTCCCAGTGAGAGCTGGACTCCACCAGGGCTGCCCTTTGTCACTGATCCTGTTCATAATTTTTACTGGACTGGATTTCTAGGCACAGCCAGGGAACGGAGGGTGTCATGCTTGGTGGCCACAGGATCTCATCTCTGTTGTTTGTAGATGATGTTGTCCTGTTGGCTTCATCCAGCAATGACCTACAGGTCTTACTGGGACGGTTTGCCGCTGAGTGTGAAGTGGCTGGGATGAGAATCAGCACCTCCAAGTCTGAGTTCATGGTCTTCAGCTGGAAAAAGGTGGATTGTCCTCTCCGGGTTGGGGACAGGCTCCTGCCCCAAGTGGAAGAGTTTAAGTATCTTGGGATCTTATTCAGGAGTGAGGGGAGAATGGAGCGAGAGATTGACAGACGGATCGGAGCAGCATCTGCAGTGATGCAGTCGTTGTACTGGTCTGTTTTGGTGAAGAGGGAGCTAAGTTCTAAGGCAAAGCTGTCAATTTACCGGCCAATCTACGTTCCTACCCTCACTTAAGGTCATGAGCTTTGGGTAATGATCGAGGGAATGAGAGCGCGAATACAAGCGGCTGAAATAAGCTTCCTTTGTAGGATTGCTGGACTCACCCTCAGAGACAGGGTGAGGAGCTCAGTCATCCGGGAGAGGCTCAGAGTAGAACCACTGCTCCTCCACATTGAAAGGAGCCAGTTGAGGTGGTATGGGCATCTGATCAGGATGCCTCCTGGACGCCTCCCACTTGAGGTGTTTTGGGCACGTCTCACTGGGATGAGACTCCGGGGTAGACCCAGTACTCGGTGGAGAGACTATATCTCCCAGCTAGTCTGGAAATGCCTTGGTATCCTCTCTGAAGAGCTGGAGCAGGTGGCTGGTGAGAGGGAAGTCTGGGCTTCTCTGCTTGAACTGCTGCCTCCACAACCCAGTCCTACGGAAAAGCGGTAGGAGAATGATGGATGGATAGATGGATGGATGGTGCTGCAACAAAGTATTAGTTTAAGGGTGTGCATATTTATGCAACCAGGTTATTGTAAGTTTTTTTATTTTTTTTCCCTTAAAAAAAATTCAGTTTGTTTTTCATTTGGGTTGTACAGGTTATCGGTCACATTAATGGTGGAAAAAGTTTTGAAATGATTTATCTTGGTCTCATTTTTTTACATCACAAGAACCTGCCATTTGAACAGGGGTGCGTAGACTTCTTATATGCTCTGCATATACAGTATATTATGTTAACAAGAAAAATGCTGAATTCACTTATCAGGGACTTTAGATCCTAAAAATGTCAAGATTTACAGGACAACACAAACTAAATTACATACATTTAAAAACTAGAAAGAGCACTCAGAGTGCATACCTCCGCCAAGGCTCCTTCCGTCCATCATGGATCACCTCCAAAATGTAATGGGTTCGTGTATAGGCTATGAGCCAGTTCTGCTGAAAATTGCATCTAAGTCTAGTAGTTTTGGAGGATTCTTGCTAACACACTGTGAGAAGTTAAGAGCCTTGGCAGAGGTATGCATTCTCAGATCATCACCAAAATGTAATGGGTTCCTCTGTAGCCTAAAGGCCACCTCTGGTGAAAATTTCATCAAAATCCATCCAGTAATTTTTGTGTAATCCTGCTGCACAAATACAAACAAGGTGGTATGCACTCTCAGATCATGTTATTTTTCAGTTCACTTCTCATCTCATCAGTCACTGAGTGGAACCTTGACCTGCACTGACCTTCATCAGAGGTTTGGCTCTCCTGCTTCAGTCCAAACTGCTCTCCCTCCTGACTGATGCAGACGTCCTTCTCTTCCTCTTTAATCTGGGAACATTCTGCTCCCACCTGAACAACAATGAAGTTTCTCTCCTGGTTTAGAAGCTGCTGCTCATCCAGAACCTCCTCCTGGTTAAACTCATTTTGCTGTAGGACATCTGGAGGGACAAAGAGACAAGAAAGGTGTTGGAATACAGTTATGACACAAAGAGATAAAGTTCATTCTATGAAGCCTCTTAGATAAAAGTGTCTTCAGCAGCAGAGACCCACTGCACCGCGAGTGGGAACACGATATCAGTGTGCTGTAAAACACTGCCATCAGCTGGAATTGACAGTGGGGTCCATGACAGCAGGGCCAAAGTCTGCTATCTCTGACTGCCTTGTTAGTCTCAACAAGAAATATTTCCTTATAGATTTAATTTTTATTGGAAATTTACAGACATTTTCTGTTGAATTTTAATCTTTTGCCACTTAAATTTATAATTTCACTTCAAGATATTTGAAATACATAAATTTGTAACTTTTCTTGCAGGTTGGTGAGGCTTTTTGTCAAGAATTTGAGACTTTCTGTAAATTTAAAACTGTGTACCTTAAATACAGTAAACAGCTTTTTCTCACAAATTATGAGTTTTATTTTTGGTCAAAATCACATTCTGTCTGAGAGTAAACAAACAAACAAATCTTCTCAAAGCCTCGTTAGTTCTACATACCTAGTCTGTGTGATTTTATTCTGGAAACTGAAGTCATCGTTTCTCTTCGTCCTCAGACTCAGAATGTGGACTTCCACGGCGGTGCTTTGTTCTCCAGCACTCAGCACAGACCATCAATGGCAGGTCTCCACGGAGCCACATCAGCTATTCATCCATGAGGAGCAGAACGGGAGCCGAACCACCGACACCGACCACATGAAGGCTATATAGGTCCGTCTGTGCTTATTTTCTCCTGTAAAGACGATGAGCAGCACCGCACCTAAGAGACTCATTCAGGAATAAAACCGCAGCCTTCTTCCATGGAGGGACCAGCCAGAGCTAACAGGCTAACATGCTACTGTATTAAACTCCACTGGAGAATCAGACGATTTACAGTTTTCTTCGGTTACCGTTTTGGATCTCGATAACAGCCACGCGGAGTCATCATGTGAATAAGTCATAGAGACAGTCTGAATAATCCGGCATCACTTTTATATACGATGTTGACTGGTAGTTGTTGCTGTTTAATCCAGCTAAGGAGGTCAGAATGGCGTCATTTCCGTGTTTCTGAGCTGGGTGCTGCTACCAAAAAAAGATGAAAACTATAGCTTACATGTTTTCTGGAAGCGTTTGAAACCGCTTTAATAGGTCGATATAAACTTATGCCACAAAAAATAGACCGTCGTACTGTAAATTATAGAAGTTCCTTCGGAAATACCTGATCACGTGACCATATGTAGCCGCTTTAGCTTAGCTCGTGTCGGTAGTCAGACGTCAAGTAGGCCCCAGACTGATTTGTACATGTACATTTTCATTCCACTGATTCACAAACGGATTCATAATTTCCTAAAGCCTCATTCAGAGCATTATAGTCCCGGTTTACCGTCAAGTCCCAGCCAGTTACATCCGCCCCACAACAAACTCGTCCCATCAAGTAATGGCCTCTATTGCCCCCTAGTGATTCGGGTCCGCTCACATAACACACAACACTTCCCTACTGGGAAACTGAGGGAAAAAAAAAAGTAAACCTGTTAAAATGAGTCTGGTCAGGATCATTACATGGAAGTGACCATGGAGAAAAAGCTTGAGGTCTGAAAATATTTCACTCTGAATATCACCAATATAAAAAATAAAATAAAAGCAGTCAGTTTATTCCATAAATGTGGGCACATGCTTTCAGAAGCTGCATGGGGGTCTTTTCACCCATGCCAAATGCCTCCCAGAGCCGAAAAATCTGGCCAGACAGCTGACGATATTTCACCTTCTTTCTCTGAAATTAAAACATGGCTATTGTGAGTCTCAGACTTTTTGTTTTAAACATATTACTTTCTTCCATGATGAGAGTTGAGGTAATGCACAGCCTACATTTACAGTATATGCTTCCGGAGAGAGTTGGTTGTGGGGCGAGTTGGGCATGGAGCGAGCTGGTTATGGGGCAGCTGTAACTGGCTGAAGCAAGTTGGTTATGGGGGGACTTGACCGGGTACCATAGTCCCACATACATGTGTGGATTTTCATCTGGGAGTAGATTTGGAAACTTTCTCACAGCCAAATAAGGGACAGAGGGTTTTAACTGTTGCTCGGTGCCACAGTGTTGTGGACATTAATGTTGTCATAATACTGGGATTTTTTTTACCTTGATAATACCTTAAAAAATACTGATATTCAATGTCATGTTTGATGCAGGTTTGAGCTAGAAAGCACAGCTACACTGCAAAAAGTCAAATATAAGTAAAATTAAATAAAGGCAATAGATAATTCTAGTTAAAATTTGAAAAAAATATCTGCCAACAAAGTACAGTTAAATTGCTTAAAACAAGTAAAACCTTCCGTAAGGCAAGTAAAATCTTACAGAAAACTGCACAACAAAAAGAAATTCTTTCCTTGTCAAAATTATCTTGTGAGAGAAAAACAAGCATAAAGCCTTGATTTAGGATGTTTTATCTTACTGAGATTTCCCTTTTTACAGTGTGACAGATGCTACTGCCTTTGGCATAAAATTACATCAGCAAAGTATTCCTGAGTCAAACAATGCACAACAGCAACAATCAAAAACCTGCGCAGGTGGCTGGAAACACTGCAAATAGCATGTCTTACCTTTTTAGAAGTTTTTTCTTCTGGTCTTCAGACAAATCCTTCATTATGTCCCTTATGTTCAGCTCGCGAATATCGTCATACTCTATGGAGGTGTAACGGAGTCAAAAATGTACTCTAAGTATTTGTTTTTATCAGTTATGTTTTTCTTTATATTGTGAATTTTATTTTACTTGAGTGTTTTATTTTGGCAGTACACTTCTCACATCCGCTCTTCCTGTACCTTGGAGGCTCCGGTAGTTTAGTCTTTCCCCACAGTATCGCGTTGCTTTGCTGTGGGTAAGTTGTGTCCAAACGCTGCTGGCACTAAATAATCGTATCGTTCGTTAGTCTTATCATTTAAACTGTAACCTTGGTTTGTAATTGTTCGTTATTAATTTGACATGTCACTGTAGTGTATTTTTTTTGTTGTTTGTGTTGTAAATGAGAGTTTTGTGGGTGTTTCGGCGCACATTGGGAGTCCGCTAGGCACCATTTTGGAGTTTTGCGCCAATGTGGGTTCTGTAGTGACTCCAGCAGCCTGTGTCATTGTGTAATTTATGTTTTGTTAATGTAGGAGCCTGTGTGGGATCGAGGTACAGACGGAGCATGATGCATTTTGTTTTATTTCTCCAACAGGTATGTTTGTTTCTGGAAAATTTTTATTATTTTAAATGTAATTTATTTTTGTATTGTGAAGTTATTTTAGAGCTCCTTTCCCAGACAGTATCGCGTTGCTTTGCTGTGGGAGCCTGTGTGGGATCGAGGTACAGATGGAGCATGATGCATTTTGTTTTATTTCTCCAACAGAAATAAATTGTGGAAACAGCAGTCTGGTGTCATCGTGGTCCCTATGCCGCACACACACTTGTTTTGATGTTCCCGATCACAGCCGTTTAAGGGTGTCCCAGAAGAAGAACCATTACACTGGTGACGTGATCCGTTACACTGGTGCCAGTGACCCTTGGAACTTCAGATCAGCTGGATGCCGGTCACCGTGGATGCTGCATCAACAAATTGGGTCTACGCTGGGACGTATATGTGGTCAGGCATATACAGGACTATTGTATTAGGTTTTAACTGATATATGCCACCTTATTTTGGAGTTAGTAGCAACGCATGTAAATTTCACTGTGTAAAGTAGTTCAAGAAAAAAAAAATTCACTGTGTAAAGTAGTTGGGGAATAAAAAGGACATGGATAATTATAAAACACCTCTTTTGCCAAAAGGGAGAGGTATTTGGCGCAGTGATATTACTATTAGTAGAGATGTGGGACATTCAAAATTTATGAACAGTGGTGGGGATACAGGGTTAGGTCAGAGCCCAGGTTGTATTCCTGTTGGTGAGTTCATGAGTGAGGGTCCTCATGTTTCCACACCCTGCAGTAATGTCGGTGCCACTGAGAATTTTACAGACATGGTGGGGCAGCTTGGTGCTCAAATTGGTGAGTCTATAGTCACTAAATTAATGTCTGCTGGTATTATGAATATGACCAATGACAACCAGACTTCTCCTACTGATCGAACAGCACATTGTGATGTTACCAAATGTGACCCTCCACATGTGACTGTCCATGTTAAGTCAGACAGAGAACTACGTACATTTAGAGGTGACAGTACTGACAAATATTCAGTTCGGGACTGGATTGACTTGACTAAGACTGAACTCAAGAAGAGAGAGATTCCTGTGTGTGAGCAAGCAGGAGAGATAATGAGTCATTTATTGGGCAAAGCTAAAGATGTTGTGAAAGTTGCCCTGTAATTGCCCGGTAATTTTGTGACCTGGAGCTAGATGCTAAAAAGGAACCTGAGATAATTTACGATGTTCTTCTCCGTTACTTCTGCGATGCCTCCTCATATCTTCCGCTCGCAGATTTTTATGCAACCCTGCCCAGGCACAGAGAAAAACCAGTGGACTACTGGATAAGGCTGAACAAAGCAGCAGACCTGGCTCTTGAGGGCCTGCGTAGACAAGGTAAGCAGACTGAGGACATGAGCAAAGAGGTTGCTATCATGTTTGTCAAAAATTGTCCTGATCCTGATCTGTCTTGCACCCTGAAGTGGAAACCACCTCATGAATGGACCTCACGTGATGTTCAGTTGAGAACTGACGATTATCAGAGAGAGGTTAGAGCTAGAGCCAGAGCACCTAATGGTCCACAGCTAATGAGTCACACAGCCACTGTAACATTTGACAAACCCAGGTTGCCATCTTCAGTCATGGCCATGCCAGAGCAGTGCCACACCCCAGTCATTCCCTCTTCACTTCCTCAAACCCGACAGTTTACATGTCAGGGTCCCTTTCCATTCCCCATCTCTGCCCCTACCCCAAATCCCCTCAACTCAGATTGTGCTAGTGTGCCAGTTGTTGCTCAGAATCTCCAACAGTCAGAGGAGACGCTCCTTGGTCGTGTGGTTAATATGTTTCAGGAAATGATGGAGAAGTTGCAGCAGTGTACAATTCCTCACCCGACTGAGAGCAACAGATTTAAAAATGCCCCTCGTCAGAGACGCCCCAGAGAAGCAACCTGTATGGTCTGTAATGACACACGTCACTCCACCATTTCACATTGCATGTCTGAGAAACTGTGTTTTACCTGTCTTTCCCCTGGTCATACCAGACTGGCCTGTCCCAACAACAACTGCCAGCCTCCTTCTCAGTCTCAGGGAAACTAATTGACCTGTACTTGGAGGGAGGCAGTGCAGGTCTCACCTCAAGCTCCCACTGCAGTGACACATTTGATGCTGAGTCGATTTTTGCATCGGTGAGAAGCTCATGTGATGATGTAGTTGTTGTGTATCAGAACATTCACATAATTGGTAATAGTTCCAGTCTTTTCTACACACCAGTGGCTTTTGGTGGTGCAGTGATAATTGATGGCATGCTGGACAGTGGCTCCATGGCCTGCAGTATCAACGAGGATGCAGAGAAGAAACTGAGAACTGCTGGAGTGATAACAAATCAGAACCAGACTGATGTGAATGTGATGCTGGTTGGGTGTGGTGGACAGCGTGTCAGGCCAAAGAGTGCTTTTGACATTGTGATGGAGGTGTATGGTTGTAAAATGCTAGTCCCCACTCTGGTTGTCTGTGGTCAGCATGATGAGCTGATTATTGGTACAAATGTAATAAAGCACGTCCTACACCATTCAAAACAATGCGAGTCCTATTGGAAAACAGTGTCTGGCCCCTGCCCAACTGCAGAACCAGAAGCTGAGCAGTTCTTGTCTATGCTCACTGGTTTGAACCCCTGGAAAGGAAATGACATTCCTGACAAAGTTGGTACTGTCAGATGTAACTCAGCCACCTACCTTGAACTTGGGCGTGAGTACCTTGTTTGGGGTAAATTGCCGAAAGACACTGTTGTATCTCCAGGCAGTACAGTCATGACAGAGCCCACATCTTCTCGTTCAGCTCCTAGGGGTGTCCTAGTAGCTAAGATTGTAACTCCTATGTGGTGTGACAGGTGGGTCCCGCTCAAACTCATCAACACGTCCAACAAGCCTGTGTTGTTACGGCGCAATGCGAAGCTAGCTGACGTCTACACATGTGTAGCCCTTGAAGACATGGACGCAGCTGAGCAGTCTAGTGTACCAGTGACCTGCTACACACAGTCTACAACGGCATGTGATACTGGTATGGAGTCTGTAAAAGAAAAACTCAAGTCAGTGGGGCTTTGTGACGTAGACATTAATTCATGCCAAGTGTCAGAGGACTGCAAAAAGAGAATGGCTGACTTGGTACTTCAGTACGAGGATGTCTTTTCACACCACCACCTAGACTGTGGAGAAGCTAAGGGCTTTGTACACCGCATACATTTATCTGATGATAAACCATTCAGACTCCCATACAGGCATGTACCCCCTAGTCAGTATCAGAAATTAAGGCAGGTGCTGAATGGAATGGAGGAAAAAGACATTATCAGGAAATCGACTAGCGAGTATGCATCTCCCTTGGTTCTTGTGTGGAAAAAGAATGGTGACCTCCGCATCTGCACGGATTTTCGCTGGCTGAATAAGAGGACTCTAAAAGATGCTCACCCTCTCCCTCACCAGGCAGATTGTCTGGCAGCACTGGGAGGTAACTGCCTCTTCAGCACAGTGGATTTAACGTCCGGCTTCTACAACATGCCGCTTCATGAGGATGACAGGAAGTATTCTGCTTTTACCACTCTGATGGGCTTGTATGAGTACAATCGCCTGCCCCAGGGATTATGCAATAGTCCTGCTAGTTTTATGCGCATGATGACTGCCATTTTTGGTGACCAGAATTATTTGACTTTGTTGTGCTATTTGGATGATCTGCTGATTTTTGCATCTGATGAGGAGAGTGCATTGCAGCGCCTTGAGATGGTGTTCAGCAGGCTGCGTAGGCACAACTTGAAGTTGGCACCCAAAAAGTGTTTTTTCCTCAGAAGATCTGTGAGGTTTCTTGGTCACGTAATTGATGAGAATGGTGTTTCAACCTACCCTAGTAAGGTTGAGAACATCGCAAAAATGACTTGTGCTGACCTTATGGACACTGATGGTGTGACACCGTCCCAAAAAAGACTTATATCCTTCTTGGGGATGGTTAATTACTATCAGCATTTTGTGCCAGGATATTCTGCCATTGCCAAGCCATTGTTCAGCCTGTTGAAAGGTGGGAAATTTAAAGGCAGATGTAAGAAAACCAAGATGGTTTGCAGAAAGCTTAGTGCTTCTGATTGGACCCAAGAGTACATACATGCCTTTGAAAGTCTCAAATCTGCACTTGTTAACACTGTGGTCTTGGCTCATCCTAACTTTGACCGTCCCTTCATGCTTTCAACTGATGCATCTCTGGATGGGATAGGTGCCGTTCTATCCCAGGTCCAGGAAGGTGAAAATCATGCCAGACCTATTGCTTTTGCCAGTAAGTCACTGACACAGTCTCAGAAAAACTATCCAGCGCGCCGACTGGAATTTCTGGCTTTGAAATGGTCCATCACTGACAAGTTTAGTCATTGGCTAAAGGGTCACAAATTCACTGTTTGGACTGACAACAATCCTTTGACTCACATATTGACGAAGCCCAAGTTAGACTGTTGTGAGCAACGCTGGGTAGCCAAGTTGGCTGCATATGACTTTGACATAAAGTATGTTCCAGGGCGGCAGAACATTGTGGCTGATGCATTAAGCCGTGTGCCTTTTGTCAAGGAAAATATTGGTCACAGACTGTTCAATGAGCCATATGTGAAACTCCTCAGTGAAGTCAAAAATGTGTCTACTGCCTCTGTTCAGGATGTTTTTCGTTCATCCAGTGGTCACGTGGATGCGATGTGTGACAATGCTCATACCTCACGGGTACACACTCAGATTGTGAATTCAGAAGAAGTGTCTGCTGTGATGCAGTCACACATTGAGTGGAATGCTGGTCCGAGGGCCCGGGCAATTGAAGCCTTGCAGTTTTTGCCCCAGTTAGTTCCACCGGGTCAAGACCCGTTGCCTGCCTATTCTGAAAAGGCTTTGCGTGACAAACAGTTGGAAGATGGAACTCTTTCTCGCGTCCTGTTCTATGTTGAAAGACATCGGAGACCCTCAAGGAGAGAAAGGGTGAAAGAATCATTTTCAGTGATTAAATATCTGAAACACTGGGATAAGCTATCTGTGAGCAATGGTGTTCTGTACAGAGTTTCAAGAGACCAGAGAACCAAGTCCAAACGGCTTCAGTATGTTGTCCCAGACTCACTTAAGGATGAGGTGTTGAAAGGCATGCATGATGATGCTGGTCATCAAGCCCAGTCGCGAACCCTCAGTTTATCCAGACAGAGATTTTTCTGGCTGACCCTTGAGAGAGATGTTAGAGACCATGTCAGACACTGCCAGCGTTGTGTCCTCAGCAAGTCAGCTGAACCTGAGGGACGAGCTCCCTTAGAGAGCATCTTGTCATCTAGACCGCTGGAGCTGGTCTGCATTGACTTTTGGTCAGCTGAAGACTCTAGGAACAAGTCTATTGATGTCCTAGTGATAACAGATCACTTTACAAGGATGGCTCAGGCCTTTCCTTGTAAGGATCAAACAGCTAAGCAAGTGGCAAATGTTCTGTGGAACAAGTACTTTTGTGTCTTTGGATTCCCAGAAAGAATCCACAGTGACCAAGGTCCTAATTTTGAAAGTCAATTAATCAGTGAACTCCTCAAAGTGTCCGGTGTCAGGAAATCTCACACTACCCCTTACCACCCAATGGGAAATGGGAGTGTCGAACGGTTTAACAGGACACTGGGTGGGATGATTCGTGCACTGTCCCCTGAGGTGAAAGCTAACTGGCCACGACGGTTGCAGACTTTGACATTTATGTACAACTGTACAGCCCATGAGACGACTGGCTTTCCTCCTTTTTACCTCATGTATGGCCGTGTGCCCTGTTTGCCAGTAGATGTCATGTTTCGTTCTGTTCTTCGCGATAATGATGTAACCAGTTATGACAAGTATGTGGCAACTCTCACCTGTGAGCTAAAAGAAGCAATGATGGTTGCTCAGGACCGTGCTGCTAAGGAGCAACACAGACATGCTAATCTTTACAACAGGAAAGTGACAGGATCCAAGATTGAGATTGGTGACAGGGTGCTTTTGGCCAACAGAAAGGAGAGAGGCAAAAAGAAAACTGCTGATAAGTGGGAATCAACTGTTTACACTGTAATGGATGTGAACCCACAGACCCATACATACAGGATTTGTGACACTCTTACTGGACGGACAAAAGTGGTCCACAGGAATCTGTTGATGCTGGTAAATTTTCTTCCTGTGATGGATGTGTGCGATGTGTCCAACCATGGTTCAGCCACCTTAGCTACAGACGTTGGTGATGAGGGAGACTCATCTGTGGATCTCTTCGAGGGAGAGAGTGAGGCTGGTACAGGTGATCCGTCTTCATGTGGAGAAACACGTGAACCATTAGTTGATCCAGAACCTGTTGACTCTGAAAGGAGAACTGTTGAGTGGATCACGCAGCTCACTGATCCATCTGTGTCACAGGTAGACATTTCTGATGTGACAAGTGTGTCCTCTGACCCCCGGAACTCTTCAGTTGCACCTGTTGCTCAAGATGTAGATCATCCCATGTCCTCTGACTCTAGACCTGTGACTACAGCTGCTACTGATATTCATGGTGGACGAACGCTTGACAGTCAAATAGTTTCGGTTCCTGACTCCGAGAGACAGACAGACACTCCCCTTGTTTGCTGTACTGTTGACCAGACGTCACGTACACATTGTGACCGTCCGAATGCACAACCTCAAATCAGGTTGAGATTTGGTCGCCTGATTAAACCTGTAAATAGACTAGTGCAGACAATGTCCAGGCAAGATGTGATTCGTGACAAGTTTAATGTTAAGGCTGTTTGTAGGTCTATGTTTCAGACCCTGACTGATTAAATGTCACATGTGTGGACTATCCTTTTGTGGACTTAGCTTTGTTTTTTTTTTTAATGTTCGGTTATTTTATTTTATTATTCAAGAGCATTTGCTACACTTATAGTTGGGGTTTTTGGTGGGGTGTACAAGGCACTCCATTACCAGTGGTTGGGCTGAGAGATAAGCACTGCTCTCATATCGCTTCGTCCTTGTGTGGGACTCTCTGTAAAATGGTGTTCTTTATCTAACCCCGGGTGTTTTGTGTATTATAGTGAATTCTGTGTAGCTATGGCTCAAGTTCAGTAAAATTCAGTGGGGTGGGTGTAACAGAGTCAAAAATGTACTCTAAGTATTTCTTTTTATCAGTTATGTTTTTCTTTATATTGTGAATTTTATTTTACTTGAGTGTTTTATTTTGGCAGTACACTTCTCACATCCGCTCTTCCTGTACCTTGGAGGCTCCGGTAGTTTAGTCTTTCCCCACAGTATCGCGTTGCTTTGCTGTGGGTAAGTTGTGTCCAAACGCTGCTGGCACTAAATAATCGTATCGTTCGTTAGTCTTATCATTTAAACTGTAACCTTGGTTTGTAATTGTTCGTTATTAATTTGACATGTCACTGTAGTGTATTTTTTTGGTTGTTTGTGTTGTAAATGAGAGTTTTGTGGGTGTTTCGGCGCACATTGGGAGTCCGCTAGGCACCATTTTGGAGTTTTGCACCAATGTGGGTTCTGTAGTGACTCCAGCAGCCTGTGTCATTGTGTAATTTATGTTTTGTTAATGTAGGAGCCTGTGTGGGATCGAGGTACAGACGGAGCATGATGCATTTTGTTTTATTTCTCCAACAGGTATGTTTGTTTCTGGAAAATTTTTATTATTTTAAATGTAATTTATTTTTGTATTGTGAAGTTATTTTAGAGCTCCTTTCCCAGACAGTATCGCGTTGCTTTGCTGTGGGAGCCTGTGTGGGATCGAGGTACAGACGGAGCATGATGCATTTTGTTTTATTTCTCCAACAGAAATAAATTGTGGAAACAGCAGTCTGGTGTCATCGTGGTCCCTATGCCGCACACACACTTGTTTTGATGTTCCCGATCACGGCCGTTTAAGGGTGTCCCAGAAGAAGAACCATTACACTTGTGACGAGATCCGTTACAGAGGCATGCTTTATCCTGTCTACCTTTTACCAAGTTCGGAGTCCACTGTCCCACATACAGCTGTCTGATGTAAGCAATCATGGCCTTTTTTCTCCCTTCACCCTACTCCTCTAGGTGAGGGCTTTAATGGCTCACCTGTCTCTTCCGTACAGTAATTAGCAGCTTCACCTCCACTTGATGCTTCAGTTTCGAAAAATCCTTTACGCTTCAGGATTTTTTGAGCAATTCATTTTCCCTAAGCTCTTTTCCTCTCAATAATTTTATGAATGCCACTTTCAAACTTTTTTCCGGACATTTTGACCGAGCTAATTACTTCTTACCTCTCACTAATGCTTGCATGGTTACATGTCAAAACCATTCCTCTGATAGGCTGTTGTTATGTGGTGCCCACATGAGGATGCACTTGTAAATTAGACCAATCAGTAGCCACACATGGATATCAAGTGATGGACATAGAATTTGACCAATTGACAACAATGTGATCTTTTTAATTGGCTCACGATAGGCCCCTGATCTTCGTGGGCCCCTGGGCTTCAGCCCAGCCTAGCCTGTTCATTAAGGCAGCCTTGAAAACAGGACAACATACATCCTGCTTGGGAAAACATATTTAGCCCAATAAATGGGACGTTCCGGCTAAAACGGACCAGTTGGCAACCCTATCTAGGTGCAGCAGCAGTAGTGATCAAGAAAAGTCTTCTGAAAGCAGAAACGGAGCGAAAACCTTCTCTGGGTTATTTATTCCTTATATTTTTTTTTTGTATACTTTATTGATCCCCAGAGGGGAAATTGAGGGCATCCACCTGGATGGATGAAGCAGCCACGGTACAGTGCTATCCCTTTACAATTCACACACACACATTCACACCTAGGGCCACTTTTAGAGTCTCCAATTAACCTAACCTGCATGTTTTTGGCCTGTGGGAGGAAACTGGAGAACTCCTGGAGTAAACCCACGCAGACACGGGGAGAACATGCAAACTCCACACAGGTCACTGTTGGTCAGGGGCTCGGATCGAACCAGGGATCGCGTGGCCAAGGGTGAGATATATTTGTCATATTTGTTAATGACCAAGAAAAGTCTCTTTGACAGTTTGACTGAAATTCTTCTTTGTGGTATCTCTTTGTGGTACTTCTTTGTGTACTATCATGGCCTACCAGCAGAGTTTAATTTAATTAAAAAAAAAAGTACAAAAACAATTAAGTCTTAAAATGAACAGCAAGGCAAAAAAGGGTAAAAACCAGAGGTATTAAAGATCCATCCATCCATCCATCCATCTTCTACCACTTTTCCGGAGGTCCGGGTCACGTAGGCAGCAGTTCAAGCAGAGAAGCCCAGACTTCCCTCTCACCAGCCACCTGCTCCAGCACTTCAGAGAGGATACCAAGGCGTTTCCAGACCAGCTGGGAGACATAGTCTCTCCACCGAGTCCTGAGTCAGCCCCAGGGTCTCCTCCCAGTGGGACGTGCCAAAAACACCTCAAGTGGGAGGCGTCCAGGAGGAATCCTGATCAGATGCCCATACCACCTCAACTGGTTCCTTTCAATGTAGAGGAGCAGCGGTTCTACTCTGAGCCTCTCCCAGATGACTGAGCTCCTCACCCTATCTCTGAGGGTGAGTCCAGCTATCCTATGAAGAAAGCTCATTTCAGCCGCTTGTATTCACGATCTCGTTCTTTCGGTCATTACCCAAAGCTCATGACCTTAAGTGAGGGTAGGAATCTAGATTGACTGGTAAATCGACAGCTTTGCCTTTGAGCTCAGCTCCCTCTTCACCACAACAGACTGGTACAATGTCTGCATCACTGCAGATGCTGCCCCAATCCGTCTGTCAGTCTCTCGCTCCATTCTCCCCTCACTTGTGAATAAGACCCCGAGATACTTAACTCCTCCACTTGGGGCAGGAGCCTGTCCCCAACCCAGAGAGGACAATCCACCTTTTTCCAGCTGAGGACCATGAACTCAGACTTGGAGGTGCTGATTCTCATCCCAGCTGCTTCACACTCAGTGACAAACCGTCCCAGTAAGACCTGTAGGTCATTGCTGGATGAAACCATCAGGACAACATCATCTGCAAACAACAGAGATGAGATCCTGTGGTCACCAAGCATGACACCCTCCGTTCCCTGGCTGTGCCTAGAAATCCTGTCCATAAAAATTATGAACAGGATCGTGACAAAGGGCAGCCCTGGCAGAGTCCAACTCTCACTGGGAATGAGCCCGATTGAGTGTTGGCAATACAAACCAAACTCTCACAACGGTTGTACAGAGACTGAATAGCTTGTAACAACAAGCCCGATACCCCATACTCCCGAAGCACCCCCCACAAAAAACCATGAGGGACGTAGTCGAATGCCTTCTCCAAGTCCACAAAACACATGTAAACTTGTTGGGCAAACTCCCACAAACCCTCGAGGATTCTTGAGAGGGTAAAGAGCGGGTCTGATGTGCCATGGCCAGGATGAAAACCACATTGCTCCTCCTGAATCCGAGGTTTGACCAACGGCCAAACTCTCCTCTCCAGTACCTTGGCATATACCTTCCCAGGGAGGCTGAGGAGTGTTATCCCTCTAAAGTTGGAGCACGCCCTCCGGTCCCCTTTTTTGAAGAGAGGAACCACCACCCCGGTTTGCCATGCCGAAGGCACTGTCCCCAACCTCCATGCAATGTTGCAGAGGCGTGTCACCATGACAACCCTGCAACATCCAGAGCCTTGAGGTACTCAGGGCGAATTTCGTCCACCCCCGGGGTCCGGTCACCAAAGAGATTTTTAACTACCTTGGCGACCTCAGCCCCTGTGATTGGCGAGTCGTCCTCCTTGTCCACAAGCCCTGCTTCCTCTGTGGAAGGCGTGTCAGTGGGATTGAGGAGATCCTCAAAGTATTCCTTCCACCGCCCGACGATATCCCCAATCGAAGTCAACAGCGCCCCATCCACACCATACACAGTGTGGACAGGGAGCTGCTCCTCCTCCTGAGCCACCGGACAGTTTGCCAGAATCTCTTCGAGGCCGACCGAAAGTCTTGTTCCATGGCCTCACTGAACACCTCCCATACCCGAGTTTTTGCTTCAGCAGCCACCCGAGCTGCACTCCGCTTGGCCTGGTGGTACACCTCAGCTGCTTTGGGAGTTCCACAAGCCAACCAAGCTTGATAGGACTCCTTCTCCAACTTAATGGCCCCCCTCACCACTGGTGTCCACCACGAGATGCCCCGATGACCTTGCAGCTGCAGCTCTGGGCCGCTGCTTCAACAATGGAGGTGGAGAACATGGCCCATTCAGAATCCTTGTCTCCAGACTCCCTCAGAATGTGGTTGAAGTTCTTCCGGAAGTGGTAGTTGAAGACCTCCCGGACAGCGGCCTCAGCCAGATGTTCCCAGCACACCCTCACTATACGTTTGGGTCTACCAGGTCTGAATGGCATCTTCCCCTGCCATCAGATCCAACTCACCACCAGGTGGTGATCAGTTGACACCTCTGCACCTCTCTTTACCCGACTGTCCAAGACATACGGTCGCAGGTCTGATGACATGATAACAAAATCAATCATCAACCTGCGACCTAGGGTGTCCTGGTGCCAGGTGCACATATGGACACCCTTATGCTTGAACATGGTGTTCGTTATGGACACACTATGGCTAGCACAGAAGTCCAATAACTGAACACCACTCGGGTTCAGATTAAGCAGGCTGTTCCTCCCAATCACCCCCTTCCAGATTTCACTGTCATTGCCCACGTGCCCATTGAAGTCCCCCAGTAGGACAATGGAGTCTCCAAGAGGAGCACTCTCCAGCACCCCAGACACAGACTCCAAAAAGGGTGGGTACTCTGAAACATCATTTGGTGCATAGGCACAAATGATGGTCAGGACCTGTTTCCCAACCCGAAGGTGCAGGGAAACAACCCTTTCGTCCACCGGGAAAAACTCCAATATAGAGGCAGCAAGGTGGGGGGATACAAGAATACCCACCCCTGCTCATCGCCTCTAGCCCGGGGCAACTCCAGAGCAGGCCATGCTCCAGCCCCTCTCTAGAAGAATGGTTCCGGAACCAGAGCTGTGTGTTGAGGTGAGGCCGACTATATCTAGCCGGTATCGCTCAACCTCATGCACCAGCTCAGGCTCCTTCCCCACCAGAGAGGTGACATTCCACGTCCCAAAAGCCAGTTTAGGAAGCTTGGGATCAGACCACCAAGGTCTCCGCCTTTGACTGCCACCTAATCCACATAGCACCAGACCCCCATGATCCCTCCTGCAGGTGGTGAGCCCACTGGAGGGCGGACCCATGTAACTCCTTCGGGCTGAGTCCGGCCGGGTCCCGTGGGCGGAAACCCAGCCACCAGGCGCTAGCCATCGAGCCCCTCCCCCCAGGCCTGGCACCAGGGTGGGGCCCCGGTGACCCCATACCGGGCGGGGTACACTGAATCCTTGTTCCATTCATCATGAGAGTCTGTTGGATCGTTCTTAGTCTGACCCTTCACCCAGGACCAGTTTGTCTTGGGTGACCCAACCAGAGGCAAATGACCCCGGACAACATAGCTCCTGGGATCACTAGGGCACACAAACCCCCCACCACGATAAGGTGACGATCCATGAGGTGAGGTATTAAAGATAATCATAAAAAATTTAGTTTATTTAAAAAAAAAAATTAAGAAACATAAAATTAATAAAACTTGTAGGCCTAAACCTAGAAAAATGGTTTTAAAAGAAGAAACAAGACAAAAATACTAAAATAAGGGGTTAGGGTTATGTTATGTATGGAAAATACCTGGGCGAAGGATGAGGCAAGATGAATTGGCAAACACAGCTTTATTGATGTTGGTGGAAGTAGCGGTTACACAGCAGGCACCTGGCGATGGGCACCGGTCAAAGAGACCACAACATGGTCTCCCATCCCTTATATAAGGCAGTGCGATGACGTGACGGGAAGTGCACGTCACCACACTGCACTTCACAATAAAGTGTCGTTTCCATATACTACATTTCCTCCCCTCCTTTGAAAAGTCCAAAACCACATACACAATTGAAACCCCCCCTCCCACACACACACAAAATTTAGGATCCGAATCACACACTAAATTAACAAAAATTGATGTACTAAATTGGCGTAACACACTCACTGAAAACAACCTAGAATAGAGCTGGCGGGTGGACTGCCGCACAGCCCACATGGCATGGTGGATTATTGTGCCTCCAATAGCTAAAAAAAGCACCCTTCATTAACTAAAATCACTTGCTGTACTCCTAAACTAAAAATACAAACACAAAAATAATCCCATATCATACTATGCATGCATAAAACACAAGAACTACACTACCGTTCAAAAGTTTGGGGTCACTTAGAAATTTCCTTATTTTTGAAAGAAAAGCACTTTTTTTCAATGAAGATAACTTTAAACTAATCAAAAATACACTCTATACATTGCTAATGTGGTAAATGACTATTCTAGCTGCAAATGTCTGGTTTTTGGTGCAATATCTAGATAGGTGTATAGAGGCCCATTTCCAGCAACTATCACTCCAGTGTTCTAATGGTACAGTGTGTTTGCTCATTACGTCAGAAGGCTAATGGATGATTAGAAAACCCTTGTGCAATTATGTTAGGTCTGCAATGCTGTAATTGCTGTAAATGGAGGATTCTTTGACGAAAGCAAAGTTTGAAGGAAAAAATTATTATTTCAAATACAAATCATTATTTCTAACCTTGTCAATGTCTTGACTATAGTTTCTATTCATTTTACAACTCATGGTAGTAAATAAGTGTGACTTTTCATGGAAAACACAAAATAATTGTCTGGGTGACCCCAAACTTTTGAATGGTAGTGTATAAACGTCTTTATTTTACAGCACAGTCACTTTGGTGGGAGAGGTAGAACCGGCATGGGGAGGCCAGGGCAGCCCCTCAGCAAACGCGCCCCTGGCAGCAGCAGACCCTTGGGATGATGGCTGATCTTCTGGACGGTAGAGCCCAACTCCTTCACCACCAACACCAACTTCTGTCCAGCCTCATCAACCGGAGCATCTTCCTGGACACACTGAAGCTGACTGGCGTGCCTGGATGAGCCATTGGACAACCAGAAGTACGCTGTGCCCAACTTCACCACTATGTGCAGACATTCATGGTGTTTTGCTGGCTGTCAATTAGCCCATCTTTGCCATGGACGTTCTTCACCCTGAACCAAGTCCAAAACCCTTAGTGGGGCCCGGCTCAGCCTGACGTGGTGCTGCTGAGCATGCGGTAACTCCTTGCTCATCAGTCTGGCCCCGTCCTCTTCTAAAACCGTCGTAGTGTTCAATATCGTAGCTGCAGACCCTCCATCCCCCTGCAACCAAGCTCCGGAGGCATCTGAGGCTAGCTCATTGGTGTCACTTGCTGACGCAGGCGCCTCGCCACCACGCACGGTACCCCCCCCCCCCCCCACTACCATGTCCCAAGTGCTGGCACTGAGACCTTCCTGTGCCAAACTTGAGTGAAACTGATCCTGCTTGACCACCGTGGTGTCCATTAGCTCTTCATCTCACACAACATTCTCCTGGGCCGGCCACAACCCGACCATTCATTCCCGGCATCATCTTTAATGGCGAAACCCAGTCCATAAAACAGATCACAGCCCATGATGTTATCGTCTCACGCTGTCACGTGGAACGTAAAGCCAACCATCTTCACAGATTTGTACCAGACCGTTAACTCCAAAGTTCCAACCGTGCACAGCCTGCCACCTCCATAACCATACAGTGGTGCCGGGTTACCTTTAATCCCGTAGTGGGGGAAGAACTTCCTCACCGTGGCCCAATTCAGCAACAACCCCTCCGCCCCCATATCAAGCAGCAGTGGCACCTCCATGCCATCCAATTCCACTGTGCAGTACGTGTACTCGTTTGTGTTGGGGGACACTGTATGGATGGTTGTTTGGGGCGGGCGGAGTGATTTCTTCCGTGGGCTCTCCGGTTCAGATACACGGCACACTCTAGCATAGTGGTTCAAGCGTCCACATCTGCTACAACATTTTCCCCTAGTTGGGCAGTCCTTCACTTT
The DNA here is from genome assembly GCA_020510985.1 of Pholidichthys leucotaenia. Lineage (NCBI taxonomy): Eukaryota > Metazoa > Chordata > Actinopteri > Cichliformes > Pholidichthyidae > Pholidichthys > Pholidichthys leucotaenia. Next base: position 106,232,271 of record CM035841.1, on the reverse strand, counting down.
ATTTCAATTCGTTGCAGACCCACAACCCTTACACAAGGGTTTTCCTGGGGTAGACCTTTGGCTGGCAGCATTGGTTTCTGTAACGTCGTCATCCAAGCTATCCTTGTTTTCCGAGTCCGCAACATCTGCCGTGGTGGGTGGTTCCAGTGGCTGCTGTGACTGGCGCCAAGTTAGCGCCGAAGCTAGCTTGTCTGCATCCTCCAGCTGAAGAGCTAGCTAGACAGCTCTGGCTAATGTTAAGTCATTGGGCGCTGTGAGTAGCCTAGCCCGCAATGCGGCGCAGCACATGTGCTCTGCAAGTTGGTAACGTACCATTTCATCTTCCAATGGCCCAAAGCGGCACTCGCTAGCTAGTTGCCTCAAGTCGGTGACAAACTGATGGATAGGCTCACCTACCCGCTGATGTCACTGCTGAAAGTGGATCCTCCGGGCAGTCACGCTATCCGGGGTGTGGAAATGGTTGGCTAACAGCTCCACGACGTCCTCAAGTGAGTTTGACGTGCCGAGCATCCGCAGGACTCGCTGGCCTTCCATACCCAGGTTATAAGATAAGATAAGGTAAGATAAGCCTTTATTAGTCCCACAATGGGGAAATTCCAGGATTGCAACAGCACAGGGATAGCAACACTCAGAGCAACAATCAAGAAGACAAGAAAAACGAGAGCAGCGAATAAACATATGTACATATAAATATATAAACACAGTGCAGAGCATTGTAGCTAGATGGAATAAATATATAAATATATACATGTATACACACAGTGCAGAGCATTGTAGCTAGATGGAATAAACAGCATAACCGTCTGCTTAGTTATCCTACATAGTATGAATATGTACCCATACATATTGTCACCCTCCATAGCGACCGATATTGTCCTAGTTGTATACTGGAGGGGACCATTGTGTAAGTCTATTGCGTCTTTTGCATTCAATACTATTAGGTCGTCACGTTTTTTTGCTATCTCTGCGAGCAGCCCTGCTTAGGTTATACAGTCTGACAGCCGTAGGTAGGAAGGACCTGCGAATCCTCTCAGTTGCGCACCTAGGATGATGTAGTCTGCTGCTAAATGAGCTCCTCAGTGCGTTCAGTATGTCCTGCATAGGGTGGGACTCGGACTCCAGCAGAGATGACAGTTTAGCCACCATCCTTCTCTCTCCTATCTCCTCCACTGGGTCAAGGCGCTGCCCCAGGACAGAGCTAGCTTTCTTGATCAGTTTGTTCAGTCTCTTCCTATCGGCTGCTGTAATGCCACTGCCCCAGCAGACCACTCCAAAAGTGATGGCTGATGCCACCACCGTGTCGTAGAATGTCTTCAGCAGCGTCTCTTGTACACCAAAAGACCTGAGTCTCCTCAGTAGGAACAGCCTGCGCTGTCCCTTCTTGTAGAGTGCGTTGGTATTGTATGACCAGTCTAGTTTATTGTTCAGATGAACACCCAGGTACTTGTAGGATGTCACCATTTCAATGTCTGTTCCCTGTATGTTTACTGGTGCTGTGAGGAGCTGTCCTTGCCTGCGGCAGTCCACCACCAGCTCCTTAGTTTTCCTCACGTTGATCTGGAGGCAGTTCCAATGGCACCAGTCCACGAACTCCTGGATAAGTCCTCTGTACTCAGCTTCATCTCCGTTGGAGATGAGGCCGACGATCACAGAGTCGTCAGAGAACTTCTGTAGATGGCAGTGTGTTGCGTTGTGTGAGAAGTCCGCAGTATAAAGGGTGAACAGTAAGGGAGCCAAAACCGTTCCCTGGGGGGCCCCCGTGCTACCGATGATCGTGTCAGACACACAGTCCCGGGTTCTCACAAACTGTGGCCGGTTAGTGAGGTAGTCCAGGATCCATGATGACAGGTGCTGGTCCACCCCTGCGCACAGCAGCTTGTCCTTCAGGATCATCGATTGGATATGAGAAATGCACGTGCTCTTAGCTTGTTGAGCTGTTTGAGGTCCAGCGCGGTGATGCAGGTCTGATAAGCCTCAAACCAACATGACCAAGGCACCAACAGTTCACCCGGAAGCTTGAGAAAGAGACGAAGTGGTGTGATACACGCCCCCATGAGTTAATCCTCGATCACCAAATGTTATGTATGGAAAATACCTGGGTGAAGGATGAGGCAAGATGAGTTGGCGAACACAGCTTTATTGATGTTGGTGGAAGTAGCGGTTACACAGCAGGCACCTGGCAATGGGCACCGGCCAAGAGACCACAGCTGTTTGTTTTACCCTGAAATTAAAATGCTCATGCTTCTGTCTCCGTCTCCGGTCACTACAAAACAGAGACGCTCTGGAAGTGGGCCGTGTGACAGACACTCCGGGGGGGGGGGGGAGGGGGAGCTTCGGGAGACCCAGGTTGACTGTATGGGGGTTAACAGTGTGTCTAAATGTGCAATTTGCTAAAAACATCTTCTGTGTTATGGTTGATTGTTCTGCTTAAAAAAAAAAAGAAGAATAAGAGAAAATGCAACTGATGCTGTGTGTTTACTGTAAGGTGACCGGTTGGTGTGTGTTACCTTTTGGTCAGGGTATGTGTTGTGTCCATAACTGTAGGAATAATGAGATATCAATAACTCTGTTAAGAGGGCTTTATTACAGAATGCCAACTATATACAATAAGGCTTACGGCACTTGCCTGCATGCCAGGTGGCTCCCACGACGAAAGAGGCAGAGCCTCTTCCGCCCACCACCTTTATCCCCCCGAGTGGCTTCACCACTGGAAACCGTCAGTTAGCCACCCCGGTCTAACCCACGTCCAACCCGGCCACCATCTTACCACTACCAGCCATTTCCATATTACCCCCCCCCCCTTTAAAAAATGTCAAACATACAAACAACCCACCCTAATTTGTTCCCCGACTCACACTCTAAAAGGGAAGAAAATATGTACAGAAATAAACAAACTCCTATCCATCCACACAACTAAGGCTGGGGGCCAGGTAGACTGCCAGTGCCCCCTACATGGCTAGGTGGGTTATTCTGCTGCCAGAGAAAAACAGTCCAGTAAAGTAAAACAAAGCCGTGTTCCTAACTCCAAAATAACCCCATGAACAGCAATGTACAAAACACCACATACAAAATCACAGCATACAAATATATGCTATTGGCAGCCCCCCACCCCAACACCCACCCCACAAAGGGCATTTATGGTATAAAACTACACAGGGTATTCAATAAAAATATCCAACTCCACCATGGCGGGCTCAGGTTCGCCACATACTGTTAACAATCAACAATCCACCCCCCTCTGGCTATTAAAACACATCATGCGAACTCTCAAATCCAGTTCACAACAAAACATTTTATCATACCTCCTGTTCCCCTTTTCTTTTTCTTTTTTTTAAACAAATTTACCAGGGCACCAAACAGCAATAACCACACACACAGGACTAGGGCAAAATACAATTAACACACACAAACAAAACCCTCAGTCCTTGGATGGATCTCTCTCCAGGTGTCTCCGTCTCTTAACCCCAGGGCTCCTGCTGCGTCGTCTCCTCTCCGCCACTGGTAGCTGCAGATCCCTCAGATGTCTCCAGGTATAGATGGACCTACGCCAGTGTACCTCCATCCAGTCGGGCTCCACCTGGAACCTCCTCTGGTCATCCCGCTGCTCGCGTGGACTGTGATCCTGTCGTACTCGAGCATCAACCTTGGTCAGTGAGGGAGCTCTCTTCCTCTTATCCGGATCACTATTCCTGCGACTGGCCTCCTTCACTGAACTCTCCGGCTTGCGGGTCTGTTTCGGTCTCTTCTTGGCAGGCTGTCGCTGAGAGCGCTTTACAACCACCACGCTCCGCGGTCTCGCCCCTTTTTCTCCCGGCATGGGCACCTCGTCCTTATGAGCCTCATGGGGGGTCCCAGCATGCCGTCCGGCACCCTCGTCCAGGGCAGCCTGCATAACAGTATCAGATCCATCCTGAGACGGCTCCGCGTGGCACCGAATGTGCTCTCCCTCTAAAACTCTGTCCAGCCAGTCTGAATCCCACACCTCAGCACCCTCCACCACTGGAACAGGCCGGCTCCAAAGTCCACATCCGGACCACTCTTCACCCGACACGTTAGATATGGAGAACCCAAGGCTGTAAAACAGGTTACACCCCATAACGTTGACTCCGGACGCTGAAACGTTGATGCAGACTCTGGGTGTCACACTGTCCTTATATTGGGCCTCCATCTCCACATAGCCCAAAATGACCAACCTGTTCCGTCCATAGCCAGATTAATCTCCGTATTGCCTCCTAATCTGTCGGTGGGGAAACAGTCTTTGCATGGTCGTCAGGTTCAGGACGGAAATAACCGCTCCAGTGTCCACCAACAGCGGAACCTCGACGCCATCTAGCGTGACAGTGCAACTGATCCTCCCCATCGTCTCCGGGGAGATGGTATGCACAATTGTTGGAGTCTTCTGAGCAGCACCTGGTTCAACCCTATGGCTCCTGCGTACAAAGTTAGCGCACATCCTGGCAAAATGGTTCAACACACCACACTTGCCACAACGCTTTCCTTTCACTGGGCACACCCTGGACTTATAGCGATGCTCAGTGGACCCACAACCATAACATTTCGGCATACCAGGGGTGGACCTTATCGTGACCACGGAGGCAAAATCATCCTCTCCACATTCGCAATCACAAGGGTCCAGGATCAGTGCCTCAACGCGAGACTCACCCCTGTCCAGAGAAGCCCCTCCAGTAAGACCTCTCGCGATGGTCTCTGCCGCCTCAAACTGTTGGGCAAGCTCGATAGCTGCAGCCAACGTCAACTCTCCTGGGTGTGTAAACAACCTGGACCAGGCCACCGGGCAGCAGATATGCTCTGCCAGCTGGTCCTGAATCATCTCGTCCTCCAGGGGTCCAAACTTGCATTCCCTCACCAGCTCACGGAGGTCCGCCATGAATCTTCTAACTGGCTCTCCCGACCGCTGGCAGTGCTGTCAAAACTGAATGCGTCTGACAGTGATGTTTTCCGGCGCTCTAAAGTAATGCGCCATTAGCTCCACTACTCCTTCGAAGCTATCAGCACCTCCAAGGTTCTCTAGGATCCTCTGCCCTTCCATTCCCCAATTATGGACCAATACAGCTCTTGCTCGGAGCTTCTCCATCTCGACCAGGTTTAAGACAATGAGATAGTTGGTAAAGGCAGCAAACCAACGAGGCCACGGCACGGATGGCTTGCCCGGGGCCTCCAAAAACAGCCAAAAGCTGGCAATGGAATGCTCCATTACCGCTTTTACCTCATCACCAAATGTTGTGTCCATAATTGTAGGAATAACGAGATATCAATAACTCGGTTAACAGGGCTTTATTACGGGATGCCAACTATATATGATAAGGCTTACAGCACTCGCCTGCATGCCAGATGGCTCCCACGACGAAAGATGCAGAGCCTCTTCCACCCACCTCATTTATCCCCCCGAGCGGCGTCACCACCGGAAATCGGCAGTTAGCCACCCCGGTCTAGCCCACGTCCAACCCGGCCACCATCTTACCACTACCAGCCATTTCCATATCTAACAGTATGTATGCGCAGTATTTCACATTATTCTACAGTGTTATATTTTACTTAATTCTGGCACATGTTGCCGTGTATGCTCCCCTGTCTTAAGTTGGGCCTTTGTGGTTTTGTAGTTTCATTAGGGACATGATTACCACTGTGACAGGGTGAGTCAAGTAGTATAAGCACAAAGCCACTGTTGTGAGTGACTGAATATTTTGAGTGTTGTGAGTGTGAGGTGCAGTAACACCTGTGTGTGAATGGTTTAATTACTGCCCTATTGTGTAAAAATATGTTTTTCTTTGGGATTTCTGTGATTGCATATTTATGTATCCTGTGAGTTTATGGGTTTGGGTACCACCATTGTCTGTGCTTATATTTGTTATGTGTTTAGCTTAGGAAGGTTTGATTTAATTTGGTGTGTGGCTCATTTTTATTTCAGACTGTTGTGTTTACATTGCGGAGAGCTCCGCTGAGCCAGTGTAGTATGAATGGATAGGCCTGTTCTTCCCTGTCTTAGTGTATGATTTGGGTGTAAATTTATTGGTTGGGTAATTTGTGTGTTTGCAATTTTTCAAGTGGGGGGAGGGGTGCAGGATAGTAATATAATATAATATAATGTAATATATTAGTATGGCGGTGCCCTAGGCTGGGAGGGGTGATGCCCCGCCTTCGGGAGGTGGCGTCACCTGTAGTATAAAAGCCTGAGACAGGAGACATCTGGTCTCCTTGCCACACTCCTGTACTCGTGGTAGGGTGTACAAGTGTACATTAATTCTTTGTTAATAAACTATATAAACATCACCTCGCCTCCTTATTATTCAGACACTACAGATAGGAGCAACAGTTTACACCTCTGCTTATGTTCCAGTTAGGTTTACAGTTTGTCGGCCTCCGTCGGTCTATGATGACCATGGAAGAGAATCCTAAACGTCTACTCTGCTGGACCAGCACCGCCTGTGGCTGAACAGGCCGATGCGCACCGGTGTTCTACCTTCCAGCGTTGGGCGTTGGTAGGATTCAAGCCTGGGCAGGAAGATATGGAGGACAAGATGTTACCCATGCAGCATGTCCCCCCTCTCCATGTCACTGATGAATCCAAAGGAACAGCAGGGCTGCTATAGTTTGGCACCAGCGCCGTCGCAGGAGCTGCCAGAACAATGTTGAGCACAACAGAGAACTGCCTTAGGGGCTCCGACTCCGGATTTTTCCTCAGGGTTGACTCCCGAAGCCTTTCCCGTGACCGGGTGTGCCGCAAGGCAGTGGAGGTTTGAAATCAGGGTTTACCTTCCCCTAGATGGGCTACCTTCCCAGGTTGACGAGCCACCATCTACCCGAAGCATCTGGTTTTAAGGCGCCAGAGATTCGCCCTCGCCCCTTCTCCTATTAGTAAAAGCAGTTCCGCCGGGCTTAGAGACTAAACCACACGGGCAGGTTAGGAGTTGGACTTAGTTGTCAGAGGCTTTTCGAGACGCACGCCGTAAGGAGCATTTTATGAGCACTGGGAGCTTAACCCCAGTGCCGCTCCTGGCTATGACAACCTTGGAACCAGTTTCCCCAGAACCCCCACAGGTGCTGACAAAAGGTTTCCACCCCCAGATGGCAAACCCCCAGCGTGACAGCGCCGTGGAGACGTCCAACCCCAGCTACAGCAGATACGGCAGGAGACGGAAGCCCAGACAGCTGGTGGATTAATGTGTATTGATACTATCACGGCATGCATGTTGTTTTTCCCTTGTTTGTTCTAAAATGCTGGGGGGGCTTTGTGTGGGGACACACATTCGTGACCTGCTTTTGGACTCACATTTTAGACCAGAGCAAGGGCAGAGCTTCTGTGGTTATTACAGGAAGCTGCAGGAGAGTTAGCTTTGGTATGCAAAGCTTGAGACTGTGGGATATAATTAAAGGATTAATGAGGGGATGCATTGTAGATAGTGGTGTGATATCATGCAGAGAGGATGCATTGTTGCTGTCTTTATAATGCAATGGTTTTGTGAGACATGTGACCTGTTAACTGTAAGAGTCCTGGTATTTAAGGACGAGAGTTCCCTTTGTCGTTCTCTTTTATTCTGCTTCGTGATGTTGGAAGATGTGAATAAAACTGACTCGAGAGATAAACTCTGCCTCGTCACTTTCACATTTCCACACTGGTTTACAGTTTATACTTGGTTAAATGATGCATTTTACAGTTTGTATCTTCTCAAACCAAGGAGATTTGGCTCCTGTCAAACTAAAGTAGAGCTCTTTTCATGGCTTTGCTTGTGGTTTTGAATTATTTTGAAGAAGTATGATTCCTAAATTAAAAATAAACATTTTTGAGGAAAATACTGCATCTATTGTACTTACAGACACAGAGAAGCCTCTTCTTTAACTTTTATTATCATTTTCTGTAGTTTTAAATTCCTTGGACCAACTTGTGATCTTTAATTTGAATTTTAGAAAGACAATTCTAGCCATTTTTTCTTAACCCTGTAAAACTAGAGCCCTTCAAATGAGCCCTAGAGAAGTACTTGGCAAACAGTGTGAAATAGGGTTCAAAGTTTAACTGTAACAGATTCATGCATCACTATGAATCAACTTAAAGGGTAACTCCTCCACAGCTAAATAAATAAACAATAGGGGCCCCAAACACAATCTGGTTTTGACGCGCTTCAAAAGAAACTCCAAGCATCGCATTTGCTTTCGAGTGATGTTCTCATTTATTCAATGATCCAATGTTGATTCTTTACAGCAGTCTCCAAAGTGCAGCAAACCAGCAAAAACTTGATCTGAGACAGGAGCCGATTAACCTTAAAATGAAAAGTAAAGCGAGCTGACGTGCAAGCAAGCATGCAGGCTAGCGAGCAAGCGGTAAAAACTGTGTGATCACCCCATTTAATTTAATTTAAATTTAATCACCCACAGGTGATTACACACCAGAGTCACCTGTGCCATTTAAAATCTACCTGACTCGCTCTCACCACACCACCACCTATGGTGACCAACAGAAAACACCTGACAATAGGACACCAGGAAAACAGCTCCTACACTACCCCTTTAAGAACTTAAAATTTAGAATGCTTTGGTTATCTTGTACCTTTTTGAATACAGAACTCACATCAAATGTTGAGTGTTTTTTTTTTAAGTTCTAATCCACAATGTAGTCAGAAAAAAACAGCCATTACCGAGTAGGTGTTTCCAACTGTTTGAGGGGTAACACTGCAGTGTAACAAACATCAACTTTCTGCAACACAAACTCACTCCTGCAGCAATCCTTTTATGATTGCTGTGATATAGGGATTTGGCCCTTGGGGCTTGCCATAGCCTATGCTAGGCAGTCGATGTAGTGATGTCAGGCGGGCTACGGCCGATATGTGTATTCTGGGTGTTTCTCAATAAAGTTCAGTTCGTTGCTCGGTATGACATGGCTCATGTCTCCCATTATTAAGACATAACATTTGGCGATGTCGGATTAAACCATGGGAGCATGCGCAAAATTACCACCTCCGGTTTTAGACTCTCTGGGTGTGCCAGCTACACCATAGCGCTGCTGGTTGGAAGTGTTTGAGGAATACATCACCGCAGCTGGCCTGGGTGGCGCTGACAAAAACAGACGGAAGAGCCTGCTTGAGCACTGCCTTGGTAAGGAAGGCAAATGTGTGTTTCGTGTGCTGGGTGGAAAAGGCTCATTGAAGGAGTGTTTGGACATAATGGACAAGTTCTTTATGGACCAGTACAACATTACAGCGCAAAGACATAGGTTCTTCGACTGCCAACAACAAGCTGGTGAGTCCACCCAACGTTTCCAAATGGAACTCCGTAGCCTAGCGAGCATGTACGCCTTCAAGCCCATTGAAGAAAAGCAAGTCAGTGACAAGCTAGCACATGGCACGAGCAACAAGTGGCTCAAAGAGAAGCTAATGCTAACTTCGGACATCTTCACGCTGAAGCAAGTGACTGATTTAACCAGCCAGAGAGAAGCCAGAGGTAGTGGACTCTGGGTAGAGTCCACTACCCAGCTAGGTCTACAAGTGAGAGAGGAAAGGTACAACTTGTGCACACCCCCTTTCTCATTTTGACAGGTGCCACACCCCCTGACCTGACCGTGACTCCGCCCCGTGACCTGCATAATTAGACTCTCAATCAGAAGTGTTTTGAAAACATGACCCATGACCTGACCCGTGACCCGCATAATTAGGTTGTCAATCAGAAGTGTTTTGAAAATATGACCTTTGCTCGGAACGTCTCATCAACCTTGACAGATTGTGTTTTTAATCTGTTGACCATATGTGGGTTAGGGTTAGGATGGGTGATGATGATCAGCTTTGTAGTGTTTCAATTTGCAAAAAACACACACATCAGTGTCTGTAAAACAATTTAAAAGCACAGCCAACACCATTGTCTTCACCAAAACAGATGGACTGAGCAATGTCCAGGGTGTTGTATGAACCACCCTGCAATTAAAATAACAAAGACTGAGCTCTCACGGGTCAGCTTGCAGAAGTCAAAAACACAGATTACACAATAACCACACAGTTAAAACATCCTTGGTCACCAGAGGCAATGTATGAAGCTCACTTAATTAATTAATTTAATCATTAAAATGCAAAAGCAAGTATTGATGGTATTTTAGGGATGACCAGGGTTTACATTTTTAAAATGACCATACAACAGCCTTCTAAGGATTGTCTGTGTGAAACAATTCTGTAAAATATCCCACAACTTGTACGTGATATTTACCAACAGTTAAATTAGTTTTACAACTTTAAGGCTAACTAACTAACTAACCTGCACTTATATAGCGCTTTTCTAGTCACAAAGACCACTCAAAGCGCTTTCATTAATACTAACCCTCTATTCTAAGGGCCTATAGGAAACAAATATCTAGGGACAATTTAGAACAGCCAATTAACCTAACATGCATGTTTTTGGCATGTGGGAGGAAACCGGAGAAATCCCGGAGTAAACCCACGCGACACGGGGAGAACATGCAAACTCCACACAGATCACTGTTGGTCGGGGGCTGGGATCGAACCCACGATCCCACGATCCCCACAATCCCCCGGCCAAGGGTAAACTGTGCTGCCGCAGTGCTAACCACTGCGCCAAGGCAGAGGGGGTTTTTTTTCAACCACTCATGACAACTTTAAACCAGAATTTGGAGAGGGTTTTTGCTGTCTGTGCATCTGTGTTCTTTTTTTTACCACCCCATATGACTTGATCTTTTGTACAGAGTAGATAATTAAAAAAAAAAAACATTTTAAATCAGTCTACAGGGTTTGTTTTTTTTTTTTTCCAACATTCAAATCCCCTCCCTAGTGTTCTGTCCAGCTTATGTCAAAGCTTATGTCAAACCGTCTGCAGCTTTACGTCAAAATTTGCCAGGGGGACAACGTCATAATTTTTTTGCCACCATTGCAGAGCCTTGAAAAGAGGAACCTCTTGTTAAATTTGCTTTTAGATAAGATAAAACAGAACTTCATTTACAACAGATGTTTCAATGTTTGTCGTCCTGCAGGGGCAAGTATTTGTATCAGCGTTACACGTAAAAGAAAAATATCAAAAGAAAATAAAGGCCAATTTTTCACCACATGCTACTACTGTGGCTATTATCATTGTGTACTTGAAATGATGCTGAAGACCAAAGGCACTGTGTGGAAGATTTGGAAACTTTGGCTTTTAGTGACATCTTGTTTTTCACTCAGTGGGCTGTAACCCCACTAATTGTATTCATATAGTGCATTCGTTTTGTTGAGGCAAATCTGATTTAGGACTGTATTTCTAGTACTTCCAACCATGAAGTTGGCATTTTCGGCTCCTGAAGTTGCAAACTTTTTTCTCTGCCAGCAACTCAAATGTCACAAGATCTTGTCTCTACCTTGGGCTCAACAATTTCTCAGACTGGGGACCTAAGGCCCGAGGTTGACCGATGACGTGCACTGGCCTCTTTGACAACACCGCATTTCACAAAGGACTATGCTTTGCAATTTAGATTTCTTTTTGATTCTGTCTGTATTATGAGGAGCATGAACAAATAAAATGTAATGATATTAAATTCTCAAGTGTGAAACAAAAGCAAAACTTGATTTAGCTTTTAGATTGGACATTGTGTTTATAGTTTGCTGTTGGGTTTTTTCCCTACAGAAATAAAATATTGCACGACCAACTTTGTCTCTACCTCGGGCTCAACAATTTCTCAGACTGGAGACCTAAGGCCCAAGGTTGTCTGTAAAGTGATTAAGGATCCTTCTGCTTGAAGAATTGTGTTACCGACACATTTTGGCTCAGAGAAAAACACAAACTCAATTCTGAAAATATCAGTTTAACTAGTATATGTCAAGTGTGGAGCTGGTGTTTCAGCTCCGCTCATGATTTGTGGCTGTAGCTTCTGATTTGTTGCTAATTGGTTCCAGCTGGCGATTGAGCCCTGAGCCTAGGGCCTCGCCAGTCTACAGCCACACCCCTCCCTCTGCTAGACACTCACTGGCTGTCAGTGTCACACACACACACACACACACACGCTTGCACACATACACACTCATACACAGACTCCCGTCACATACCTGCGTCCACTTGTCACCCATCAGTCTGCTTGGTATTTACTGGGTGACAGTGGGGGCATTCAGTGTGGTGGTTTCAGTCTTCAATGCACAGTCTCATTCATGGTCACCTGCCTACGTGTTGCCCTGAAGCTGTTGGGTTCTTTTCCTTTGGACTACGACGGTGTTGTTTTTCCCCAGAGCCCATTGAGCTCCGACACCCTATGTAAGTCTCTCCTTATCATTAACTGCCCTTCTTTCCACTGCCCGGTTCCACCTATGAGTGCGTGGGGCTTTCCCTATTTCCAACTGAGCTCGGACTCCTAGTACTTGTGTACCTGACTGTGTTTCCCCAATTGAACATTTTCCCTGTTTTTTGTGTGTTTTTTTTTTTTTTAGTTATCCCATTCTGTTAATAAACTCGTTCACTTCACCAGCGGTTTGGGCTCGTATTAATTCATATGTTCACTGTGAGATTATGCAGTGGACATGACAGTATAAGCTTTAAAAATGAACACTTTAACAGATCAACATCTTGGCTCTTCCAAGAAGTGTTTGAGTCTATGTATTTATCAACTTAAAATACATCGATTCTATGTACACTGTTTAATAATTTTCAAATCTCACACCACTAACAAAGCCTTCCCTCCCTTCCCTCAGCAGCAACAGTGTCTCCTGGAGTCAGAAGGCCATTTGCATTTTTCAGCGTCGGTCCGTCATTCAAACAGTTTTATGTTATTTAAAAGTTTTTCTCTGATAACACAGACATTTTTTTAACATTCCATTCAGTTTTTTCCCAGCGATCCAAACAATATTTTTTCACTCTACAGTCGGTAAATGTAAAAGCGATTGATCAATAAATCAGACTAAAGTAAGGTGAGGAAAAATATTCACGATTCTTGGTTTGGTTTCATAATATATAAAAATATAAGAAAGGGCATCCGGACGGTAAAACACTGTACATAATATTTACCAATGGGTAAATTATTTTATTCAATTTATTTCAAAAACTTTATCATTTGCAAATGTATTTACTGCGGCAAATTCTAATTAAAAAAACTTTTATCTTTAAAAAAATAAGGCTGGACTTCCGGTCTGGACGCCATGGCGACTGCAGCTTAACACTGAAGCTCTCAGACTCAATCCAGGATAACACCTTGAAAATCAAACTTAACGGATTTTTGGAGGAGTGAAAATCAAAAGACAAAATCATCATGTCTAAAGGAAAACAGAAGAAACTGAAATTCTCCAGGCTAGGACACGTATCGGCCGGAGAATCTGAACTGGAAGATCCCCGTTCAGAAGACGAGGAGCTGGTGATAGCTAACAAAAGGGTTAGCCTGAAATCACTATTTGAGGAACTACGACGATTTCGCCGAGATGTTACGGCCGAATTTCGGGAATTCAGAGAAGAATTGAAAAGGACAAACAGCAGAGTGGACCAGGCCGAGAACCGAATCTTGGAAACAGAGGATCGAATAAAAGTGCTCGAAGATTCTGTGCTGGACCTACGCAAAAGACAAGCAGCTATAGAGGCTAAGCTAACCGACCAAGAAGGAAAACAAAGAAGAGACAACATAAGAATTCATGGTCTGATAGAAGGAACCGAAAATGGTTTTAACTCAATGGCAGAATGCGTGGAATCCTTACTAAGAGAGAAATTGGATATTCCACAAACCACCGACTTGAAGATAGAAAAGGCACATCGTTCATTAGCCGCTAGGCCGGCGGCGGAAGCGCCCCCACGTTCGGTGTTGGTAAGATTTTCCAATTTCAAAATAAAACAAGAGGTTGTAAGACTGGCCTGGCAGAAAAAAGGATTTATGCACCAGGAGAGAAAAGTCTACGTGGAACACGATTACGCCCCGGAGGTCCTTAAAAAGCGCAGGGAATACAATGACGCGAAAAAGGTGTTAAGAGAGAAGAAATTGCGCTTTCAGACACCATTTCCTGCGAAGTTAAGGGTCTTCTACGGCGATGAAACGTGTCTCTATAATTCGGCGGAAGAAGCAACAGCTGACATGGCGAGAAGAGGGCTCCCGGTAACGGTGTTTAAACCCGCAGCAGACCCGAGTGAGAAGATCAAAGCGCAAACATGGACAACACAAAGACCCTCAAAATCCACGGACCAGCAGCGGGAAACCCAGCACCAGAGCGTCGCGGATAAACTATCCGTTTTCAGGTTGGAATAGCGACCTTTTTTTTTTTTTTCCTTTCTCTTGAATCAATCCGCACATCCAACCCCCCTCATACAAGGTAACAAACATTAAAGGAGATGCATATTCAGCATGTGGTAAAACATTTCATGGAACAATCATATTATTTGAAACAAATAAGTCTTTGTAATAAAAAAAAAAAAAAACTTGTTAAAATAGAAATGTGACAATAATCCACATGTTCTGCTCATACTAACAAATACTGTTTTTGCGTGAATGTTTGATGTGATGGGGGTGGGAGGGTGCACACAATTTCACAGGGTTTAGGCATAAAAGGAAAAAAAAAAAAAAATCATTACAAGTTTGGATTGGGTTCTGAAACTCACGTTAAAAGCATGGGACTACTTTCAGTGGTACGAGAGGGCCCTCAACACGTAACAGAGTTTGAGGAATTTCCCTCAGAGCCTTCACTCCATCAAGGCTCTTACAGGGTCTTTAAAAAGACCTCAGCTCAGGAAGTTCTTTTGACAGTTTTTTGTTTTAAAGTTTTTTACACTATGTTCTTAATGTTTTTCTTGTTTTTAATGTTTTCAGTTTCTGAGTAGCACAAAAGAGGGCCACCACACAGTTATACTAAACAAAACAACACAATGGAGAAACAGGGTGTAACCAAAATAATTTCATATAATGTAAAAGGGATCCTGAATCCAGTTAAAAGATCCAAGATTCTAGGCAAAATGAAAAAAGACAAAGCAGGAATAATACTTTTACAAGAAACCCACCTAACAGACGTGGAACACAATAAACTCAGTAGACAAGGGTTTAAAATGATCTCTTCATCTTCATATAAATCAGGGAGGAGGAGGGGAGTAGCGACATTGATATCAACCAAAATTACATTTGAAAAAAAATCAGAACACAAAGATAAAGAAGGGAGATACAGTTTGGTAACTGGGCGGCTAGAGGGAGAAGATATCACCCTGCTGAATGTGTATGCTCCCCCAGGGGCTAACTGGAAATTTTATAAAAATGTATTCGACCTAATGATAACTAAAGCTCAAGGTTTAGTGATATGTGGTGGGGACTTCAATCTTAGACTGAATCCATACTGGGATGCTTCTGGTAATTCCCCACATCAAAATAACACCCAAAACAGGAAGACTCGGATGCTACTAAAAGAAATGGGAATCTGTGATGTGTGGAGGGAACTCAACCCCAGTGTAAAAGACTATACATTTTACTCAACTCCACATTCATCTTACTCAAGGATTGACTATTTTTTTATGTTTAATAGAGACATTGGTAGAGTAAAAACATGTAAAATAGGACTGATGGATCTCTCCGACCACAGTCCGATCTACATGGACTTAAATATCCAAAAATACACAAATAATACATTTTCTTGGAGGTTAAATTCAAATGTCCTGAAAGGACCATTGAAAGATGAATTGGAGTCAGATATTCTCAGATATTTGGAAGATAACGATAATGGAGAAGTATCCCCTTTAATACTGTGGGATGCATGTAAAGCTGTAATAAGAGGAAAGATTATTGCAAAACTGGCAACCCAAAAGAAACTAAGACAAGAAAAACTATCCACATTAGAGTCAGAACTTAGGAACCTAGAAAAAGAACACAAAGGCAACACTCATTCTACTGACTCGCTCAAGATTAAGGAAATTAAAAACCAAATAAATGAGATCTACACAATAGAAATCCAGAAGAAACTTACATTTCTGAAACAAAAATACTATGAAGCAGGCAGTAAATCGGCAAAATTGCTAGCCTATAAATTGAGGAAACATCAAACAGAAAGAGCAATCTACAAAATCAGAGACCCAGTATCAAAGGAAATAAAATTCAGAATTCAGGATATTCTTAAAAACTTCGAGAATTACTATAAGAACTTATACTCCCACAAAAAACATAAAAACGCATCCGAGGCATTCCTAAACACATTAAACCTTCCCCAACTTACGGAGTCACAAAATAAAACACTACTGTCAGAAATACATTCTAAAGAATTGGAAAAAGCAATTATGAAACTTAAAGCTAACAAATCCCCAGGAGCTGATGGCTATACAGCAGAGTGGTACAAAACCTTTAAACAGCAACTATCTCCTCTCCTCCTGAAAACATTTAATTATGTCCTCCACACAGGGGAAATCCCCCCCTCCTGGAGAGAAGGGGTCATTGCAGTTATACCTAAACCTGAAAAGGATAAACTAGAGTGCTCCAACTACAGACCAATCAGTGTACTAAATCAGGACTATAAGCTTTTTACCATTATCCTTGCCAAAAGGTTAGAGAATATACTGACAGACCTAATTCATTTAGACCAAACAGGTTTTATAAGACAAAGACAGACACAAGACAACATTCGACGCACTTTACACATAATTCACCATATAAAAAAATATAACTTAAATGCAGTCATATTAGGATTAGATGCTGAAAAAGCATTCGATTCGGTTGACTGGTCTTTTCTATACAGAATCTTATCCAGTTTCAATTTTCATAACAACTTCATTAGAACTATACAGGCATTATATAAAAAACCAACAGCTAAAATAAGGATTAACGGTAATTTATCATCATCTTTTGAACTGGAAAGAGGATGTCGTCAGGGCTGCCCCCTGTCTCCACTGCTCTTTGCAATCTTCATAGAACCTCTGAGCCAATGGATAAGACAAAACCAAAAAATTCAAGGTATTACACTTGGTCAGAAGGAACATAAAATAGCACTCTTTGCTGATGACATTTTAATATACCTAGGGCAGCCGGACACTTCTTTACCAGAACTAACCTCAGTTTTTTCAGAGTATGGAGATTTATCGGGGTACAAATTAAATATGCATAAAACCCAAGTTTTAACATTCAACTATGACCCAAATCATTATTCACTAAGCAAACTCAAAACTAACTGGGAGTCGGAATCTATGAAATATCTGGGGGTCAATATCCCGAAACAACTCAACAAAATTATATCACTAAACTATGATCCACTGGTGACAAAAATAAAATCTGACCTAGCAAGATGGAATATGATACCATTCTTGGGTATTGCACAAAGAATTGAAGCAGTCAAAATGAATATACTTCCACGTCTTCTATACCTTTTCCAAACAATACCGGTAGAACCTCCCAAAAAAACGTGGCAGGAGCTGGACAGAAGGATCTCAAGATTCATATGGCAGGGCAAGAGACCTAGAATCAGATATAGAACCCTACAGCTAAACAAAGACAAAGGTGGGCTCGCGCTGCCAAATATCAGGGACTACTTTAAAGCCGCACAAATTAAAACTTTAGTTGAGATATGTAACCCAGTCTACTCTGCACAATGGAAGGAGATCGAATGCCAAATAACAAGTGACATCCCCCTACAGGCGATAATAGGGAACAATGTCTTACCTAAGCTTTTGAATAACACTAACCCGTGGATAGAGACCCCGCTAAAAATTTGGTTTAAGATAGTCAGAGAGAATCAAACTAAAGAGCCCTATCGACTTCTGCAATGGATCGCCTATGATCAGGACTTTACTCCTAATAAAACAGACACCAGATTTAAAAAGTGGAAGGAGAAGGGGCTGATAAAATATTACGATTTTTTTAAAGGGCAAATCTTAAGAAGTTTTGAAGATTTGAAAAAACAAGGCCTAATAAATCAAGACCTTTACAGGTTCTTCCAGCTTAGACACCACATAAACAATATACTTAAAAAGGAGGTTTTGGAAAGGGCCCAGTCAGGTGTTCTGAAGGTCTTCTTAATGGCATATAAAGGGATCCCAGGGATCAGATACATTTCTAAAATATACCAAGGTCTTCAAGACTTAAAAGGAGACAACACATCTTATATAAAAGAGAGATGGGAAAAAGAGGGGAATTTCACTTTACATCTGGAAATATGGGAAGAGCTAAATAAACAGCAATGGAAAAGTACCTCATCCCTGCAGTGGAGAGAATTTGGATGGAAAAACTTGGCAAGATTTTTCAGAACACCTGCACAAATCAAATTTACCCATAAGGGATTGAACTGTTGGCGCTTGTGTGGTGAAAAGACTGCAAATCATTTTCATGTGTTTTGGTCATGCCCAGTTATCCACCAATATTGGACCAATGTACAGACAATATTGGGGAAAATATTCAAAATTACAGTTCCCTTTTCTTTTGTAACTTTGTATTTGGGTTTACTACCGGACTCACTGGAAAGACGAGGAGAAAAATACTTATTCAATGTTTTAATATTGGCAAGCAAAAAAGCTCTAACTAAAAAATGGATGTTGAAGGACTGTCCTACACCTGAAGATTGGACTAACGTGATCCAAGACATTTACTCGATGGAAAAGTTGACATTCGCACTGAGACAGGACATGGATGGGTTCATGAACTTTTGGCAACCCTGGACCGCATATGTGTCTTCCATTAGATCTAATCTTTGACAAATACCATTTCAATAATGGTTCCGCTCTTTGTTCCAATGCTACTCAGATGCTCTTTTATCTTTATTTACTTACTTTTTCTTTTTGTTTGTTTTTTACTGGTTTGTTTGTTTTTTTTTTTGTTTTTTGTTTTGTTTTTTTTTTTCCTCTTTAATTTCACTTTTTATTTCACTTTAAAAAAAAAAAAAAAAAAAAATAAGGGGTGTTGTAAGAATTAATCTTCCAATGTTGTCAGATATCAGAAAATAAGGGAACATGTGATGAAAATGTAAACACTGCATTGCTGTAACGACCTGTATACCCTTTACAAAAACTTAAATAAAAAAAAAAAAAAAAAAAAAATAAGGCTATTGCGGCGGCATGAAATAAAGCGGCGTTGTTGGAGGTTTTAAGTAAAGTTTTATTAATCATACCGCCGTCATGAGCTCCACTCCCGGCGCTGTGCGTGCGTGCCGGGAGCGAGCCCTCGGCTCTCAGAGAAGGAGAGGAGAGGCACGTGTGTGTGTCTCCAGTTGCAGGATCAGAGTGAGAGAGACAGCATGGATTTCAGTCAGCTTAAATACCAGTTACAAACAATGCATGAAAGGCATTCACAGCAGGGAGTATGGCATTTGCATTTGAGAGGCATACATCACAATAGGCAGATTTGCTAGACTGTGCTCTAGGTGCAGAACAAAGGGGTTAACAGGCACATCTACATATTGATCTGAGTCTCTAGGTCACAGTAAGGACAGGACGCATGAACACAATACATGAAAGGTGACATTATCACAGCAGTGTAGCGGAAAAAACCAGGAGTAGCGAGTTGTCTGTCCTTAGTCTGTTTGTGGGGGTTTTCCCAAACCGCCACAGCTCCCCCCCAGAGGGCTCGGCAGGTGGTCGAAACCTCGATAGTGCAGCTTGGGCAGCGAGCAGGGAAGAGCTCTGTGCAGGAGGGGGTGGAGGGGGGTGGGGGTAGTAAAAGCCGGCCGGAGACGATGAAAAGTCTGGGCCGCGCAAAAATTGCTTGTGGGTCCGCGATGTCGAAGGGCTGGTCCCGTTGAACGTGCAGAGGTCCACAAGAAGAAAAATTAGTCACTGGCTCCTCTCGCGATTAAGTCCTGCAAGGATTAATAGCGGCCATGAAGAAAAGACGAGGCTGCGTGGCAGCTGTGATGAGGGCAGAGGGACTGGCGTGTTGACTTAAGGTTCAGGCGTAACCCTAAAGCCTCGGGAACCGCAGACAGCTGAATTCCCCTTGTGTGCCGTGGCTAAGACCATAAAATCCAGTGAGCAAGCTGCGTGCCTCAGGTGAACGAGCAAGCCTGAAGGGCCAGTGCGCAGCGGAAGGAAGGCGGTCAGAAAAGCCGTATTTGTCCCGTGCGTGGTGAGCGCCGTCCTCGTAACTCCCCGGTGCGTGTGCCGGGGTCCCATGCGTGGTTGGGCCGCTGGAGAGGAGAACCAGGGTCAGGGAGCTTGCTGGAGATCATCCCTGTTGTCTGTTGCGTCGTTCGGTCGTGGTGCGTTGGAGCGGTGCGAGGAAAGTAGACGCTCTTGTCCCTCGCTCGGTCATGGTGCGTTCAGGTCCACGTGTGCTCCGTCGGCCATGGGAGTCGCCGTCGCGGAGAAAGGACGAGGTACATGCGCTCTCGAGTGGAGGAGCTGTGAGCGCGGCCGGTCCAGCGTGGATGTGCCGATCTAGGCGTGCAGATCTCACCATGAAACGTTGCTCAGCTTTCCCGGTCGTGGGTGTTCTCCGTGGAGTTTCGCCTGGAAACTCCGCGTTGCGGTCTCCCTGGAGCAGAAGGGAGGGCAGATCAGTCAGGCTGCCGCGTTCGCTTGTCGTTGGAGAATCACCGCCGGGTGTTGCGTTCGCTGGCAGCGTGTTCTTTGCAGCGTCGGGTCACCAGTGCGGCGACATGAAATAAAGCGGCGTTGTTGGAGGTTTTAAGTAAAGTTTTATTAATCATACCGCCGTCACGAGCTCCTCTCCCGGCGCTGTGCGTGCGCGCCGGGAGCGAGCCCTCGGCTCTCAGAGAAGGAGAGGAGAGGCACGTGTGTGTGTCTCCAGTTGCAGGATCAGAGTGAGAGAGACAGCATGGATTTCAGTCAGCTTAAATACCAGTTACAAACAATGCATGAAAGGCATTCACAGCAGGGAGTATGGCATTTGCATTTGAGAGGCATACATCACAATAGGCAGATTTGCTAGACTGTGCTCTAGGTGCAGAACAAAGGGGTTAACAGGCACATCTACATATTGATCTGAGTCTCTAGGTCACAGTAAGGACAGGACGCATGAACACAATACATGAAAGGTGACATTATCACAGCAGTGTAGCGGAAAAAACCAGGAGTAGCGAGTTGTCTGTCCTTAGTCTGTTTGTGGGGGTTTTCCCAAACCGCCACACTATGGCTTTTACCTTCTTTTCCGAGTTTCTAAGTCGGACTTTTAAAAAACTTTTAAAAAAGCATTTGACGCATTAGATCGTGCCATTTTACCATCTACATTAGAAAAATGCGGTATAAGAACCCACCCATCTACACAACAAACGCGGGGTCATTCTATCCAATGAACAGAAAGGGAGAGTCATCCCCCTATAACGGTCTACAGGCAGGCCCCTACCATCAACCGATGAAACTACAAGGGTGGAGCGTGTGAAAATCGGATAAATAAGTAGCCCAAAATCAGAAAAATGAAACAAACTTCTGGAAAAAGACAGAAAAAAAAAACTCCACCATGACTAAGAGGCCAAGCGATCTTCATCTGATCAGCGAGACACCAGTCTCCACCTTGCTACAGAGCACTCTGGGATCAGCACTTTGGCTGGTTCTTGAAGGCGTTAAACACTTTGCACCATACTGCATTACCGGCATTAGGGTTACCAGATTCTGAAAAAATTAATTTGTGTACAGTGTACTTACTTCTTTGAATAAGAATAGTTTTTATCTTTCGTAATAACAAATGGCACGTTGCACAGTGTTGACACAAACTCTGATTTTGAAACTAGTATATTCACACAAAGTTGCTTCACTATGATTAATGTGGTTAAAAACATTCACTAGTTTCAAAAAAGAAACATTGAAATAAGTACTTTTTTGGAAGGATTACAAAAAAACATTTTATTTAGTTGTACAGAGGCATTTAAGGGTAAACTAATTTGCATTACCTACCCTTAAACATTAATCATTGAAAGTCAGCAGTAACTCCATCAGTTGTATACTTGTTTCTCTGCATAACATCATTTTAGAGACCTCTTTTTTTAATCACACAAGTACATGTGTGAAGTACATTTACATGTTTGAAGAAAGACTTTTTAACTCCCTTTTTTTGTAGCAACTTACTCCGCTTGTACTAAACATTTGTTTATCAAACACCCAATACAAGTTTGTAAAGGGTCCACATCACCCTGTTTTCATTGTGGTTGCAGTTTTTTTTAAGGTATTTTTGTACAAACTAAACACCATCTAGTATATTTGTGTTCGTGTTTGATGAATTTAGCATAACACCGTCCATGTTGTGTCATACACATTTTTTGCTTTTCTGTTGACAAAAACTGTTTTTTTTAAATGCTACATGAAGATAAACCTGAATCAAATGAAACTATATTAAACAAAGTTACTTCAACCTAATTAATGTGTAATGTGTAATGTGAAAAAACACAAGTATCCCAGAATCTTACTCGATGACTAACTTTTGATTAAGTTTATTCTTTTTCCACACAACCTTTTTTTGTTGTAGTAACACTAAAATATTTCACTAACCCGTTTTTAGATAACAGATTTGTTGTAGACAAGTGATTTTTCTTTTCCTCTTAGTGGACTTGACTCTGATTTACTTTTTAAACATCTTGTAACAGGTTTTAAATTTTTGAATCAATATCATCAACAATGAAAACCTGAGTCACAAGGCATTTGGTGAAATTCAACGGTTCAGCTGAACACCCTTTTCAACACATATTTTTTGCAGCGAAATAAAAGACAAGGCCTAAGGAACAACAAAACTCTCAACTATTGATCCATTTTTTTGAACAATTTGGATGAAAAAAGAAGTAATCCATACTTGAGTAAATGGAACAGATTTATTTTGTTCTTACAATCACAGCTAAAGTTAGACAAAAAAACCCTCCAATATTGTAAAAATTTGTTTTGTACAACATACATTGGTGTTCCTGTGTGTGGAATCTAGCATAACGTTGTCCATGTCATGCCATACACAATTATGCTTTTTCTGTTGACAGAAACTGTTTTAAATGGTTACAAGGAGATAAAACTCTGTTCCTCAAATTGAAATGTACAAATTTCACGTATTTATTTCACTCACCTGCTTTGTTATTTTCATGCAAACATGGTTCAACATGATCCATGTGGTTAAAACCTTCACTAGTTTTCTCAAAAAGAAACATTTGAAACAAGTATGTCTTTGGAAGAATTGAATCAGTTATGGCGCGCATTTAGGGCGCATATATGGTATGCATGTATGGTATGCATTTTCCCTCACATGTATTTAGTAGACATGACGGTGCATACTCTGGAGACTTCAAACGTCCAAAAGGACCTGACCCAGCAGAGACCTCGGGAAGTGTGAAGTGGTTTCTGGAGAGACGGGAAGTCAGAGAGAATGTCCCAGCAGGAGCCCCCGAGGCGGAAGAGACAATAGAGACGCCAACGAGCCTTGGAGGCTATATGTGTTTACTGAAGGACTGTGGGTTGAAGGTGTGATATTTGATGTTGGGGGTTTTGTGTCTCTGGGGGTATAAGAGCTGTGAGGAAAGATTGTCCTGTCTCTTTTGTTGAGATACTTGCTTGTTAGAGGATGAGACTGCGAATAAACCTTTCCTGAGAAATAAACTCAGTCTCGTTTGTGAAGGCATCCTCTACACAGTGAATTCAAAAGGGGCCCAAGTCCCCTTTGAAAAAGTGTGGACTTGGGCCCTTTTTGAATTCACCGATTCAATTCCAAAAAAAACCCCATTTTGTTTAGTTTGTATAGTCAGCTATGTTACACAAAACACGTCACATTTTTTAGGCTAAAGTGATTTGCAAACAACAAAACTAAAACTTTGTTGATCGGAGGCGGTAGAAACTACTTTCGTTTTATGTACAGGCCTTTGCATAAGACCATTTTGACTGACTTGTGTTTAATCCGTAAGCACATGGCTGAAGTACATTTATATATACTGCTCAAAAAAATAAAGGGAACACTTTGAAAACACATCAGATTTTAATGGAAAAAAATAAGCTGGATATTGAAATTGTGGCAGGCTAGTCCAGTTTACTCAGATTAAAGGAACACTTTTTAATCTGAGTAAGCTGGACTAGCCTGCCACAATTTCGATATCCAGCTTATTTTTTCCCATTAAAATATGATGTGTTTTCAAAGTGTTCCCTTGTAGCGCTCATAATGGTAACATTATATAGCTCACATATTTCACTGCAGAGACCCAAGCATAGAAGGACTTTAAGCTTGCGGTGTGTATTAACATCACGCCTCAGATGGACAATGAGTCTGGACCACCTGCGGACTTGGGAGGAAGTCAGAGGATCTGGAGCAAGAGCCTGAAAGGACTGTCTGACCTCCTGGGGCCAGACAGAAGAGCAAAGAGGACTTTGAAGTGATTAAGTGTAAATAGAAGGATTTGACTTGATTGTGTGATTCTGTGTTTGATGTGTGGGTATAAATGTATGTGAGTTTACCGCAGCTCTTCCTCTTTTTTTCCTGACTGAGAGAGAGAGCGCTGGGGACTTGAGATGAATAAACCATACTGAGAAATTATCCAGTCTCATCATTTCATGATCCCCACATTGGTGACCAAGACGTACAATGCCGGGAGAACGTTACCCTGACCCAGATTCACCGGAGACCGACCGCACGAGCACAGGCTCAATTAAGCTCCCCGAGTTCTGGCAAGACGACCCGCACTCATGGTTCCAACACGCGGAATTGCGGTTCATGCTTGGGGGAATATCAGCAGATGACACCAAGTTTCATAATGTCATCGCAAGACTCGACAGCCGCACAGCTCGATGTGTGCGGAGCCTGGTACAGCAGCCGCCCGCTGCTGGCAAGCACGACGCGCTGAAAGCCGCCCTCATCGAGAGTTTTGTGCCATCAGCCGAGGTGAGGGCCAGGCAGCTTCTGGACCTGCGCGACAGAGGAGGATGCAGAGCGACCGACCTCATGGAGGACATGCTGCAGCTGATCGGGACAGACAACGATGCGTTTCTGTTCAAACACATCTTCTTGAGGACCCTCCCAGCACACATGAGAGGTACCCTGTCTGGCATGAGGTGTGTGAGCCAGCAAGACTTCCATGCGCTGGCCAGGGAAGCGCAGCGGCTCCTTGACGCCTGCGGTGAGCAGGAGACTTCCGTGGCAGCAGCAGACCTCGGCGCGGCGGCCGGAGGCAGTGAGGAGCCGGAGGCAGCAGGAGCAACCCCAGCGACGACGGCAGTGGCGCAGTCCTGAGGCAGAGGAGGGGACAGCCTCTGTTTTTACCATCGACGCTTCGCTGAGAAGGCGCACAGATGCATCCCGCCGTGCAGTTTCAAAAAAACAGGGAAACGCCCGGGCCGGGGGTCGTTAGCAGCTTCGACTCTCGGTGAACAGAACAAGCTGCTTTATCTAACAGACGCGGGCTCCAGGCGGCAATTCCTCGTGGACACCGGAGCCCAGAGGAGTTTCATCACCGCGACCTATGCGGATCGTGTGGCGGGGCCCCGCGGAGACGGAGCAACGGCGGCGAACGGCTCGTCGATCAAAACGTTCAGGGAAAGGACTCTACGCCTGTCCTTGAACGGCCGCACCTATGAATGGACCTTCATAGTAGCGGCGGTGAGTTTCAACATGTTAGGCGCTGACTTTTTGTGCTCACATGGCTTGTTAGTGGATCTGGTTAATAGACGCCTAGTAAATGCACTCTCCTTTTGTTCTATCCCTTGTGCAGCTCGAGTGTCCCCGCCGCCAGTACAGACCAACGTCGCCACAGCAGGCGGTAAGTTTCACACTCTTCTAACCCAGTTCCCAGCACTCACAGTTTCCACGTTTTCAGCTAAGGTTGCGAAGCACGGGGTGGAACACTTTATAACCATAAGTGGCCCACCAGTTTTTGCGAAAGCTCGGCGCTTGGATGCAGCTAAGCTCTCCATTGCACGCGAGGAGTTCGCCAACCTGGAAAGGTTGGGCATAATTCGCCGCTCGAAGAGCGCCTGGGCCTCCCCACTGCATATGGTGCCTAAGGCTGACGGCTTGTGGAGACCTTGTGGTGATTACCGCAGGTTAAACAATGCCACAGCGCAGGACCGCTACCCAATTCCACATATAAGATAAGATAAGATAAGATAAGCCTTTATTAGTCCCACAACGGGGAAATTCCAGGATTGCAACAGCACAGGGATAGCAACACTCAGAGCAACAATCAGAAGGCAAGAAAAAAAAAAAACAAGCAAGCAAGAGCAGCTAATATACATATGTACGTATTACTATAAAATATATATATATACACACACACACAGACACACAGTGCAGAGCATTGTAGCTGGATGGAATAAATATATGAATATATGAACACACAGTGCAGAGCATTGTAGCTAGATGGAATAAATATGTAAATATATAAACACCCACAGTACGGAGCATTGCAGCTAGGTGGAATAAATATGCAAGTATATAAACACACACAGTGCGGAGCAATGTAGCTAGATGGAATAATATGTAGATATATAAATATATAAACACACCCAGTGCTGAGCATTGTAGCTAGATGGAATAAATATGTAAATATATAAACACACACAGTGCAGAGCATTGTTGCTAGATGGAATGGAACAGCATAACCGTCTACTTAGTTATCCTACATGGTATGATTATGTGCCCATACATATTCTCACCCTCCATAGCGACCGGTAAGTTCCTAGTTGTATGCCGGAGGGGACCATTGTGTAAGTCTATTGCATCTTTTGCATTCAAAAAACTATTAGTTTGTTACGTCTTTTTGCTATCCAGGATTTTTCGGTGCACTTAGCGAAGGCGCGAATTTTTTCTAAAATAGACCTGGTCTGCGGTTATCATCAGGTCCTGGTTCGACCAGAGGACATTCCCAAAACAGCGGTAATAACCCCGTTTGGACTTTTTGAATTTTTACGCATGCCTTTTGGCCTTAAAGGCACCGCGCAAACTTTCCAACGAATGATGGATGCCGTGTTGCGCGACCTCCCTTTCGTTTTTGTCTACTTGGACGATATTTTAGTCGCCAGTGCCTCCGAGGAGGAACACGAAAAACACCTCACCACGGTTTTTCAGAGGTTGGGAACGCATGGGTTGATAATCAACCCAGCCAAGTGCCATTTTGGCGTAGCGCAAATCGATTTTTTAGGACACCGCGTCTCCCCAGAGGGAGCAATCCCTCTGCCGGCCAAAGTACGCGCAGTGGCGGAGTTTCCCCAGCCACAAATGGTCAAAGCGTTGCAAGAGTTTTTAGGAATGGTAAATATTTATAACCGTTTCATACCCCACGCAGCGCAGCTTATGCAACCGTTATACGCCGCGCTTAAAAAGCAGAAGCCCTCCAATGCGATCGAGTGGTCCCCGGAGCGGGAGCGCGCATTCACGGAGGTTAAAAAAGCACTGGCAGCTGCTGGCTCACCCAGACCCATCAGCCCGCATAGCGCTAACCACCGACGCGTCAGATGTGGCCATAGGGGCCGTTGTAGAGTAGCAAGTCGCCGAGGTTTGGCAACTGCTCGCTTTTTTCAGCAGGTCCTTGCGCGATGCTGAGCGGAAATACAGCGCGTTTGACAGGGAGCTGCTAGTGCTCCACCTGGCCATTCGCCATTTCCAGTTCTGGCTGGAGGGGCGACGTTTCACCGCGTTTGTCGACCACAAACCGCTCACTTTTGCAATGTCCAACATTGCAGAACCGTGGTCAGGACGGCAGCAGAGACAGCTGGCCGCAATTTCGGAATTTACCACCGATATTCAGTACGTAGCCGGTAAACTCAACGTAGTAGCGGACTGTCTCTCACGCGCGGTAACAGTGCCTGTCTGCGCGGAAGCGGGTTGTACTACCGCAGACGCAGGGCGGGGTAACAGCGCGGACGCGCACGCGGCCCCTGTTCACATGGGGATAGATTATGCAGCCATGGCAGCGGAGCAGAGCAGAGACGCAGACGTGCGCGCGCTCCTGTCTGGACCAACAGGGTTAAGGCTGGAGAGCAAAAGTTTACAAACCGGTTCACCCCCTCTAATCTGCGACGTATCCACCGGGCGACTGCGCCCGGTGGTACCGGCCGCATGGCACCGTCTCGTTTTTGACGCGGCGCACTCCCTGGCGCACCCGGGAGTACGCGCTTCGGTGAAAATGGTAGCGGAGAAGTTTGTTTGGCCGAGCCTGCGCAAGCACGTGAAAGCGTGGGCGAAAGCCTGCATGGCTTGCCAGTGGGCCAAAGTCCACAGGCACACAAAGGCCCCTTTAGAACCGTTCCACATTCCGGCTAAGAGATTCGATCATGTACACGTAGACCTAGTGGGCCCCCTGCCGCCGTCACAAGGGTTCACACATCTCTTGACAATGGTGGACCGAACCACACGTTGGCCGGAAGTGGTCCCGTTAATGTCGACCACAGTGGCAGAGGTGGCTCGCGCTTTTTTAACAGCCTGGGTAGTGCGGTTCGGGGTTCCGTCGGATATTACGTCCGATAGGGGACCTCAATTTGTGTCGGAACTGTGGTCAGCAATGGCCAGCGGCTTAGGAGCGGCAGTCCACCGCACTACCGCTTATCACCCCCAGGCCAACGGTTTATGCGAGCGTTTTCACAGGGCTTTGAAGGCAGCCCTCAGAGCGTCGCTCACGGATGCAGATTAGGTAAACAAACTACCATGGGTTTTATTGGGGTTGCGTTCGGTACCCAAAGAGGACTTAGATGCCTCACCCGCAGAATTGGTTTTTGCGCAACCTCTCAGGCTGCCCGGCGAGTTCCTACCAGCCCATGCGGCACCAGGGCGCCCCCCGGTGCGGGGACCTCTGATTGGCATGGGAGCAGAAATGCTCCCGGGCCCCGCTCATCACACTTTTCCGCGTGTTTTTGTTCCCAAGGCTTTACAAAACGCTGAATTTGTTTTTGTCAGGCACGACGCTCAGCGACACAGTCTCCGCCCACCATATGACGGTCCATTTCAAGTGCTGGAAACCGGGGAGAAATATTTTGTGCTAGATTTGGGGGGCAGGAAAGAAACAATCAGTATTGATAGATTAAAGCCTGCCTTTGTGTTGCACGACGAGTCTGTACGACCGGCGAGGGCGCCTCGACGAGGCAGACCACCCAGGGAACGGCCCTTGGAGCCCCCGCAGGGGACAAATAACCTTTCTCCCCCTCATTCCACAGATTCGCCGCAGGACGGCACAACACAGACTGTGAAACCTGCGTACAGCAAGTTTGGGAGGAGGTTGAAGCCCAGACTACGGGCAGTGTGATGTGTGTTTCGATCAAACTGTGTAGGCCGTGCTGTAAATTCCGCAGGTGGGGGGTGACATATGCTGTATTGCCATTAGGATACGGTTATCGGGTGTGTCCATTCTTTGGCGTTTGGGGGGGAGTGATGTAGCGCCCATAATGGTAACATTATGTAGCTCACATATTTCACTGCAGAGACCCAAGCATAGAAGGACTTTAAGCTTGCGGTGTGTATTGACATCACGCCTCAGATGGACAATGAGTCTGGGCCACCTGCGGACTTGGGAGGAAGTCAGAGGATCTGGAGAGAGCCTGAAAGGACTGTCTGACCTCCTGGGGTCAGACAGAAGAGCAATGAGGACTTTGAAGTGATTAAGTGTAAATAGAAGGATTTGACTTGATTGTGTGATTCTGTGTTTGATGTGTGGGTATAAATGTATGTGAGTTTACCGCAGCTCTTCCTCTTTTTTCCTGACTGAGAGAGAGAGAGCTGGGGACTTGAGATGAATAAACCATACTGAGAAATTATCCAGTCTCATCATTTCATGATCCCCACACCCTTTATTTTTTTGAGCAGTATATTTGAAGAAAGAATTATTAACTTCCTCATTTTTTGTAACATGTCAGCGCAGTTGTACTAAATATTATTTATACATATTGTAACGTTTGGGTTCTCTGTCTGTTCTGGGGGAGGTCGTGGGGGTAGGGCTGTGTTGTTGCTTTTATGGCGTGGTCACGGCCTACAGCGAGCCATCCTGTTAAGAATAAAGGTCTTAAATTGGCATCCTCTTCGTGGTTTTTTTTTTTTTTACAACGCGTCTGGTGGACGGTACAATATATTAAATACCTGATATAAGTTTTGTAATCACCAAATGCTCATGATTTTCATCAAGCGCTCATGCATACCAGGGACGATGCAGTCAAACTTATAAAGCATCATTTTAGTCTATCACAGTGCTACGGTTAATATTTTAAATTTTGTTTTCATGCCTGCAACCTTTTTTTTGTTAATCGGAGGTGATGATAGAAAATACATGCTGATGTTTAATAAATTTACCACAAGCATTTTATATGCTGTACTGTTGCACACAATTATATCATTTCTATTGACACGCTTCAGTTTTTTCTATTTGTTTGGATGCTTACAGAACTGTTTCATATAAGTATTTATCTAATTCTCCTGCTTGTTGTATTCAACCAAAGTTGCTTCAACCTGATTAACGTGAAAAAAACATAAGTATACCAGAATCTTACTTGAATAGTTTACTTTTTCACACAACCTTTTTGTCATAGTAACAGTAAACTATTTCATGAATAGCAATAAATTTCACGCGGTGTGTAGATGTTGAGGAAAGCCTAGTTTTTAAATTTCACCGAATAAGAAATGTAAGACAATGTGTTCAGCCATCACACTCAGCTAGGGCAGAAACCAGAACAATGACTATTGTTATACATCCCCGGATTAAGGAGAAGTCCGGCGCCAGTTAATCACGTGATTGATATGTATTGACTGATATGTATATCAATATGCAAATGTGCCATGCATTCTCTCTTGTCTGTATAAAAGAGCTGACTTTACATGCCTCACGTAGCGCACTCACAGGAGCACACACACGCACACACACACACAGCACAGCGCACAGCACTGCAGTGTGTCTCATGATGATGGAGGAATAAAACTCTTAAACCTTCCAGCTCGTAGCGTCTCGCCTGAAATTATTTTTTACCTCCACAACAACAACTTTGTACAAATGACAAACATCTCAGTGCAAACATCATTACTGTTCTTCAGATACATCATGAAAAAAGATTATCTTAAATATGAACCCAACATTATGACCTAACACTGATGTGATGCGACAAATTCAGACGTGCGCGTTGTGTATAAAACAATTTGACCAAGCTCTCTCTGATGGAGAAAGGCAGAAGTAAAGGAATCTGGTAAAAGAATGAGCAGCAACTGATTAGTAGATTACGTCACGTGACCAAGGTTTTTGTAATATAATTAAAAAAAGAAACTTTTATTCACTGTTCGTGACATGCACGGTGAAATGCTTGAAGACTTTTTTTTCATTTGATTTTGATTATCATTGATTATTGTGTAGTAGCCTTAACACCAAAAGCTTGATGTAATGAAGCCATGCCAGACCTCTCTGTGATCAGTCTGTTATAAGGCTGCTCCTACTGGGACCCCGCTGACCCAAAATGAGTGGCTAGCTTACAGTAAGTCCTTGTAATTTCTCCATTAGGTCTTTTCCACCAAAACGGTTCCAGTGCTTAACCCCTTGCACTCTGGTCAATTTCCCTAAAAAACCTAAAAATAACATACCCAAAGTAAATCAAAAGCTGTTCTTCAACCCTTTGCAGCATCTTCATGGGGTTGGTCTCATTTAAAAGAAAACACTTTGAATTTTTTGGCAAAACAGTCATAATCTCTCTAAGTGCTCCGGCCACTGAGTAACAGTCATCTAAACATAGTGAACTTGAAGAAAATAAATTTCGCCTGGGTGTTTTTTTGGATACAAATGCTTGCCAATAACACACAGCTTCAGATACTGGCTGGAAAATGTAACAGAAATGTAGAACCAAGTGTTATCCAGCTGAGGTCAAAATTTTGTAACAATATCACAAAAACTGAATATATTACACAGCTTTTTTCTTAGGTTGTTCCCAGGCGTTTTTGAACTGTGCCAAATTGTGCCAAATGGCACAATTTGGAAAAACATCTGTAACTTTTGAATGATTCAATATAGAAGCTTCATCTTGGGCTCTAATGAAAGGTGAAAGGCTGTGTGTGTGTGTGTGGGGGGGGGGTTGTTTATTCATTCATGAATGAATGAATGAACAAACAAGCCCCCACACACAAAGAAGCATGCCACGTAAAAAATGTGTGGCTTTTTTTTTACAAGAAAAAATAACCTACAGTGCACTAAAAATTATACTAGAATATCTGTAATGTAGAAGATAACAACTCCCCCCCCCCCCCGCTACAGAGGACGGACATCGCCCATCGCTACATGACGGAAAGCGGTGATGGTGCGCCGCGGTCTACAACGCACAGTTGCACTAAAATATCTGCAATATATCTGCAATCCGCTACAGAAGAGTAGCGGGGGGGGGGCGTTCACAACATCACGGGGGGCTGTTCGCAACATGACGGACCCGGACCGGAGCGGTCTGGGTCAGTCATGTTGAGATAACGCACAGTTGTAATTTACCGATCGGTCAAAAGTCATTTTGATTACAATTTTCAGGGATAAAGAATAATTTAGCTTATAACACTTACCTGTCCACAACAGCAATGTCGCTGGCGAACTTCTCTTCCTCATTGTCAGACGAACATGACGCTGGTCCGCTTGTTACGGACTCGTGGTTCTGGTCACGCGACCCGGTCAAACCATAATTCCATTACTGCGGTTTTGCGCTTCCATGATTGCGGTTTTGGAGAATGATTTTTCAAAACAAATAAGAACAGTAATAAGAAAAAAAGACTGGCAAACGCCTGTGTGTCACCCAGCCTTACACAAAACAGCTTTCGAACTTCTGTGCTTCAATTAGCTGGCTGTATTCGCAGCCGTTGGTAGGTGGGTCCTTCTTGCTAGGTTTTCAGTCATTGGTTCTTCAAGGTTTCAGAAACCCAATTCAAGGCTCTTATTAGTCGAATGAGAGGTCAATCACATCTAAACCAATCAAAGCACTCCTTTGGCTTTCTGTTCGCGGCTGTGTCTGTAGTGGAAGAAGGGAAATGCAGCTTTTTTTTTCAGTGCGCTCTAGGACGCAGCGCCCTCGTGCGCCCTAGGACGCAGAGACGTGTCCGCCCGCGGTACACCGAAGTGCAACAGGTTAACTAGAGCCAGAGCCTGATTGGCACCAGTTCTTTGGTTTTCCACTGCCTGAAGCACCATTCCCAGGCTCTCAAAAGTGGGGCTATTGTGGCCCCAACTCCTACCTGGGCCAGCGGCAGCACCAGTTTACGTTGGTTACGTCTACAGCCATGGGTGTGGTTAACTGACCAGCTTCAAAACATTACTGACGCCATGTTGCATTCCAAACAGCCGAGCAAGCGATGGATTCCAAAACCAAACAGATTTGGAGTGAAGAGAAGAAACATTTCTTGGCTCTGTGGACATGAGCAGAAGTACAAGATAAGCTGGAGGGGGCCACTCATCTGAACTGTTTTGGGGGATAAGCCAGCCAGCCGGACCATTGTAACTCCGTGGATTAGTCCGTACAACAAACTGCTCAAAACACACTGGTAAGTGTAGTCTTTAAAATGCCAAAAGTTAACGAATATATATACATGTATATCTGCTTGTATTGATATGTAACAGCCAAAGTGCAGATATATAGTATACTAAAATACTATAATATTTTCTGTTAGCTATGCTAACAAGCTAACAGTACTTTTTACTATGATCAAACGTTTGTCCTCGCCATAAAGAAATGAACAGGCCGTCTCTGCTGACAAATGTATATCGCTTGTATTGATATGTAACAGCCAAAGTGCAGATTTTTTTTAGTCACTCTTGTGCCTAATGGTATTTTCGGTTAGCTATGCTAACAAGCTAACTGTTTTTACCACAAACGTCTCTCCTCGCCATAAAGAAATGCGCATTTGAGAAACTAGAACAAAAATCTTAGTGTCTTACAGAACACTTTGTTAGATATCCAGTGCAAAATACACTGTTTGTTCAGTATCAATACTGTTTATTGTTGTCTCAAATGGTGTTAGTGGCGTCGCCATATATCTTGAAATGCTCATTTGAGAGAAAACGAGAACGAAAATCTTAGGGTCTTACAGAATACTTTTTTTTAATAAAGATATCCAGTGCAAAATACACTTTTTGTGGTATCAATACTGTGTATGAATGGGTGCCTTGCGTTGTGTTATGAGAGATTTTTCTACCAATGACACTAGTAACATTGTTATTTTTACTATTTTGGTAATAGTAATAATAAGTATATTAAGTAATATTAAGTATTATTATATTAGTATTAGTATTAAGTATATTAAGTATTAAGTATTAGTATTAAGTATATTAAGTAATAATAATAATAGTAATAATCAGGCCATTTTTTAAAAATTTCACTCGTGTGTTTAATTGTGTGCTGTGTAACTGTGTTTAATCTAATCCTTCTCTTACTTTATTGCGCAGTAGCCTGGTGGAACAACTACAATGTCATTGTACTGTACAACTGTACAGTGACAATGAAGCCTATTCCACTCTTATTCTTCTATTCCATAATCAGACATATTCATTCATTCATCTTCTTCCGCTTAATCCTTTTCGGGTCGTGGGGGGGCTGGAGCCTATCCCAGCATCTTTGGGCAAGAGGCAGGGTACACCCTGGACAGATCACCAGTCCATCGCAGGGCCAACACAGAGAGACAGACAACCATTCCCTCTCACAGTCATACTTAAGGACAATTTAGAATTCCCAGTTTGATGCCAATTAACCTAACTTGCATGTGGGAGGAAACTGGAGAAATCCCAGAGTAAACCCACGCAGACACGGGGAGAACATGCAAACTCCACACAGATCACTGCTGGTCGGGGGCTGGGATCGAACCCAGGATCCCCAGGCCAAGGGTGAGTTGCTGTGCTGCCGCAGTGCTAACCACTCTTCCACCGCACCACCTGCTAATATTGATATTGAATAAAACTGCCTTCTATGTCTGCACATTTAATGGAAGGCTTAAGTTGTACACTGCACAAACTAAATCCCTTTTTTTGTATTTACAGATTTATCACAGCTGGATGATGAGGGAGAACCACCCAGACCTGGGATGTCCAGCTCACCTTCATCAGCACCAAGCTTGTCCTCCTCCTGCTCTTCCTCCTCTTCTCATCAGACCAGATTAGGTCATATACTGTATGTTCAGATCATGACCCATTCACACAAAGGAGGGAGTGAATTAAACCAATTATACACTTGAATTGAATGTTGTGATGCCACTAACAGTAAATGGATGTTGAATAGACACATTCAATCTTGGATTGACGATTCCTGCGTTTTTCAGTGTGTGGTTATTTTATACTGTATTGCTTATTTTTGTACTTTAAAACAGGGAGACGGAAGCGGGACACATACATGGACCTTCTTCTTGACTACCTGGAGAGGTCAGAGGAGAGACAGCAGGAGCAGAGCAGGAGGGAGGAGCAGCTGACCTCAGCTTTGCTGCAAAGCATCCAGAAGATGGAGGACAGTGCCAATACCCTTGTTGGACTGTTGGAACATGATGTGTCTGTGCTTGAGGGACTGCAAACAAAGTAACTGTCACAGCACTGATATTTTTGCCTGTGTGTACATAATATTTCTTATGTAGCAGTCTTAGGTTTTTGCACATTTTGTAAATAAAAGCTTTCTTTCCTTAAGTGTTTTTCTGCTTCTACATTAATTGTTATCCTCACACCAAACATATGCATGAAATGTAAAGCTATTTAGGACAAACAATGCAAATCACTATAACATTGTAGTGGTGAGAAGTGAAAGTACAAGTACTGAATTGCTGCACTTAGGTTAATTTTTCAGGTATTGGACAATATATCAGGTATTTGTGGACTTACTCAAATTTGACAACTTTTTCACATTTTCTAAAGAACAAGCAGCAACAAACTTTAAATCTATGCACTTTTTCTGTGGAAAATGTTCCAAGTTGCCCGTTTCAAAAATGATAATGAGTTTATATTCTTTTGACAACGTACCACTTGACATTCTGTCAGCTCTGGACAAGATCATTTCTGGGGAAAGTCCTTTTAACTTGTACACTTTACAGTCTGTCTCTTGTTAACCCTACATGAATAAAAACTTGAATCAGTACTTTTAACCAGAATAGATTACATACAAGTACAGAAGGTGTATACCTTTAACAATTCTGTAAAATATATAAATACACCATAAATACTTTAAAACTGTACACTGAGGACTGATTGTCAGCTGAATGTTTTATTCATCAATTATTTTGAACTACTTCACGTTATATTTTGTAAATGATATAGCAGGCATTAAACAGGTTATTGCTCCCCACTGTTAAAATACTCCATTAAAGCTGCCCTAATGTCATTCTACACTGGCATGATCAGGTAGTGGTTGAACTGGAGGCTGACTGTGATCATGTGTGTCTGGGAGTCCAAAGTTGTCACCATGTTCCTCACAAATATTATCAAGTATGCAGCAGGTGAACACCACTTTCTTGCTCAGCTCCAGTTTGCAGTCATTCCCTGTCAGGAGGAACCTCCATCGTCCTTTCAAGCCACCAAAAGCCATTTCCACAACTGAACATGCACGGCTCATCCGGTAGTTGGAGTTACGTTGTTCAGGGGTAAGTCTGCCTGTGTCCGAAAAGGGTTTCATCAGCCACTTCTGTGTGGGGTCGGCTGGGTGGTGAAATCCGGTGTCGTGCCAAAAAGTGATCACTGTCTACAGGAGCCAGGAGCGCCCGCTTGTTAAAGGTGTACTGCCTGGCCTCAGTCCACCTACAATGTGTCTAAATGTTTTGAGGTTTTATCACATCTGAAAAATTATAATGTTGGCCAAAGTGTTGCAGTTTGGAAAACAACGTATAGAATTTATCTGATTGCAATATATATGTGCAAAAACATTGTTGTTTGGAGGTACATAGAATATATATTGATACAGTGTCTTCATGTACTGTATATCTGTAGTCTGTACTGTATTTGTTCTTCTTTTATTAATTGTTTTTAACTGTTTTAATTGTCTTGTTTTTTATTAACTGTTTTGTCTTGTTTTTTGTCTATTTTTTTTTTGTATTTATTTTGATGGACCATGAGTCTTGAATAAAGTTTGATTATATATGCAGTAAATCTATGCATTTTTCCATGTAACCTTGTGACTGCATTATTTTAATTGCTTTTAATCCTAGATCAAGTTTGTTTCGGGTTCAAAATGCATCATAAGGACTTCCGGTCTGGACACCATGGTGATAGCAGCTTAACGCTGAAGCTCCCAAAACCAATCCAGGAAAACATCTTGAAAATCAGACTTAACGGATTTTTGGAAGACTAAAAATCAAAAGACCAAAACATCATGCCTAAACAAAAACAGAAGAAATTGTCATTTCCCAGGCCAGGACACGCATCGGCCGAAGAAACTGAACCGGAGGATCTCTGTTCAGAAGACGAGGAGCTGAACGTAGCTAACAAGAAGGTTAGCTTGAAAACGTTATTTGAAGAATTACGACGATTTCGCCGAGAGGTTTGGGCCGAATTTCGTGAATTCAGAGATGAATCAAAAAGAACAAACAGCAGAGTGGACCAGGCCGAGAACCGAATCTTGGAAGCTGAAGAAAGAATAAAAGTGCTTGAAGATTCCGTGCTGGATCTACACAAAAGGCAGTCAAGATTAGAAGCTAAGCTAACCGACCAAGAAAGAAGGCTGAGAAGAGACAACATTAGAATTCACGGTCTGAAAGAAGGAGCCGAAGATGGTTTCAACACAATGGCGGAATGTGTGGAATCTTTACTGAGAGAGAAATTGGATATTCCCCAAACCACTGATTTGAAGACAGAAAAGGCCCATCGTACATTAGCCGCTAAGCCAGCGGCGGAAGCGCCCCCACATTCTGTGGTGGTGAGATTCTCCAATTTCAAAATAAAACAAGAGATTGTAAGACTGGCTTGGCAGAAAAAAGGATTTATGCACCAAGAGAGAAAAGTCTTCGTGGAACACGATTACGCCCCGGAGGTTCTTAAAAAGCGCCGGGAATACAACAACGCTAAAAAGGTGCTACGAGAGAAAAAACTGCACTTTCAGATGCCATTTCCGGCGAAGTTAAGGGTCTTCTACGGTGAAGAGACATGTCTCTATAATTCGGCGGAAGAAGCTACAATTAACATGGCGAGAAGAGGGCTCCCGGTAACGGTGTTTAAACCCGCAGCAGACCCGAGCGATAGGATCAAGGCTCAAACGTGGTCCACACAGAGACCTTCAAAATCCACGGGCCAGCAACGGGAAACCCAGCGCCAGAGCTCCAAGGATAAGCTTGCCGTTTTCAGGAGGGAATAGCGACCTTTTTTCTTTTAGTCATTCTGATCATCCAACCCCCCTCCTACAAGGTAACAAACATTAAAGGAGATGCAGAATCAGCATGTGGTAAAACATTTCATGGATCAGTCATAGTATTAGAAACAAATAAGTCTTTTTAATAAAAAAAAAAAAAACTTGTTAAAATAGAAATGTGACAATGATCCACATGTTCTCCCCACACTAACAAATACTGTATTAGCGTGAATGTTTGCTGTGATGGGGGTGGGAGGGTGCACACAATTTCATAGGGTATAGGCATAAAAAAAAAAATCATTACAAGTTCGGATTGGGATCTGAAATTCACGTTAAAAACATGGGACAACTTACAGGGGTAAGAGAGGGCCCTCAACACGTAGAGTTTGAGGAATTTCCCTCAGAGCCTACACTCCATCAAGGCTCTTCCAGGGTCTTTAAAAAGACCTCAGCTCAGGAAGTTCTTTTGACAGTTTTTTGTTTTAAAGTTTTGTACACTATGTTCTTAATGTTTTTCATGTTCTTATTGTTCTTTCAGTTTCTGAGTAGCATAAAAGAGGGCCACCACACTGTTACACTAAATAAGACAATACAATGGAGAAACAGGGTGTAACCAAAATAATCTCATATAATGTAAAAGGGATCCTGAATCCAGTTAAAAGATCCAAGATTCTAGGCAAAATGAAAAAAGACAAAGCAGGAATAATATTTTTACAAGAAACCCACCTAACAGACGTGGAGCACACTAAACTCAATAGACAAGGGTTTAAAATGATCTCTTCATCTTCATATAAGTCAGGGAGGAGGAGGGGAGTAGCGACATTGATATCAACCAAAATTACATTTGAAAAAAAATCAGAACACAAAGATAAAGAAGGGAGATACAGTTTGGTAATTGGGTGGCTAGAGGGAGAAGATATCACCCTGCTGAATGTATATGCACCTCCAGGGGCTAACTGGAAATTTTATAAAAATGTATTTGACCTAATGATAACTAAAGCCCAAGGTTTAGTGATATGTGGTGGAGACTTCAATCTAAGACTGAATCCATACTGGGATGCATCAGGTAATTCTCCACATCAAAATAACACTCAAAGTAGGAAAACTTGGATGCTACTAAAAGAAATGGGAATCTGTGATGTGTGGAGGGAATTCAACCCCAGTGTAAAAGATTATACATTTTATTCAACGCCACATTCATCTTACTCAAGGATTGATTACTTTTTTATGTTTAATAGAGACATTGGAAGAGTAAAAACATGTAAAATAGGACTGATGGATCTCTCTGACCACAGTCCGATCTACGTATATGGACTTAAGTATCCAAAATTACACAAATAATACATTTTCTTGGAGGTTGAATTCAAATGTCCTGAAAGGACCACTGAAAGATGAATTGGAATAAGATATTCTCAGATATTTGGAAGAAAACGATAATGGAGAAGTATCCCCTTTAATACTGTGGGATGCATGCAAAGCTGTAATAAGGGGAAAGATTATTGCAAAACTGGCAATCCAAAAGAAACTGAGACAAGAAAAACTAATCACTTTAGAGTCAGAACTTAAGAACCTAGAAAAAGAACACAAAGGCAACACTCATTCTAATGACTCGCTCAAGATTAAGGAAATTAAAAATCAAATAAATGAGATCTACACAATTGAAATCCAGAAGAAACTTACATTTCTGAAACAAAAATACTATGAAGCAGGCAGTAAATCGGCAAAATTACTAGCCTATAAATTGAGGAAACAACAAACAGAAAGAGCAATCTACAAAATCAGAGACCCAGTATCAAAGGAAATAAAATTCAGAATTCAGGATATTCTTAAACGCTTTGAGAACTACTATAAGAACTTATACTCCCTCAAAAAACATAAAAACACATCCGAAGCATTCCTAAACACATTAAACCTTCCCCAACTTACGGAGTCTCAAAATAAAACACTACTGTCAGAAATACAACCTAAAGAATTGGAAAAAGCAATTATGAAACTTAAAGCTAACAAATCCCCAGGAGCAGATAGCTATACAGCAGAGTGGTACAAAACCTTTAAACAGCAACTATCTCCTCTCCTCCTGAAAACATTTAACTATGTCCTCCACACAGGGGAAATCCCCCCTCCTGGAGAGAAGGGGTCATTGCAGTTATACCTAAACCTGAAAAGGATAAACTAGATTGCTCCAACTACAGACCAATCAGTGTATTAAATCAGGACTATAAGCTTTTTACCACTATCCTTCCCAAAAGGTTAGAAAATATACTGACAGACTTAATTCATTTAGACCAAACAGGTTTTATAAGACAAAGACAGACACAAGACAACATTAGACGCACTTTACACATAATTCATCATATAAAAAAATATAACTTAAATGCAGTCATATTGGGATTAGATGCCGAGAAAGCATTTGATTCGGTTGACTGGTCTTTCCTATATAGAATCTTATCCAGTTTCAATTTTCATAACACCTTCATTAGAACTATCCAGGCACTATATAAAAAACCAACAGCTAAAATAAGGATTAATGGTAATTTATCATCATCTTTTGAGCTGGAAAGAGGATGTTGTCAGGGCTGCCCCTTGTCTCCACTGCTCTTTGCAATCTTCATAGAACCTCTGAGCCAATGGATAAGACAGAATCAAAAAAATTCAGGGTATTACACTTGGTCAGAAGGAACATAAAATAGCACTCTTTGCTGATGACATTTTAATATACCTGGGGCAGCCGGACACCTCTTTACCAGAACTAATCTCAGTTTTTTCAGAGTATGGAGATCTATCGGGGTACAAATTAAACATGCATAAAACCCAAGTTTTAACATTCAACTATGACCCAAATCATTATTCACTAAGCAAACTCAAAACTAACTGGGAATTGGAATCTATGAAATATCTGGGGGTCAATATCCCGAAACAACTCAACAAAATTATAACACTAAACTATGATCCTCTGGTGGCAAAAATAAAATCTGACCTAGCAAGATGGAATATGATACCATTCTTGGGTACTGCACAAAGAAATGATGCAGTCAAAATGAATATACTTCCACGTCTTCTATACCTTTTCCAAACAATACCAGTAGAACCTCCCAAAAAAACATGGCAGGAGCTGGACAGAAGGATCTCAAGATTCATATGGCAGGGCAAGAGACCTAGAATCAGATATAGAACTTTACAGCTAAACAAAGACAAAGGTGGGCTTGCGCTGTCAAATATCAGGGACTATTTTAAAGCCGCACAAATTAAAACTTTAGTAGAGATATGTAACCCAGTCTACACTGCACAATGGAAGGAGATCGATTGCCAAATAACAAGTGACATCCCCCTACAGGCAATAATAGGGAACAATGCCTTACCTAAACGTTTGAATAGCACTAACCCGTGGATAGAGACCCCGCTAAAAATTTGGTTTAAGATAGTCAGAGAGAATCAAACTAAAGAGCCCTATCGATTTCTGCAATGGATTGCCTATGATCAAGACTTTACTCCTAATAAAACAGACACCAGATTTAAAAAGTGGGAAGAGAACGGACTGATAAAATATTATGATTTTTTTAAAGGGCAAATTTTAAGAAGTTTTGAAGATCTGAAAAAACAAGGTCTAATAAATCAAGACCTTTTCAGGTTCTTTCAGCTTAGACACCACATAAACAATATACTTAAAAAGGAGGATGTGGAAAGGGCCCAGTCAGGTGTTCTGAAGGTCTTCTTAATGGCATATAAAGGGATCCCAGGGATCAGATACGTTTCAAAAATATACCAAGGTCTTCAAGACTTGAAAGGAGACAACACATCATATATAAAAGAGAGATGGGAAAGAGGGGAATTTCACTTTACAACTGGAAATATGGGAAAAGCTAAATAAACAGCAATGGAAAAGTACCTCATCCCTGCAGTGGAGAGAATTTGGATGGAAAAATTTGGTAAGATTTTTCAGAACACCTGCACAAAACAAATTTACTCATAAGGGGTTGAATTGTTGGCGCTTGTGTGGTGAAGAGACTGCAAATCATTTTCATGTGTTTTGGTCATGCCCAGTTATCCACCAATATTGGACCAATGTACAGACAATATTGGGGAAAATATTCAAAATAACAGTCGCTTTTTCTTTTGTAACTTTGTATTTGGGTTTACTACCGGAATCACTGGAAAGACGAGGAGAAAAATACTTAATCACTGTTTTAATATTGGCAAGTAAAAAAGCCCTAACTAAAAAATGGATGTTGAAGGACTGTCCTACACCTGAAGATTGGATTAACGTGATCCAAGACATTTACTCGATGGAAAAGTTGACATTCGCACTGAGACAGGACATGGATGGGTTCTTGAAATTTTGGCAACCCTGGATCGCATATGTGTCTTCCATTAGAGCTAATCTTTGACAAATACCATTTCAATAATGGCTCTGCTCTTTATTCCAACGCTACTCAGATGCTCTTTTATTTTTAACTATTTGTTTTTATTTTTCTCTGTTTTTTGCTCTTTTGTTTTGTTTGTTTGTTTTTTATTCTCTTTAATTTCACTTTTTCTTTCACTTTAAAAAAAAAGGGTGTTGTAATAATTATTCTTCCAATGTTGTCAAATAGCAAAAAGTAAGGTAACATGTGATGAAAATGTAAATAATGCAATGCTGTAATGACCTGTATACCCTTTACAAAAACTTAAATAAAAAAAAATGCATCATAAGTGTTAAATATATCTTGTTATACCTAACTAAGTACTGTTTATCTGTTGAAATATATATTTAACGGCTAATATAAACCCATAACAATATGGCCCCTGACGATCATTTTTGGGGCAGCTGATCACTTTTTGGCATGACATAACAGGTGACCTCTGTCTCGTAATGCGCCGTAACACCACCTATTACAGAATTGACAAATATTATGTTTAAAAGTGTAGTCAATGCTCACGCTACAGACTTGATGTAACAACGGCTGATAACTGAAGTACTGATAATTACCAGTCTCCTTAAACGTAGCCGCCATTCTCTG
Source organism: Pholidichthys leucotaenia (assembly GCA_020510985.1). Classification (NCBI taxonomy): domain Eukaryota; kingdom Metazoa; phylum Chordata; class Actinopteri; order Cichliformes; family Pholidichthyidae; genus Pholidichthys; species Pholidichthys leucotaenia. Next base: position 106,189,222 of record CM035841.1, on the reverse strand, counting down.
CGATTAAGAATAAAACTGTTTTTGGATGGTAATACAGGTTTGCAATAATAAAAGCAGCGCTCCCAAAGACACAACAAACTCCTCATGTTGACAAGCTAGCGCTGCTACTTCTTCTTCTGTGGTGTTCTGCAGGATTGCATAAAGGTGCTTCACACTATGTAATGACGTAGTCCTGATGTAATCCCTGACTAGCTCCATATCGGTGGAAGACCAACAGGTTCTTATGAGGCACTACAGTTGAACTGGTTAAGCACTGGCACCAGCCCCAGAATCAAACTAGCACTGGCTCTTATTTTGGTGGAAATGAGCCCAATGAGGATCAAACCGGAGCACTCATTGACCCTTTTATCCTTCTATCCCTTTTGAGTGCTTTTCGGCGATGACACCCAAAGTTACAGTTTGGCTGGTGCAGAACCCTTCTTTACACCTATGCCACCCTGTCGGACCCATAACGGCGCGCACACACATCCGGGGTGGGGGTGGGATGGGGGTCTTTCCCGGCTATGTTTGAAAACAGTCCAATGATGCTTCAGTTTGCAAAACTGATAAAAGTTAAGCTGTAAAATTTTGTAATGTTAAGCCACGTTATAAAATCAGACTAATGTATAAATTTAGTAATGGTAAGTCACGTGGTTCTCAGCAACACCGGCTCGCAGGAAGGAAAAAAATGCCAAAGATGTACAAAAAACTTTAACACCCTCTCCCATGAATGGTTAAGTGAACTCACATGTTACGACATGCAACGTTTACGCATTTACACATATTAACGAGTCAGATTAACTTTTTGTTCTTCACTAAAATGACTTTGTATAAATATACCAAATCATTAAAACACCAAAAAAAAAACAACACAAAAAGTGTAAGCACTTATTCCCATCTTGATCCAATAAAAAGGTAAATAAAAACACATGTTTAACAAGGGTATAATATTCAATAATTAACAAAAGATCATTAAAAATTAATAACACATAAAAGGATTGGACTCTCGATTATTAAAACTTTGAAATAAGTATTTTTCAAGTAAAATTTTGAATGGAGACTTGGTTGTCACTTTCGATATGGCTAGGCAGTTGATTCCAGTGTAATGTACTAGAATAATCAAAAAGATTTATCATCACACTTGACTTGAGGTACACAGAGAGACATGGTACTGGATCTTGTGTGTTGATTTGTTGCAAGTCACAAATGGTTACAAAAAAAAAGATAAATGGGATCTATCCATCCATCTTGTTCCACTTAATCCTTTTCGGGTTGTGGGGGTGCTGGAGCCTATCCCAGCATCTTTGGGTGAGAGGCAGGGTACACCCTGGACAGATCGCCAGTCCATTGCAGGGTCAACACAAAGAGACAGACAACCATTCACTCTTACATTCATACCGAAGGACAATTTAGAATCCCCAGTTTGATGCCAATTAACCTAACTTGATTGGAAATGGCATCTATTATATTTATACAGTATTTTTTGGTAGACAAGAACCCTCCAACCCCTCACCATAAAGCACTCCAAATAAAAATGCTCACAATGTCCATGTATGCAGAACATTAAACATTAGAGGCCTGAGGGCCCAAAGCAGAGTGAACATACAGGTGATCTGATGAAAGATTTTCTTACCAAAGTGAAAGCTTTGATAATTGAAAGAACATTTTTTTATTCACACAAAAGAGACTCAAACCTGAAAAAAATGTACAGACATGAATAGACTCCAGCTGTTCATCTGTGCGTTCTCATGTGGCAACTCAAACTAGAAAACTGAGTGAACATTTTGCACATACTGCATTTCACAAGACTATGGCTTCTCATCAGTGTGAATTCTCATATGAGTTTTTAAATGACCATGTTGATTAAAACTTTGCTCACATGTTTCACAAGAAAATGGCTTCTCACCAGTGTGAATTCTCATGTGAGTTTTCAAATTGCTATGTTGATTAAATCTTTTTCCACATGTTTCACAAGAAAATGGCTTCTCACCAGTGTGAATTCTCATGTGAGTTTTTAAAGAACCACGTCGATTAAAACTTTGCCCACATGTTTCACAAGAAAATGGCTTCTCACCAGTGTGAACCCTCATGTGAGTTTTCAAAGTGCTATGGTTCTTAAATCTTTTTCCACACGTTTCACAAGAAAATGGCTTCTCACATGTATGAATTCTCATATGACTTTTCAAATGATTACTTTGATTAAAACTTTGCCCACATGTTTCACAAGAAAATGGCTTCTCACATGTATGAACTCTCATGTGTGTTTTCCAATTACCATGTTGATTAAAACTTTGCCCACATGTTTCACAAGAAAATGGCTTCTCACCAGTGTGAATTCTCATGTGAGTTTTCAAAGCGCTATGGTACTTAAATCTTTTCCCACACATTTCACAAGAAAATGGCTTCTCGCATGTATGAATTCTCATGTGAGTTTTCAAACGATTACTTTGATTAAACCTTTGCTCACATGTTTCACAAGAAAATGGCTTCTCACATGTATGAACTCTCATGTGTGTTTTCCAATTACCACGTTGATAAAAACTTTGCCCACATGTTTCACAAGAAAATGGCTTCTCACCAGTGTGAATTCTCATGTGAGCTTTCAAAGTGCTATGGTGATTAAATCTTTTTTTACATGTTTCACAAGAAAATGGCTTCTCACATGTATGGATTCTCATGTGAGTTTTCCAATTACCACGTTGATAAAAACTTTGCCCACATGTTTCACAAGAAAATGGCTTCTCACCAGTGTGAATTCTCAAGTGAGTTTTCAAAGCACCACGGTCACTAAATCGTTTTCCACATGTTTCACAAGAAAATGGCTTCTCACCAGTATGAACTTTCATGTGAGTTTTCAATTGTTGACTTTGATTAAAATTTTGCCCACATGTTTCACAAGAAAATGGCTTTTCACCAGTGTGAATTCTCATATGAGCTTTTAAATGACCATGTTGATTAAAACTCTGCCCACATGTTTCACAAAAAAATGGCTTCTCACCAGTGTGAATTCTCATGTGAGTTTTCAAAGCGCAATGGTGTTTAAATCTTTTTCTACATGTTTCACAAGAAAATGGCTTCTCACATGTATGAATTCTCATGTGACTTTTCAAATGATCATTTCGATTAAAACTTTGCCCACATGTTTCACATGAAAATGGCTTCTCATCAGTGTGAATTATCATGTGAGTTTTTAAAGTACCACGACGATTAAAACTTTGCCCACATGTTTCACAAGAAAATGGCCTTTCACCAGTGTGAATTCTCATATGAGTATTTAAAGCACCAGGTCGATTAAAACTTTGCCCACATGTCTCACAAGAAAATGGCTTTTCACCAGTGTGAATTTTCATTTGAGTTTTCAAAGCGCTAGGGGGATTAAATCCTTTCTCCCATGTTTCACACTGATTCTCTGACATGGAGGAGTTGCCTATATTGTTACAGTCACTTCTTTTTCTGTGAAGTTTCTTCTTTAGTCTTGCTTCTTCATGTTTATTTGATCCTGTGTTTACATTCGTACCTGCTCCCTGGTGTTGGCTCTCAGTGTCAGGAAAGCTGTGAGAGAGGAGGTGTTCACTGTTTAGTTCAGTTTCACTGTTGTCATTGTCCTCATCAGTAGGAGTCACCATGAAGGGATCAGTCTCTTGTTTCAGTCCAAAGTATTCTTTCTCCTGACTGGTACAGAGTTCTTCTTCTTCTTCTGCTTCCTCTTTAACCTGTGCAGCATCTTGTTCCTCCTGGTCCAGATTGGAGTTCCTCTCGAGGCCACAAAGCTGCTGGACAGTGAGAACCTCCTCCTCCTTACAGTGATGTAGCTGTGGAGCGTCTGGAGGGATGAAGAGGCAGAAGAACAATGAAAAAACAGCACTCAGAGTGTGTTGTACTTTCAACTTTTGAACAGGGTTCTGCTGTGTGAACATGTCAATCACATGTTTTAAATGAAATTGTAACTGTTCAAATGTAAAAAGTATTTGAATGCAGCAGTGTGACAAACTTTTTAGTTTGGACCAGGGATGAAAACAGTTACCAGTTTCTACTGGTACCACAGGGAAATCCTCTTCATTTAGTGTTGACTGCACATTCACAGTAAGTACATTATATTAAATGTGACACAAATCTCTGGTTTGGATCCAACATGAATCACACTAATGTGTTCAGTCAGACAGTTTTACATACAGTGGGGTAAAAAAGTATTTAGTCAGCCACCAATTGTGCAAGTTCTCCCACTTAAAAGATGAGAGAGGTCTCCAATTTTCATCATAGGTATACCTCAACTATGACAGACAAAATGAGAAAAAAAATCCAGAAAATCACATTGAAGGATTTTTAATGAATTAATTGGTTAATTCCTCGGTCAAATAAGTATTTGGTCAATAACAAAAGTTCATCTCAATATTTTGTTATATACCCTTTGTTGGCAATGACAGAGGTCAAACGTTTTCTGTAAGTCTTCACAAGGTTTTCACACACTGTTGCTGGTATTTTGGCCCATTCCTCCATGCAGATCTCCTCTAGAGCAGTGATGTTTTGGGGCTGTCACTGGGCAACACGGATTTTCAACTCCCTCCAAAGATTTTCTATGGGGTTGAGCTCTGGAGACTGGCTAGGCCACTCCAGGACCTTGAAATGCTTCTTACGAAGCCACTCTTTCGTAACCCGGGCGGTGTGTTTGGGGTCATTGTCATGCTGAAAGACCCAGCCACGTTTCATCTTCAATGCCCTTGCTGATGGAAGGAGGTTTTCACTCAAAATTTCACGATACATGGCCCCATTCATTCTTTCCTTTACACGGATCAGTCGTCCTGGTCCCTTTGCAGAAAAACAGCCCCAAAGCATGATGTTTCCACCCCCATGCTTCACAGTAGGTATGGTGTTCTTTCTCCTCCAAATACGACAACTTGAGTTTTTACAATAAAGTTCTATTTTGGTTTCATCTGACCATATGACATTCTCCCAATCCTCTTCTGGATCATCCAAATGCTCTCTAGCAAACTTCAGACAGGCCTGGACGTGTAATGGCTTAAGCAGGGGGACACATCTGGCACTGCAGGATTTGAGTCCCTGGTGGCGTAGTGTGTTACTGATGGTAGCCTTTGTTACTTTGGTCCCAGCTCTCTGCAGGTCATTCACTAGGTCCCCCCGTGTGGTTCTGGGATTTTTGCTCACTGTTCTCGTGATCATTTTGACCCCATGGGGTGAGATCTTGCGTGGAGCCCCAGATCGAGGGAGATTATCAGTGGTCTTGTATGTTTTCCATTTTGTAATAATTGCTCCCACAGTTAATTTCTTCACACCAAGCTGCTTACCTATTGCAGATTCAGTCTTCTCAGCCTGGTGCAGGTCTACAATTTTGTTTCTGGTGTCCTTTGACAGCTCTTTGGTCTTGGCCATAGTGGACTTTGGAGTCTGACTGTTTGAGGTTGTGGACAGGTGTCTTTTATACTGATAACGAGTTCAAACAGGTGCCATTAATACAGGTAACGAGTGGAGGACAGAGGAGCCTCTTAAAGAAGAAGTTACAGGTCTGTGAGCGCCAGAAATCTTGCTTGTTTGTAGGTGACCAAATACTTATTTTACTGAGGAATTTACCAATTAATTCATTAAAAATCCTTCAATGTGATTTTCTGGATTTTTTTTTTCTCATTTTGTCTCTCATAGTTGAGGTATACCTATGATGAAAATTGGAGACCTCTCTCATCTTTTAAGTGGGAGAACTTTCACAATTGGTGGCTGACTAAATACTTTTTTGCCCCACTGTACCTATTCTGTGTCACTTTATCAAGCAGTCTGTGTTGACAGTCCATCATTCTTTGAACCGCTTTAGAAAAAAGTCAACATTAATAAAACTCCCTCAAGTAAATTGGCCAATCCTTTTTTTTCCCAACACTTGTATGTCACAAGTATATGTGGTTGTTCTCACATATTTGTGTTCTGAAAGGAGTAACACAGGTAAAGTTTTGCAAACAGTAATTATCCAAAAGATAAAAATATAAGTATAATTGTCAAGATAATAGTCTTTAATAAATACTCAAAAATTCTAAATATAGAAATGCTGTGATCAATCCGTCAACATAACATACAGTATACGTATGTATTTTTATTTTATTTAAACTTTGTTTTAACAGGGATAACAGTGTGAAGAGTGTTCAAGGAGGTAAAGAGGGAGTCGGACAGAATCATGAGCTTGAAGCTAGAAGTCAAAGGTGTGATGTTGAATATTGTCAGTGCGTATGCCACACAAGTTGGATGTCAGGTAGAAGAGAAAGAAGAATTCTGGAATAAGTTGGATGAAGTGGTAGAGAGTGTTCCCAGGGGGGAGAGAGTGGTGATTGGAGCGGACTTTAATGGACATGTAGGTGAAGGGACCAGAGGTGATGAGGAGGTTCTGGGTAGGTATGGTCTTAATGAGAGAAATGTTGAAGGACAGATGGTTGTGGATTTTGCTAAAAGGATTGATATGGCTGTGGTGAATACATACTTCAAGAAGAGAGAAGAACATAGGGTGACTTACAAGAGTGGAGGAAGGTGCACACAGGTGGACTACATCTTACGCAGAAGGAGAAATCTGAAAGAGATAGGAGAGTGCAAGGTGGTGGCAGGGGAGAATGTAGCTAGACAGCACCGGATGGTAATCTGTAGAATGATTTTGCAAAGCAAGAAGAAGAAAACAGTGAAGGCAGTGCTAAAGATTAAGTGGAGGAAGTTACAGAAGGAAGAAGGTTGCAGAGAGTTCAGGAAGGAGTTGATACAAGCTCTGGGTAGTAGGGAAGAATTACCAGATGACTAGGAAAGTACAGCAAAAGTATTGAGGGAAACAGGGAGAAAGGTATGTAGTGTATCCAGTGGACAGAGGAAGGAAGACAAGGAGACTTGGTGGTGGAATGAGGAGGTACAGGAAAGTACTCAAAGGAAGAGGTTAGCAAATAAGAAGTGGGATAGTCAGGGAGATGAAGAAAGTAGACAGGAGTATTTGGAATCTAGGCACATGGCAAAGGCAAAGGAAAAGGTATATAGTGAGTTGTATGAGAGACTAAACACTAAGGAAGGAGAAAAATAGTTCTATCAATTGGCTAGACAGAGAGATCGAGTTGGAAAGGATGTAAAGGTTAGGTTGATGAAGGACAGAAATGGTAATGTACTAACAAATGACAAGAGTGTGTTCAGAAGGCGGAAGGAGTGCTTTGAAGAGCTGATGAAGAAAGAAAATGAGAGAGAGAGGAGGGTGGATGAAGGAAAGACGGTCAACAAGGAAGTCCCGAGGATGAGCAAGGCAGAAGTGAGGGCAGCTTTGAAGAGGATGAAGAATGGATAGACGGTTGGTGCAGATGGCATACCTGTGGAGGTATGGAGATGTTTAGGAGAGATGGCAGTGGACTTTTTAACCAGATTGTTTAACCCCTTGTACTCTGGTCAATTTCCCTAAAAACACCAAAAAATAACATACCCAAAGTAAATCAAAAGCTGTCCTTCAACCCTGTGCAGCATCTTCATGGGGTTGGTCTCATTTAAAAGAAAACATTTTGAGTCAATCTCTCTAAGTGCTCCGGCCACTGAGTAACCATCAGGACGGACATTGCCCGGTACGCCGCAGTCACGGTGCGCCGCGGTTACGGTGCGCCACGGTTACGGTGCGCCGCGGTCTACTACGCACAGTTGTACTAAAATATCTGCAATAATATCTGCAATCCGCTACAGAAGAGTAGGGGGGGGGGGGGGCGTTCATGGTCCGGACGCGGCACACGAACCGGACTCCGTGCGCCGCGGTCTACTACACACAGTTGTAATTTACCGATCGGTCAAAAGTCATTTTTGATTACAATTTTCAGGGATAAAGAATAATTTAGCTTATAACACTTACCTGTCCACAACAGCAGTGTCACTGGCGAACTTCTCTTCCTCATTGTCAGACGAACATGACGCTGGTCCGCTTGTTACAGACTCGTGGTTCTGGTCACGCGACCCGGTCAAACCATAATTCCATTATTGCGGTTTTGTGCTTCCATGATTGCGGTTTTGGCGAATGATTTTTCAAAACAAATAAGAACAGTAGTAAGAAAAAAAGACTGGCGAATGCGTGTGTGTCACCCAGCGGCTAAAAACAAAACAGATTTTGCAAGGGAGGCACGCTTTCGAACTACTGTGCTTCAATTGGCTCGCTGTATTCGCAGCCGTTGGTAGGCGGGTCCTTCTTGCTAGGTTTTCAGTCATTGGTTCTTCAAGGTTTCAGAAACCCAATTCAAGGCTCTTATTAGTTGAATGAGAGGTCAATCACATCTAAACCAATCAAAGTACTCCTTTGGCTTTCTGTTCGCGGCTGTATCTGTAGTGGAAGAACGGAAATGCAGCTTTTTTTTTTTTCAGTGCCTCCTAGGACGCATAGTGTGCGTCCTAGGACGCCCTCGTGCGCCCTAGGACGCAGAGACGTGTCCGCCCGCGGTACACTGAAGTGCAAGAGGTTAACACAATCTTGGAGAGTGAGAGGATGCCTGAGGAGTGGAGAAGAAGTGTTTTGATACCAATTTTCAAGAACAACGGTGCTGTAGTAACTACAGATGCATAAAGTTGATCAGCCACACTATGAAGATATGGGAAAGAGTTGTTGAAGCCAGGTTAAGAGGAGAGGTGACAATCAGTAAGCAGCAGTACGGTTTCATGCCAAAAAAGAGTACTACAGATGCAATGTTTGCTTTAAGAGTGTTGATGGAGAAGTACATGGAAGGTCAGAACGAGTTGCACTGTGTCTTTGTGGATCTAGAGAAAGCATATAGAGTGCCAAGAGAGGAAGTGTGGTACTGTATGAGAAAGTCAGGAGTGGCAGAGATGTATGTGAGGGTGGTGCAGGACATGTATGAGGACAGCAAGATGGTGGTGAGGTGTGCTGCAGGAGTAACGGATGGATTCAAGGTGGGGGTGGGATTATATCAGGGATCGGCTCTGAGCCCCTTCTTGTTTGCCATGGTGATGGACAGGCTGACAGATGAGGTCAGGCAGGAGTCTCCATGGACCATGATGTTTGCAGATGACATTGTGATCTGTAGTGAGAACAGAGAATGGGCATTGACATCATGCTGCACTGCATTCTAGGCTGTTGTTGCCATCATCATGGTCTGGTTTCTTTGTTTACCTGTAGTCTTGGCAACGGCTAACGTGAACAGACATACAGTACGTGCAACAGAACGGAACATACAGAAAATTCAAATTCCTTATTCAGAGAAGCTGAATAAGGAAGCAAAGGAGCACCACCTCTAAAAAATTTAAGAAATAAACAGGATTGATCAATATAAGCACAAGAAATGGACCACGGATCTCGACCAACTGCCTTGAGTCACGCTGTCAGATGTGTTTGCCTACTTGGTTTGTGGGGTGAGTGCAGAAACCCATGAACAATTTAAAAACTATAAATCATTTGAGGTTCATGTTCAATTAACCAATGGATGGGTCCAGCCGCCTCAAAGGGCCTATATCATGCTATTTTAAGCCTTTCAGAGTAAACTATATGCATGTATGTGATAGTATATTACCTTTGGTACACTGGAGAATGAATTTCTTATGAAATATGAGTTATTTTCGCGAGCTACTTTTCCAACCCGGAAGTAAGATGCATCGATCTCTGAGGCTCCGCCTCTCCTTCTTGTGGCTGCCACCCATTTCATGACATAACCCCTGAGCCAGCTGCTGCAGCGTGTCACTGGGTTCCGCCCACGAAAACAACATCTACAGTAAACTTTAGAAAAGATGGATGAGCATGTTGTGGAGCCTTACACTCTTGACCCAGAGTCCGATGGGGAATTTGAGGTGCACGAGATACCACAGCGACCTCGAAGACGTTTACAGGAAGTGAAAGAGTTTTGCCGATCACCGCTCTGTTAGCTGCGCGGAGAAAGTGGGTGTGTGCGTTAGCCTGGGGGCAGTGCTGGCAGCACAGGCACTTCCTTGAGTGGGCAGCTCACCCACGTTCATACGTATGAACGTGGGGACCCAATCATTATCAGGGACAGGGCAGAGCAGCAGCTCAGAGAGCAGGGTTGAGGAGGAATACTCAGAGATGCGTGAATGGAGCAAAATACCACTTTGTGGTGTTTCTGGTGAGGAATTAACATTATAACATGCTTAAAAGCTCAAAAAAGTCGATTTTGCACAATATAGGCCCTTCAAATATTCTGGGTGAACGACCAGAAAATCATCATTTAACAAAAAGGTAAGAAGTCATTGTTTCTACAAAGTCAAAATACGTTGAGATTAATGTCTAGCTAGCCAAAAATTATTTTTAACATATGAGTAACACTCTTTGAACCCATGTGTGACTTACTGAACAAGTTTCTAACTTACAGCTACTGTATAATGGCGTATTTGCAGCGTTGGTTCACAGGTAAAACCCGTACAGAGCTCTGCTGTTTCCTGCAGCTATACACACACACAGAGAACTAAACACACATACTTGTTTGTATAATGGGACCTGTTGGGGATGTGTCTGAGCATTTTCAAGCTACAGGATAAAATTTTTTTATCTTTTACTGCAGTCTGTAACATCAGCTGTCCAGTGCTGTTCTGATAAATATGCCAAAATGTCAGAACACTGGAGGAGGTGGATCCAATCAGCTGATTGTGCTGGCACACCGAAAAAAAATATCAGAATAATTAGCTGCTATAAAAACATCCTAAATCAGGACAGTGTTGTTTTTATAGTCACCTGAAAGAGGAGAATCTGCTTAATTTAATGATACCAAACACTCTATGGATTTCAGTCCCCAGCTGATATTAAATACATGCGTAATGAAGGCAACGAGTAATCACAACTTCAAGAAAAAAATCAGCAACACCAAAAAGCTCCATAAAAAAAAAAAAACTGCTCCAGATTAGCAAGAGAAATTCGGAATAGCAGTGATGATGTGGGGAAATTATTTGATTTTGCCCTGTGTGTTTTTACACATTATTGAGAGATGACAGAGAGCCATGGCTGAGGGGCAGCCAAAGGCACGGCGCGCAATACAGCTGCTCTGGAGAGGGGACATCTTTCTGCACTTCTAAATATTTTTTAAATCATAACTTACCTTTGTGAAAATGCTGTGAACACACGACCATGTGTGCAGGAATATTGTCGAAGCTGATGTCTTTCCGTCTGACTGCTGCAATCCATTTCATCTGATGCCTCTTTTTTTTTTTTTTAGCTCTGAGACCCGATTCTCTATACAGTACTTTTCTTCCAAGTCGGGAAGTTAAAAAAAAAAAATAAAAATTGTACGTCGTTATCAGTCTTTTTCCACGCCAATCTTGAGAGCAGTTGTTGCATTTGATAATGCAGCAAAACTTCCCCATTCTAATGTCGCGTGGTATTCAGAGGAATAATAATGTGATTAAAAGACCACATAGGAAATAAGTGTTTTCACTTTCTTGTGTCCCAAACATTTCCAAACAACCCGACTCTGAGAAGACCATACCCCGGCATGACAGGGGCTGGGGTTTCTTGCATCCCCCTCATGGATTGTCACCTTATCATGGTGGGGGTTTGCGTGCCCTAGTGATTCCAGGAGCTATGTTGTCCGGGGCAATGTGCTACTGGTAGGGTCACCCAAGACAAACTGGTCCTGGGTGAAGGGCCAGACGAAGAATGATCCAACAGACTCTCATGATGAATGCTAGAACAAGGATTCAGTGTACCCCACCCAGTATGGGGTTACTGGGGCCCCACCCTTGAGCCAAGCCTGGGGGAGGGCCTCGATGGCTAGCACCTGGTGGCCAGATTTCCACCCACGGGACCCAGGCGGGATCAGCCCGAAGGAGTTACATGGGCCCGCCCTCCAGTGGGTTCACCACCTGCAGGAGGAACCATGGGGGTCTGGTGCTATGTGGATCAGGTGGCGGTCAAAGGCGGAGACCTTGGTGGTCTGATCCCAAGCTTCCTAAACTGGCTTTTGGGACGTGGAATGTCACCTCTCTGGTAGGGAAGGAGCCTGAGCTGGTGCATGAGGTTGAGAGATACTGGCTAGATATAGTCGGCCTCACATCAACACACATCTCTGGTTCTGGAACCAGTCTCCTGAAGAGGGGCTGGAGCTTGGCCTACTCTGGAGTTGCCCCAGGCGAGAGGCGACGAGCAGAGGTGGGTATTCTTGTACCTTGCTGCCTCTATATTGGAGTTTTCCCCACTGGATGAAAGGGTTGTTTCCCTGCGCCTTCAGGTTGGGAAATGGGTCCTGACCATCGTTTGTGCCTATGCACCAAATGATGGTTCAGAGTACCCACCTTTTTTGGAGTCTGTGACTGGGGTGCTGGAGAGTGCTCCTCTTGGAGACGCCATTGTCCTACTGTGGGCCTTCAATGCACACGTGGGCAACGACAGTGAAACCTGGAGGGGGGTGATTAGGAGGAACGGCCTGCCCGATCTGAACCCGAGTGGTGTTCAGTTATTAGACTTCTGAGGGGCGGCTGTGGCGCAGGTATAGTGTGACTGACTACTGATTGGAGGGTCAGGGGTTTGATTTCCGCTCTGTCTGCAGTCTGCATGTTGAAGTGTCCTTGAGCAAGACAATGAACCCCCAGTTGCTCCTGATGGGTCAGGCCAGCGCCGGTGTATGGCAGCTATGCTGCCATCACTGTGTGAATAGGTGGATAGCAGGATCTGTAAAGCGCTTTGTCATCTAGAGATGAGAAAAAAAGTGCTATGTAAGTGAATTCCATTTACCATTTACCATTCTGTGCTAACCACAGTTTGTCCATAACGAACACCATGTTCCAGCATAAGGGTGTCCATGTGTACACCTGGCACCAGGACACCCTAGGTCGCAGGTCGATGATCAATTTTGTTATTGTGTCATAAGACCTGCAACTGTATGTCTTGGACACTCGGGTAAAGAGAGGTGCAGAGCTGTCAACTGATCACCACCTGGTGGTGAGTTAGATCCAATGGCAGTGGAGGATGTCATTCAGACCTGGTAGACCCAAATGTATAGTGAGGGTGTGCTGGGAACGTCTGGCTGAGGACCCTGTCCGGGAGGTCTTCAACTCCCACCTCCGAAAGAACTTCAACCACATTCCGAGGGAGTCTGGAGACATGGAGTCTGAATGGGCCATGTTCTCCAGCTCTATTGTTGAAGCAGCTGCCCAAAGCTGTGGCTGCAAAGATCATCAGGGCATCCCGTGGTGGCAACCCCCGAACAAAGTGGTGGACACCAGTGGTGGGGGTGGGGGGGGGCCATTAAGCTGAAGAAGGAGTCCTATCAAGCTTGGTTTGCTTGTGGGACTCCCGAAGCAGCTGAGGTGTACCAGCAGGCCAAATGGAGTGCAGCTCGGGTGGTTGCTGAAGCAAAAACTTGGGTATGTGAGGAGTAAGGAGTTTGGTGAGGCCATGTAACAAGACTTTCGGTCGGCCTCGAAGAGATTCTGGCTAACTGTCTGGCGGCTCAGGAGGGGGAAGCAGCTCCCTGTCCACACTGTGTATGGTGTGGATGGGGCACTGCTGGCTTCGACTGGGGATGTCATCGGGCGGTGGAAGGAATACTTTGAGGATCTCCTCAATTCCACTGACACGCCTTCCACAGAGGAAGCAGGGCTTGTGGACGAGGGGAACGACTCACCTATCACAGGGGCTGAGGTCGCCAAGGTGGTTAAAAATCTCTTTGGTGGCCGGGCCCTGGTGCTGGACAAGATTTGCCCTGAGTACCTCAAGGCCCTGGATGTTGTAGGGCTGTCATGGCTGACATGCCTCTGCAATATTGCGTGGAAGTCGAGGGCAGTGCCTTTGGCATGGCAAACCGAGGTGGTGGTTCTTTTCAAAAAAGGGGGACCGGAGGGTGTGCTCCAACTTTAGAGGGATCACACTCCTCAGCCTCCCTGGGAAGGTCTATGCCAAGGTACTGGAGAGGAGAGTATGGCGGTTGGTTAAACCTCGGATTCAGGAGGAGCAATGTGGTTTTCGTCCTGGCCGTAGCACATTGGACCAACTCTTTACCCTCTCGAGAATCCTCGAGGGTTTGTGGAAGTTTGTCCAGCCAGTTTACATGTGTTTTGTGGACTTGGAGAAGGCATTCGACCACATCCCTCGTGGTTTTTGTGGGGGGTGCTTTGGGAGTATGGGGTATCAGGCTTGTTGTTACGAGCTATTCGGTCTCTGTATGACTGTTGTGAGAGTTTGGTTTGTATTGCCAACACTCGGTCAGACTCATTCCCAGTGAGAGTTGGGCTCCGCTAGGGCTGCCCTTTGTCACCGATCCTGTTCATAATTTTTATGGACAGGATTTCTAGGCACAGTCAAGGAACGGAGGGTGTCATGCTTGGTGACCACAGGATCTCATCTCTGTTGTTTGCAGATGATGTTGTCCTGCTGGTTTCATCCAGCAATGGCCTACAGGTCTTACTGGGACCGTTTGCCGCTGAGTGTGAAGTGGCTAGGATGAGAAGCAGTACCTCCAAGTCTGAGTCCATGGTCCTCAGCCTGAAAAAGGCAGATTGTCCTCTCCGGGTTGGGAACAGGCTCCTGCTCCAAGTGGAGGAGTTTAAGTATCTTGGGGTCTTATTCATGAGTGAGGGGAGAATGGAGCGAGAGATTGACAGACGGATCGGATCAGCATCTGCAGTGATGCGGACATTGTACCGGTCTGTTGTAGTGAAGAGGGAGCTAAGCTCTAAGGCAAAGCTGTCGATTTACCAGTCAATCTACGTTCCTACCCTCACCTATGGTCACAAGCTTTGGGTAATGACTGAAAGAATGAGATCGCGGATACAAGCGGCTGAAATAAGCTTTCTTCGTAGGATTGCTGGACTCACCCTCAGAGATAGGGTGAGGAGCTCAGTCATCCGGGAGAGGCTCAGAGTAGAACCGCTGCTCCTCCACATTGAAAGGAGCCAGTTGAGGTGGTATGGGCATCTGATCAGGATGCCTCCTGGACGCCTCCCACTTGAGGTGTTTCGGGCACGTCCCACTGGGAGGAGACCCCAGGGCAGACCAGAACTCGCTGAAGAGACTATGTCTCCCAGCTGGCCTGGAAACGCCTTGGTATCCTCTCTGAAGAGCTGGAGCAGGTGGCTGGGGAGAGGGAAGTCTGGGATTCTCTGCTTGAACTGCTGCCTCCGCGACCTGGACCTCCGGAAAAGTGGTAGAAGATGGATGAATGGATGGATATTAAAAACTATTATGTTGACAATTATATTTCTTTATCATTTGGATGATTATTGTTTGCAAAACATTATTACTCAGGGGTGGGGGTGGGATGCAAGGAGACCCTATCTGCCTCCTGGACTATAGCTGATTGCAGGTAGCAGATTTAATTTTCACATGTGCAGGCTGGATTTTAAGTTTACGCTCGAAGTCAGAGAAGTTAGGATTCTAGAATTTACTCCTGGATACCGACAATAAAAACATTCCCAGCATGCATCACTGTACAGACGATTAAACCTTTCCCACATCAGCTTTATTAATTGTGACCATCTAGACAGTGTCATAAGTAGGTTTTTGTTTCTTCAGCTGTGTTTTTTTTTTTTTTTTAGAGAAACTTTTCTCACAATGGGTTTTTGTTCTTGGAGTGTTTACCTTCATGGTGACCTCTTGTTTTCAGTTGTCTCTTCTTTGGTTTGGGTTCTTTTTCTTTAGTTCCTGAGTCTACATGTCTATTTCCTTCCTCATCTTGACTCTCAGTTCCAGCAGAATGGTGAGAGAGCAGCTGCTCCCCATTTGGTTCTGCTTCAATCTGCTGGTTTTCCTCAGAAATAAAAGCCATCGTGAAGGTATCAGCCTCCAGCTTCACTACCAGCTGTTCTCCATCCTGACTGATGCAGAGTTCCTCCTGTTCCTCTTTAACCTGTGGAGATTCTGGGGCATCCCATTCCTCTTTCATCTGTGCTGGTTCTAGTTCCTCCCGTTCCAAACCTGAGTTCTCCTGTTGGTTCCAGAGCTGCTGGTCAGGAGAAAATGCATTCTCACAGACATGTTGCTCTGGGAAGTCTAGAGAGAAAACAGATAAAAGAAATCATTCACTAATGGGATTAAAGCAGAACTCAGTTCTAAGGAAATAAATGTCCACCTCTGTGGACTGGGCCACAAATGCGCCATACGCATCTGACAACTGACAAGTGAATAGACTGTCAAAATATGACCTTAAATGTGTTTGTTCACTTCATATAAATAACTCTAAAATTCTAACATCTACAACATAAAGACCCTGACAAGTGAATTAGTAAATGTGTTTTGAGTCTACCAGACCAAACAAAAACGTGTTATCAACTGTCCAGCCAAATTTGAGTGTTTAAAAGAATCCCCAATTATGTAAAACCAGCTTTAAAAAGCTTGAAAAATCAGTCAGCCCTCTCTGCTCTGAGATGGTGGGGGCGTGTCTGCAGCAGAGACATTAGATTATTGTAATTCTTTATTATCAGGCTGTCCTAAAACATCTTTAAAAAGTCTTCAGCTGATCCAAAATGCTGCAGCAAGAGTTTTAACAGATACTAGAAAGAGAGATCATATCTCTCCGGTTCTGGCCTCCCTTCACTGGCTTCCCATAGAGTTTAGAATTAAGTTTAAAATCCTTCTTACTTGCAAAGCTCTAAACAATCAGGCTCCTTTTTATTTAAAAGATCTGATACTACCGTATTATCCTAACAGAGCACTACGCTCCCAAAATGCAGGATTACTTGTAATACCTAGAATCTCCAAAAGTACAATGAGAGGCAGAGCCTTCAGTTATCAAGTTCCTCTCCTGTGGAACCAGCTGCCAATCTGGATTCGGGAGTCAGACTCGATCTCTGTTTTAAAGAATAGGGCTAAAACCTACCTTTTTGATATAGCCTACAATTAGGGAGGGATCATGTGTTTCTGAACCCTCCCTTAGTTATGCTGCTAATAGGTTTAGTCAGCCGGGGGACCTCCAATAATGCACTGGGCCTCACTCCTTTCTTCACTCTCAATGAAATATTTTTTTTTGCTGGTCATTAACATCTGTTTGTTCTCTCCCACAGATTGAGTCCCCATCGTGCTGTTTGCTCTCTACATGTCTGTTCTTTTCATCTTCTCTATCCCCTCACCCCCCAGCCAGTCGCAGCGGATGACTGCCCCTCCCTGAGCCTGGTTCTGCTGGAGGTTTCTTCCTGTTAAAAGGGAGTTTTTCCTCTCCACCGTCGCCAAGTGCTTGCTCACAGGGGATCGCCTGATTGCTGGGGTCTTTCTGCAACTGTGGGGGTTCCCCCTACAGTTGATAGTGCTATGAGATGACTGTTGTTGTGAAATGGCGCTATATAAATAAAGTTGAATTGAATTGAGTAGCCACACTTGAATATATTGTACCTCCATTTTTCTTTTCTTATGTTATCTGTCTGCATGTCTCTCCCATTTGTCAGCGGCAAAGTAAAATTGCTATAATAATCCCTGATGTTGTCTTGTAGACATGGGGGTCACTCAAAATTATAAGCTACAATGTTAAAGGCCTCCACAGCCCTGTAAAGAGGAATAAGGTCCTTAATAAGCTGAAAAAGTACATGTGTCATATAACATTTCTTCAGGAAACCCAATTATCAGATGCTGAGCATGATCAACTAAAGAAATCCTGGGCAGATAAAGTATTTTACTCCTCACATCAATCTGGTAAAAAGAGGGGAGTCTCCATATTAGTTCACAGACAAGTTAACATCATTGTAGACAATATCAAAAAGACTTAGAAGGTAGATTTATCATGGTTAATGGCTTCATTGATGGAATTCAGATATCTCTTATGAATATATACAATACCGTTCAAAAGTTTGGGATCACCTCAGACAATTTTGTGTTTTCCATGAAAAGTCACACTTTTATTTACCACCATGAGTTGTAAAATGAATAGAAAACATAGTCAAGACATTGACAAGGTTAGAAATAACGATTACCTCCGCCAGGCCGCAGGCCGCAGGAGGTAATGTTTTTGCTGGGGTTTGTTTGTCTGTCTGTCTGTCTGTCTGTCTGTCTGTCTGTTGGTTAGCAAGATAACTCAAAAAGTTTTGGACGGATTTCGATGAAACTTTCAGGCGTTGTTGGAAATGGTACAAGGAAGAACTGATTAAATTTTGGGGATGATCCGGATCACCGTCTGGATCCAGGAATTTTTTTAAAGGATTCTTTAACATTGTGACATAGGGCCATTTTCAACATGCGTGCAGGCACAATGGAGGGCGCTGGTCGTCGTGTCTGACGAACACGAACTCCGCGTTCTTCAAAGTTTTAGGCACAAAAGCACGTGGAAAACAGTGGTGGGCCGGGCCCGGCAGCGTGCCTGTGTTTCCGCTACGCTGCAAAAGCTGAGACGGGCAGCTGTCCGGCGCCGGATTATTTGGCAGAAATTCCCCGGGCAGCCATAGGGGCTGCGCAAAAACAAGTTCTCTGCTGGGGAAGCTTCCAAATCCTCTTTTGGCACGGAGCACAACCCCAATAAAACCCACGCCAACCTGTCTACCCAATTTGCATCCGTCAGTGAACCCCTGAGTGCTGCTTTCAGTGATCTATGAAAACGCTTGCATAACCCATTGGCCTGTGGGTTGTACGCGGTTGTGCGATGAATTGCAACGCCCGCAACCTGGGAGTTTGGAGATGGAGGAGATGGACACAACAGCAACACTTGAGTTTATTACCTCCGCCAAGGAGGTAATGCTTTTACTGGCATCTGTCTGTTTGTCTGTCTGTTTCACCAGAGGTGGTTCTTGGCCTAGAGAGGAACCCATTACATTTTGGGGATGATCTGGGAATGCATACCTCAGCCAAGGCTCTTCTCGCAGTGTGTCAGCCACAAAACTCCAAAACTAATGGACAGACTTGGATGCAATTTTCACCACAAGTGGCGATAGGCCTACACACAAGCCCATTACATTTTGGAGGTGATCCATGAGAAACGGAAGGAGCCTTGGCGGAGGTATGCGCTCTATGAGTGCTTTTCTAGTTTGTATTTGAAATAATAATTTTTTCCTTCAAATTTTGCTTTCGTCAAAGAATCCTCCATTTGCAGCAATTACAGCATTGCAGACCTAACATGATTGCACAAGGGTTTTCTAATCATCCATTAACCTTCTAATTAGCCTTCTGATGCAATGAGCAAACACACTGTACCATTAGAACACTGGAGTGATAGTTGCTGGAAATGGGCCTCTATACACCTATGTAGATATTGCACCAAAAACCAGACATTTGCAGCTAGAATAGTCATTTACCACATTAACAATGTATAGAGTGTATTTCTGAATAGTTTAAAGTTATCTTCATTGAAAAAAAGTGCTTTTCTTTCTAAAATAAGGAAATTTCTAAGTGACCCCTAAGTGACCTCTAAGTGATTTCTAAGTTAATGTGTGGAACTGTATCTTGTCTGCTAAGTGTGCAATTAGAGGGTTTTTTTTCTATGTGATCACAATCTTGCTCAATTGAGCTCTATTTTGATAACTATGCTTTTTTCTCTCTGCCCAATGTGTCACCCCTCCCCCTCCCCCTCTTTACCCCCACTGTATGAGGCGCCTGTGGCTGCCGTGTCATTAGGGAGCGCTTAACATGAGCGCACCTTAATGATAAGTAAAATTCCATGTATGTGTAAAAACATGCTTGGCAATAAAGTTCATTCTGATTCTGATTCTGACCCCAAACTTTTGAACAGTAGTGTAGGTATGCCCCAAATGAGGACAATCCAGGTTTTATCTTCACAACATTTTTGCTACATGGTACTGTTATTTTGTTACTTGGAGGGGACTTTAATTGTGCCATGGATCCTCGTAAGGCCCAGCACCCACCCGCAAACACCACAATATCTAAAATGAGTAGAGCATTGACACATCTTGCAGGACAGTCCGGTATGGCGGACATAGGGAGATGCAAATTTCCCAAGAGTAAGGACTATACCTTCTATTCACATCGACATGCTTCATATTCTAGAATTGATTTGTTCTTCACCCCAAAATCAGAACTGCACAGGATAGATGATATTAAGATTTTACCAATAACCATTTCTGAGGGAAGGGAAGCTAAACAAGTTGAACTGGAAAATAAAGTGAAACTCCTAGAACAACAACATACACAATCTCCATCCTTAAACTTATCTCGCTCTTTAAAAGAAGCACCAAGAGAGTCAGACAGCCTGCGAACGCAAAAAATTGAGGGCAATTTAAGATTTACTAATCAAAAATTGTTTTTTTTTTTAATTTAAGTTTTTGTAAAGGGTATACAGGTCATTACAGCATTGCATTGTTTACATTTTCATCACATGTTTCCTTATTTTTTGCTATTTGACAACATTGGGAGAATAATTATTACAACACCCCTTTTTTTTTAAAGTGAAAGAAAAAGTGAAATTAAAGAGAATAAAAAAACAAACAAACAAAAGAGCAAAAAACAAAAACAAACAAACAGAAAAATAAAAATAAATAATTAAAAATAAAAGAGCATCTGAGTAGCATTGGAACAAAGAGCGGAGCCATTATTGAAATGGTATTTGTCAAAGATTAGATCTAATGGAAGACACATATGCGATCCAGGGTTGCCAAAAGTTCAAGAACCCATCCATGTCCTGTCTCAGTGCGAATGTCAACTTTTCCATCGAGTAAATGTCTTGGATCACGTTAATCCAATCTTCAGGTGTAGGACAGTCCTTCAACATCCATTTTTTAGTTAGGGCTTTTTTACTTGCCAATATTAAAATAGTGAATAAGTATTTTTCTCCTCGTCTTTCCAGTGAGTCCGGTAGTAAACCCAAATACAAAGTTACAAAAGAAAAGGGAACTGTTATTTTGAATATTTTCACCAATATTGTCTGTACATTGGTCCAATATTGGTGGATAACTGGACATGACCAAAACACATGAAAATGATTTGCAGTCTTTTCACCACACAAGCGCCAACAGTTCAACCCCTTATGGGTAAATTTGTTTTGTGCAGGTGTTCTGAAAAATCTTACCAAATTTTTCCATCCAAATTCTCTCCACTGCAGGGATGAGGTACTTTTCCATTGCTGTTTATTTAGCTTTTCCCATATTTCCAGTTGTAAATTGAAATTCCCCTCTTTTTCCCATCTCTCTTTTATATATGATGTGTTGTCTCCTTTTAAGTCTTGAAGACCTTGGTATATTTTAGAGATGTATCTGATCCCTGGGATCCCTTTATATGCCAATAAGAAGACCTTCAGAACACCTGACTGGGCCCTTTCCAAATCCTCCTTTTTAAGTATATTGTTTATGTGGTGTCTAAGCTGAAAGAACCTGTAAAGGTCTTGATTTATTAGACCTTGTTTTTTCAAATCTTCAAAACTTCTTAAAATTTGCCCCTTAAAAAAATCATAATATTTTATCAGCCCGTTCTCTTTCCACTTTTTAAATCTAGTGTCTGTTTTATTAGGAGTAAAGTCTTGATCACAGGCAATCCATTGCAGAAGTCGATAGGGCTCTTTAGTTTGATTCTCTCTGACTATCTTAAACCAAATTTTTAGCGGGGTCTCTATCCACGGGTTAGTGTTATTCAAAAGTTTAGGTAAGGCATTGTTCCCTATTATCGCCTGTAGGGGGATGTCACTTGTTATTTGGCATTCGATCTCCTTCCATTGTGCAGTGTAGACTGGGTTACATATCTCTATTAAAGTTTTAATTTGTGCGGCTTTAAAATAGTCCCTGATATTTGGCAGCGCAAGCCCACCTTTGTCTTTGTTTAGCTGTAAGGTTCTATATCTGATTCTAGGTCTCTTGCCCTGCCATATGAATCTTGAGATCCTTCTGTCCAGCTCCTGCCATGCTTTTTTGGGAGGTTCTACCGGTATTGTTTGGAAAAGGTATAGAAGACGTGGAAGTATATTCATTTTGACTGCTTCAATTCTTTGTGCAGTACCCAAGAATGGTATCATATTCCATCTTGCTAGGTCAGATTTTATTTTTGCCACCAGTGGATCATAGTTTAGTGTTATAATTTTGTTGAGTTGTTTCGGGATATTGACCCCCAGATATTTCATAGATTCCATCTCCCAGTTAGTTTTGAGTTGCTTAGTGAATAATGATTTGGGTCATAGTTGAATGTTAAAACTTGGGTTTTATGCATGTTTAATTTGTACCCCGATAAATCTCCATACTCTGAAAAAACTGAGATTAGTTCTGGTAAAGAAGTGTCCGGCTGCCCCAGGTATATTAAAATGTCATCAGCAAAGAGTGCTATTTTATGTTCCTTCTGACCAAGTGTAATACCCTGAATTTTTTGATTCTGTCTTATCCATTGGCTCAGAGGTTCTATGAAGATTGCAAAGAGCAGTGGAGACAAGGGGCAGCCCTGACGACATCCTCTTTCCAGCTCAAAAGATGATGATAAATTACCGTTAATCCTTATTTTAGCTGTTGGTTTTTTATATAATGCCTGTATAGTTCTAATGAAGTTGTTATGAAAATTGAAACTGGATAAGATTCTATATAGAAAAGACCAGTCAACCGAATCGAATGCTTTTTCAACATCTAATCCCAATATGACTGCATTTAAGTTATATTTTTTTATATGATGAATATTGTGTAAAATGCGTCTAATGTTGTCTTGTGTCTGTCTTTGTCTTATAAAATCTGTTTGGTCTAAGTGAATTAAGTCTGTCAGTATATTTTCTAACCTTTTGGCAAGGATAGTGGTAAAAAGCTTATAGTCCTGATTTAATACACTGATTGGTCTGTAGTTGGAGCATTCTAGTTTATCCTTTTCAGGTTTAGGTATAACTGCAATGACCCCTTCTCTCCAGGAGGGGGGGATTTCCCCTGTGTGGAGGACATAGTTTAATGTTTTCAGGAGGAGAGGAGATAGTTGCTGTTTAAAGGTTTTGTACCACTCTGCTGTATAGCCATCTGCTCCTGGGGATTTGTTAGCTTTAAGTTTCATAATTGCTTTTTCCAATTCTTTAGGTTGTATTTCTGACAGTAGTGTTTTATTTTGAGACTCCGTAAGTTGGGGAAGGTTTAATGTGTTTAGGAATGCTTCGGATGTGTTTTTATGTTTTTTGAGGGAGTATAAGTTCTTATAGTAGTTCTCGAAGCTTTTAAGAATATCCTGAATTCTGAATTTTATTTCCTTTGATACTGGGTCTCTGATTTTGTAGATTGCTCTTTCTGTTTGTTGTTTCCTCAATTTATAGGCTAGTAATTTTGCCGATTTACTGCCTGCTTCATAGTATTTTTGTTTCAGAAATGTAAGTTTCTTCTGGATTTCTATTGTGTAGATCTCATTTATTTGATTTTTAATTTCCTTAATCTTGAGCGAGTCATTAGAATGAGTGTTGCCTTTGTGTTCTTTTTCTAGGTTCTTAAGTTCTGACTCTAATGTGATTAGTTTTTCTTGTCTCAGTTTCTTTTGGGTTGCCAGTTTTGCAATAATCTTTCCCCTTATTACAGCTTTGCAAGCATCCCACAGTATTAAAGGGGATACTTCTCCATTATCGTTTTCTTCCAAATATCTGAGAATATCTGATTCCAATTCATCTTTCAGTGGTCCTTTCAGGACATTTGAATTCAACCTCCAAGAAAATGTATTATTTGTGTATTTTTAGATACTTAAGTCCATATAGATCGGACTGTGGTCGGAGAGATCCATCAGTCCTATTTTACATGTTTTTACTCTTCCAATGTCTCTATTAAACATAAAAAAATAGTCAATCCTTGAGTAAGATGAATGTGGCGTTGAGTAAAATGTATAATCTTTTACACTGGGGTTGAATTCCCTCCACACATCACAGATTCCCATTTCTTTTAGTAGCATCCAAGTTTTCCTACTTTGAGTGTTATTTTGATGTGGAGAATTACCTGATGCATCCCAGTATGGATTCAGTCTTAGATTGAAGTCTCCACCACATATCACTAAACCTTGGGCTTTAGTTATCATTAGGTCAAATACATTTTTATAAAATTTCCAGTTAGCCCCTGGAGGAGCATATACATTCAGCAGGGTGATATCTTCTCCCTCTAGCTGCCCAATTACCAAACTGTATCTCCCTTCTTTATCTTTGTGTTCTGATTTTTTTTCAAATGTAATTTTGGTTGATATCAATGTCACTACTCCCCTCCTCCTCCCTGACTTATATGAAGATGAAGAGATCATTTTAAACCCTTGTCTATTGAGTTTAGTGTGCTCCACGTCTGCTAGGTGGGTTTCTTGTAAAAATATTATTCCTGCTTTGCCTTTTTTCATTTTGCCTAGAATCTTGGATCTTTTAACTGGATTCAGGATCCCTTTTACATTATATGAGATTATTTTGGTTACACCCTGTTTCTCCATTGTATTGTCTTATTTAGTATAACAGTGTGGTGGCCCTCTTTTATGCTACTCAGAAACTGAAAGAACATTAAGAACATAAAAAACATTAAGAACATAGTGTATAAAACTTTAAAACAAAAAACTGTCAAAAGAACTTCCTGAGCTGAGGTCTTTTTAAAGACCCTGGAAGAGCCTTGATGGAGTGTAGGCTCTGAGGGAAATTCCTCAAACTCTGTTTCGTGTTGAGGGTCCTGTAAGTTGTCCCATGTTTTTAACGTGAATTTCAGATCCCAATCCGAACTTGTAATGATTTTTTTTTTTTTTTTATGCCTACACCCTATGAAATTGTGTGCACCCTCCCACCCCCATCACAGCAAACATTCACGCTAATACAGTATTTGTTAGTGTGGGAGGAACATGTGGATCATTGTCACATTTCTATTTTAACAAGTTTTGGGTTTTTTTGTTTTTTTTTTTATTAAAAAGACTTATTTGTTTCTAATATTATGACTGTTCCATGAAATGTTTTACCACATGCTGATTCTGCATCTCCTTTAATGTTTGTTACCTTGTAGGAGGGGGGTTGGATGTGCAGATTGACGAAAAAAAAAAGTCGCTATTCCCTCCTGTAAACGGCTAGTTTATCCTTGTAGCTCTGGCGCTGGGTTTCCCACTGCTGGCCCGTGGATTTTGAAGGTCTCTGTGTGGACCACGTTTGAGCCTTAATCCTATCGCTCGGGTCTGCTGTGGGTTTAAACACCGTTACCGGGAGCCCTCTTCTCGCCATGTCAGCTGTTGCTTCTTCCGCCGGATTATAGAGACATGACTCTTCACCGTAGAAGACCATTAACTTCGCAGGAAATAGCGCCTGAAAGCGCAGTTTTTTCTCTTGTAGCACCTTTTTAGCGTCGTTGTATTCCCGGCGCTTTTTAAGGACCTCCGGGGCGTAATCGTGTTCCACAAAGACTTTTCTCTCTTGGTGCATAAATCCTTTTTTCTGCCAAGCCAGTCTTACAACCTCTTGTTTTATTTTGAAATTGGAGAATCTCACCACCACCGAACGTGGGGGCGCTTCCGCCGCTGGCCTAGCGGCTAACGTATGATGGGCCCTTTCTATCTTCAAGTCGGTGGTTTGGGGGATATCCAACTTCTCTCTCAGTAAAGATTCCATGCAATCCGCCATTGTGTTGAAACCATCTTCGGCTCCTTCTTTCAGACCATGAATTCTTATGTTGTCTCTTCTCAGTCTTCCTTCTTGGTCGGTTAGCTTAGCTTCTAGTCTTGACTGTCTTTTGTGTAGATCCAGCACGGAATCTTCAAGCACTTTTATTCTTTCTTCTGCTTCCAAGATTCGGTTCTCGGCCTGGTCCACTCTGCTGTTTGTTTTTTTTAATTCGTCTCTGAATTCACGAAATTTGGCCCAAACCTCTTGGCGAAATCGTCGTAGTTCTTCAAATAACGTTTTCAAGCTAACCTTCTTGTTAGCTACATTCAGCTCCTTGTCTTCTGAACGGAAATCCTCCGGTTCAGATTCTTCGGCCGATGCGTGTCCTGGCCTGGAGAATGTCGATTTCTTCTGTTTTCCTTTAGGCATGATGATTTTGTCTTTTGATTTTCACTCTTCCAAAAATCTGTTAAATCTGATTTTCAAGATATTTTCCTGGATTAGGTCTGGGAGCTTCAGCGTTAAGCTGCCATCACCATGGCGTCCAGACCGGAAGTCCACTAATCAGAAGTTTTATGAGAATGGCAATAAAGCAAGTAAATTGCTGGCACTGCAATTAAAGAAATGACAATCATCTAATATTGTTCAAAAAATAATGACTAGCAATTCAACATTGACAAAACCAGATGAGATCGCTCAAGCATTTTGAGAATATTACAAATCTCTATATAAAAATACAGACACTTGTATAAATGAAAACGCTCCGTCACAGTTCTTGAAAGACATTAAATTAAAGGAACTAAATGAGCCCATGACTCAAGAGTTGGATGAACCAATTACTGAAATGGGAATAAAGCAGGTCATATCCACTCTCAAAAACAACAAAAGCCCTGGTCCAGATAGGTTTATTAGTGAATTCTATAAAAGTTTTAGTGACATAATAACACCATTATTATCAAAAGAGTGCCACCATGCATTACAGGCCGAATCCTTGGCTCCATCTTGGAAGGATGCAACAATAGTTGTTATACATAAGGAAGGAAAGGACCCTACCAAATGTCAATCATACCGACCTATCTCATTGTTGAATGCTGATTTACGTATACTAATGTCCATCCTGGCTAGACATGTCAGTAAAATTATATCATATATTATTCACCCTGACCAAACTGGGTTCATTACAGGGTGACATTATAGTGACAATGCCAGAAGATTACTAAATTTAATGAGTCATTAAACTTACTGTACATTACTGTAAACAGACTGCTGTTGTTTTTCCAGCCTTATTCCTTTTTCATATTGTGCACACCACTGAAGAGACAGAGAAAGCCATTTCAATTCTCCTGTATGTCCTGTACGTACAGTAGTACTGACAAATACAAATCTTTGAATCTTTGAATCCAAAAACTAAGGATGAGGAATCAATGATATTATCTATTGATGTCGAGAAGGCATTTGACCACGTCTTGTGGAAATACTTCATTCAAACATTAAATCGATTTAGATTTGGTCCCAATTTTATAAAATGGATACAAACACTATATTCATGTCCACAATCTGCTGTTAAAGTAAATGGGTTTCTATCAGATCAATTTGTTCTTGAGCGAGGTTGCAGACAAGGATGCTCTTTGTCTCCCCTTCTTTTTCATACAAGCATTGAACCTCTGGCACAACTTATCAGAGAGGATGATAACATTAGAGGGCTGGCAGTGAATGGAGAACTACATAAATTACACAGGGTTACAAAAATATTTTTTTTTGTAAGTTGTCAGTGTTTTTTCAATTGATTTAAGACAATTTTGCATCGCTGAATCCGAAAATGACATCTGTTTCTCTCGATCAGGTGCTAAGTAACAACCTGTACTTACTTAGTACTTACTTAGTACTGTGCAAGTATTTACCTTTATGTAAAGGTAAGTACATGTAAATTGAATGTTATGTCATCGTTGCTCAAAATTCAGAGAATTTCAAGACATAAAAAAGAATTTTGCATCATATAAAGCAAAAACACCCGTACATGTAAACAAAAAAATATAAAACAACATGTGGCCATAATTCAAAAAGTTGACCTGACTGAGCAAAACCAATATGATTTTTGGATTCGGCAAATCAGCTAAAAAAAACTTAAGACAATAAATTTGGTGTTGACCAGTGTTAACCTTATACGTGGACGATCTGCTTCTATATTTGACAGAACCAGCGATGACAATTCACGGTTAATGACCCTCTTCTCTACTTTTGTTTTTTTTCCTCAGGTTACAAAGTTAATATTGACAAAACAGTTGCCATGGACATAGGTCGCAGAATCCCTCAACCATTCAAATCACAGTGTGGGTTCAAATGGCCAAAATCTAAATATGGTATTAAATATCTCGGAATTCAAATACCACCATTACTTGATAAATTATTTGAACTAAATTACAGGAATATTATTCAAAACATTGCAAAGGATTTAGACCGATGGTCATCACTGCCCCTGTTTCTATTACGTCATATTGAAAGCATATGCATGAATGTGCTTCCCAAACTTTTATACCCCTTCCAGATGCTCCCAATTCAGGTCCCTAAAGCAACATTCAATTTATTGGACAGATTAATTTCAAAATTTATTTGGCAAGGGAGGTGCCCAAGAATCAGATTAAAAACACTGCAGTCTTCCAAACCACATGGGGGTCTCAAACTTCCAAACCTCAGACATTATTCCTGGGCCACACAATTAACCCTTTGAGTGTGAGAATTTGCGTGCCCCTAATGGCAGAGCACGGCACTGCGCCTGCCTTCCCACTCTGACTTTGTCAAAAGTAAGTGAGAAATTTCTGTTTTTTTTTTTAAATATACTGATTTCTTGTTCATATACTTTGAAGATAAGATGATGAGGTACCTCTGTACAAAAAACGGTGTCAAAAGACTAAACCATTTTTTGTGTAAATACGTCCAAAGTCCAGTTTTGACTGAGTTATGGAATTTAAAGAGGTACCGCAACATTATGCAAATTAGATGTGTAAATTTATTCCTATCTGAAACTTTGGATCATATTTTACATCCTTTTAATTGACAGTAAGCCATTATCTCTTACCACTTTCAAGTTATAGCCTTGGAAATCTGAACTATTTTATTGACAAAAAATATTTACCACTCTTGACCACTAGGGGGTATGTCGCAGTTTTGCATCATACACACTCATAGGGTTAAGACTTTTTATAACATGGTTTAAGGGTATCTCAAGTACGCAATAGTATGATGTGGAACAAAGTTTATGCACTACGCCTCTCCATACGCTGCCATTCCTTAACATGTCCTTGAGTAAAATCCAAATGAGTGAATGGACTAGGGTCACGCTAACAATTTGGAGAAAAATAAAACTATCGTTTAGATTGCCTTAAGCAATTTCTATCTTATCAGATATCAGGCTCATGCAGGATTTCACCCCTTCTCAAATCAATGCTGGCTTCAAAAAAATGGTCGGAGCATAGTCTTACCAAACTATACCAACTTCATAATAATGGAATCAATAAGTCATTTGAATAGCTGAAAGAAGAATTTAAACTAAGAAATACAGATTTTTTCTGCTATCTCCAATTAAGGAGTTTTTTTGATGAAACATAAAGAATGGAAAAAAGTTACAGAACCAAATCCAACTGAAGAGTACTTATTGGAAATCTATACAGAGAAAGGAGGCAAGAAATTTTTTAAGTCATTTATTTAATTTCTTTTTATCTACAAATGATAATAGTACACTAAACACAAAAAGGAATTGGGAAAGCGAAATGTGTACAGAAATTCCAGTGGACGGATGGGAGGAGATATGCAGCACAGCATATACGGTTACAAGCCCATATTCACGGAGGGAATTCAAATGGAAAG
Organism: Pholidichthys leucotaenia; assembly: GCA_020510985.1. Taxonomy (NCBI): domain Eukaryota; kingdom Metazoa; phylum Chordata; class Actinopteri; order Cichliformes; family Pholidichthyidae; genus Pholidichthys; species Pholidichthys leucotaenia. The sequence continues at coordinate 106,160,024 of CM035841.1, read as the reverse complement.
ATATAAATAGATTCTTTAGAACACCAGATATAATGGCAAAAATATGCCCAAGATATCAAAATGTCTGTTGGAGAAAATGTGGTCCATATATCGGGAACCATACCCATATATTTTGGTCATGCCCAAAATAAGGTACATTCTGGGATGACGTCTTTGATGCCCTCCAGAAGATATTTAACCCTAACTTAGTAAAACACTCCAAGGTTGTACTACTGGGATTAACACCAGCGAGCTTTGAGGGGACGGCTAGGAAATACCTCTTAAATATATTATTGACAGCAGCAATTAAATGAATCACAGTTAGATGGTTAAATCCTGCCCCTCCAACATGGCATTTGTGGGTAGATAAGGTATGGGAAATCTATCAGATGAAACAAATAACATACTCCTTAAGACTTCAGAAAGACTTATTTACAAAAAGGTGGAAATCAGTCAATACAATAATTCAACAATGAGGGGGAAAGGTTGCAGACCTGAGGATGGAAGGGGGCTATCAAATTATTTTATATACTTTTTTAATTTTTTTGAGGAAGTGTTTTTGTTTTGTTTTGCAATCCCTTTTTTGTGAAGCTAATCGCTAACAATGTTATAAAGGTGAACTTAACAAGAAATGTGAAACTGACAGGTTATACGTGTAATGTGCAAACCACTGAATGTTAACAAAAATGTAAGTTAAAAAAAAAAACATTGATAACATCATTTGCTTATATCTCGCTCTGCCACTAGGGCTCATTCACAGCGATCGGTGACGTATGCATAGGCAGCCCTATAACATCTGCCAAGATGCTGAAGATGAAACGAGGATGGACATTTCAGCAAGACAATGATCCCAAACACACAGCCAAGGAAACTGTCAACTTTCTCCAGAGACGGAAAATAAAGATGCAAGAATGGCCCAGTCAGTCACCTGACCTGAATCCAATTAAAAATCTATGGAACAAACTGAAGATCAGAGTTCATAGAAGACACCCACGGAACCTTCAAGATTTGAAGACAGTTTGTGTGGAAGAATGGGCTAAAATAGAATAGAATAGAATAGAATAGGCTTTAGTGTCATTGTACAACAAAATTGTGGGTGCTCCACCAGGCTACTCCGCAATAAAGTAAGGGAGAAGGATGAGATAAAACACGGTTACAGAGCACACGATTAAACACACAACTGAAATAAAAATAAATGAAAATAAAAATAAAATAAAATGGCCCATCATCATCATAGCAGTCTGTCATGGGCGACAATGACTGTTTCATTTAGGTCTGATCAGATTCCTCCACACAGCTGTCCTTAGCCTTCTGCTGCCAGGAACTCCGGTCTATGTCCAACTTCTCCAAGTTTCTTTTTACAGTGTCTTTAAATCTGAGCCTTGGCCTACCCTGATTGCATTTGCCCTCGCATAACTGTGAGTAGAGTAACTGCCGAGGGAGACGCTGGTAGTCCATCCTCTCAACATGTCCGAGCCATCTCAGGTTCATCTGTATTAGCATGTCCTCCATTGATGGTAGACCAGCTCGTTTCAACACTTCTATGTTGGTTATCTTGTCTTTCCATAAGATGTTCATTATGGCTCGAAGGTGTCTCATCATGTACGCGTGGAGTTTCTTCACCTGCACTCTGTAGACAGTCCAAGTTTCAGCACCATACAATAGAGTAGCCAGTACTGTCACTCTGTACACTTTGCATTTCACACGGACAGACACATGTCGATTGTTCCACAGTCTCTCCCTCAAGTTTCCAAACACAGCGCTCAGGATTGTGGAAATATACACAGGAATAGTAGCGGCTACGCAGGTGGAACTATGTACATAAGAGTGCAGAGTGCAAACACACAACTGAACACACAATTGAGTAAAATGGCCCAAGGATTATGGAAAATATACATAATGGTGGTTTCACGGATGGGTCATTGTACATGATAGTGATGAGTGCAAAGACAGGCGAGTTATTGTGATAACAAAAAGGACCTCAGTTCTGAGAATGTGAGCATTCAGAGGGAGGGGGGTGGGGCCTCTGACTGTTTGCAGTTCAGATGACCCAGGGAAAGAAACTGTCTGTCTGGAGGTGTGGGACCTGATCGATCTGAACCATCGTCCAGAGTGAAGCAGGTCGAACAGGCAGTGCGCGGAATATGAGGGGTCTCCTGTGATGGCCTTGATCCTTCTGACACAGGAGGATCTGGAGATGAGTTCCAGGGAGGGCAGAGGGCTGCCGATAATTTTTTGGGCGGTGTTGATGACCCTCTGCACAACTTTCCTGTTCTCGGCCGTGGAGCTGGCGTACCACACACCCAGACAGTAGGTGAGCATGCTCTCCACTGAGCAACGGCAGAAGGCCAGCAGCAGCTTCTGGTCCAGGTTGTGCTTCCTCAGGACATGGAGGAGGTGCAGCCGCTGCTGGGCTTTCTTCACCAGGGCCTTGGTGTTCACAGTCCAGGAGAGGCTGGAGGAGATGTGGATGCCAAGGAACCTGAAGGCAGGGACGTTTTCCATGCGGTCACCATTTATGGGGGGGGGGGGGGGGGGTCCCTTTCTATTCTTCCTGAAGTCCAGTACGAGTTCTTTGGTTTTGTCGGACATTCAGTTTCAGGTTGTTTGCTTGGCACCACAGCAGCAAATTCTCTATCTCCACCCTGTATGTCTTCTCATCGTCATTGGTGATGATCCCAACCAAGGTGGTGTGGTCCACGTAATTCACGATGACGGTGGTTGGGTGGGTTGGAATACAGTCAAAGGTGTATAGGGAGTACGGTAGAGGGCTTAGCACACAGCCCTGGGGGGAGCCAGTGCTAAAAGACAGTGTGGACGAGTGGTGGGGGCTGAGTCTGACTGTTTGTGGGCAGTTGGTGAGAAAGTTTTTTATCCAGGAGCAGGTGGGGGGAGAGGTGTGGAGGACCACAAAGTCCACAAAGAGTATCCTCATAGAGCAACTTTAAACTTTATTTATATAGCACCTTTCATACAACAAAGTGCAGCTCAAAGTACTTTACAGTTAAAAACAATTCCAGATAAAACACAAACAAAACAATAAAAAGACAAAGAGAGCCCTCTCCAAGCCCTCCCCCCGTCCCTATTCTCGCCCAAGGCATCCATCCACCTGACCTCCAACCCATCCCAGAGCCCACCTCCTCCTACCCTGTTCCACCACACACACACACACACACACACACACACACACGTATTAATAGTAGCTCAGCGCTCTGTGGACCGGTTCTCCCTGTAGGCGAACCAGAGGGGGTCAAAAGAGGAGGGAAGACAGTCCTGATGTGCTGGGACACCAGTCGCTCAAAACACTTCATGACTACAGACGTGAGTGCAATGGGTCTGTAGTCGTTCAGGCTGTCAATTGCGGACTTTTGGGGGATGGGGATGATGGTGGAGGCCTTGAGACAGGAGGGGACGGTGGCATACGCCAGGGAGAGGTTGAACAGCTTGGTGAGGATCCCTTCCAGCTGGTCTGCACATGCTTTGACCACCGCTCCTGGGATGCCCTCTGGACCAGCAGCTCTGCGGGATTTCACTGCTCTCAGTTGCCTCCTCACCTTGTGCACCTGTAGACAGAGGGGGGAGGAGGGGGGCGAGAGGGGGGACGGGTTTGCTCAAACCAGGCAAAAAAGCTGTTAAGCTCCTCTACCAGAGTGAGGCGGCTGTCTGATGTTGGGGAGCCCTGGCCCCTGCAGATGGTGAGGGCCTGGATGCCTCTCCACTTTTGTCGGGGGTTGTTGTCTGTGAGAAAGCCCTCCACCTTCCTCCTATAGGAAGTAGGAGGGCTTTAGGAGGGCTATAGGAAGTAGGAGTGCAAGTTTGATACCTCTCCTCAGGTTAGCTCTGGCGGTGCTGTACAGAGAGCTGTCCCTCTGTCTGAAGGCTGAGTTGCAGGCTCTGATCAGAGCCTGGACTTCACTGGTCATCCAGAGTTTGCGGTTTGGAAAGACCCGGATGTGTTTGGTGACTGTCACATTTTCTACACGGCATTTGATGTAGAAAAGGACAGACTCGGTGTAGGAGTCCAGGACTTGCTGTTCAAAGATGCTTTAATCTGTGCATGCAAAGCAGTCTTGTAGCTGGAGAAGAGTTTGTTTGGTTGGGAGTGATCTCTTCCTGAGGGGGGTGTACCAGGTATTAGAAGCAGAGTGAGATGGGCTGATTGTCCAAGGTGCGGGAGGGGTGGCTCTGTAGGCTTGCTTAATGTTGCTGTAAAGATGATCCAGTGTTTTTTTTTTTCCTCTTGTGGGACACTTAACGTGTTGGTGGAATTTGGGGAGTACAGTCTTTAAGCATGCTTTGTTAAAACCCCCTGCAATAATGTGGACTGCGTCGGGGTGATCGCTTTGCTGCCTGCTGACAATGTGCTGGAGGTGATTGAGTGCTAAGCTAATGTTAGCGTTTGGAGGAAGGTAAACAGCTGTTACAATTACTGCATTTAGCTTGCAGGGAAGGTAAAACGGCCTACACAGGAAGGACATGGCCTCTAAGTCCGGAGAACAGTGGCTATGAATTATTCTGCTGTTATTACACCAAGTCTGAAGCACATAAGCAGAGAGCCCCCCACCCCTTCCCTTACCAGAATCAGCGTTGGGGTCGAAACGGTGTGTAGTTCGGTAAGGTAATTCCACAGCGACAGCAGGAATGCGTTCGTTCAGCCATGACTCGGTCACAATCAGAATACAACAGTCCTGGACATAGCAATTGTAAGCGATCTCCATTCGCAGCTCATCCATTTTGTTGATGAGGGATCTGGCGTTGGTGAGAAAAATTGAAGGTAACGGTGGTTTGGTGCATAGCTTGCACAGCTGGGCATGGAGGCCAGCCCTGTAGCCTCTCTTCTGCTTCCTCTTCCGTTGTCTACACCGTTTATGGGGCATAACAAATCACGGAGCGCCCAGGGGTCTGGCGAGCTCCTCAGAGATGTCATGGAAATTACTGGAATGAGTGCTGGAGATGTCGGAGCTAAGTTGGCGACTGATGCCTATAAGTTCTTGGCGGCTGTAGGTAATTAGTCCATCACAAAAGGAGCATAGAAAAAGGCAGAAAAGACACAGAAACAAATGCAGTAGTCTGGAGCATCTAGCCGCTGTTACGTGTGGCCCTCGCGAGCCACACAAAGGGAGCCGAGGGCGAGCCAGTGAGTTGCGATGTTTATTGATAATAAGGGACAGGGGATAAGGAACACGGCCTTGTAGACCAAATAGCACAAATACTCATGCAGGGTAACACTCACGAGTAATGCAGCAAGATGAGTAGAGAGCTGGCACCGGGCATAGGGGTTCCAGCCTTCAGTGTGCTTAAGTCGCAGCCCCGAGTGATCGGAACTGCTCCTTCTTATACTAATCAGCAGCGCCTCAGCTGATGAGAGTTAATTGGGCTCCAGCCGCCCCGTAACTGACAGCTGGAAGCCCGCTGAGACGCTGCCACAGAAAGGACTGAGTGAACACGGTCTGAGCGCTGGATGGGACGGCGTCTCATCCCCGTGACAGCCGCTGCGTTCACATGTGCTACAATCACTCCTGAGCAATGTCTGTGCCTAGTTTCTCCATACAGGAGGCATCTGGAAGCTGTTATTACCAACAAAGGTTTTTCTATGAATTTTACCAAGCGTGTTCAATACTTATTTCCTGTGTCATTCCACTTTATTAAATATAACTTGTTTTGTGAGCACAGTCGCCTTGATTTCTTTGTATGTATGGATTCCTTGGATTGTTACTGATATCTGGTGAACATCTCAGGTTAATGGCTCCATAATGGCTCCACAAATACAATATTTTTAATGAGAAAAATGTTGATGTGTTCAATACTTATTTTCCCCACTGTAGCTTAAATTTATTATAATTAGCACACAAGAACACGTACACTCTTAGTCGGTGGGTTCGTAATCCCAGCAGTACTGACGCTTGCTATCGGCTGGCCAGGAGGATGCGTCCTACGGAGGCAGCGGAGGGAAGGCCCGGCTCCATCTAGGAGCACCAACAGGCTATTCAAAAACCTGACCTGCAGCTGAGACAGACCTGTTTCCCTGCACAATATATATATATATACAGTATATATACAGTATATATATATATACACACACACACACACACACACACACACACACACACACACACTACCGTTCAAAAGTTTGGGGTCACCCAGACAATTATTTTGTGTTTTCCATGAAAAGTCACACTTATTTACCACCATGAGTTGTAAAATGAATAGAAAGACATTGACAAGGTTAGAAATAATGATTTGTATTTGAAATAACATTTTTTTCCTTCAAACTTTGCTTTCGTCAAAGAATCCTCCATTTGCAGCAATTACAGCAGTGCAGACCTAACATGATTGCACAAGGGTTTTCTAATCATCCATTAGCCTTCTGACTCAATGAGCAAACACATTGTACCATTAGAACACTGGAGTGATAGTTGCTGGAAATGGGCCTCTATACACCTATGTAGATATTGCACCAAAAACCAGACATTTGCAGCTAGAATAGTCATTTACCACATTAGCAATGTATAGAGTGTATTTCTGATTAGTTTAAAGTTATCTTCATTGAAAAAAAGTGCTTTTCTTTCAAAAATAAGGAAATTTCTAAGTGACCCCAAACTTTTGAACGGTAGTGTATATATTTTTTTTTTTATTTATTTTTTTTTTTTAAAAGGGTAGTTTGGTGGAACAGTGGTTAGCACTGTGGCAACACAGTAAGAAGATCACAGGATCGATCCCACCCCCTGACCATCAGTGACCCTTCTGTGTGGAGTTTGCATGTTCTCCTCCTGTCTGTGTGGGTTTACTCCTGGTACTCCGGTTTCCTCTCACAGGCTAAAAACATGCAAGTTAGGTTAATTGGAGACTCTAAAGTGGCCCTAGGTGTGAATGTGTGTGTGAATGGTGAAGGGATTTGCACCACACCATGGCTGCCTCATCCATCCAGGTGGATGAACTGTAATTTCCCCATTGTGGGACAAATAAAGGATTATAAAATTTTAAAAAAAAATTTTAAAAATCCAGGCAAGATGCATTTTCATGGAAGGCAGGAAGGCAAACATTAGCTGGCTGAGTAACACAGGAGAGCAGAGAACCACTGCATATACATGGCTGGTATTTATATCCCTGGGGCAGTGACAGGGTGGGATTAGGGCTGAATTATGTAGAGCAGCTCCGTCTTAGGGATAAGGACCTGTACTTACATAGCGCTTTTCTAGTCTCAACTAGTACTAACCCTCTATTCTAAGGGCCTATAGGAGACAGATATCTAGGGACAATTTTAGGCCCGTCCAAAAAAATCTTGGCAAGAGAACTGCCAGGAAACTGTTCAACAAAACTCTGAACTCTGCTGTACTGCCTTTTACCATGATTTAAGCACGACATTTGTAATATACATATATTATGTTTAGAAGAAAAATGCTGAATTCACTTGCCATGGACTTTAAATCCTAAAAATGTAAAGTTTTACAGGACAACACAAACTAAATTACATACATTTAAAAACTAGACAAGCACTCAGGGAGTGCATACCTCTGCCAAGGCTCCTTCCGTCCATCATGGATCACCTCCAAAATGTAATGGGTTTGTGTGTAGGCTATGAGCCAGTTCTGGTGAAAATTGCAGCAAAGTCTATCAAGTAGTTTTGGAGGATTCTTGCTGCACACAATTTTTTTAATGTCAACAATGTTTGTATCTGTAACCTCGTTTCTGTGTGTTTGGGTAAAGCAAGGGAGAAGGGAAGTAGAGGTCTGTGATAATTTTCATGTTCAGTAACACTGAGGAAATATTGCTTTTATGTAACATTGGAGGGTCAGGGAAACTTCCTCTATAACTGGCATCAAGTGGCCCCAACACAGATGCGGTCCTGGAGAAAGCAACATCTTAATGCATCCCAGTACGATCTACTCTTGGCAGAATCGCGGAGATATGGAGGAGGCGCGGGGACCTTCCATCAACGGACGCATGCCATCGGAGCCAGCCAGAGCAGTGGTAGATACAGTGGCACATCACTGAATATTTAGGTATTTAGTCATTTTTCTTATGTTACATATTCATTTTTATAGTTTAGCTATCCATGTCATTTACTACGTCTAGAGTTTCAATTCTATTTTACATCATCTTTGTCTTTTTTGTTAGAAGTTTTAGATCTACAGCTACTTTGTCTTTCCTCATGTTGACTGCTCTTATGCCATTTTTCAGTTCACTTTTTCTGTCACGTCAATCACTGAGTGGAACCTTGACCTTCTTCTTCTTTTAGATTTGACTGGCGGTTGGCAACCAGCTTACAGGTGCATTACCACCACGTACTTGACCTGCACTGACCTTCATCAGAGATTTGGCTCTCCTGCTTCAGTTCAAACTGCTCTCCCTCCTGACTGATGCAGACGTCCTCCTGTTCCTCTTTAATCTGGGAACAATCTGCTCCCACCTGAACAACAATGAAGTTTCTCTCCTGGTTTAGAAGCTGCTGCTCATTCAGAACCTCCTCCTGGTTAAAGTCATTTTGCTGTGAGACATCTGGAGGGACAAAGAGACACAAGAAAGGTGTTGGAATATGGTTATGAAACAAAGAGATAAAGTTCATCAAATGAAGCCTCTGAGGTAAAAGTGTCTTCAGCAGCAGAGACCCACTGCACCTCTAGTGAGAACACTATATCAGTGTGCTGTGAAACACTGCAATCAGCCAGAATTGATAATGGGGGTCCATGACAGCGGGGCCAAAGTCTGCCGTCTCTAGGGTTGCCAACTTTCTCACAGAAAAATAAGGGACAGAGGGTTTTAACTATTGCTCGGTGCAACAATGTTGTGGACATTAGTATTGTCATAATACTGGGATTTTTTACCCTGGTAATACCTTAAAAATACTAATATTCAATGTCATTTTTAATACTACAAGGAAAAAAATACCACACTGTATACCAAGAAATTTCTGATTTTACAGAATCTTGGTTTAAAAATGTGTAACAGCTGTTTTTTAATAATGGATTGCATTATATAGCACTTTTCATGACACCCAAAGACACTTTACAAGGAGTCCATTATTCATTCACTCCACAGACAATGATAGAGTGAAGGACGTGGCGGTAATGCACCTGTGGGCTGGTTGCGAACCACCAATCAAATCTAAAAAAGAAGAAGATAATGGTAAGCTATCTCTGTAGACACAGCTGCCCTGGGGAAGACTGACGGAAACATGGCTGCCAATCCCCGCCAACGGCCTCTCCGACCACCATCAAACATTTATTCACATTCATACATCAGTGTCATGAACCATGAACACACTGGAGGCAAGGTGGATAAAGTGTCTTGCCCAAGGACACAAGAGCAAGGTGGGGGGAGTGGGATTCAAACTGCCAACCCTCTGGTTATTGAGCGACCTGCTCCTGTCAAATAAACTAATCTACTACTACTACTACCTCCTGAGCCACTACGGCCTCAATTTTGTTTCTCTTTGAGAAATAATGCAACTTTGAGCTAGAAAACACAACTACACTGCAAAAAGTCAAATATAAGTAAAATGAAATAAAGTAAGGCTGTTTATGCTTGTTTTTGTCTGAAAAGATATTTATTCTTGCTGTGCAGTTTATGCGTGAGGAAATTTCAAATGCTTTCCAAAAGTTTTACTTGCTTTACACAATTTGATAAGCCAAATTTTCTTGCTCTGTTGGCAGATAATTTTACTTAAAATAAAAAAATAAAAAAATTCTGGCAATAGATAATCACTCATATATAATTCAAGAAAATCTGTCTGTCTGTGTGTCACGATCATAGGACTCGCTATGACATTATCTTCAAAGATCATAGGATTCACTATGACATCAAAGATCAAAGGCAGGCATCACTCACAATCATGGGACTCGCTATGACATCATCACAGATCAAAGGACTCACTATGACATCACCAAAGATCAAAGGAGTCGCTATGACATCATCAAAGATCGCAGGACTCAGTAACTTTCTACGGGCATGCAGAAATGCTTGCTTATACTTGGTTTCTGCGAGCATGCACGGGTATGCACTAGTTCTAGTTAAAATTGGAAAAAAATATCTACCAACAAAGTAAGTTTAAATTGCTTAAAACAAGTAAAAACTTTCGTAAAGCAAGTAAAATTTTACAGAAAACTGCACAGCAAAAAGAAATGCTTGTCAAAATTATCATGTGAGAGAAAAACAAGCATAAAGCCTTGATTTAGGATATTTTATCTTACTGAGATTTCCATTTTTACAATGTGACAGATACTACCTTTGGCATAAAATTACATCAGAGAAATATTCCTGATTCAATGCACAACAGCAGCAAATTGAAAAACCTGGTTAAAAAAAAAAAAAACATTAACTGCCCACCTGTCTCCTCTGCAGTAATTAGCAGCCTCCTCCACTCGATGCTCCAGCTTAAAAAAATACTGTAACGTCGGGGCCATGTTAAGGGGGGCAGGGATTTCCCAGCATGCTTTGCCAGTTGAAAATGTTACTGTGTGTGTGTATTAAATGTGTTATTACTGAGTTATACTGCTGTGTCATTATAACTGCGTTATAATGACCCAGCAGTGTTTAGCAGGATTAGGGCAAGATGTATCATGTGTGTGTAACCATGATTGAAACGGAGGTCTGGGAGAATGACCTCCCCTCCTCTCTGTGCTCAGAAGTAAGTTGGGGTTGGTGGTGTGTAAATAAAGCCTGTTCGTCTCAACCATCTTGCTCCTCTTTCTTTGTGTGAATCCCGCAAACGTCACAATACTTTACGCTTCAAGATTTTTTTTTTTGAGCAATTCATTTTTTCGAAGCTCTTTTCCTCTCAATAATTTTATGAGTGCCACTTTCAAAATTTTTCAGGACATTGCGACTGAGCTAATTACTTCTTACTGTAGTGAAGGGGTTAACCAGCATCACATGAGCAGCCATACGGTGATGTCATCACGCCAAACCGTCTTAAGGAGAGAGTCAGCCATCTCACGGTTTCTCTTTCCCGGCTGGCTCACAACATACCTGTACCGTACGTGGCAACTTCATGTGATAAAGTTCATGTTCCGAGTCAACACCACTCTCTGTGAATCTCTCCGGTTTCCAGACATAACGCTTACCTCTCACTAGCGCTTGCATCGTCACATGTCAAAACAACTCCTCTGATAGGCTATTGTTACTGATACCCATGTGAGGCACTTCTAAATTAGACCAATCAGCAGCCACACATGAATATCAAGTGATGGACACAGAATCTGACCAGTTAACAACAATGTGATGTTTTTCATTGGTTCATGATAGACCCTGAACTCCGTAGGCCCCTGGGCTTCAGCCCAGCCTAGCCCGTTCATTAAGGCGGCCTTAAATATACCGGACAACGCACGCCCCGCTCGGGGCAAACATCCCATTATCATAGCAGTCTGTCAGGGGCGACAATGACTGTTTCACGGGACAGCTGGCAACTCTAGCTGTCTCTGACTGCCTTGTTCCTCTCAATAATAAATCTTTCCCTGGAGATCTGATTTTTATTGGAAATTTACAGACGTTTACTGCTGAATTTTAATCTTTTGCCACTTAAATTTATAATTTCACTTCAAGATATTTGAAATCCACAAATTAGTAACTTTTCTTGCAGGTTGGTGAGGTTTTTTTTGTCAAGAATTTGAGGCTTTTTGTAAATTTAAAACTGTGTACCTTAAATCCAGTATAACAGCGTTTTCTCACAAATTGTGAGTTTTATTTTAGGTCAAAGTCACATTCTGTCTGAGAGTAAGCAAAGCTTCTCAAAGCCTCATCAGGTCTACATACCTAGTCTGTGTGATTTTATTCTGGAAACTGAGTTCATCGTTTGTCTTCGTCCTCAGACTCAGAATGTGGACTTCCACCTCGGTGCTTTGTTCTCCAGCACTCAGCACAGACCATCAGCAGCAGGTCTCCACGGAGCTACATCAGCTATCCATCCATGAGGAGCAGAACGGGAGCCGAACCACCGACACCGACCACATGAAGGCTATATAGGTCCGTCTGTGCTTATTTTCCCCTGTAAAGACGATGAGCAGCACCGCACCGAAGAGACTCATTCAGGAGGAAAACCGCAGCCTTCTTCCTGGAAGGACCAGCCAGAGCTAACAGGCTAACATGCTACTGTGTTAAACTCCACTGGAGAATCAGACGGTTTACGGTTTTCTTCGGTTACCGCTTTGGATTTCAGTAACAGCCACACGGAGTCATCATGTGAAGAAGTCTGAATAATCCGGCACCACTTTCATACATGTAGAAGCATTCACGATATTGACTGCTAGCTGTCACTGTGTAGCTGACAGGGTTTTTTTTTTTTTTTTTTACTTTATTGAACATAAACAAACAGCAGTACAAGGTGAAAGAGGGGAAAATTCTTCCTCACTCGTTACTGGCGGATAGCAAACAACTGAAAGGTGCATACCGCCACCTACTGCACTAGAGTATGTAACTATGTCATTTCAGCCCGACCCCTAAATTCTCTGACTTCATCCTGTGTTATTTAAAAACTAGTGCATGCCCGTAGAAACCAAGTATAAGCAAGTATTTCTGCATGCCTGTAGAAAGCAAGTGTAAGTAAGTACGTCACCACTCCTTCAGTGATGCCTCCCTTTGATCTTTGATGATGTCACAGCAAGTCCTATGATTGTGATGCCTGCCTTTGATCTTTGATAATGCCATAGCGAGTCTTATGATCTTTGATGATGTCATAGCAAATCCTATGATCGTGATGCCTGCCTTTGATCTCTGATGATTTTTTTTTGTATACTTTATTGATCCCCAGAGGGCATCCACCTGGACGGATGAAGCAGCCACAGTCTGGCGCTATCCCTTTACCATTCACACACACATTCACACCCAGGGCCACTTTAGAGTCTCCAATTAACCTAACTTGCATGTTTTTGGCCTGTGGGAGGAAACCGGAGTACCCGGGGTAAACCCACGCAGACACGGGGAGAACATGCAAACTTCACACAGATCACTGTTGGTCAGGGGCTGGGATCAAACCAGGGATCCCATGGCCAAGGGTAAGTTGCTGTGCTGCCGCAGTGCTAACCACTGCTCCACCGCACCGCCGTTTGATGATGTCATAGCAACTCCTATGATTGTGAGTGATGCATGCCTTTGATCTTTGATGATGTCATAGTGAGTCCTATGATCATGAGTGATGACTGCGTTTGATCTTTGATGATGGCATAGCGAATCCTATGATGCCTGCATTTGATCTTTGATGATGTCATAGCAAGTCCTATGATCTTTGATGATGTCACAGCAATTCCTATGAACTTTGATGATGTCATAGCGAGTCCTATGATCGTGAGTGATGCCTATATAGACATCATGTAGAGCTCATAGGAACATCATAGGCGATCCTATGATCTTTTAGCGAGTCCTATGATCGTGACAGACACAGATTTCTTGAATTTATAGTGAAGAAAAAAGAGCCCTTCTCGTGATCCTTATCGCCTCTCCATCTTCTGTTCCCAGAATCCCAGTTAAATCCCATTCCCTACCTGCCTCTCGAACTTCATTTTCCATTCTCTCTCTTTCATTTCCATACTTGTGACAGTGCAGTAAGATGTGATCTACATTTTCTTTTACACCACATTCTCTACATTTGTCACTATCGCTTTTCCCCATGATGAATAAAGTGCCGTTTAAACCTGTGTGATCCAGTCTGAGTCTTGCTCATAATGATATCTTCCCTCCTGTTTTTCTTTTAATTCTTTATTGCAATAGATTTTTGCATTTTGTAATACAATCTACCTTTGTGATCTTCATCCAGTCTTTTTTTTTTTTTTTGCCATATCTCAATTCCTTTTTTCTTGATCACTGTTTTCCCTTCTCCTTTTCCAAGTAATAATGGTATAGTTATTTCTTTCCCAAGTGCACTTTTTGCTAATTTGTCTGCACAGTCATTCCCTTTCAACCCTTCATGTGCAGGAACCCAACAAAACTGAACATCTCCACCATCCCTGTGTACCCTAAATAAACTGTGATATAGCTCAATCACCAAGTCTTCCCTTGTAGATTTTAGTGTCTGTATGGTTTTTAAAGATGCAAGTGAATCTGTGCACACCACCACCCTGTCTGGTCTGACCTCCTCAACCTACTGCAAACCAATAATTATTGCCACCATCTCTGCTGTAAACACGGATGTATTGTTGGACAGTTTTTTTGAGATGGTCAGTTTAAACTCTGGAATGTATACTCCAATTCTAACAGAGCCCTCTTTGTTCTTTGAACAGTCGGTATAGAGCTGTTGACTGGTTCGTGTTTTCTTAGCATTGTGACTCCTTCCCATGTCACTCTCATCTGACCAGCTTCTAGCTCTTTCTATTCTTTCTGCCTCCCTAATTGCTCTTTTCTCTCTCACAGACCTGGATACCATCCACTCCATCTCATTTTTCGTTGAGCCCGTCAGAGCTAGATGACATAATGTTACAAAGTACAGCTTATGCTTATCCACCACAAACAGTTCACTCCTACCGCCAACTGAACACAGACGTATGCGCTGTCTCAAAAGTGTTGCCAACTGCTCTCCTCGCTGTCCCATATCAACAGAGGGGGATTTTCAAACTATAGGCCCATTTCACTATTGCCGCAATTTTCAAAGATACTTGAAAAAATATTCTACGAGAGAATTGACAACTTTATCATAAAGAATAATTTATTGTGTGAACAGCAATACGGGTTCAGACACAAGAGGACAACTGCATTTGCTCTAATGAATTTATAGAAAAAATATTAACTGCTGTAGAAAATAAAGAGTATTCAGTCGGGGTATTCTTGGTTTAAAAAAAGCATTTGATACAGTGGATCAGAAATTAAGTTAAAGAAATTACAAAATTATGGTATTGGGGGGTAGCACTGCCCTGGTTATGTAGTTATTTAGAGAATAGACATCAGTATGTACAGTGGTGTGAAAAAGTGTTTGCCCCCTTCATGATTTCTCATTTTTTTGTGTATTTGTCACACTTAAACTTTTCAGATCATCAAACAAATTTAAATATTTGACAAAGATAACACAAGAAAACATGAAATGCAGTTTTTAAATGAAAGTGTTTATTATAAAGGGTAAAAAAAATCCAAACCTACATAGCCCTGTGTGGAAAAAGTGACCCCCCCCCCCCCCATTAAAACATAAACTGTGGTTTATCACAGCTTTGGAAAGCTGAGTTCGATTTCTCTAACCACACCCAGGCCTGATTACTTCCACACCTGTTCTCAATCAAGAAATCACTTAAATAGGACCTGCCTGACAAAGAGAAGTAGACCAGAAGAGCCTCAAAAGTTAGACATCATGCTAGAAATTAAGGAACAAATGAGAAACAAAGTAAGTGAGATCTATCAGTCTGGAAAAGGTTATAAAGCCATTTCTAAAGCTTTGGGACTCCAGCGAAAGCTTTGAGACTCCAGCGAACCACAGTGAGAGCCATTATCCACAAATGGCAAAAACATGGAACAGTGGTGAACTTTCCAAGAGCGCAGCGACGACTCATCCAAGAGGTCACAAAAGACCTCACAACAACATCCGAAGAACTGCAGGCCTCACTTGCCTCAGTTAAAGTCAGTGTTCATGACTCCACCATAAGAAAGACGCTGGGCAAAAATGGCCTGCATGGCAGAGTTCCCAGACAAAAACCACTGCTGAGCAAAAAGGACATAAAAGCTCATCTCAGTTTTGCCAGAAAACTTCTTGATGATCCTCAAGACTTCTGGGAAAATACTCTGTGGACTGACAAGACAAAAGTTGAACTTTTTGGAAGGTGTGTGTCCCATTACATCTGGTGTAAAAGTAACATAGCATTTCAGAAAAGGAACATCATACCAACAGTAAAATATGGTGGCAGTAGTGTGATGGTCTGGGGTTGTTTTGCTGCTTCAGGACCTGGAAGACTTGTTGTGATAAATGTAACCATGAATTTTGCTGTCTACCAAAAAATCCTGAAGGAGAATGTCCAGCAATCTGTTCGTGACCTCAAGCTGAAGCGCACTTGGGTCCTGCAGCAGGACAATGATCCAAAACACACCAGCAAGTCCACCTCTGAATGGCTTAAGAAAAACAAGATGAAGACTTTGGAGTGGCTTAGTCCTGACCTGAATCCGATTAAGATGCTGTGGCATGACCTTATAAAGGTGGTTCATGCTCGAAAACCCTCCAATGTGGCTGAATTACAACAATTCTGCAAAGAAGAGAGGGCCAAAATTCCTCCACAGCACTGTAAAAGATTCATTGCCAGTTATAGCAAATGCTTGATTGCAGTTGTTGCTGTTAAGGGTGGCCCAACCAGTTAGTAGGTTTCAGGGGCAATCACTTTTTCACACAAGGCCATGTAGGTTTGGATTTTTTTCCCCCTTAATCATAAACACCTTCATTTAAAAACTGCATTTTGTGTTTACTTGTGTTATCTTTGTCTAATATTTTAAATTTGTTTGATGATCTGAAACAGTCAAGTGTGACAAACATACAAAAAATGAGAAATCAGGAAGGGGGCAAACACTTTTTCACACCACTGTATGTGTAAGTAACAAAAACTTGCAGTTACTGAAGGCTACTAGTGGAGTCCCACAAGGTTCATTTCTGGTGCCATTGTTATTCAACCTATATATAAATGATATATGTAAAGTTTTGGAAAAATTGGGTTTAATATTGTTTGCAGATGATACTAATTTATTATGCAGTGGAAGCAGTTTGAAACAATTTTTGCATACACTCGGAAAGGAATTAGGAAAGTTTAAACTGGTTTGATTCAAACAAATTAACGCTCAACTTAAGCAAGACAAAATTTATTAACAACTATCACAACAATTCAGTATTCAAAGTCAGCGTAAATGGTGCAGAGATTGAAAGAGTATCCGAAATCAAATTCCTTTGAGTAATAATTGATAATAAATTGTGTTGAAAGTCACATATTAATTATATTAAAGGTAAAATATCCAAATCAATCGCAATACTACATAGAATGAAATATTTGCTGAATCAACCCACACTCATTAATACTCCCATACATGGCATACTACGTTGAAGTATGGTGAAATACTGTACATATAAAACATTTATCCAGATTCTATGCTTAAGAAAAGAGCCATTAGAATAATAATTCAATTCAACTTTATTTATATAGTGCCATTTCACAACAACAGTCATCTCATAGCACTTTCAGCTGTAGGGGAAAGCCCCACCGTTGCAGAAAAACCCCAGCAATCAGGCCATCCCCTGTGAGCAAGCGCTTGGCGACGGTGGAGGGGAAAAAATCCCTTTTAACAGGAAGAAACCTCCAGCAGAACAAGGCTCAGGGAGGGACAGTCATCTGCTGCGGCTGGCTGGGGGGTGAGGGGATAGAGAAGATGAAAAGAACAGACATGTAGAGAGCAAACAGCACCACGGGGACTCAATCTATGGGAGAGAACAAACAGATGTTAATAACAAACAAAAAATAAATATTTCATTGAGAATGAAGAAAGGAGTGAAGCCCAGTGCATTATTGGAGGTCCCCCGGCTGTCTAAACCTATTAGCAGCATAACTAAGGGAGGGTTCAGAGACACATGATCCCTCCCGAATTGTAGGCTATATTAAAAAGGAAGGTTTTAACCCTATTCTTAAAAACAGAGATCGAGTCTGACTCCCAAATCCAGATTGGCAGCTGGTTCCACAGGAGAGGAGCTTGATAACTGAAGGCTATCAGCAAAGTAATATAATATATTAATAATTAATATAATATAATAAGCAAAGTTGCTTACAGGGAACCAACAAACCCACGTATTCTCAAATTAAAAGCTCTCAAGTTGAAAGATCTGGTTGATTTTAAAACCACAGTAATAATGTTTAAAGTGAAGAATCTATCACTGCCCGCAAATATCCAAAGGTTATTTCTATCTTACCTTAATTTCAGAGGAACATGTATATTTCAAAAACCTTCAGTGAGAACTACCACCAAGCAACACTGTGTCTCAGTGCAGGGAGTCAGATTGTGGAACGCTTTCGGTGCTGAATTAAAGTCATGTACAACTCTTGGTCAATTTAATCTGTGCACACCACCACCCGGTCTGGTCTGACCTACTCCACCCACTGCAAACCAATAATTATTGCCACCATCTCTGCTGCATACACGGATGTATTGTTGGAGAGTCTTTTTGAGATGGTCACTTTAAACTCTGGAATGTATACTCCAACTCCAACAGAGCCCTCTTTGTTCTTTGAACCGTCAGTATAGAGCTGTAAGTAGTTGTAGTAAACATACATACAAAATGACATGTAAAATTATATAAGGATTATTATACAATTTGTGTTGTTTTGTTACTTATTTTTGTTTCGTCATGTTTTGTTTTGCTTTGTTTTGTTTTGCAATTATTTTTTTATTTTTTTGTCTTTTGAGATGGAACATGAGTGGGGAATATAAGCTGCAGCTTCAGCCATCACCCTTTTCAGATAATTTATGTTGAACTGTATAGTCCAAGGAGTTATTGTTTCAATTTGATCTTGTTGGATTTTTTTTTCCTTGTGTATTGTTCTGTTCCTTTCTTTTAATCTTTTAATCTATCCAGAATGAATATTTCATTTTTTTCATTCATTCATTCAAGTCCTTATTACATAGAACAAAAATATATCAATTTACCAAGGACATAGAAAACAAAAAACAAATAAGTACCGTATGTCAGGGGATTACACATACAGTGCATCCGGAAAGTATTCACAGTGCTTCACTTTTTCCACATTTTGTTATGTTATAGTGTGGGTGACCCCCACAGCCTACGGGTCAAGCAGAGCGCTCAGCTGGAGCAATTAGCAGAACAGTGAGATGTATGGACTGATATCAATATGTAGATGTGCCTTGCAACCTCTTTTGTCCTACAGCTCCAGAGCAGAGAGGAATTCTGGCACCAGTAATCCTGCTATTGATATGTGTGACTCTCATGTAAATGTTCCATGCATTCCTGCTGCACTGTGATGCTAATGTGCCATGCATGCATTGTCTAGCTGGGTATATAAGTTAAGTGTATATCGCTTGCTCTCTCTCTTACTGCTTTTTGATCACTCGCATTGCCTGTTTGCTGACTAGAGACACAGGGCTCGCTCCAGCGCGCTCCCACAGCGCTGGGGCGAGTCTCGTGATGGAGGATGAATAAAACACCCTTTTAAACTTCAGTTCGCCGTGTCTGCCTGCGCTTATTCCGTGCCTCCACACCGGGTTCTCTTATTTCATCCGCCACACTGGTGACCCTGAATAAAAGAACACGCTGACGACGAACGAACGCAGCCCCCGGCGGTGACTCCGACGACGAATGAACGCAGCTGCCTGACGCAAATGGACTGCCCTCCCTTCTGCCACAGGGAGACCTCGACGCAGAGCCAACACCAGGCGAACTCTCCGGAGATCATCCATGACCGGGAAAGCTGCAGAAAGCGTCATGGTGCGACCCTCGCCTGAGATCTGGACATCCACACTGGGACCGGCCGAGAGACAAAGAGCGTCCACTCCCTCTCACCGCTCCTCCGCATCCACACGAGCGCGCATGCACCTCGTCCTCTCTCCACGACGGCGACCTTCAGGGCCGGACGGAGAACGCAGCGCGTGGACCAGAACGCACCATGACCCGGCACGAGTGAACGACAGCAACAGCCAAGACAGGGAGGACCATCGGCGCCGACGACGCTGATTTCCATCAAGCTCCCTGACCCTGACCCACCTCTCAACAGTGGACCACCCACGCACCGAACCCCCGCACGCACACCGGGGGGTTACAAGGACAGCGCACCACGCACGGGACAATACCGGCTCCACAGACTGCCATCGTCCTCCACCGCTGCACACACTCGAGAAACACGGCCGACCGCCACCCTCGGAACCTTCAGGGCTGCTCACACACCTGAAGCAGACATGCAACACACAGGACTTTGTATGGGTCTCAGCCACAGCGCACAATGAGAATTCAGCCGTCAGCTGTCCCCGAGGGCTTTAGGGCTGCGCGCGCACCTAAAGCCAACACGCCAAGTCCCTCACACAGCTTCAGCTCCTGTTTTTCTTCAGGGCCGCTACGCATCCTCGCAGGACTTAGCCGCGAGAGGAGTCAGAGACAAATGTTTCTTCTCACAGCCGCTGTGGACCTCCGCCACGTTTAACGGGACAGCCCCTCAACATCGTGGATCCACATGCAATTTTTGCGCGGCCCAGACAACTTTGCCGTCCCGGGCCGGCACTCGTTACCCCCACCCTCCTCCCTCCCCCTCCTCCGGCACAGAGCTTTTCCCGCAGCTCGCTTCCAAAGCCGGACGATCGACGCCTCAGCCCCCTGCTGAGCCCTCTGGTGGGGGGGGGGTGACCCCCACAGCCTACGGGTCAAGCAGAGCGCTCAGCTGGAGCAATTAGCAGAACAGTGAGATGTATGGACTGATATCAATATGTAGATGTGCCTTGCAACCTCTTTTGTCCTACAGCTCCAGAGCAGAGAGGAATTCCGGCGCCAGTAATCCTGCTATTGATATGTGTGACTCTCATGTAAATGTTCCATGCATTCCTGCTGTACTGTGATGCTAATGTGCCATGCATGCATTGTCTAGCTGGGTATATAAGTCAAGTGTATATCGCTTGCTCTCTCTCTCACTGCTTTTTGATCACTCGCATTGCCTGTTTGCTGACTAGAGACACAGGGCTCGCTCCAGCGCGCT
Source organism: Pholidichthys leucotaenia (assembly GCA_020510985.1). Taxonomy (NCBI): domain Eukaryota; kingdom Metazoa; phylum Chordata; class Actinopteri; order Cichliformes; family Pholidichthyidae; genus Pholidichthys; species Pholidichthys leucotaenia. The sequence continues at coordinate 106,139,412 of CM035841.1, read as the reverse complement.
CCCACAGCGCTGGGGCGAGTCTCGTGATGGAGGATGAATAAAACACCCTTTTAAACTTCAGTTCGCCGTATCTGCCTGCACTTATTCCGTGCCTCCACACTTGGGTACACTTATTTCATCCGCCACAATAGCCTTATTCCAAAATGGATAAAATTCATTTTTTTCCTCAAAATTCTACACACCATACCCCATAATGACAATGTGGAAATTTTTTTTTTTTTGGATTTTTGCAAATTTATTAAAAATAAAAAGTTAAGAAATCCCATGTACATAAGTATTCACAGCCATTGCTCAACACTTTGTTGATGCACCTTTGGCAGCAATTACAGCCTCAAGTCTTTTTGAATATGATGCCACAAGCTTGGCACACCTATCTTTGGGTAGTTTGGCCCATTCCTCTTTGCAGCACCTCTCAAGCTCCATCAGGTTGGATGGGAAGCATCGGTGCACAGCTATTTTCAGATCTCTCCAGAGATGCTCAGTTGGATTCAAGTTTGGGCTCTGGCTGGGCCACTCAAGGACATTCACAGAGTTGTCCTGAGGTGACTCCTTTGATATCTTGGCTGTGTGCTTAGGGTCGTTATGTTGCTGAAAGATGAACCATCACCTCAGTCTGAGGTCAAGAGCACTCTGGAGCAGGTTTTCATCCAGGATGTCTCTGTACATTGCTGCATTCATCTTTCCCTCTACCCTGACTGGTCTCCCAGTTCCTTCCGCTGTAAAACACCCCCACAGCATGATGCTGCCATCACCATGCTTCACTGTAGGAGTGGTATTGGTCTGGTGATGAGCAGTGCCTGGTTTCCTCCGAACATGACACCTGGCATTCATGCCAGAGTTCAGTCTTTGTCTCATCAAACCAGAGAATTTTGTTTCTCATGGTCTGAGAGTCCTTCAGGTGCCTTTTGGCAAACCCAAGGTGGGCTGCCATGTGCCTTTTACTAAGGAGTGGCTTCTGTTTGGCCAATCTACCATACAGGCCTGATTGGTGGATTACTGCAGAGATGGTTGTCCTTCTGGAAGGCTCTCCTCTCTCCACAGAGGAACGCTGGAGCTCTGACAGAGTGACCATCGGGTTCTTGGTCACCTCCCTGACTAAGGCCCTTCTCCCTCAGTCGCTCAGTTTAGACGGCCGGACAGCTCTAGGAAGAGTCCTGGTGGTTCTGAACTTCTTCCATTTATGGATGATGGAGGCCACTGTGCTCATTGGGACCTTAAAAACAGCAGAAATTTTTCTGTACCCTTCCTTAGATTTGTGCCTCAAGACAATCCTGTCTTGGAGGTCAACAAACAATTTCTTTGAATTCATGCTTGGTTCGTGCTCTGTCATGCATTGTCAACTGTGGGACCTGTTGTGTGGAGTGTGTGTGCTGCCGTACCCGCCCACAGTGTGACATCAGGCAGGCACAGTCAATTGCATATAGTTCTGAGCTCTGTTAATAAAGGGTTGATTCGCTGCATGACAGAAGAAACTCCAGTCTCTCATTCCTCGTACATAACATTTTGGTGACGAGAGAGAAATTATGGGAGCGTACGGGCTACCTCCATCCCTGCTACCATTTCTGGAGTACCCGGGAGAGCCAGTGAGTCTGTGGCCAAAGTGGCTGGCCATGTTCGAGGGTTATATCACGGCACTGGGTCTAAGTAGAGTCGATGGGAGATGAAGATGAGCACTTCTGGCCCACCATCTTGGCATGGAAGGCTGAAGAATTCTTGGTACGTTGGGTGAAACGGAGTGCTATGCAGATGCTGTCAAGCGGCTGGCCGAGTACTTCGCCGAGCAGATGAGGACCATGAAGCTGTGGGTGGTGGGAGTGTTGGCGGCAAATGGAGCTAGGCTAGTTAGCTCGGAGAAGCTAACGGCACACTCAGTGTCTATGGGCAAGTTAGCCACAATGCTAACTGCACGCCAAAAGCAAGCTCCAGGCTACCAGCTAGGCACTGAGGTGGGACTGGGGCCACGAGTGGAGGAGTCCCCGGTTACTGAAGACAGTGGGTCAGCCAAGGAGCGCAGCACGGTACAGGACCATTGCGCTGGTGAGTTTGACGGCGCGGTGAGCGACGATAGCAGAGAGAGAGAGCAGTGACAGGAGTCATCCCTGCATCTGGAGGCTGGGCAGTGGGAGAGCGGGAGCATGCAGGCTGAGAGCCCTGGGAGAGAGCAGCGATAGCCGGGCATGGAGACAACGTAGCAAAGCGCACTTCAAAGTGCAAAGCGCACTTCATCGCTGCTGAGCGCAGCGATGAAGTGCATGGGTCGGACAGTGAAGCCAACGGGAGTGATGCTAAGAGCCCCAGGGGAGAGCAGCTACAGCCGGGCATGGAGATGGCGTAGCAGAGCACCTTGGACGAGGGTGCTGGGAGCAGCGATGAAGCACCTGAGTCGGAGAGTGACGCAGATGGAGAATGACGCAGATGGGAGTGACGCTGAGAGCCCCGAGGGAGAGCAGCGACAGCCGGGCACGGAAACAGCGGAGCACCTGGGACAAGGGTGCTGGTAGGGACGGCGAGGTACCTGGGTTGGTGAGTGATGCTGGCGGGAGTGACGCTGGGAGCCCCGGGAGAGAGCAGCGACAGCCGGGCGCCAAAGAGGTCGGGCAGGGCCTCAGTGCCGGAGCTCAACACACCCTGGACAAGGGTGCTGGGCGTTACCGCGAGGCACCCGAGGCAGCAAGCGGCAATGATGAGCAAGCTTCGGTTTTCCCCAGAGTGCGGTCACAGGGGGCCAGAGTGTTCAGGGAAACTATGGCAGCTGCAGTAGTGTGGAAAGCGGTCAGGAGCGGACCGATGGGCACGGAGGGACGGCGTGCTGGACAGCAACACTACAGGTCCCGAGGAGTGAGGCAGTCGATGGTGAAAAGAGACATTTTCGCAGGAGAGGTCAGTTTTGATCCTGGAGGCGGATGGCGGCCAGGGGCGCACATGTCGTGGGGCTGCCCGGGGCCTCCGAGCCAGTCTTATCTTTGGCGGCCAGGGGCGTGCAAGCTTTGTGGCTGCTCTGGGCCCCCGGGCTGGTTTTACCTTTTGCTGCCAGTGGACATAGGTGTTACTTAAATACTGTTGATGTAACTATGTACATATTCTGCTGGTGTGCATGTGAGTATGCATGATATGGGATTATTATATATATATATATTTTTTTTTTTTTTTTTTTTTCAGAGACATGGCCCAATTTTATTATTATTATTTTTTGGGGGGATGAGTATGTTAGGTTATTCTTGTTCACTGTTCCCCGTTATTTCCTTAGTGTATGATTTGGGTCCTAAATTGGGGAGGGTCTCAATTGTTTGTGTGGTCTTACACTTTTGTAAGGAGGAGGGGAATGTTGTGTGGAGTGTGCGTGCTGCCGTACCTGCCCACAGTGTGATGTCAGGCGGGCACGGCCACTTGTATATAGTTCTGAGCTCTGTTAATAAAGGGTTGGTTCGCTGCATGACAGAAGAGACTCCAGTCCCTCATTCCTCATGCATAACAGGACCTTATATAGACAGGTGTGTGCCTTTCCAAATCATGTCCAATCAACTGAATTTACCACAGGTGGACTCCAGTTAAGCTGTAGAAACATCTCAAGGGTGATCAGTCGAAACAGGAAGTACCTGAGCTCATTTTTGAGCTTCATGGCAAAGGCTGTGAATACTTATGTGCATGTGATTTCTTAGTTTTTTATTTTTAATAAATTTGCAAAAATCTCAAAAAAAAAATATTCACATGTCATTATGGGGTATTGTGTGTACAAGTTTGACGAAAAATGGCACGCAGCGACCAGCAGCGGGTGAAAAAAGTTTGACGTCTGTGTCTCTATTTTTATTTATTTATTTTTTTTGATTTTGTATACTTTATTGATCCCCAGAGGGGAAATTGAGGGCATCCACCTGGATGGATGAAGCAGCCACGGTACGGCGCTATCCCTTAACCATTCACACACACGTTCACACTTAGGGCCACTTTAGAGTCTCCAATTAACCTAACCTGCATGTTTTTGGCCTGTGGGAGGAAACCAGAGAAATCCCGGAGTAAACCCATGCAGATACGGAGAGAACATGCAAACTCCACACAGATCATTCTTGGTCAGGGGCTGGGATTGAACCAGGGATTCCATGGCCAAGGGTGAGTTGCTGTGCTGGTGCAGTGCTAACCACTGCTCCCCCGCACTGCCCAAACACTTTTATGCACTTTAATGTGTTTTAACGAAATTCTCTGTGCCGTTTTTGTCCTTGAATGTTTGTGGACTATATAACGAAGAGCTCCCTGGTTCCATCAGTATGGATTTCCTTCTTGTTTTTGCACTGTCGTTTCTTTCTTACCGGCTCTTTGTCTTGGAGGTAAGCGCGATCGCGATCTTGCTGGGGAGAATACAGTATTCCAGAGAAATGTTACTGCATTTAAACATGGATAATGCAGCATCTGTGTTTGAGTCTGTGCCGCAACTGCTGGACTTTATTTTAAGAGATTTTCATGGACACAGTGATGAAAAGAGAGACAAGAGGAGGAAACGCGGAAAGCGTGGAGGCGTAAGATTAAACCTGAGGAGGCGTCAGCTTAAGCATATTCCTCTTCCTTCCATTATTATGGGGAACGTACAATCCCTGAGAAATAAAGTGGATGAAATTCAAGAAAATGTACAATATCAGAAGGATTTCAAGAACTGCTGTGTCATGGCTTACACGGAGACGTGGCTTATGGCGCATGACCGGGATGCGGATCTGTGGATTGACGGCTTTGGAACCCCACTTCGCTTGGATCGGCAGGAAGAGGTAACAGGGAAACGTCAGGGGGGCGGCATATGTTTATATATTAATAAACAGTACTGTACATCTGTCACGGTCAGAGAGCGCATCTGTACACCAGATGTGGAGCTTCTGTCCGTATCGCTACATCCTTTTTATCTGCCCTGCGAGTTCCCCCAACTTTTCATAACGACTGTGTACATTCACCCAAGAGCGGATGCTGCCTCTGCCTCCAGCACCGTCTTCGATGTGGTACAGTGGTTGCAGTCGATTTCCCCAGAGGCTCCAAATTTTATATGTGATAGATGGAAAGACATTTGCCATATAAGATACTGTTACTATATTTGTATTTGTTACTCAAGCATTCAAGATAAATATTTGTTACTTAGGATAATGTTATTTGTAATGGATTTGTGATAGATGGAAAGACATTTGCCATATAAGATACTGTTACTATATTTGTATTTGTTACTCAAGCATTCAAGATAAATATTTGTTACTTAGGATAATGTTGTTTGTAATGGATTTAGCTGTTTATTTGGTCATTCTTGTATCTGATTGAGAGTTATTATTGATTATTCAGCAATGCTATCGGTGTTCGATTTAGAGACTGCGATCATGAAACCGTCACTCTATTAGTTACGCCTTAGAGCTCCAGCAAGGGGAGTGGGCGCGCAACTTCCTCACTTTTTTTTTGTAACTTAGATTTTTATTCATTTTTCATCATATATAATGCATTCAGATCACATTCTACATTTAAAAAACAAAGGGGCTAGGGTAAGGAAAAAGAAAAAAAAAGAAAAAGGGGGGGGGACAAATGTTGGAGCATCAAGTTTTTAGTTTCCATCTCTTAATTCTTCTGGTTTTTCCAGCGTCTTTGGTTATTCTTTCAATTTCTGCCTCGTTGTTGCACTTTGTAGTGTGTCCATTTCCGCCATTTTTTTCCCCATAGCCCTTCTTGCATTCTTTGTCGATATGTTAGTTTTTCCATCATACGTATGTCCTCAACAATGTCAGTCCATTGCTCTTGGTCAGGAAGAACTTCTGATCGCCATTTTTTTGTGATTGTTTTTTTACATGCAATCAACAAGATTTTAACTAGATATCTGTCCTCAGCCTGTATAACATTGTCTCTTTTAAGATCACATAAGTACATCAGGTTACAGTTCATTGGTATATCCTAATATCCTCTGTATTGTCACATGTATAGATTTCCAGAATGATGATATTTTGCAGCATTTCCAAAACATATGTGAGTGGTCTGCATTTTGAGCCCCACATCCCCTCCAGCATAAAGATTGGGTATTTGTATATTTTCCTTGAATCTGTGGTGTAATGAAAAAGCGAATCAGGTTTTTCCATCCAAATTCCCTCCATGTCCTTGAATTTGTTGATGTGTGTTGTGTTTTCCATATTTCCTGCCAGCTTTCTTCTGTTATGTTTAAATTGAGCTCTTTCTCCCATTTCTCCTTTATATAGTTACTTGTATGATTGTTTGCCATAAGTTTCTGATATAGCTTTGAAATAATTCTTATTTTATTTCCTGTATATGAGCTTAAAATGAGTTGTATAATCTCGCTCACATCTGTTTGGAGGTTATGCCTAATCTTCTTCATATAATAATCTCTCATCTGCAGATATCTGAAAAATTCCGATCTTTCTAGTTTAAATTTTCTCCTGATGTTTACAAAGCTCCCGAGATCTTTTTTTCCGATATTGCCCCATGCTGTGATTCCCTTGTTCACCAGATTTTTGTATCCCCTATCTTGTTTTGCCGGTTCAAACTGACTGTCAAATGCTACCCATTTCAATAGTTTTATGTCTTCCTTTATATTATACTTTTGTACTATTTTATACCACAGTTCTAAAGTAAATTTAGTGATTGGGTCTATTTGTTTGATTTGCTTATATGCATCTTTATCTCCTATTATGCTTTGTACTGGGAGTCCCTCAATTTCCTTTTCCATTTCTTTCCATTTTGCCTCATATCCCTCGTCGCACCAACATATGATATATCTTATTTGCGCTGAGTAGTAATATTCCTTTAGACTCGGTAGGCCCATGCCTCCTTTCTCTTTTGGTAACTGGAGAGTTTTATATTTCACTCTTGGCTTTTTACCTCCCCAAACAAATCTCGATATCATCCTGTCCCACTTTGAGAACTGGGCATCTGGAATCTCTGTTGGTAGAGCCTGGAAGAGGTAAAGTAATCTAGGTTGTATGCTGATTTTGACTGTCTCAATTTTTGAATTCAGATCCATATTTAAGATTGACCATCTATCAATATCTTTTTTTATTTCTTGTTCCAACCTATCAGAGTTTGCTTTATATATTTTGCTTAGGTCTTTAGGTATGTTCACTCCAAGGTATTTTATTTCTTTTTGTTTCCAGTTTAGTTTGATCTTATCAGTTATCTGGTTTAGAGGGTTATAGTGGAATGTCAGTATTTGTGTTTTTGTTATGTTTATCTTGTATCCTGATAATTTTCCAAAATTTTCTATCAAGTTCATCATTTCCATTATTGATTCATCTGGTTGTTCAAGGTAAACTATAATATCGTCTGCAAATAGCCCAATCTTGTGTTCCGCCCCCTTTATTGTTATACCTTTTAATTTCTTATTTTGTCGTATCGCTTGAGCCAGTGGTTCTATGAACAGAGCAAACAAGGTGGGCGATAAGCAGCATCCCTACCTAGTTGATCTTTGTATATTTACTTTGTCTGTTAAGCTACCGTTTATCTTGATTCTTGCCACAGGTTCTTGATATAGCGTCCTTATGCATTGTACTGATTTTTTGTTAAATCCAAAGCGCTCCAGTACACTATATAGGAATTTCCAGTTAACCCTGTCAAATGCTTTTTCTGCGTCTAAACTCATTATTACTGCGCTTTTCTTTTCTTTATGTATTTGGTTAATTATATGTATTGTTCTCCTGATATTGTCATGTGTTTGGCGTCCCTCTATGAAACCAATTTGATCATCTTCTATCAATTCCGTCAAGAATGTCTTTATTCGTTTACATATAATTGTTGTATATATTTTATAATCCACATTTAATAAAGAGATTGGTCTATAGTTTCCGCATTGTTCTCTATCTTTCCCTGGCTTTAAAATAACTGAAATAATAGCTTCGTTCCATGATGGAGGTATTTTGTTGTTGTTCAACGTCCAATTAAATGACTTTAGGAGCTGTTGCGTGAGTTCTTCTATAAACAGTTTATAAAACTCAGATGGGTATCCATCACTACCTGGTGATTTACCGTTTTTAAGTGACTTAATCACATCTCTGATCTCTTGTGTTGTTATTTCTGCTGTTAGCTTTTCATTTTGTTGATTTCTTATTGATGGCAAGTCCAATGTGCCTAGAAATTTTTTTAATATCTTTAGTATTTGTTTCTTCAGGTTGCGAGTATAGTTCTTGATAGAAATTATGGAATATTTCTTCGATGTTTTCTGGGTTAACTGTGGTTTTATTTGTGGTGGGGTCTTTAATCTTATATACATTATTCATTGTTTGTTGTTTTCTTAACCGTTTTGCCAGCAGTTTTGTGGCTTTTGGTCCCGTTTCATAATATTTTTGCTTTAGATATCTATTTTTCCTTTCAATTTCATCCATTTGTGTTTCTTTTATCTTTGTTTTTTCTTCTTTAATTTCTTGGTATATTTTTGGATCATTTGTGCTTTGATGTTTACGTTCTAATTCCCTCAGTCTCTCACATCTTTGTTCATACGCTTCCAGTTTAGTCTTATTTGCTTTTCCTGTTTCAACAATTAATTTACCTCTTAACACGGCTTTTAGTGTGTCCCATAGTATTGTTGGGTCCACTTCTTCATTGTCATTCTCTTGGATATACTTGTTTATGTTTATTTTTATTCTTTCTTTCATTTTCTCATCATTTAACAGTCCTACATTAAGTTTCCATGTTGTTTGTTGTTTTCTATTGTTTAGATATATTTCCATGTATATAGGATTATGATCTGATATTTCTGCCCCTCCAATCCAACAATTTCTCACCCTGTGTCTGTCACCTTCATTCATAAGGAAGTAATCTATTCTAGAGTGTACTTTATGGACTGCTGAATAATGTGTATAGTCTTTTTCGAGTGGGTGCAGGTCCCTCCATATGTCTACCATACCCATTTCTGCCAGTGAGGTTCTTATGAACTTTGTTACATGTTTTTTTGTCTTCTTAACACTTGTTGTATCAACTTCATGATCCGTGACAGCATTTAAGTCTCCTCCACAAATTAGGACTCCTTCACTGTGTGTTGCTATGAGATCAAACAGATGTTGAAAAAAAACCTTGTCACTTTCTGGTGGGGCATAGATGTTCACTAATGTGATCTGCATACCATCTATTCTTCCCTTTATTATTACATACCTGCCTTCTTTATCCTGGATTTCTGTTCACTTTCAAATTGTATTTTGTTTGAAATTAGTATCATAACCCCCCTTTTAGCTCCTCCCTTAAATGAACTGTAGTAGGAGTTCTTATAGCCAAATCTCTTTAGTTTCACATGTTCTGTCTTGCTCAAATGTGTCTCTTGCATAAATATAATTTCAGCTTTTTCCTTCTTGAATTTTCTTATTATTCTTTCCCTTTTAACAGGTGAGTTCAGACCATTCACGTTTAGTGTCATTATCTTAAGATTTTTACCCATATTCATGTTTTTCCATTTTTTTAACTTGTGCTCCTAGCCCCTTTAACAACAAAAATAACACATATTTATATAAAAACACATTAAAAAATCTCGACCTCCGTACTTTGGGCCTTTCTTCTGCCCACTGGTCCCTGTTGGTGGGTGGAGGGAATGTCTTCACAGAGTGAAGGGCCCTCCCTAGACCTCTAGTTACTATCCAAGTAATAGTCATTAGTCTAGAAATGTCCAACAAATATCACTTAAACCTCTCCTAGCCGTCTGTTTCTCTTTTACCTTGTCTTCTTGGCCTTCATTTCTTCTGTGCCTTTCTTAATCTTTGTTATGATCTAGGCTTTCAGTTGAAAGCCTTGTAGTTTGTCTTGGGCCCGCTGCTCTACGTCTCTCCCCCTTCTTCCGCCGTTCACTTGTCTCCACTCCGGCTGTCGTGATGCGTTCAGGGCCGCCGCTGCTCCAGCCGTTTCCTCCGGCACGCTCACCTCAAGGCCACGCTCCATCATATCCCGCGCTGCCTCTCTGGCCGTGTTGTAGGTTCTTACGCCGTCCTCCCAATGAATCCTCATTTTCGTTAACGGCGTTTGGAATCTAATTTTTTTTCTCTTTCAGCGTTTTTTTAATGTTGGCATATTTCTTCCGCTGCTGCACAATTTCTGTCGGGTAGTCATGGTCAAAGAATACCTGTTTGTCGCCGATTCGTATCTTTTTTTTCCATGCTTGTGTCAGGATTCTTTCCTTTATGTCATATTTCACAAAGTTTACCACAACTGACCTGGGTGGAGAGTTTGGCTTCGGGTTCTGTGCCGGGGCTCTGTGCCGGGGCTCTGTGCGCTCGTTGAATCTGCAGATCCGCTTCTCCGGGCAGTTCCAGCTCTTTTTTTAAGAACTGATCCATGAATTTCGTCATCGAGTTGCCTTCAATGCCCTCCGGAATTCCAAAGATGCATATATTGCTTCGGTCTGGACCTGCTCTCCAAGTCGTTTATTTTCTCCTGCATCCTCTGCGTTTGCGCCGTCAGGGTCTGTAGCTGTTCGTTTGCCTCGCTCTTCCAATCTTCCAGCTCCGATATTCGGGCCTGCGCTTCTGTCATACACGCCCGTTGGGAGCGCAGCTCCTCCATGTTTTCTGCTAGCTTGCGCTCCATTTCTCTTCGGAGGCCCATAATTTCCTCCTTAATCTCTTTTTTCAGCTCCTCCTTAAGAGCCGCTAAATCCTGCTGTAGCTGCCGCTTGAAGTCTCTCAACTCTTCACCCAAACTGGCGATGCCAGTGTTCATGCTATCGAGTTTTGCGTCTTCCATTTTCTCTGCTGTAGACGCCTCGTTTTTTTGGGCCTCGTGTTCAGCGGTTTTTCCTGCGTTGTTGGAGAGGAATTCTTTAATTTTACCCTGCTTTTGTCCTTGTGCCCGGCTCCTTCGTGTTTTCATCCCTTAGTTTATTGATCTGCTTATGTCGAGTTGGCCATTTACCGATGATTTTTAATCCGGCTAGGGAGAGCTCTCTGTTTAAGCGTTATGTCTCTCTGCCATCTTCCCGGAAGTCAACTTCCTCACTTTTAATACAAGCGAGTGAGGAAGACACACGCACTGTGTTCATCCTTGTCATTTTTCCCTTTTTAAGGTAATTGTTTAAGTTGTGATTGTTAAAATGTTTGACTTTTAATACAAGCGAGTGAGGAAGACGCACGCACTGTGTTCATCCTTGTCATTTTTCCCTTTTTAAGGGGCTTTACATATACTTGGGGATTTTAACCATGTGTCCCTAAAGAAGACACTTAAAAACTTTTATCAGTATGTCTCCTGCCCAACCAGGCAAAAAAAGACATTGGACCTGTGCTATGGATCCATAGAGAGGGCCTTTAAATCTCTTCCCCTTCCTCCTTTAGGATCCTCAGATCACAACTGTGTACATTTGCTGCCCACATATAGAACTGCTCTCAGAAGAGGCAAGGCGAAGACCAGAGACATAAACGTGTGGACAGAGGATTCAGTGCACTGCCTCCAGGAATGCTTTAACTGTATAGACTGGGAGGTGTTCATGCTAGACTGCGGAGAAGATTTGGACTCTTTAGTGGACGTGACATGCTCGTACATGGCTTTCTGCAGAGACATGATCGTTCCATGTAAACGTGTCAAAATATATCCCAACAACAAGCCATGGGTTACAAAATCAGTTAAATCCTGCTTACAGAGGAAAGCACTTTGTCATGGCGGCCTCTGGGCCGTCATTGGCATCATTAACTCCAGCTGCGCACAGACCCACAGGTGTTAATCAGCAGCTGTTAAAAGCCAGCGTTGCTGACAGCCCAGCACGGAGTCGTCTGTCCTCCTCGTCGGAGAAAGAACCTGAACTCCACTCTCTGGCCTCGTCAGGATTCTCTCTCGTCTCGTCAGGAACTTCTCTGGTTTCGTCAAGAACTTCTCTTACCTCATCAAGGACTTCTCTTCAGAGTCATACACGTAAGAGAACTGTCTGTTACTCTACTCCTAACCTTAACCCCTGTGCACAGGTGGACCCCCTTGGCGGCAGACCTGCGGCCCCAGCTGACGGGGTTACGCCAACACGCACACGTAGCAGTTCGCTACCACCACGATTACCGGTACGTCTTGCTCCTCAAATTCCAGAACTATTACTGTATCAGTTGCAGGAGTATTGGCCACCGTTATCAGTGGAGTTACTGTCATCAGCATCTGTTGTTTCATCATCACCACGTTCTGTGGAATCACTCACCTCGTTTTCCTCTGGATTGTCATCGTCCCGGTCTGTGGAGTCACAGCCGGTGTCACGGGAAGAACTGTCCTTACCACAGCCACGGGTGGAAGCCCCAGCACGTTCACGGACACCTTCACCTCCACGTTGCACGGCCGCTGGTTCTCTGCAGGACGTAACCTGTGCTACAACCAAGTAAGCCTCGCTACTTGTAGCTTGTCACTTGTGTGGGACAAAAGTAATTGTTTGTGCTTGTATGTTCCAGGGTTGCCGGGTCTCCGTCCAGGGTGCTCAGCTCCAGTGACCAGAACTCTATCCACGCACTCACACTTACACTACACACCCTTTCACTCTAATAAAGATTATTGTTCACTATCTGCCCGTGTCAGTGTCTGTCTCCTGGGTCCCGAAACATGTCACACTTACCTTTAAACAGGGGGTTGTTTCTGAGCTGCAGATTGCCACAAAAGAGCTGAAGGCCGAAATTTTAAGAGCAAAACAGAATTATAAATCAGAGTTGGAAAGCAAGATGCCAACAAACAAGCTTGGTTCAGCCTGGGCCAGTATGAAAACTATTGCAGGCCTTCAGAGCACACAGTGCAGTAATCATGTGTTTTTAGATGGTTTTAATTCAGACACAGAGCTGGCTAATGGTCTTAATTGTTTTTATGGTCGTTTTGATTCCTTTGATTTTAGCACAGAAACCCAAGATTTGAAACAGAAACTCAAAGACAATCAGCACTTTAATATTGAGGTGCAGGATGTTAAAAGGGCATTCTGTGCTGTAAAAGTGAACAAAAGTCAGGGCCCTGATAATATATGTGGGCGCTTGGTAAAGTCCTGTGCACATGAACTGAATCCTGTGTTTCACTACATTTTCAATAAGTCCTTACAGACACAACATGTGCCTAAGATCTGGAAAGATGCTGTGGTTGTCCCCGTTCCAAAATCCAGCTGTCCTTAAACGGTAAGTGATTTCGGACCAGTTGCTTTGACTTCAATTTTAATGAAATTTTTTTTTTAAAACTGGTCAGATTTGAGGTCCTAAAGCAGACTGAGCATGCATTGGATCCTTTGCAGTTTGCCTATAGGCCTCACAGAGGAGTGGAGGATGCCACTGTTACTCTGTTTAACATGCTTTTTAAACATCTGGATTTTAATGGGACACACGCCAGACTTTTATTTGTGGACTTTTCTTCTGCCTTTAATACAATCCAACCTCATATTTTAGTTGAAAGGCTCCGGCAACAATTTGACTTGAGTAATAATCTGGTGGGTTGGATTCTGGATTTTTTAACCAACAGGACACAGAGAGTAAGGGTCAATGGTACATTGTCTGACCAAAAGTGTTCTTCTACTGGCTCTCCTCAGGGGTGTGTGTTGTCACCACTACTCTTCATCCTGTATACAAACATGTGTCGGAGCAGACATGACAACAGACACATTATAAAGTATGCTGATGATTCAGTTGTTGTCAGTCTCCTCCAGGATGGTGAGAGTGGCCACGGCCCAGTAGCTGATGATTTTGTTCACTGTTGTGAGGATTCCTACCTGCAGCTGAATATGACAAAAACTAAAGATATGATTATTGACTTTAGGAGGAAAACTCCCAGGCACAAAGTCACTGCACTAAAAGGCCAGACCACTGAATGTGTACAATCCTATAAATATCTTGGGACGATTATTGATAGTAATTTAAACTTTGAAGAGAACTGTGAAAGGGTGTGCAAAAAGGGTCAGCAACATTTGCATTGTTTAAGGAAACTTGCACACTTCCAAATTGACCGAACCATAATGACAGTGTTTTATCAGGCTTTTATTGAATCTGTTTTATCCTTCTCTTTAGTGTCATGGTTTGGTCAGTCAAAACTGAAACAGAGGAAATCCTTGGATCAGGTTGTTAGATGGTCCAGTCGTTTACTTGGCGAGTCACAGCTGAGCCTGACATCCCTGTACACCAGACAGGTACAGAGGATTGCTACCTCCATTTTAAATGATGACTCCCACCCTTTGCACTGCCACTTTCAGCTTCTTCCCTCCAGACAGAAGTTTGCTGTCCCAAAAATTAAAACCCAGTGCTACAAAAACAGCTTTGCTCCTGCTGCTGTTAAAGAGTTGAACAAGATGTAACAATATACAGTATTGCACATAATTTAGTTACCTATTTATTAATTTGATTTTATATTTACTTATTTTTGTAATTTTTTTTATTGGGATTCTAAATCTTTTATTGGGTTTTAGACTTTTGAGTTTTTAACCTCTTTGACTAGTCTTTAACTTTTTAATATGACCCTTCTCTCTTATCTCCTTGTTTTTTCTCTTATCTCTTTGTCCTATGTCCTGATTGGTGGAGCCTTGAGTACTTTTATCATGTTTATAGTCAGCTTCATGTGTGCCTGTGTTTGTGTTCATGTTGAATGTAATTGTGGTTTGTAAATATGGATGTCACCTGACTGCAAAACAAATCTACCTACGGGTACAAATAAAGTAACCTGAACCTCAACCTGAATTTAATCAATTTTGGAATAACTTAAAATGTTTGTTATGTTAAAATAAATAACATAAAATGTGAAGAAAGTGAAACGCTGTGAATACTTTCCATGTGCACTGTATGCGCAAAGCCAGTACATTTACTTACTAAATAAAAATGCCAAATAAAGTCCATATATGTAGAGTTTTAATAGCTTTTTGGTTTTCTGAGGAGAGTAGGGATTTGATATAGTCCTTGGTTTCATTCTCAAAAGAAATAAACAGTGGTCTTGATTTTTTAAATTTACATTTGTGGATATGAATTTTTGCTAAAAGAGTAGATTAATTATCTAGTATTCTTTAAATTTCTTTGTGTTTTTGAAACCAAACAATACAGGTATAGCTCAAAAAATTAGAATATCATGAAAAAGTTCAATATTTTTTGTCACTCATTTCAGAAAGTGAAACCCATATATTATATAGGTTAATTACACAGAGAGGGATATATTTCAAGTGTTTATTTATTTTAATTTTGATGATTATGGCTTACAGCCCATGAAAACCCCAAATTCAGTTTCTCAAAAAATTAGAATATTACATAAAATTAATTTTAAGAAATAGTTTTTTAATAGAAATGTTGGCCGACTGAAAAGTATGTCCATGTACACACTCAATACTTGGTCGGGGCAAATTTTGGATTAATTACTGTATCAATGTGGCGTGGCATGGAGGTGATCAGCCTGTGGCACTGCTGAGGTGTTATGAAGGTCCAGGTTGCTTTGATAGTGACCTTCAGCTCATCTGCATTGTTGGGTCTGGTGTCACTCATCTTCGTCTTGACATACTCCATAGATTCTCTATGGGGTTTAGGTCAGGAGAGTTTGCTGGCCAATCAAACAGTAATGCCATGGTCAATAAACCAAGTTTTGATATGTTTGGCAGAGTGGGAGGTGCCAAGTCCTGCTGGAAAATGAAATCAGCTTCTCCATAAAGCTTGTCAGCAGAGGGAAGCATGAAGTGCTCTAAAATTTCCTGGTAGACGACTGCGCTGACTTTGGTCTTGATAAAACACAGTGGATCAACACCAGCAGATGACATGGTGCCTCAAATCATCACTGACTGTGGAAACTTCACACTAAACCTCAAGCAACTTAGATTCTGTGCCTCTCCACTCTTTCTCCAGATTCTGGGACTTTGATTTCCAAATCAAATGCAAAATTTACTTTTATCTGAACAGAGGTCATCTGCTGGTGTTTGTCCACCGTGTTTTATCAAGACCAAAGTCAGCGTAGTCGTCTACTGGGAAATTTTAGAGCACTTCATGCTTCCCTCTGCTGACAAGCTTTATGGAGAAGCTGATTTCATTTTTCAGCAGGACTTGGCACCCCCCCACACTGCCAAAAGTATCTCACTGCCATCAGTCTCCTGGAAGCTGATGCCAGTCATGGATTTGGAAGACGTCCGGTGGCTGTACTGTGTTTTGTATGATTGTGGACTTCTCCTCCAGTAGCTCAGCAGTGGCTCCTGTAGGCTGGTGCTGTGGGTGGATTCAGAGGTAGTCCAGCCCCTTCTCCCCCTCACCTAGGAAGTCTGGTCATGGTGATGTGTCGCTATCATCGTTGTTAGAATCTGCACTGGGTTGTTGTGTCCCAGGATTCCCGATAGATGCAGGTTCCCTCTCCTGCAACTCCGCAGCGACTCCTGGAGGCTCATGCTGGGGGAGGATCTGAGGTGAGTCCAGTTGCTGCTCTCCCTTCATGTTGTATTTGCTCCCTGTGTTGTGTTCCCTCTCTGTGCTGTATTCTCCAGCTGTACTCACGTCCACGAAGACACACTCTCCCTCCTGTGATGAGGCTGCAGCTCAAGAATGCTCATACTGCATGGAGACCGTCTCCGGGTCCCGTGTGGCTGTGGACCAGGGCTCTAGTGGCTGCTCTGGTTCTGCTGGGCTCTGTTCAGCATGCGATGCGAGGCAGAGGGTGGCTGCGTCCACATCTGAGTGCGATGGACCTGGACCATTGTCGGTCCGCCCGGGGACTGTGAGGGAAAAGCCCAGTTCACAGAACAAATCCCACCCCATAATATTATCGCCCTGGTGTATCACCTGGAACTGGAACACTGGGATTGATCTGTCGCCATATTGCACTGCGAAGGTAATGTTTCTGCTGGTCATGGAGCATCCGTCGTCCGTCAGTCCCACCACATCACATTGCCAGAGAGTAAGCATCCAAACCGTGGCCTCATTTTCCAGGGACTGTGAGGCAGCGGTGGCCACCATCATTGATACACTGACGCCGTCCAGCTTCACCACACACTGCTGTCCTGACCAGCCTTCAGGCCCACAATGTTGACGTAGTCTCCATCAGACGTGGGGTCAATGGGCCCAACTTTTTGTCACCGTTAACGAAACCTAATGGGCTGCACCAAGACGTTGTTGGGTGTGGCGAAGTAGCTAGCTAGCAGCTCGACTAAATCAGGAAATGACTCCGTTGGTCCTTGTTACAACTCACTCTGGGCCGTCATCTGCCTCAGCTTTGCGCACACCTGGGCGCACCAGTTGTTTGTGCTGGACAAACGCCTTATTAAGGACTTCCACCAGGTGCACCCAGGTAAGCCAGTGCCAGGAGGCGCTGCTCGGGGGGAGTACTGTTACAACTCACTCTGGGCCGTCATCTGCCTCAGCTGTGTGCACACCTGGGAGTAATCAGCCCCGGGCTATATAGCCTATGCTTTCTAGAGCTTTGGCACGGAGCCATCTGCAATGCTACGCTCTTCGTCCTGTGCACGCCCTGATTCCTCTCAGCCCTGCGCTTCATCGTTGGATTCTCCGTTGGCACGTAAGCTCAACATCTCCAACCTTACCTCTTCTCCCAGGCTCTCCCCTGTGCACAGGTGGATCCCTCAGGTGGCGGTTCTCTCCCTCGCGGCGGCGGAATCGTCCCTCTCACCACGCCGCGCATCACAACGCTTCACCGGGTGCGCTCAGCAGACGCTGTCTCCCTGGCAGGAGGTCCAAAGCCCAAGCCGACACCAACTCCAGGACATCTGCATGGTTGCCAGGCTGTACGGTGCTCTGTTTCACCCCCTGTTTCACCCCCGGCTGCAGCTCGTTCACCCACACTACACTCACATACCGCATACACGCACCCACGCACCTGCTGGTTATTCAATAAAGATCACTGTATTGAACTTGAGCCTGTGTGTGCATGTTCCCTGGGTCCGACAATATGTCAGTACGGCTCTGTCAGAGTGACCCAGCGAACAGTGGGCTCGCACACTGCTTTAACATCTTGGAGGCTCGAGTCGAACAGGTTACTAACCAACAGCAGGTTATTCTGAACCAGCTAGGTCAGATTAACAGCCAGTTGGATCGCCTGGAAGGACAGTGGACGTCCCTCCGGCTCAGAGCAGCAGGCCAGCTCCCGTTAGCTCTCCATCTAGCCAGGCTAGCCTGGGTGTGCTCACGCATCTCACGCCGATCCCCATCCCCACGCGCTTCAGTGGGAAGCTCGGGGAGGTGCGGGGTTTCATCCTCCAGTGTGAGACAGTGTTTCAGCACGTTCCCGGGGACTTCCCCTCCGATCACAGCCGTATTGGTTACGTGGCTAATCTCTTGGAAGGGCGAGTGTTAGCATGGGCTTACGCCATAATGGTGAAACCCAGCTACGCTAATCTCTCCTACGCCCAATTCGTCCAAGATTTCCATGAAGTATTTGACCATTCGGATCGTGATAGTGTGCTAACCACCCGTTTGTTAAACCTTCGCCAGGGTAGTCGGTCAGTGGCCGATTACGCTGTCGACTTCCGGGTGGTAGCGGCGGAAGTTGGGTGGGAGGATGCTGCACTTTGCAGCATCTTCACCCGTAGCCTGAGCCCTAGCCTACGGGATGAGCTGGCCTGCCTAGATAAGCCTGAGCGGCTCACTGAGTTCATTTCATTGGCCATTAGCTTGGATAATAGGATGAGGGAATGAGCGGCCGAACGGAGATCTTCCGGCCGTTCGGGTAAATCATTTCACCACTCCTCCCAGTCTCCCACCTTGGCTCTGCCTGCGCTAGAGAGCCCGGATGACTCCGAGGCCATGGTGATGGGATGAACTAAGATCTCACAGGCAGAGAGACAGCGCCGCAGGGACCTGGGTCTCTGCATGTATTGCGGGGATGACCAGCATGACATCGAGTCCTGCCCAGTTCGGCCAAAAGGGGGGGTCCACGAGTCGCTATAGGGGGCCTCGTGGACTCATCCCGATCTAATCCCCTATCCAAGTGTCTCCTGCCTATTAGGTTTTGTCACAACCACACTGAGTTCCTTACACACGCACTGGTGGACTCGGGGGCTGAACAGAGCTTTATTTCTAAAGAACTGGCAACCCGACTGGGGCTCCCTTGCCAAGCTCTGCCAACCCCCCTTAACCTCATCACCCTGTCAAAGGCTCCCTTAGAAAAGGTAATGCACCGGACTGCCCCGGTCTCGGCCATCATTTCTGGGAACCATAGTGAGGATCTCCGGTTGTTCGTCCTCTCCACCTCGGCTGCCCCGTCATCCTGGGTTACCCATGGCTGCGCTTGCACAACCCCACTTTTGACTGGTGGACTGGCAGCGTTCTTGCCTGGAGCTCATTCTGGCAGCTTGTTCTTGTGTGGTTCCCCTCTCCCCCCGCCCTTCCTCCCCCCGACTTGTCCAGGGTGCCTTCAGAATTCCACGACCTCGGAGCGGTGTTCAGCAAGGCCCAGGCGCTGTCTCTTCCCCCCCACCGCCCGTACGACTGTGCCATCAACCTCCGCCCGGGCGGCCCCCTGCCGTCGAGCCACTTGTACAGCTTATCGGCTCCGGAGCGCGAGGCTATGGAAGCGTACATCAAGGAGTTGCTCAGCTCGGGCATCACCCAGCCATTGTCATCACCGGTGGGGGCAGGCTTCTTCTTCGTGGGTAAGAAAGACGGTTTTCTTTTCCCTTGCATTGACTTCCGGGCTCTGAATGATATTACCATCAAGGACAAGTACACCTTACCCCTGATGGACTCTGCCTTCGACTCCCTCCAGGGGGCCTCCTGGTTCACAAAACTGGACCTCCACAGCGCTTACCATCTCGTGCGGATCCGGGAGGGCGATGAGTGGAAGACAGGATTCCGGACCCCCAGCGGCCACTTTGAGTATCTCGTCATGCCGTTTGGGCTCACCAATGCTCCGGCCGTCTTCCAGCGGCTCATCAATGACGTCCTCCGGGACTTCCTGGGGTCCTTCGTTTTCGTCAACCTGGACGACATCCTGATCTTCTCCATATCTCGGGAGAAGCATCAGGTTCACGTGAGGCGGGTCCTTCAACATCTGCTCGAGAACAAACTCTTTGTGAAGGCTGAAAAGTGTGATTTCTATACCGAGAAGACCTCTTTTCTGGATTTTATCATGTCACACAACCAGGTCATTCCAGATCCTGAGAAGGTGAGGGCGGTGGTGGATTGCCCCCCCTCCCCCCCTCGTCAAGGAAACAGCTGCAACAATTTCTGGGGTTTGCCAATTTCTACCGGCGATTTGTGCCTAAGTACAGCTCGATCGCCGCCCCCCTGACCCGCCTCACCTCCCCTAAGGTGCCGTTCCGGTGGACAGAGGAGGGTGCGTCAGCCTTTGCAGCCCTGAAGGCGGAATTCTCCTCTTCCTGGGTCTTGACGCAGGTGGACCCCACGCTGCAGTGTTTGGTCGAGGTGGATGCCTCTGATTCGGGGGTGGGAGCAGTACTTTCACAGCGCTCCCCGGTGGACGGGGTGATCCACCCCTGTGCCTTCTTCTCTCAGCAACCGCTGAGAGGAACTATGACATCGGTGACAGAGAACTCCTGGTGGTCAAGCTCGCGCTGGAGGAGTGGCAGCACTGGCTGGAGGGGGCCTCGCTACCCTTTGTGGTTTGGACGGACCATAAGAACCTGGAGTACCTGAGGACGGCTAAGCGCCTGAATGCTCGCCAGGCGCATTGGTCCCTGTTCTTCGGGCGCTTCCAGTTCACCATCACCTACCGCCCAGGGTCAAAGAACGTGAAGCCAGATGCCCTGTCCAGGCAGTTCGCCTCGGAGGCCGCTGAAAAACAGGAGCACACCATCCTCCCGGCCTCGTGTATCATGGGCGCCCTCTCCTGGGCCATCAGGGATAAGGTCCTGAAGGCTCAAGAAACTGAACTGGATCCGGGTGGAGGCCCTACCGGGAGACTGTTCGTACCATCAGCTGTTCGGGGTGATGTGATCCACTGGGCCCATTCATCCAAACTCGCCTGCCACCCTGGGATCTCCCGATTGGTGGAGTTGCTCCAAAGATCATTCTGGTGGCCAGGGCTTCGGAGGGACATCATCGGCTACGTTCGTGCCTGCCCCCAGTGCGCCACCGGGAAGACATCTTCTTCTCCACCGGCGGGCCTTCTTCACCCCTTGCCTGTCCCTGGGAGGCCGTGGTCTCATGTGGCCCTGGACTTCGTAACCGGTCTTCCAGTATCCAACACCTTTGACACCGTGCTGACCATCGTGGACCGCTTCTCTAAGACCGCCCACTTTATTCCCCTGCGTGGGCTTCCAACGGCACGAGAGACGGCGGACCTTCTGGTACAGCACGTCGTGCGTCTGCATGGGATCCCCGCGGACATTGTCTCCGACCGAGGCCCGCAATTCGTGTCCAGTGTGTGGAGGAGTTTCTGCAACGCCTTGGGGGCTACGGTGAGCCTGTCCTCTGGTCATCACCCCCAGAGCAACAGGCAGTGTGAGCAGGCAAATCAGGAGCTGGAGGCCACTCTGCGCTGCATCATCGCCTCCAGCCCATCATCGTGGCGCAGTCATCTGCCTTGGATAGAGTATGCTCATAACCTAACTGTCTCTTCTGCAACCGGTATGTCACCTTTCAGGACGTCGCTGGGCTACGATCCCCCGCTGTTCCCTGAAGATGAGGGGGAGGTGGCCGTACCCTCAGTTCACGTGCACCTGAGGCGCTGCCGTCGGCTATGGGCTGCTACTCGCCAGGCCCTTTTACACACAGCAGAGCGCAACACCAGGGCGGCGAACCGGCGCAGGAGACCTGCTCCACAGTATCAGGTGGGTCAGCAGGTATGGTTATTGACGCAGCATATTAACCTGAAGGCTGAAAAGAGGAAGCTGGCCAAGCATTTTATTGGGCCCTTCCCTATTGTTAAGGTGGTGAATCCTGTGGCTGTGTGTCTGGCTCTCCCTCCTTCTCTTCGTGTTTGTCCCACGTTCCACGTTTCGCAGGTCAAACCCCTGATCTCCAACCTGCTCTGCCCCCCTCCTCGAGCCCCACCTCCACCCGTGTTGATCGACGGTGACCCGGCTTGGACGGTCAACTCCATCCTGGACGTCCGCCGCCGGGGCCGCGGCTTGCAGTACTTGGTGGACTGGGAGGGGTATGGCCCCAAGTGGAGGGCCTGGGCGCACCAGTTGTTTGTGCTGGACAAACGCCTTATTAAGGACTTCCACCAGGTGCACCCAGGTAAGCCAGTGCCAGGAGGTGCTGCTCGGGGGGAGTACTGTTACAACTCACTCTGGGCCGTCATCTGCCTCAGCTGTGTGCACACCTGGGAGTAATCAGCCCCAGGCTATATAGCCTATGCTTTCTAGAGCTTCGGCACGGAGCCATCTGCAATGCTACGCTCTTCGTCCTGTGCACACCCTGATTCCTCTCAGCCCTGCGCTTCATCGTTGGATTCTCCTTTGGCACGTAAGCTCAACATCTCCAACCTTACCTCTTCTCCCAGGCTCTCCCCTGTGCACAGGTGGATCCCTCAGGTGGCGGTTCTCTCCCTCGCGGCGGCGGAATCGTCCCTCTCACCACGCCGCGCATCACAACGCTTCACCGGGTGCGCTCAGCAGACGCTGTATCCCTGGCAGGAGGCCCAAAGCCCAAGCCGACACCAACTCCAGGACATCTGCAAGGTTGCCAGGCTGTACGGCGCTCTGTTTCACCCCTGGCTGCAGCTCGTTCACCCACACTACACTCACATATCGCATACATGCACCCATGCACCTGCTGGTTATTCAATAAAGATCATTGTATTGAACTTGAGCCTCTGTGTGCATGTTCCCTGGGTCTGACATTATGTCAGTCCTAGCGTGTGGAAAATACGTTGGCCTTGTATACCTAAATAGTGAACCAGTAGAGATTGTTTCTGTACCTGGTCTATCTCGTCCAGGCCAAACGTCGATATGTAGGTGGTGAAAGCATCAAACCAGGGCGGACACGGAACGGGTGGCTCACTGGGGTTTTCCAGAAATGGCTGTAGTGGCCTCACACACGCTTCCACGGTTTAACTCTTGTCACCAAATGTTATGTCCGGAAACCCGGAATGACCACCAGAGAGTGGTGCTGATTTGGAACATGAACTATATAAACTGCTACAGGTTACAATGCTGGTTTACTGTTGGGGCCGAGCGTCATATGGCCAAGAGCTGAGAGAGCCCTAAGATGGCCGACTCCCTCCTTATAATGATTTGGCGTGATGACGTCACTGCACGGCTGCGTCATCATGCCGGTGCCAGTTAACCCTTTGTGGGTTTACAACACCACAGTTTCCCTGTCTCGTCATTTTTTCCCGGTTTTCAGGTTGGTAATCATCACAAAAGAATTTAAATTTTCTTACACTTGACTTGAAAAACATAAATATTCATTTTTGTTTAGATATTTTTATCAATTTTTTGATGATCTGTTTTATTTTAGGGAATATTGTTATTACTGATGAGTTTCTATGAGCAACTATTGTGTAATCCTCCCCAAATATGTTGTGCTGAATTATTGGGTTCCTGTACATTTTATCTTTCAAAAAAAAAAAGTATTGTTCCGATAAGTTTTTGTTTAAATGTAAGTGTGTGACTGTTTACAATAATTTGATAAACATGAAATAACAAATGATTGTCTTTCTGTGGGCACTTTATGGTGCATCTAATTTTACTAGTGCATTGCCCATAGAATGCAAGTATTCCTGTCTGAAACAGGTGTCCCAATTAAGCTTTCCAGGCCTAAATGCAGGCTGTGTTTGAAAGTGGAATACAAAGAGGTGTAGCCTATGTGTAGGCAATCACACATGTTAGACTTTGACAAATATAAAAGGGACTAAATGGCACTAAGATTTATTTGAGTATGTGTGAATTTGAGAGTTGTGTGAATATTAATTACAGAATACCTAATTATTGAAAATGAATGGTGTAATGTATTAAATATGATTATTATTATTATATTGTGTGTTATGGGTGACAGCTACACCTTTCCGGTTCCACCGCCACCCACCCAGAAGGGGCACAGTCTCTCTTGACAGCCTCTCAGCCTGACGGGAGCATCTCTGTACTGACAGTGAGTCCTTAATAAAGTCCTGTGTAGTTCACCACTCGCCTCATCATTGTCTTACGTTTTATAGACATAATATTTGGCAATGAGAATAAAGTTATGGATGCTGGCGTGTTTTCAATTCGGCCGTTTTTGGAGTCTCCGGGAGAGCCTCTAGTGCCTTGGGCGAGATGGTTTGCCGCTTTTAAAAACTACTTGGTGGCGCGAAACCTTGGTGAACTGACGAAGGTACGGGCAATTCTGGTCCACAATTTAGGTAGGGAAGGACAGCGTAACCTTGCTACCTTGGGAGTTAGCGATAGCCTTGAGGATGTGGTTGAGCTAATGGCACGACATTTTCACGTGCCTGCAGACGTCATCATCAGGAGGATCCAGTTTCGGCAGCGCCACCAGCAGGTTGGCGAGTCGGTGCAGCACTATGTTGCAGACCTGCGGCAGCTGGCTGGAGACTGCCAATTTGGTGAGTTGGAGGAAGATATGGTCCGCAACCAGCTGGCGGAGCACACGCTGTGCTCATTAGCACGGTTGAAACTGTTAACACATTCCGGTAAACTGACTCTAGCCACGGCTGTGGAAATAGCTCAGCAATGTGAAGCAGCAGTTAAGCCATCACACGACCTCAGTGAGAGAGCTACTTTACGTCCCTATGGCTCGCAATCAACGACGCAGGCTGCGGATCCGGACAGCGAAGACAGCAAACAAGAGGAATGCACTGCAGCTGTAAAGATGAGGTCCGCCTCAGGATTGCCCAGATGTTCAGGTTGTGGGTCCACTAAGCACTGATACAAGGCTGGAGAGTGTCTAGCGAGAGGTAAACGCTGTAGCAAGTGCGGACACCTACATCATTTTGCCAGGGCCTGTAATAGGTTCGAGCGAGGGGAACGGCGACACAAAGTGGACACTCCTGCTCCAACTCCTATGGTGATTCACATCATCTCCCTGAGCACAGATGGCCGTACATACTGTATGGTGAAGTTGGATGGCGAGGAGGTGCCGTTACTGGTGGACACAGGTGTGGTGATGTCCGTACTGAACTGGCCTACTGTGAGTTTTTTTCCCATGTCACTGAGTGAGAGGTCTTTCAACGCCATTTTGTGGATATGGTGGGAATAGACTGCCCATTGTGGGTTCGTTGGAGCTGACGGCTAGATACAAGGGAGTGGAGGTAGCCAATCTGCAGTTTGTGGTGACCGCCAGTGGAGCGAATGTGATGGGCTGCGACCTTTTCAACGGACTTTAGATTTTTTTTTTTTTAGATTTAGTATACTTTATTGATCCCCAGAGGGGAAACTGAGGGTTATCCACCACCTGGATGGATGAAGCAGCCATGATACGGCACTATCCCTTAACCATTCACACACACATTCACACCTAGGGCCACTTTAGAGTCTCCAATTAACCTAACCTGCATGTTTCTGGCATGTTTAACCTGCATGGACTTGGCTTCACAATCATCACGGGTAGTGGAGAAAAGTGGTTGCGCTGTAGCTCGTGGGACCGGCCGGTTCCACGAGTGTTGGACGACGCAGTATGGGACGAACCTTGGCCTAGTATTCTAGAAGATGAGCAGGACCAACCCCATCCAGGACCTTGCGGGAGGATGCCTGCGCCAGGGTCCAAGTTGCCCTAGCTGAGGAAACTGGGCGGCGCCGTGGGATGTCCGTGATGGCGGATAGAGCCGAGTGGCTGACCCATTCTGCTTCTGGAGTTCAACTGGGAGGTACCGAGAAGCAGAGGGTCACAACGGCTTTGCCGGCGTCTAAAATGAAAACGAGCAGGGCAGGACTGGCTGGCACAGTTAAACGACGGGCCATACAGGAACACTAGAAGCTGAGCAGGGCTCCTCTGGGGGTTGCTGATTTGGTTCGACCCAGAGAAGAGGCTCGATTGAGGGGAGCCCACAGGAAACGGAGGAGACAGGAGGACCAGGGGCGGCTACAGGTGGTGGCTGGCTGGGAGGACGGTTACCTGCAGCTGAGAGATGGTATGGAGAGACACCCCAATGAGCTGTAGCGTGTTTATGAGGAAGGTGAAGTGCTTCGGTACCGGCATGGGTCATCCCCGGGCGCCAAGAAGAGACGACGCTTTGGTCAGGACCCGCCTGACGGGTCTCTGAGGGGATGGGCTCTCCGTGGTGTGTGACTGATAAGTTAAAGGGGTCAATGTGTTTACGGTGTGTTATTATCAACTGCCCATGTTGAAAAAAAAACCCAAAACAAGTGATGTTGGTGTTAGTGTGTTTGGGGTTTATATTACTGTGTGGTTTGCCCGGGTCATGGGGTGGTTTTATTGGGAATGTTGATAGCAGAGCCTGAATGTGTATATTGACTGGATAGCTGTTAATTCAAGGTTTTACCTGTGTATATATGTTATGGGGGTTATTTTACATTATATTAGGAACACGGCAGCATTTTATTTCATAGACTATGCAACAATAAAGACGGAACAATAATCCGTCTGGCCGTGTGGAGGTGGGTCAGTAATCCACCTGGCCCCCTCTAGTTTTAGTTATTTGTGTGCATGAATAGGCCCTATTGTTATACTTACTGTTAGTGTGTGATTCGGGTTACAAATTTGGGTGGGCCTAAATGATGTGTGTGTTTTGGACTTTTCTACAGAGGGGGGGGGGTAATGTATTAAATATGATTATTATTATTATATTGCGTGTTATGGGTGACGGCTACACCTTTCCGGTTCCGCCGCCACCCAGGGTATAAAAGGCCGACCTGGAAGGGGCATGGTCTCTCTTGACCACCTCTCAGCCTGACGGGAGCATCTCTGTACTGACAGTGAGTCCTTAATAAAGTCCTGTGTAGTTCACCACTCAACTCCGTCATTGCCTGGTCCCAAGCCCAGGATGCGAAAGGAGGAGGGTTGTGCGTTGGGTTAGCAGCCCACCACGTAAAAAACGTTTGCTACAGAAACGCCAACAAGATCAACAAAAAGTCATCAAACCTTGGGTGACGAGCTGAGCACTAATGCAGCAATGTCTTATAATATCAGCAATGTCTTATAATATAAGACATTGCTTGTCCCCAAACTACGGCCCGCAGGCCAGATACGGCCCACCTCCACATTTGGCCCGGCCCCCTGAACAATACCAGACACATTATGATTTTTTTTATTTCAGTCTGGCCACGCGATCGAGACTAATACACGCATAGAACGTGACATTCTATTCCAACCTTCTGCAGTCTGTGCCCCTATCTGCCCCCCCCCCAAGTGTGGAGGAACGTAATAAGTGCAGGCGGACACGACAAGCTGAAGGTTAAAGGTGTTTTATTCCTCCATCACGAGACTCACTCAGCGCTCTGTTTGCGCACTGTGAGTGAGCTCTGAGTGCGTTCTCTTAAGAGCGATACAGTGAGCTTTGAGCGAGCACATTTATACCGACAAGAAAGCATACATGGCACCTTTACATCACAGTCAAGAGAGAATGCGTGGCACATTTCAGGGATGAGAATCCTCCGCGGATCCGAGGAATTCCTCGGATTTGATCATGTCTAGGGTCATTCTCGTGAATCGTCTAAATTCGAGGAGAAATTTTTGGGGTGGGGTGGGGTGGGGTAGGGGGGGTCTGTTATGAGCGGCGAGTCGTATTTTCAATCGGCTGCTCAAATCCACCACGCAGAACGCGCTACCCAGCGAGATCAGTAATGTAATGTAACAAGGCCACTGATTGGCTGATACTTATTGAAGCAACCAATCGACGATTTTGTTATTCCTTTGTCATATCCCACACGCGGAGCGAAATGCAAATGGCGGACAAGTCAATCAACCGAGTTTTCCCGATTTCGTAAAAATGGTGAACCTAAAACTCACGAAAGACAACAAAGCAAGAAGACAAAGGGATAAGGAACAAGTTTTGTTGGGAATGGCTCGAAAAAAACCAGAAACATCTCAAAATTGTGGCTACAAGGAGATCGAATTAGTCGCTCGTGCTGCGTTCAAAACGATCGATGGACACGATTAAATTCAGATGCCAGTCAAAGTTCATCACAATCGGCCCCGATTACAGCAATTAGTGATCGTTAGACACATTCCGAGGTAAGATTTTTTTCTCGTTATAAGTAATGTACTTGAGAATTTTCGTGTAATGAATTTGTTATGAAATAGCATGTGTAAGTTGTGACGTCATGCCTGTTTTGAAACACTTGATAATTTGAAACACTAATTAAAAATCTTTTAGGTTTTACTTACTTTCTTAGATTATCTTTCAAATATTAAAATATACTAATATGCAACTTTTTTATATTCCTAGTAACACTAACAAATGCACACATTAATAAATCAAAATGCTTGCAGAATGTCAGTATATTTTAATAAATGGGTGATGGACTTGGTGATGGAATTTTGTTAATATTTATAATTTATTTTTACTTGGTTAAATTATTTTGTCTGTTCTAGAACTATGTAAATGTAATTCTGTGTCAGTTCTAGGGGTGGCAGTTTAGGGGGCGGCTGTGGCGCAGGTGTAGTGTGACCGACTACTGATCGGAGGGTCATGGGTTCGATTCCCACTCTGTCTGAAGTCTGCATGTCAAAGTGTCCTTGAGCAAGACACTGAACCCCCAGTTGCTCCTGGTGGCCAGGCTAGCGCCTGTGTGTGTATGGCAGCTCTGCCGCCATCAGTGTGTGAATGTGTGCGTGAATGGGTGGATAGCAGGATCTGTAAAGCGCTTTGGTCATCCAGAGATGAGAAAAAGCGCTATATAAGTGAACGCCATTTACCATTCTAAACATATTAAATAGTAGTAAAATATAATTTAGTATTATTACATCAACATACCATTCAGATATCATAAATTTACACATGTGATGCAGCAGCAGATTAAAAAGGTAAACTATAAATGCATTTGTACTTACTTCTAACTTTAAATATAAGACCACATTTGAGCATTCTAAAACACCAGATTTCGTTAGCTTCTGGGGGGCATTGCCCCCACCAGACCCCCCACCAAGGCTCCGCCTTGGATCCGGCTTGGGGGACGCAGGCCTAACTAAGACCCCCGGCTTAGTTTCCTCTTTTTTCCCCAAACCCCATTCTCATCCCTGACATTTACATAACAGTCAAACATATCAATAGCTTGATTACTGGCGCCGGAATTCTTCTGTTTGCTCCGGGGCTGTATGACAATAGGACAAAAGAGAATGTAAGGCACATTTACATATTGATCTTAGTCCATACATATCAATCCCGTGATTGTTCTGTTTCCTGCTCAAGCTGAGTGCTCTGACTGTCCCAGTAGAGGACAAAAGGATTATAAGGAAGAAACACAAGAACTTTGAGAGACTGCTCATATGAATCATTTAAGTAAGAGATTCTGCTCTGACAACTAAGCTGAACTTTTACCTGTTAAGATTGTGCACGGCACAACAGAAAGTTAATGTTCCATGGACTTTTTTTCTGTGAAGAACCCAGAGAGGGTTATTTGATTATTATTTATTTCATAAATAGTGTTATTTCTTTCATTATATTTATTTTCTGACTTTTTTCCTGTGAAGATCCCGGAAAGGGTTATGTAGTATTTGGTTATGTGTGGCTTTCTGGAAAACAATAAATGTTTATGTTTAGGCACCCCTGCGATCGTCACACTTTTTCTGTTACAAACTGACCCCGGCCCCCATCAGAGAAGGCAAAAGTTATGTGGCCCTCAAAGGAAAAAGTTTGGGGACCCCTGGTCTACGAAATCACCAAAACCCTCACAGGAGGTTTCACCAGCAAGTCAACGGTGGTTAAGGACTGTCACGACCTGAACTATCTTTTCTCTGCGTTCAGGTTGTCCAGTTCGCTCCTGCTCCGGGGTAGTCCGTGCCGGGTCTTCCATGGCCCGCTCTTTGACAGCGCCCAGCTGATTGCCAGCTGTCTAGTTCAGCTGCGCTGGGACAGCTGTCTCCTATTCCCAAATCATCTCCCCCATTTAAGCGAGCAGCCGAGAGTTACTCGTCGCTGCGACCTCGCTATGGGAAGACGTTCCTTGTGTTCCCACGACTGTTAGCTCCTACGTCTAGCTTCAGTCCGCCGTTACCTCGGCGCTTCACCCAAAGTAAGTGTTGTGACTCGGCGTGTATTCTTCCCTCGCCGCCTCTCTAGCCTTTCTCCCTGGGTGGTATGTTTCCCTTAGTTCTGTGTGTGTTTTAGCCCCACGTGGCTCTTTACTTTTCTGTTCGTTGTGTGTGCTTTGTTAATAAACTACGCTAACTCACTGGTCGCCCTCGTATCTCCTTTCCTGGCTCGTGAGAGCCAGAGTTATGACAGTAGGTCGCAGCCCTAGTGAGACGGCCGCGACCGTGAGTTGGCTGTAAGGACTCGACGCCTTTTTTCCTCTTCCTCTGGGTACGGGCGAGCCAGTATCATGTCTCCTTCCAAGAGACTCATGCGGCACCCAGGCCACGATCTCTCGGAGACTCTGGACCTTGTGGACGGAACGTTATTCACCACGGACCTCTACGATGCCCCCAGCGAGATACGCTGGCGCCTGGAGCTCGCCGAGGGTATGCTTAACTGCTTTTCTCGCTACTTCCTTCTCCCCGAGGTTAAGGCAAGGAGGGCAGACATCTCTGTGGCCTGGGAGAGGCTCCGTAGGCTGGAGGAGAACTCCGGCAGGAAGCCGAGGACAGAACGCCTTCGCTCCTCGCTTCGGAATCCCGCTCCTGCCGCCGATCCAGTCCAGGAGTTCGCCTCACCCAGGGGTGATCCCCAGGATAGAGTGACGTCAACCGGGTTTCCCCCGGAGAAGATGAGAATGACAGCGATGCGCATTGCGGATCGAGTGGCAGCCGCTTCTTCCGCCGCCGTTCCCCCCGTAGCCATGAAGAACGTGATTGCAGCGGTCAGGCTGGTCGAGAAGAACCCGGAGCTGAACAATTATCCGGAATACGCTGACCTGTTGGCTTCGCTCATCGCACAGGAGCGGCGTTTTCCCGACCTCACGTTCAGAAGACGTCGCTCCCAAATTCCCCACTCATCTCAGCGAGAGTCCCGTCCGGATCCCGCTCCAGGAAACCACACGAATTCCGCCTCCCAGCCTGCTGTTGCTCCCGTGTCTCGCCGAAGAAGTGAATCAGCTGCTCCCGCTCCTGGGCCCGCTCTCCCCGCTGTCCCGTCAGCTTTGGGCTCCCAGCTCTCCTCAGCTGTTTCACCCCCCTCTTCGTCATTCACTCCGGCCGCTGGGAGAAGCGCAAATTCATCTCCAGGTGTTCCAGGTCCCGATCCGGTGCGGGTAGCACCGCCTCATCTCTCCGGGGGGTTCCCCACTTCTATCCGGTTGGGAGAAGAGAGACTCGAGTCCCTTGTAGCGGGTTCCACCGGTCCTCCGGGAATCAGGCAAGTGTCCTTTCATTCTCCTCCCATTGTGAGTGAATTGCCTTGTTTGATTCCTGGGGGAGGAGTTCAGGGTTCACAGTCCCCTGAGCTCTCTCCTCCCGCTGCAAAAACTGAATATGAACCTGCGTCCTCTGTGTCTCTTCCCCTTGAGTGTGCCCCGGTGCCAGGTGTACACCGCTGCGCGAGGAGGAGGCGGCCTGCGGCCCTGGAGGGTTTTGCCCCAGCCCCGCAGCCACGTTATGGGCAGAGGAGAAGGTCGAACTGCCTGTTGGAGCCAGCGCCGACGATTAAGCGTCCCCGGGTCTCCACGGAGGAATGGTTCGGCCCAGCAGAGTCCAGATCTCCTGCCCCCACGCCAGGTGGGCTGTCGATGCGGTCTTCGGCGTTTGGAGGTCGTTTGACTGTGGAAACCATCATGCCGGCTGCGGAGCCATTCGCAGTCGAGTTGGAGCCGGAGGACGGAGTCCTGCACGCTGAGCCCGGAGCATCGAAGTCCTGGATGGCGGTAGAACCCGAGATCAGGCAAGTGCTCTATTTTGTTTTTCTCTTCTCTATTCTGGAGCATTATTGCCTGTCTCTCGGGGGGGCGGGCCGGGTGCAGCCGTCTGCTGCGCTCGAGCCTGTTCCGCCGGGCTCTGCCGCTGCCGGTGATCCTGATCCCGGTTCCTTTTGTCCCTCTGAGCCTCTCCCCAGGGTCACCGGAGACGAACCTGCTCTGGGTGCCATCTCGGAGGTTCCGGTTCCCTGCACGGTGTTCGCCTCAGATGCTGCGCCCGGGAGTGTTTCGCCGGTCCAGCTGGGGTCCACCGGGAGTGTTTCGCCGGTCCAGCTGGGGTCCACCGGGAGTGTTTCGCCGGTCCAGCTGGGGTCCACCGGGAGTGTTTCGCCGGTCCAGCTGGAGTCCACCGGGAGTGCTGTCTCGGTCCAGCTGGAGTCCACCGGGAGTGTTTCGCCGGTCCAGCTGGGGTCCACCGGGAGTGTTTCGCCGGCCCGATCGGGGTCCACCGGGAGTGTTTCGCCGGTCCAGCTGGGGTCCACCGGGAGTGTTTCGCCGGTCCAGCTGGGGTCCACCGGGAGTGTTTCGCCGGTCCAGCTGGAGTCCACCGGGAGTGCTGTCTCGGTCCAGCTGGAGTCCACCGGGAGTGTTTCGCCGGTCCAGCTGGGGTCCACCGGGAGTGTTTCGCCGGCCCGATCGGGGTCCACCGGGAGTGTTTCGCCGGTCCAGCTGGGGTCCACCGGGGGTGCTGCGCCGGCCCGATCGGGGTCCACCGGGGGTGCTGCGCCGGTCCGGGTAACGGTTGGTGTGGGAGCTGGAGGATTGTGTTCGCCTGACGTCAGGCTGACTTCGTCCCTTGCCTCCATCATTTCTCCTCCTGCCGCTGTTGGGGTTCCTCTCACCCGGGCCAGTTTCCCCCTACCCTTGTTGCCATTAGATGGCAGGCTAACTTTGCCCCTGGCCTCCATCTCTTCTCCCCCTACTACTGTGGGGGTTTTTCTCACCTGGGTCAGTTTCCTCCTGCCTTTCCCCTCAGGGAGGGAGCTGCACCAAGACCTCTCCCTCAGCTCTCCGTGGTCTGAGGTCACGGGACGACCGCCTGGGAAGCCATCTTGCTGGTTCGGTGATCTGGGTCGGCCTCCGGAGAAACTGTGTCTCCTAGCCTGGGACTCGGATAGGCCACCCGAACTGGTGTTGTGGCTCCTGGCCTGGTGGAGTTCGGGCCGCTCGCCGGACAAGCTGTCATCGCCTGCCCCGCTCCACCTGCTGACGTCCTGGAAGAATTGACTGACTGTTTGTTGCCTTGCGTTTGATTGTCCTCCCTAATTTAATTCTTTTCAGGACATCAAAGAACTCTCTGCCCTAGAGTCCTTATTGTGGGGTTATCCCAGTTAAAATTTCCTTGGACTATTTTCTTTGTTTTATAATCCCAGTATGACCCTATTCTAATTTCTCCTTAAGTAGCATTTGCTTCACATTGCCTGGCCTCATTCCGAGTAGTCTTGTTTTCCTGTATTTATATCCTCCTCCAGACTGTTTAGTGACACTTTTGTGCTAATACGTGTTTGAGGAGTTGTTCCTTTTGTATTTTTATCTTCATGCCAATTTGCAGTTCCAGGCTCTATTTTTGGATCTTATGCCCGGTTTGCATCCTTTGTATATTCTGTTTTGGTCGGGGTTTACTTGTGTAAGTCTATTTTTTCAGAGTTTTGTAGTTTTGGCCTTTGGGACATGAGTTTTTTTTTATTGTCCTCACCCTAAGTTATTGTGAACTTTTTCCATGACTGTGTCGCTATGTTTCTGCATTTTGGTTCTTGTCGTTTCTCCCCACCTCCTGTGGTCACCTGCACAGACCGTCTGGCCTCTGCAGGGGAGGGGGTGATGGTTTTTTTTGGGGGGGGGGGGTTAAGATTATTATGGTATCTGACCCTATACTGTATCTAGGTTTTTTTTTTTTTCTTCCCTGCCTCCTTTTTCTGGTCCCTCCCTTTCTCCCAGATCTGGCCCCCACCGCCCTCCCTGGTCTTCCCTCGGGGGGGGGGGGGGGGGGGGGGGGTTAGGCTGCTCCAGGAGGCGCGGCTCGGGGGAGGAGTACTGTCACGACCTGAACTATCTTTTCTCTGCGTTCAGGTTGTCCAGTTCGCTCCTGCTCCGGGGTAGTCCGTGCCGGGTCTTCCATGGCCCGCTCTTTGACAGCGCCCAGCTGATTGCCAGCTGTCTAGTTCAGCTGCGCTGGGACAGCTGTCTCCTATTCCCAAATCATCTCCCCCATTTAAGCGAGCAGCCGAGAGTTACTCGTCGCTGCGACCTCGCTATGGGAAGACGTTCCTTGTGTTCCCACGACTGTTAGCTCCTACGTCTAGCTTCAGTCCGCCGTTACCTCGGCGCTTCACCCAAAGTAAGTGTTGTGACTCGGCGTGTATTCTTCCCTCTCCGCCTCTCTAGCCTTTCTCCCTGGGTGGTATGTTTCCCTTAGTTCTGTGTGTGTTTTAGCCCCACGTGGCTCTTTACTTTTCTGTTCGTTATTTTGTGTTGTGTGTGCTTTGTTAATAAACTACGCTAACTCACTGGTCGCCCTCGTATCTCCTTTCCTGGCTCGTGAGAGCCAGAGTTATGACAAGGACAAAGGCGGGAAAGTTCTCATGAAGGAAGAGGACCAACTCAGTAGATGGGCGGAGCACTTCAGAGAGACTCTGAATAGACCAGACCCTAAGGAAGAAGCAGTGATAGAAGACTCAGGCTTTCACATAGAAATGAAGCGGGGGCGCATCACCCAACAGGAGATAGAAGAGGCCATTAAGCAGACAAAAGGAAACAGGGCACCTGGCGAAGACAGGATTACTGCAGACATGCTAAAAGCAGATCCAAAGGCAAGTGCAAAAGCTCTGACAGAACTTTTCAACAAAGTGTGGGAAGAAGAAAAAGTCCCTGTTACTTGGAAGAAAGGCATTATAGTCAAGCTGCCAAAGAAAGGCGACCTGTCAGCATGCGGGAACTGGAGAGGCATCAACCTTCTGTCTGTGCCTGGAAAAATCTTCTGCTGAGTTCTGTTGATGCGGATGAGGCAAGTCATAGAGAGGATCCTGAGGGAGGAACAGGCAGGATTCAGAAGCGGTAGGGGCTGCATAGACCAAATCTTTGTCCTGCGTACCATAGTCGAAAAATCACTGGAATGGAACTCCTCACTGTACATAAACTACATTGACTTTGAAAAGGCCTTTGACAGGATCCACCACCCATCCCTCTGGAGGATTCTGACAGCGTATGGATTTCCAACAAAAGTAGTCAACATCGTGAAGGACATGTATGCTGACAATCAGTGCTGCGCATGCCACAATGGCCAGGAGAGCGAGTGGTTCCATGTGAAGACCGGGGTCAGACAAGGCTGCGTGATCTCACCGATCCTCTTTCTGGTCGTCATTGACTGGGTGATGAGGAGAGCTACAGGAGACCGACCTAGGGGACTTGTCTGGGGACTAATGGCCAGACTG
Organism: Pholidichthys leucotaenia; assembly: GCA_020510985.1. Lineage (NCBI taxonomy): Eukaryota > Metazoa > Chordata > Actinopteri > Cichliformes > Pholidichthyidae > Pholidichthys > Pholidichthys leucotaenia. The sequence continues at coordinate 106,104,210 of CM035841.1, read as the reverse complement.
GAAGACTGCGACTTTGCAGACGACATCGCTCTGCTATCACATACACAGAGAGACATCCAGGAAAAGACAGACAGAGTTGACCAGACAGCAAGAACTATTGGGCTCAGGATTCACCCCAACAAAACGAAAGTGATGAAACTGAAAAACAAGAGCACACAGAAAACAAAGGTACAGGGCGAAGATCTTGAGGAAGTACAGGACTTCAAATACCTGGGAAGCTACATCTCAGCTGACAGTAACATTGAGAGAGAGATCTCCACAAGAATCGGTCTTGCGGCACAGGCTTTCAACAGACTGCGAAATGTATGGAAATCGTCAGTCCTGCAGAACAGTACCAAACTGAAGATCTACAAATCAAACGTTCGCTCAGTCCTCCTATATGCCTCAGAGACTTGGAGAACAAACAAGAAAATTGAAAGCCACCTCAGAGGTTTCGAAGGACGGTGTCTACGTCAAATCCTCAGAATCCACTGGGAGCAGTGCGTCACCAACAAGGAAGTCAGCAGACGCACAGGCATCAACATCATCGTGGACGAGGTGAAGCAGAGATGCTGGAGGTGGCTAGGCCACGTTCTGCGCATGAACAAAGCCAGGCATCCACACGTAGCACTCAGATGGGCACCGCCGGGGAAAAGGAGAAGAGGCAGACCCCAGGGCACCTGGAGGAGGACAGTGGAAGAGGAAATGAAAGCGGGGGGCAAGACCTGGAACGAAGTCAGCTGGCTTGCCCAGGACCGAGATGGCTGGAGGAGACTCGTTGGCGCCTTATGCCCCAGCCGGGGCGAAGAGGATTAAGTAAGTAAATAAGTAAGTTCACCACTCGCCTCATCATTGTCTTACGTTTTATAGACAATGGGGCAACAAATGGGGCATCCAATATTAGCGACTGCTTCAGATGTTTATTTGTTTGTCAGATCACTTACTTGTCTGATCCTTTAGCACTTATTTTCATAATAGAGTATCTTGCACTTTGGGGAATGGGAGTTATTCAGTCACTATTATAAATATTTTAGTTTATATCACTGTTTAGTGATGGAGTTAGTGTAGTACTGAATTTCTTCTGTGTATCGTCAATAAACTCATGCAGTACTATAACGGGACACGTTTACAAATATTTGAGACCCATTGTAGTGCACCATTTTATATGTTAGCAGTATTTTGTTAAGGTTTTTAAAACTGTAATCAACCGAATTAACTACAAAACACCCAACATTATTATACACAGCAGAATCACCCGTTTGACTGCAACCGTTGCATCAATGCTGCTATTTGTCAGTAAATATTTAACTAAAAATGATTTATTTCATTATTTGGGCATTTTTGTGTCCTGTTTGGTCGTTAAGTCATTCTGCTCCACAATCATGGCGGTATTATTATTAAGTTTTTAATTTGGAGGGACTCGCGGTCCTGCAAAGGACAGTGGTACCACACGGGTGAAGCAGCAGTCAGGACTCCACTGATCGGGTCGGCTGGGTGTGCCACGCAAAGGACTGTGGTCTGCCCGGTCGGGCTGCTGTTTCTCCCAGCATGTCCTGTGTTGGATACACGGGTGTCCTTTGTCAGGCCCGAGTCCCCACTGAGGATCTGCCCAGTCTGCTCACACACCTCATGTTGTCTACATATGCTGAATTATCTTTTAGACCTACGCAATCATGGTAACTTTATGGTGTAATTTTTTTAAGCATTAAATCTTAAGTATTATCTTTTTCTAGTCAAATTTGTCCCTTTTTGCTTCCTTGTTTTGCTCACGGAGCGCTGTGGTTACTGATGCCGTAATGCTGAGTATTATCCAATCAGTACAGAGTCAATCCAAAACCCCGCCCACACCTCTAGAAGCCAGAACATGAGGAGAGAGCGATGACTAAACTTTTATTGATAAAAAAAGTTTCTTATTATGCTCCTTGGTCTTGGAATGATCCTCAGAAAACATTACAATTAAATGAACTGGTTAAACCTAACAAATACAAAACTTTGATGAGATATATTACAGAAGATTGTAAATGCTTTTCCTGAGCTGAAAAAAAAAAATGTTTGGTGATGTCTTTATCGGTTTTTACCTAACTCTTCTATTATTTTGATAGTTTTATTGTTTTGAATTGTTTTATATTGTTTTAGCTGTACTGACTTTGTTATCCTATTGTTCTATGTACTGGTGTGCCATCTTGGCCAGGTCTCCCTCGAAAAAGAGATGGCAATCTCAAGAAACTTCCTGGTTAAATAAAGGTTACATAAAAAATAAAATTTAAAAAATTACATATTTTGACTGAACAACTTCATACTTGGGGATGCACACCCTCCTAATCTCAGCAAAGCACTTATAAAATCTGAGGCTAGTCTGACGAATGGTTCACAAGATCTGTGAGGAACAGACACACACACACGGGCACACACAGACACAGAGATTCCTTGCATTTATATATAGATAAGCATTGTAAAATGAGACCTTGTTAATATTCTGGGCAAGAGAATGTGATATTGCAGCGTAAATGTAATAGGCTATGTTACTTTTCTTTTTAAAAGTCTTTAAGTTGTTGAATGTGTTCCTGCACACTAATGTGAAAGCTCTTTTTGAGACACAATAAGACATTGATCAAAGCGATTATATTATTTTGAAAGAAAAGACATGATTTTATTTGGGAAATGTTGACTAAAAAGACAGTTAACCAAAAGAATTCTTGGAGACCAGTTAAGTCTCCCCTGTCTCATCATTTTTATCCTGGTTTTCAAAAATCTGTTACTTGGTAACAACCATGATACCTGTAACAGATTCTTGGGGGCTCATCTGGGTTCAGCTCCATCTACTGATGGGAAGCTGACCCAGTGATAGATGACATCCAGGACTAGGCCGGAGCAGGTGAACAGGAGTCCTTCAGTACTGTGAAGAAGCTGATGCGAGCTGACAATTGGAAAGAAGTGGAGGCAACACTAAGATCCTGGATTGTATGACCATACAGCTGGAAGAGAAAGAGCTACAGTGTCTGACAGTGAGAGGAAGAGTCTAGTTTGGGGCATTTGAAAGAACCTACTCAGCTTATTGGCCAGTGAACTCTTTCAGATTGTCAAGACTGTACGTCCAGTGCCAGGAAAAGAGCAGCCTAGGCTGGAGGATGGAGGGTTGTTTTGAGCACATCAATGCTTTTATGTACAGCAACCATCTGCTTGAATCTGAAGACAGAGGAATGGTGGAATTACTGATTTTAAGGACACTACTGACACTGTTCTCGAAGTGCAGAAGGGTACAGCATATGAGACATCTAATGATTTTGATGTTCACAATAAGCCAAGTACAACACAACCTGTGGCTCATTCCGGTGTTATGACACATGGAGCCACAGCTAGATCACCAGGTCCACAACCACAAAATGTTTCAGGAGTTGGAGACACCAGTACTGCTTTGGGTAATTTGGAGGGGAACACACGTGAGAGTGAGCTACAAAGAATTTTGAGAAGCTACGAGGACCTTAGTAAAAAAGTTATGCAGTGAATTGCCACACCCACTACACAACCAAAGTCTACCAAGCCTTCAGGGACCCCGTCATCTCCCCAAGGCAGGGATTTGGTTGCTAGTGGCAGCCAACCAGGGCTTGTTGAAGACCCTTGACCTTAAACCTCAGCATTGAGGTTTAGGTTCACCAGCTTGCAGTTCCTAGAGGAATTTTCCTCATAGGAAATTCTGTTACCTGTGTAGGTGCTTGGTGACTGTAAGAGTTACCCCAGCTGTACTGTCTCCAGATATATCGGAGGATCCTCACTTCCTGTATTCCAGACTTCCGACTGAGTGACCTGTCCAGTCAGACACCTGGAATACACCTCCAATATTAACGACAGCCTCTCATGGTCTTACATTGCTCTTGGTAATCTGGGTAAATGTTTAAAACCAGGAAAACTGGTTTATAGAGGATCTATTTTAAACACCATTAATAAGAATAACCTTTAAAAGCTCAAAAAATTGTAACACCTCTTGTAGAAAAATACCTTTCAAAATACCTTTCTTGAAAACCACCCGAGAAAAGTGGACACTGAATCAATGAGCCCACAGAGTCCCATACTGTCTTTTAATATGCAAAACAGGATCAATTTGCATTGAACAGTCAATAAAATCAAAAGGATAAAAAGTAAAAATCAAACCCAAAACCCTGATTGTAAAACCTTGATTCAAAAGTCAAAAGTTGTAAAATCAGTCATTTGATCAAAAAAAATTAAAAATCAAAAGTTTCAAATAACCCAAAGATGTTCAAAAATCATCAAACAGTCCAAAAATCAAAATGAAAAATCAACCAAAAACATACAAAACTTGAGTAAATTCAAAATAAAACAAACCCTTTGAATAAAACCTGATAAAAACATCTAATTAATTTGTGGATATATGTCTAAAAAGCCTAGATGGTGAGATTTAAAAAGATGTGCATGATAGCCAATCTTCCCTGTTGAAGCTTCTCTTCAGGGGGAGAGGTGAGGAGGCAAGGGGGGGACAAGCAGCTGTGGCCCGATGTTCCTCTTCAGGCTGGGCGGTGGCCGTCTTGGCTGGGGAAGAGTGATGAGTCGAGTCCCCGAAGCGGTGTCTTCAGCCCGGGGAGACTTCACTGCTTCTGCTTTCCCTTGCTGTTGCTCCGCGGCGAAGATGACTCACAGCCTCCTGGCTGAGAGCGAGGCCAGCTGCTGTAGTCTTCAGTTCCCCAACTCCTTCCTCTTCAAAGAGCTATTTTCGCACTTAAGGGCAGCAGATGTAAAAGTTGTTAAAGGCTGAAGAATTGAGGTGAAAACTGGTTCACTTTTCTTCTGGCGTTCCTCGACTTCAGCCCGCTGCTCCGGTAGGGTGTTGCCTCTTGGAGATCCGCCGAAAAATGAACATTTTGGCCGAAAAGGGCTTGGTTTAAATACCTTCGCCCGAGTTCTCTGATTGGTCCCAAACTCACCCTAGGCTTCTTGGCCTCTTATGATTGGCTTAAAGTTACATTTTATATAACAATTACTTCATTCTGCACATGTTCGGGCTAGTCAATTCTCGTAAACCATGTGACTGATCAGGCGCTCATGACTCATGGCTCATCTCGGGACTTTCCTGTTAGCCTCTCAGCATTTTCCATTACCAAAATACCCCAGTTTGCTGGACATCCAACACCCATTTCCTCATTTCTCATACATTTCCAGTAAACAGGGTTCTTTCCAACATTTCACAATCTGTTTCACATAAAACCTTCTTTTGTGCAGTTAAAAGGTACATACAATCATACAGTTTGATTACACTCATTATTTCAGGTGATTACATACATTACATGTACTTCTTAATCAATGAGCATACATTTGCTTTACTGATTACAGAGAACATCACATTCCATAGCATATGCATTTTAATATGGCTTTTGCATTCAGTCTCTATGTTTTCACCAACGTTGTCTGCTGCTGTTCCTATCTTTTCTGATTGTTGGATTCTGGGCCTTCTGTTAATTCTTCTCATTTTGCTGGTTACCCTGTGTGGATCTTTGAAGCCTGTTATGATCAGCAGCAGAATTGCCCATTTTTCTTCCATAGGGGGTATATCGGTGTGATTGGGAAGGCCGACCACTTTCAGCCCTTCTGCGGTAATTGGGGTCATGTCGTGGGATACTCAAACAGGCTCAACACTCACCAGCCACATGACAAGCTGATTTCCATCAGGGAGCTCTCATACAGTACCTCTGCTGCAGAGACTTAAAAATTCAGGGAGGACAGATAGGAGACAACACATCAGACATCATCAAGACCACCTTAATGAATGGGCTAGGCTGGGCTGAAGCCCAGGGGCCTATCAGGAGCCAATGAAAAAGATCAAATTGTTGTTAATTGGAGTTTGCATGTTCTCCCCGTGTGTGCGTGGGTTTACTCTGGGATTTCTCCGGTTTCCTCCCACATGCCAAAAACATGCAAGTTAGGTTAATTGGCATCAAACTGGGGATTCTAAATTGTCCTTAGGTATGACTGTGAGAGTGAATGGTTGTCTATCTCTCTGTGTTGGCCCTGCGATGGACTGGCGATCTGTCCAGGGTGTACACTGCCTCTCGCCCTAAGATGCTGGGATAGGCTCCAGCCCCCCCGCGACCCGAAAAGGATTAAGCGGAAGAAGATGGATGGATGGATGGATGGATGGTCAAATGCTATGTATATCACTTGATATTCATGTGTGGCTGCTGATTGGTTTAATTTATAAGTGCCTCACGTGGATACCATGTAACAATAGCCTATCAGAGGAATTGTTTTGACATGTGACTATGCAAGCACCAGTGAGAGGTAAGAAGTAATTAGCTAGGTCAAACTGTCCAGAAAAAAGTTTGAAAAGTGGTGCTCATAAAATTCTTGAGAGGAAAAGAGCTAAGGGAAAATGAATTGCTCAAAAAATCCCGACGCGTGACAGCAGAATCTCAAAGCTAGCCGCTAGCGGACGTGCGACTACACAAATTTGCGCATACTCGCGTCTTCCCATTCACTTTGGATGGATTTGCGGCACCCATTCGCGTTTGGTGTGAACACACTTTAAGGCAGTCGCCTACCTTTGCCTGATGGTAAGTTCACCTCTGCCTCCACTGCCTTCTCATTGAAGTATTGGTTATACTGAGAGATCAACAGCTCATCCAAACTGGTGATGGATATCCTATTAACAAAAATGGTTGAACAGCTTCTCTGGCAACCAAGATTGCTTCTTAAAAGTTATTATTATTATCTTAAAGTATATTGCTCGAGAAAATACAAGCAGTCCTGGTAGCTGCTGGTTTTCTCCTCCACACAGTGTTTGAAGTTTCTAATAAATGATATGAACTGCAATGGATCTCCATCAAATATGGTTATTTCTCTTTGGGTAAAGTGGATAACATCCACTGTTGCACTGGCATGGTTGTGATTTCATTTTGTGTTTCCATAATTTTACACACTGAGTCCTGGTTGACTGATCTGGGTTCTGGAGAAACATGATGAGACTGGTGACATTGTTCTTTTTTTCTCCTTTGCAGCAACAGATTCAAAGTTTGTAGTTACATATTTATATTATGTAGTTACAATGTTACTACTATGATATTTTTTGAAACTGAGGCTTACGAACATTTGTGTGGTCAGAGAGTGATCCTAAATTCTTTTTTAAGTGATCTGTTCCATAGGGGTGATGTCATGACTCGCCGCACATCAGCGGCGCCAGCCACGCGCACACCTGCTCCTCGTCAGCGGCGAGGTATTTAATCCACTCTGCCCTGGGCTTCGGCCTGAAGCCGTCTCTCAACTTCGGCCCCTTTGCTACTACGGATCTCAAACCGACTAGCGAAGATAACTTGGGTAAGCTCCCCTTACCTCTCTCCTCTAGCCATCCCCTGTGCACAGGTGGACGTTCCCGGCGGCGGACTTCCTCATCTCGCCGTTGGCTCTACGCTGCTGCCACAGGTACTGCAGGTTGCTGTCTCCCGGGCCTCGCCCTTGTCGACGCCAGCCACCTGTCATAACCAAGTAAGCCAGCTATCATCATTATTCCCTGTATTGGTGTGGTGCCCGTTACCCTTCTCCCTCTGCTCTCTCCCACAGGGTTGTCCGGCTGTACGGCCTCCTGCCCCCGTGCCTGACGCAGACGCCACCACCAATACATTCTTATTCCACAGACACGCAGCCATACACTTTCTTGTTGCTAATAAAGCTGTTAAATCTATCCTGAGCCTGCGTGTGTGTCTCCTGGGCCGTGCATTATGTCAGGTGATGTTGTTTTTTTATTTTTGGCCTCACATCCTGGGCATATGTGGTAGGTGGCGCTGTTGCTTCCTGTTCAGCGGTTGAGGACTTCTGTGGTACAAACTCTTGAGCCTGTAAGTTGAGGGTAACTTGTGGGTTTGCGCCTCTAAATCTTTGGTTATGTAGGAATTCATGCCATCAGAATCAGCATTTCCAGTGTCACGACCTTCAAGCACAGAAAGCCTTGTTGGTGCAAGAGCAAGTTGTGTCTTAAGCTCCAGCTGCTCCTTTTTCCTCTGCAGTGACTCCTCTTGAGCTGCCAACTCATGTTTTGTGTGTAGAGCAGCAGCTTGCTCTGGCAAAACTGCTCTCTCTTTTCCTTTGCTTTTAAGTGTGCTGATAAGAGGCTAGATGCAGATGTACTGGAATGACTTCTCCTACTTGACCTTTAGCTTGATATATTTGGCACACTGTCCTCAGGACAAACATCACCTTTGAGCACAGAGTTAACTTTGGGAACCTCATCACAATCAGCACAAATGTTATTTTCAGGCACATTGCTTTTACTTGCAGTCTCATTCTGTGTTAACCAGGTTGATATTTCCTCAGTAAACACAGTATTAACAGCCACTTTGGATTCAAACCATGCTTCGTGCTTTCTGTGTTCCTCTTCAAGTAAGACATTTGTATTTAAAGACAAAAGAGAGATGATTTTAGGTTTTAACTTGCTTGCTCATTTAAAGTGATCATTTCTTTCCTTTGAAGTTTTTCAATCACCATTAAAATCCCTTTTGAAGTTAGTATTCTTATTCGTTTTTCTTTGACATCACTTTGCACGTTAGTATGACCAGTTTCAACAACACACTGTGTATGGGAATTCTCAGCATCAACAGCACACTGCACATCACTCATTTTCAATTAATATATGCTTGAGTGCTTTCACAGGAAAACAACTTTATGATGGATGCCTTGGAACAGCAGATGCACTCCAAACATATCCAGACCAAACAGTTCTGTGAAGCAACAAATTTTCATTTTCACTCAAAAATCCAACACAGTTGCCGGGCATTGAATGCACCACAACACTCTAATGGGCAGCCTGCAGCTGTCAGACAGCCTCAAACCACCTTCAGCCAAAACAGGTCCGCTTGCATAGGTGTGTGTCTATTGGTATCTCGTTTGAAGATGTCTGGTACCTGTTGTGTCCCAAATAATGAGGAGGCGAAGTGACGTTTATAATGTTTATTAGACTTTATTAGACAATTTAAACAAAAACTAAAGGAAGAAATACTCCAAACATATTTACAAGACGACATGTAAACTCACATAAGGATTGACATATACAGCCCGTGTTGTGTTGTAGCTTAGTTTTTTGTTTTTTTTTCCCTCTGTGACATTCTGTCTTAGATTTGTCTTGAATAGTAACCGCTTAACTTAGCTTAGCTTAGTTTTCTTTTCTTTTTTTTTTTCCCTCAGTCACACTTTGTCTTAGCTTTGTTCTAAATTGTAATCACTCTTGTCTTGTTTACTCTTTTTTCTTTGAATTCTTGGATGGAATATGGGTGGGCAATATAAGCTGCGGCTTCAGCCATCACCCATTTCGGATAACTCACGTGGAATTGTTTAGTAGAAGGAGTCTTTGTCTAATTTGACCTTGTTGTTATATTATACAGTTTCTTTTAACCTGTACTGTATTATCCGAAATAAATAAATTCATTCATTCATTCATTCATTCACTTATTAAACTAGACTGGTCACACAATACTGATGCACTCTACAAGAAGGGACAGCGCAGGCTGTTCCTACTGAGGAGGCTCAGGTCTTTTGGTGTACAAGGGGCGCTGCTGAAGACATTCTACGACACGGTGGTGGCATCAGCCATCACTTTTGGAGTGGTCTGCTGGGGCAGTGGCATTACAGCAGGCGATAGGAAGAGACTGAACAAACTGATCAAGAAAGCTAGCTCTGTCCTGGGGCAGCACCTTGACCCAGTGGAGGAGATGGGAGAGAGAAGGATGGTGGCTAAACTGTCATCTCTGCTGGAGTCCGAGTCCCACCCTATGCAGGACATACTGAATGCACTGAGGAGCTCATTTAGCAGCAGACTACATCATCCTAGGTGCGCAACCGAGAGGTTTCGCAGGCCCTTCCTACCAACAGCTGTCAGACTGTACAACCTAAGCAGAGCTGCTCGCAGAGATAGCAAAGACGTGACAATCTAATAGTATTGAATGCAAAAGACGCAATAGACTTACACAATGGTCCCCTCCGGTATACAACTAGGAAAATACCGGTAGCTACGGAGGGTGATAATATGTATGGGTACATAATCATACCATGTAGGATAACTAAGTAGACCAGGGGTCTGCAACCTTTGCCAGCCGAAGAGCCGTTTTGCCTGTCTCCGACAAAACAGACGTGGCTGAGAGCCGCAACGGCAATTTGACCTTTAAAATAAAGATTATGCTGCTTATAAAGTTTTTTATATACTGTACATAGCTCTGAATATTATGTGGCATTAATGAATTCCTACTACAGCAGTGGGAAAAAACTGCTTATAGCTTCATTTATATAGCTTCATTCATGAAATAAATGTTAGATATATATTATAAATTGTTTTGTGCTGAAAAATAAATTTCTGAATATCTGACCATAATTTTTGCATAGTGTTAATTATCAGCACATTCATAAATTGTTTAAATCTGAAAAATATCACCCATCTCCTACTTTCAACAGTGATCACACAGCTTTAGTTCCTGATATTTTCATAAATTGGAGATGAAAGTTTTATTTAGAAGAAGCTACTTTTCATCCTGTTTCCTCATAATGCTCCTTGTTCAAATGTATTAATATAATATAAATCTGTATCCTTCACTTGTTCTCCAGACTCTCAATTTGACAACTAGTGGATTGGTTGTGGGCGGCGCGGTGGAGAAGTGGTTAGCACTGCGGCAGCACAGCAACTCACCCTTGGCCGGGGGATCCTGGGTTTGATCCCAGCCCCCGACCAACAGTGATCTGTGTGGAGTTTGCATGTTCTCCCCGTGTCTGCGTGGGTTTACTCCGGGATTTCTCCAGTTTCCTCCCACATGCCCAAAACATGCAAGTTAGGTTAACTGGCACCAAACTGGGGATTCTAAATTGTCCTTAGGTATGACTGTGAGAGTGAATGGTTGTCTGTCTCTCTGTGTTGGCCCTGCGATGGACTGGCGATCTGTCCAGGCAAACAAACTATAATGTGTTGCATTTATGAAATCAGGGAACTCCTGCAGAGAAAACAAAATTACATTTCTGCATGCAACAAAAATATTTTGAACTCTGAAAAAAAAAAGACATTGGGTTGAAGGTTGACATTGGATTGAAAGGAGAGTGCTATTTCTAGCACTGATGACTCCTGATCCTTCGATAAAAATGTTATAATTCCGCTGAAAACAATACCGAAAGCTCAGAATTCCAACACGAACCAGCGATGTGATTTGGGGTTGGGGAAATTATCTGAAAATTCAGCAGGGGGTCTGGGGGACATAGTCCCCCAGTGGGGTCCGGGGTGGGATGGGGGCAAGGGGGGCAAAGCCCCCCAAAGCTCCTGGGTTTTTATGATTTTTAAGTACCAGAACTGTGCTTAAATGACATAAAACAAACAGCTGAATGCTGTAATGATCAGTGTTTACCACTAGGCGTCGCTGCTACCTTGTTACCGCTTGTTGGAATGATGCACTCAGTAGAATAAGAAACGGCCAACATGGGAGCCGATGTGAAAGTGTCTGTGTGAGCTGCCGCTAAAAAATAAAGTTACGTTGGTTCAGCTGCAAGTCTCTTCTCTCCTCAATGAACACGAACACAACATGGTACCAGGAGTAAACTGCATGAACTGAGCGACCACGTGAGAAGTCGTCATGGAGTTGAAGCCGCCGGAAAACCTGAAATTGGCAGGTAACGTGGATGAAAAATGGCGGGCATTCAAGCAGCAGTTCAACTTGTATGTCACGGCCATGGGACTGGACACGAAGCCGGACTTGAGAAAGGTAGCACTTTTGCTGAACTTAGCGGGGCCACAGGCCATTGAAGTGTACAACACGTTCGTGTTCGGAACGGGTGAAGACCCAAATAAGCTGGATGTCGTGCTCGCTAAGTTTGATGCTCACTGCACTCCTAAGAAAAACGAGACATATGAAAGATACATGTTTAGATCTCATATGCAGCAACAGAGTGAGCCCTTTGACAGTTTTTTGACAGCTCTCCGTTTGAAAGCACAATCCTGCAATTTTGGGACATTGAAGGACTCAATGATCAGAGATCAAATTGTGTTTGGTGTTGAGGACAAAAAGTTAAGAGAGAGACTGCTTCGTGAGACGGAGTTGACGCTGGAGATGGCTGTTAAACTCTGCCAGGCAAGCGAACTGTCCCAGAAGCACATGAAAACGTTCTGCGGCATGCCAGGCACCACACCTCCGAGTGAAGGAGCAGCGGTCGGCGCCGTGTCATCTCAGAGCGGGAGGCGTCGCTCACGGGCCGGGACTGCACAGCGGACCGAGGATCCCGCGTTCTTCTGCAAGCGTTGCGGATTAAAGCACAAGCCAAAGCAATGCCCAGCGTTTGGTAAAGTATGCTCCAACTGCCATGGAAAGAATCATTTTGCCAAGCAATGCTTCACCAAAAGAAAGGAAGGAAAGAAAGGCAAAAACGTGAATGTAGTCGAAGACACAGACTTAAGTGACACTTTCTTTGTGGGCATCGTTGACTGTGAAAATGAAGAAGAAAAAGTCAACAGCATTACCAATGAGGACAAGTGGACCACTCCTCTGCTGGTTAACGGGACTATCGTCACTATGAGACTGGACACTGGTGCAAAAGCTAACCTCATTAGCATGTCTGATGTAAAGGAAATGCAGGTTAAGCCACACATATACAGAAAGAAATCAGGGTTGAAAGATTACAATGGGCAACCCATACAGTGTTTTGGTACCTGTAAACTGAATGTTGTTGTTAAAGGTAAAGTGCACAATGTAAACTTTTCTGTTGTGAATGAGAAATGTGAATCACTGTTGGGTGATAAAAGCTGTGAAGAGCTAGGGTTAGTGAAAAGAGTGTACTGCATTGAATCAGATTCCAAGTGTGACACTAACGCTATTGTGCAAAACTTTTCTGATGTGTTCAAAGGTTTTGGCACACTGCCCTTTACATATAAAATCCAGCTAAAAGAAGGCGCCCAACCAGTTGTGCACGCACCACGTGGGGTCCCAGCTCCACTGCGTGAAGCCCTCAAACGAGAACTGGACAGGATGACCAACTTGGGCGTGATCAAAAAGGTGCAGGAGCCCACAGACTGGGTCAACTCGATGGTCGTCACAAAGAAAAAGAATGGTGAGTTGAGAATGTGCATGGACCCAAAAGATCTAAATGAGAACATTAAGCGCGAGTACTACCAAATCCCCACACGTGAGGAAATAGTCAGTGAGATGGCAGGAGCTAACTACTTCACAAAGCTCGACGCTTCTCAGGGTTTCTGGCAGTTAAAACTGGATGAGAGCAGCACTAAGTACTGTACTTTTAACACACCTTTCGGTAGATACTGTTTTCTTAGGCTGCCATTTGGAATAAAATCTGCACCAGAAATATTCCACAGAGCGATGGAACAGATCATTGAAGGCCTAGAGGGAGTCAGAGTTTACATAGATGACATTATTGTATGGGGCTCGACTCTCCAAGAGCACAACCAGAGACTTAACAAAGTGATGGAGCGCATTCAGAAGTACGGGCTGAAACTCAATAGAGCCAAGTGTGAGTTTGCAGTACAAGAGATTCTCTTCCTCGGAGACAAACTCACAGCTCAAGGCATACAACCAGATGGCGATAAAGTGAAAGCAATACTGAACATGCCAAGACCAACAGACAAAACGGGCGTGTTACGCATCATGGGAATGGTAAATTTCATAGGCAAATTTATTCCCAACCTCACAGCAAAGACGTCATGCATCCGAGAGCTCTTACACAACGACTGTGACTTTAAATGGGCCGAAAAACATGAGCAAGAGTGGCAAAGACTTAAGCAAACTCTTACCAGAGCACCAGCATTAGCCTACTATGACCACCGGAAAAAGCTCAAAGTGTCAACTGACGCGTCCAAAGATGGCATCGGAGCAGTGCTCCTACAGGCAGAAGGAGAGTACTGGAAACCAGTAGCCTATGCGTCAAGGGCTATGACAAAGTCTGAATGCAAATATGCCCAGATTGAAAAGGAGTGTTTAGGCGTTTCCTACGGGCTGGAGCGGTTTCACAGTTATGTCTATGGACTGCCGTCTTTTACTGTGGAAACTGACCACCGCCCACTCGTCTCCATTATCAAGAAGAATCTTAACGAAATGTCCCCACGGATCCAACGCCTAATGATGAAAATGCAAAGGTACGATTTTGAACTGGTTTATACACCGGGAAAGCACCTGATACTCGCAGATGCCTTGTCCAGAGCACCTGCTGAAAAGTGTCTGAGTTCCACAGATGAGGATATTGAAAATCACATCAACATGGTGTCGTGTGCTCTGCCAGTATCTGACACAAAGTCGAAACAAATAGCTGAGGTGACATCACAGGACACCGAGTTACAGCGTGTCATTCAGAACATGGACGAGGGATGGCCTGCAGGATCTTGCCCTCGCTATTACCATGTCAGAGGTGATCTCAGTTTTGTTGATGGACTATTACTGAAGAAAGGAAGAATAGTCATCCCTGTGGCTCTAAGACCAGATTTGTTAAACAGGATACATGAAGGACACCTTGGGATTGAAAAATGTAAAAGGAGAGCAAGGGAGTCAGTGTACTGGCCTGGACTAAACAAAGACATCGAGACGCTTGTGAGTAGTTGTGAAACGTGCCAGAAACACCAAAGTAAACAAAGCAAAGAGCCAATGGTGATATCTGAAAGTCCTGCATCCCCTTGGCACAAAGTAGGGATAGACCTGTTTCACCTTAAAGGCAAAGACTACTTAGTAGTCATGGACTACTTTTCCAACTTTCCAGAAATGGCACTACTCTCAAGCACTACATCAGCCTGTGTGATCACTCATACCAAATCCACATTTGCTCGGCATGGCATCCCACACCTTGTGGTGACAGATAATGGACCATGTTTCAGTAGCAGGGAATGGCAGCAGTTTGCAGAACAGTATGAATTTCGGCATGTGACGTCAAGCCCACACTATGCACAATCAAATGGACAAGCAGAAAAAGGCGTCCACATTCTGAAGCAACTGCTTAAGAAAGCTGCAGACAGCAACTCGGATCCATACTTGGCTCTACTCAGTTACCGCGCCTCTCCACTTCAGTGCGGACTGTCACCTGCTGAGCTACTAATGAACAGAAAGCTGCGTACAACGCTTCCCAGCTACCCAAATGCTACTTCACAAAGGAAAGATACAAAACTCAGAAACAAGCTTGAGAAGCAGAAACTGAGACAAAAGACATTCTATGACATTTCAGCCAAACCACTCTCTCCACTGGCCAACAACGACCCAGTTAGGATCGAGGATGCATCTGGCTGGAACACTAAAGGAGTTGTATTACAGGAAGTTGCTCCAAGATCATTCACAGTGAGAACCGAGGATGGACAGGTGCTCAGGCGCAATCGCCGCAGTCTCCTCAAGACTCCACAAGCACCTGGTGGGCCCAATAATGCTCACCCAGAATCTCCCACAACCACACCTCTTATGAACTGTGAAGCAAATGTTCCACCTGACAAAGATGAACCGAGAAGATCAAAACGAGAAATAAAGAAACCAGATAGGTTGGACTTATAAGAAAAAAAAAAAAAAGCAAAAAGCAAAGAATAAGAAAAATGTAACAGATGTTAATTTCTTTGGGCATGTTGATTCAGGGAGAACTGAAATTTGTGTTTTGTATTAGTCCATTCATACTGAATACATATACACTGTTTTGCATCAATGTTTATTAATGTTTATTCACCTCAAAGAAAGGGGGATGTAATGATCAGTGTTTACCACTAGGCGTCGCTGCTACCTTGTTACCGCTTGTTGGAATGATGCACTCAGTAGAATAAGAAACGGCCAACATGGGAGCCGATGTGAAAGTGTCTGTGTGAGCTGCCGCTAAAAAATAAAGTTACGTTGGTTCAGCTGCAAGTCTCTTCTCTCCTCAATGAACACGAACACAACAAATGCCACTTATTAATGTATAATATTGACTTATGTTCCAAGAAGATAGCATTCCTAAAATATTCCAACAAGCATTACCCATCACATGCTTTAACACTTGATCAAATCAAAATCAGTTAATTTTATCTATTCCATAATAGAAATAAAATTCCAACATACCATTACTTTTTATAATTTCAGCATTCATTTCAGATCACCAGTTTCAATCTCCATTGAGACTTGAGCAGTTCATTTTGCACAATCACTGATGTAGCTAGAAATATTCAAAAGTTATGAGTCAATGTCCACTGTGCACTGTCAATTTCAAACTGTTTGGAATCATTAAAGGGGATGGTTAACTTTTATTACCGTTTCCTCCCTCACGCCAGCCCAGCTCATACAGCCGTTGTAGAGTTAATGACTCTCCACCTGGCCATATCGATTACCGGTGGCCATACGCCACTTCCAGTCCTGCCTGAAAGGGCGCAGCTTCACTGCGTTCGTGGACCACAAGCTGCTAACGTACTTAACGTACTTTATCTTCCTGGAAGATAAAATAAAGCAGAATTCGGCAAATTAACAGAAAATCACATCCCTGACAACACGCCGCCATGAATCTTTGAAAAAGCATACAACGAGCCATTTGATTGGTCCAATCGTTTGCAACTATCCAATTGCAGGGCTGTTTACAATACAGCAATAGCTTGAACACAACACATCCGGGTTATCGCGGGTGACGACTTCCGACTTCGTGTTGATTTTTGCTGACGGTGATTAAACTTTAACATGTTTTTTTTAGATTTTACAAGATCACCATAATCTTCAAATTTAGAATTACATTTTAAAAACTAATGAACTAAAATAAAATACATTTTAATTAAATACTCATTATTTATTTTCCAAAGCCACAGGGAGCCGCAGCAGAGGGATGAAAGAGCCGCATGCGGCTCCGGAGCCGCGGGTTGCCGACCCCTGAAGTAGACGGTTATGAGTCATTCCATGAGAATGGTTAAAATTGGACTTGGATATTTTCACATTTTTTACCAAAATGTATTATTTGTATGTATATCCCACATCATTAAGGATATATTTAACTATCAGAAAAATGCATTTTCCCATCTCAGGCATTAGTTTTCTTTTATTATTGATCATTATTTTAAGATGTGGTGACTGTAATTCTTCAATCCCGTTATGGACACTTTGGAGGCTCTCTGAATATTATCATAAAATGTATTTCTAAAGAAATCAATATTTTCACATTAATCAGATGTCCCCCATACTAATTCAATAATTTTAAATATAAAAATGACACAAAATCACACATTTTTACTCTCTTAAATCCTGAAATGTAACTAATAATTGAAAGCAATCTTGTCATTTTTCATCAAAAATTTAGTTTAAGAATTGTAATCAAAATCAATGATCATATGATAGCGCTCAATATTTTAGACACAAATCAGCAAACATTAAATTATTTTTTCAACATTTTAAGAAAATAATATATGAAAATGTAGGTGTGACGGGGTTGAGACTAGCATAACAGGGTTGAAGATGGTAACGGGGTTGAAGGCTCGGTGGCTGCACGGTGGCGCAGTGGTTTAGCACTGTGGCAGCACAGTTTTACCCTCGGCCGGGGGACCGCGGGGATCATGAGATCGTGGGTTCAATCCCAGCCCCCGACCAACAGTGAACTGTGTGGAGTTTGCATGTTCTCCCCGTGTTGCGCGGGTTTACTCCGGGATTTCTCCGGTTTCCTCCCGCACACCAAAAACATGTAGGTTTAGGGCGCTCGCGCACGCAGCGACCAGCAGCCAGTGGCTTGTCACCAGACTGCAAACCAAGTCTACCTACGGGTACAAATAAGTAACAAAAAAAAAAAAAAAAAAAAAAAGGGACAAATACAGCTTTACATATAAACAGTTGTTTACTCTCAAATTCAATGTATAGGACTTTCCATTAGCATTATATCTCATTTTGTAACCATAAGAAGGACACCAGATACAAATTGCAGTAGAATTAAGTTTTATTAATCTAAAGTAAAAACAACCACAACAGCATATTAACAACTAACAAACATTGTAAAGTGAATTGCTCAAATGTAACATAATGTGTGTGTGTGTGTGTGTGTGAGGGTGGGTGTGTGTGTGTCTAGGCATAAGAGAGCCTCATGAGGTGTGCTAAAAGTCACCTCATCCTTGCTCCGATAACATACAATTAAACTTGATGAACTGGTTGAACTAATAACAATAATAATCAAACAGTTAATGATTTCAATATATCTGTCTGTATCAGCGCCTGTGTCTGTGTCCATGTCAGAGTGTTTTTGCATGTGTGTGCCTGCATCAGTGTGTGTGCCTGTATATATGCATGAATGTGCCTTTTGTTTCATGAATTCATCTTGTAAGTCGGTTCCACACCTCTTTTAAGACTTCCACATTGTCACATGGGCTGAGACGCCGTTGTTATCGGCGCTCAGGCCACATTCCTCCTCAGCCCAGCTCTTATTGTGACAGCGTCTCAGCGGGATCCCAGCTGTCAAGCTCTACGGGACGGCTGGAGCCCAATTACCTCTCATCAGCTGAGGCGCTGTCAACCAGTATAAAAGGGAGCAGCTCCGATCACTCGGGGCTGTGACCTCGCATGATTATCCACGCTCTTCTCCGGCGTGGGTAAGGCTGGAACCCCTTCGTCTGGTGCCAGCCACTCGCTCTTCATTCAGCATTGTGTGTAAGTGTATGCCCTTGTATGATCATTTGTGTTCTGGCCCCACGAGGCCCCGTTCCTTTGTTCCTTTCCCTTTGTTGCAATAAACATTGCAAACTCACTGGTCTGCCCTTGGCTCTCATTGTATGGCTCGCAGAGCCATATGTGACACACATGGCGCTTTGTCACATTCTGTGGGGGTGGAATGAGTTCAAGGACATCATCAAACAGGTGCCAGAGGATATCATCCTGATGCGGCCAGAAGAATCGGTTTGACCCAACACGATGCATGCATTTGACCTGGACATGTGTTATTTGTATGTTTAAATGATGCCTGGATACAAATCATCGTCATATCTGAGAATACACCATTTACCAATCAGCTCTGGACTTTCCCACTGGATTTCTTTTTCTGGATTCCCCCCACTGGCTGTCTGTGATACAGCCGTTTCTATCTTCTGGCCAAAACTGAAACACTGGGTGTTGAAGCACTTGCAGTTAAACTGCTTCCGTGTTGTGCACATGCAGCTTACATCACGAACCATCAGTTCTCCTGGAGCTACAGTAATGACCTGGTGAACCTTGGGAACCTCTAACCTTGAAGATCTTGGCTGTGAAGGCTGCTCTGGGTGATCTCCCTGATCTGGACTCTGTGGAGGAGTGCTCAAGTTCTTGAGCACTTCTTCCCTCTCCTTGCTCCTATGGTAAGCTGCTCTCCACATTTTTCTTTTCTTACGCTGTTCTCTTTTACTCAGTTCATTAATTGCTTTCTTCTTCCCTGCCTCTACATTCTTTCTCCATCTCTCACGCTCACTCTGCAGGTATCTCTCCCTTCTTTCAGGATCAGCTTTAAGGCATTCCCGATACTTCCTCTGCCTTTCTGCTGCTGTTGTTGGTGCCATCTTACTCGCATCTTTAACATGGAACATAAATCACATTCAGCATGCATGCAGTATAAGAATGTTGATTGAATATAATAATAATTAATTTAAATAATTGGATAACTTAACAACCAAAGTATTAAAATCTCAACCCCATCACAATCTCACAACCCTTTTAAAATCAAACACATAACGGGGTTGCGTGTGACGGGGTTGAGATTTTCGCACACAATGGCCGCTGCTCAATGTAGTGAATACCAGATAGAGAGCACATGGCATGCATGAAATTCAAAATCACCATATATTTATTAAATAACAAAAAAAATTTTCATAAGTAATAGTTTTCTATCTTTTTTTCATGTTACGGTGTTGAGTCATTGAGTTTGACGACCACAATATCACAAGATAAATGACTAAAATAAAGGAAAAGATGGGAGCAACCTGCCTGTCTCTGTGGTCCTGTTGTCCAAAAGACTTTAGTGATGTCACTTCCTGATGTATATGGAATTCTGGATCACACCATTGTATTTATGGGGGTGGGATCATTCCTGTAATGGGGTTGAGGGGTTACTCAGGTACAGAAATAATTGTGATTTTAATGAATAATTAACAATTAAATTTGAAAACAAAAATAAACATTACCAGCAAAAGAGCACAAATAGATGTTTAGGTTGATATCAAAATTTATTGACTTTTTAAATAGTTTTATTTGGTATTTTCAAAGTAAACTTTCATCAAGGCCATGAGGGACATGACAAAATAGATGGTGTCAAATGAAAAAACTGTATTATTTCTCATAAAAAGATAAAATTTAGTTCAGTTTTTTTACACTGTATTAAAGGGTGCATTTCAATGTATATGTAAAGCTGTTTAAATATAAAGTTTGGTGACCCAACAGATGAAATACACCATAAGAGGTGAGAGGGACTCAAATTGTGCCATTTTCATGGAATGACTCTTATGCTGTTTCATTCCATCTAGCTACAATGCTCCGCACTGTGTGTGTTTATATATTTATATATTTATTCCATCTAGCGACAATGCTCCACACTGTGTGTTTATATATTTACATATTTATTCCATCTAGCTACAATGCTCCACACTGTGTGTTTATATATTTACATATTTATTCCATCTAGCTACAATGCTCCGCACTGTGTTTATATATCTATATATTTATTCCATCTAGCTACAATGCTCCGCACTGTGTTTATATATCTATATATTTATTCCATCTAGCTACAATGCTCCGCACTGTGTGTTTATATATCTATATATTTATTCCATCTAGCTACAAGGCTCCGCACCGTGTGTCTATATATCTATATATTTATTCCATCTAGCTACAAGGCTCCGCATCGTGTGTCTATATATTTATGTTTATATGTACATATGTACTCGCTGCTGTTGTTTTTTCTTGCCTTCTGATTGTTGCTCTGAGTGTTGCTATCCCTGTGCTGTTGCAATCCTGGAATTTCTCCATTGTGGGACTAATAAAGGCTTATCTTATCTTATCTTAACTTAGACAAGAACTATAACACATATAGGGAGACCCAACCGCGAGTACGGGAGTGTGACAAGGAGACTGGAGGTCTCCTGCCTCAGGCTTTTATCGTACAGGTGGCGCCGCCTCCTATAGGCAGGGCCTCACCCCTCCCAGCCTAGGGCACCGCCATACTAATATACTATATGATCTTCCTATCCTACATCCCCCCCCGAAAAAACTGCAACCACACTAATTACCCAATCAATAAATTTATATCCGAATCACACTAATACAGGGGAACAGGCCTATCTATTCACACAACACTGGCTCAGCGGAACCCTCCGCTATTTAAACATAAGAGTCTCTGAAAGAAAAATGAGCCACTCACCAAACTAAAATAATCCCTCCTAAGCTAAACACATAGAAACTAAACACAGAAAATGACGGTACCCGTCCCATAACCAACAGAATATACATAAACATGTAAACAGGGAACTCCCCAAAATAAACACACACACACACACAAAAAAAAAAAAACAGTTTCACACAATGGGCAGTAACCATTCCATTCACACTCAGGCATTATAGCACCTTACACACACAACAGTCACACACTCACAACAGTGGTCTCATGCCTATCAAAAGACTCACCCTAACACAAAGGTAATTACGTCCCTAATGAGACCACCCACGGCCATAAAGAGCAGCCTGTGAAAGGGGAATCGTCTCAGCAACGTGCTGGAAATAAAAGTAAAATACAGCACTTTACAAGATGGTGATCACTGTATCTACATCCCCTGACCAAAGAGTAACACGTACTCACAGGCCACCCCACAGTAAACACACCTCAAAACAGTTGTATTTCTACTATTCTTTTTTTTTTAAACAGAACAGTTAACTACAAACCAGAACATTATAGATTGCACAATAGACCCACTGTTAGCCCCATGCATTCAACCTGGGTCTTTCAAAGGCCCCCCAGAGTGTCCGTCACACGGCCCACTTCCAGAGCGTCTCCGCTTTGTTGCTATTGGAAACGGACTGCATCGACGCCCCACTGCACTCCGACGTCACAGCTCTTTGGGATGCCTGTCAGACTCATCAGTCAATTTTAAATAGCCGTCGCCGCTGGACTGGACCACCCACAGATCATCCAGTCCTGCTGTCCCAATTCTGGAACTGCGCACCCGACCAAGCCAAGGCTCAACCCTAGGGTGCACTTTATCACCTTCCCTTAGGGGAGAACCCACTGGCTCCCTCCGTCGACTGCGTTGCGTTCTGGCTCTTTTATGACTCCGTCCATGTCCCTCACCTTGATTAACGGCACGGTTGGGGTCTGTGCCGTCTGGTGTTGCCCCAGATGCCAGATGATGGTGCATTGGAGTGGCATCAGTTACTGCTGGCTCAACAGTGATATCCCATTGACCACCGGAACCCGGCAACCCTCACTCTCTGGACCTTTCCGCCTCTGCAGAGATCAAACCATACCGCGCGGGTCCGTCCTCCGCTGGACCACAAACACTGGCACGGGATCCGTTGACGTACTATGATGTCGGCGGTGTCCCTCTTCACCCGGAATGGGCCACCCTAAGTCCCACACTTAGTCGTCACATCCCATATAAAAGGGCCGGTCCCACAAACCACCACCTGCCCACTCCTCCAACTCTCTGCAAGTAATGGCCCGAGCCCGAGCACATAGAAGACGTCACACCCCATTAGGTTATTTCTTTCCTGCGACACCAAGAACTCGTTGGCGTAGATAGGGACTCTTCTGTACCTCACCGACAGCCAAACTGAGCCCATGATATCCAGCGGGTGGCTACCATAACCATAACAAGTGATGCTGGTACCACTAACTCTATAGTGGGGAAAACACCATCTTACCGTCGCCAAGTTCAGGATGGAGACCGCTGACCCCGTGTCCACCAACAGGGGCACCATCGTCCCGTCCAGCACGATGTTACAAATTATATGTCCATCAGTGTCAGGCGAGACTGTGTAATCCACCGTTGGGGCCTTCTTCTTCGGTGTTACCTTAGCCAGGTCCCGTTTCTCCTTGGCGAAGTTGCAGCAAACTCTGGCGAAGTGATGGAGTAGGCCGCACCATCCACAACGCTTGCCCCTTGCCGTGCACTCCCTGGCTCGATACTGATGCTTAGCAGATCTGCAGCCGTAGCATCGTGGTGTCCCTGTGGTGAACCTTATTTTGACAATGGTCGCATACTCGTCGTCGCTGCCCTCGTCCGAATCCAAAGCCAGGGTCGTCCCATTTGCTCCACTCTTCTCTGCTGCCTTGTGTTGCTGTGCTAGCTCAATGGCCGCTAACAGGGTTAGCTCACCAGCATGCGCTAGCAGGCAAGCCTTCGCCAAGGAGTAGGCCACGTGCTCAGCCAGTTGGTCACAAACTACCTCCTCCCCCAAGGGTCCAAACCTGCACTCACCCGCCAGCTACTGGAGGTCTGCCACAAATTGCCGTTGGTGCCGTTGGTGCCGTTGCCGGAACTGGATGCACTGCATGATGATGTTGTCGGGTGCTCGAAAGTAGCCAGCCATGAGCCTCACCATATCGTCAAACGTGTCACCTCCTAAAAGAGTGCTGAGGATCTTCTGGCCCTCCATGTCCAGGTTATGGACAAGGAGAGCCCTCACATGTGCTTTTGTCTGGTCGCCGAGGTCCAATGTGAGTAGATAATTTTGGAAGGCCGTAAACCACCTGGTCCACAGGACCAACGGCTCTCCCAGAGCCTCCAAGAAAGGTCGAAGGGCGGCTGCAGCTTTCTCCATTTCCAACTATCCTCATCGCCAATGTTATGTCCCAAATAATGAGGAGGCGAAGTAACATTTATAATGTTTATTAGACAAAATCTATAACACATATAGGGAGACCCTACCGCGTGTACGGGAGTGTGGCAAGGAGACCAGAGGTCTCCTGCCTCAGGCTTTTATAGTACAGGTGGCACCGCCTCCTATAGGCAGGGCCTCACCCCTCCCAGCCTAGAGCACCGCCATACTAATATATGATATTCCTATCCTACAGTACCTGTCCTCCTGTCAGAACGATGATGGTGTTGATTTTGACAACGTCCTGCAACAGGTGACAATGGCTGCACTGTGTCGGAAGTGTGCTTGAAACTTTTTAGGTAAGAGTGAATGGTGCTGTTCTCCACTTTGTGACAGAGTGAAGCTTTCACTTTATGTAATACTGGTCCTTATGTTCCACGGACGATCGCCGTTTTACTTTCTCTTTATGGGATCAAGGTTTTTACTTTGATGTAGTGCAGGGGCACTTGGGACTCCCAGCGGCCACCCCTGGTCCCTGCCACTGGTCAGTCTAGCATAATTTTATAACTTGTTTTTCTATGTCGTATTTTACATGTAGTAGATGTTTAAGAATAACTGATGTGTGCTGTATATTATTAACAAATGTGGAAAAAAATAGAGCAAAGTAGGACAGATGACACTGTCAAGGTGCTTTCAGACCAAATGTGAACGGGCGCGCAGCATGATTACATTTTAAATTGATTTTGATGTGCCATCCCAAGATTTTCAGTAGCTCCCATGTGCCCCCCCACCATGAAAAATTTCTGGAGGCACCCCTGATGTAGTGACTATTATGTATTCACTGTTCTTATACTGTTGATACTGGAGCTCTTATTTGTGTGGTGCGGGGTGGTGGCTCTGGCTTCTGGTTCTGCCAGGCCCAGTTGTATAAGAGGGGCTGCAGGTAGGGGGTCGGTCTCTTCTGCCTTACCTCTGCCAGCGGCTGCATGCACGGCTGTTGCACTGAGATTCAGCATTATAATAAAGAAGTGTTCAGCTCCACTCCTGACGTCATCCTTGTCTACGTGTTACGACATAACAATGACTACTGGCATTTAGACACTCACAGGGTCACAGGAGGAGACCTGTTTTTGACGTGCTTCCAAAGAAACTCCAAGCATCGCATTTACTTTGGGGTGATGTTGCCATTTATTCAATGATCCAATGTTGATTCATTACAGCAGTCTCCAAAGTGCAACAAACCAGCAAAAACTTGATTTGAGACAGGAGCCGATAAACCTTAAAATGAAAAGCAAAGCAAGCTGACATGCAAGCAAGCATGCAGGCTAGCAAGTGAGCGGTAAAAACCATGTGATCACCCCATCACCTACAGCTGATTACACAGCCCAGTCGCCTGTGCCATTTAAAATCTACCTGGCTCGCTCTCACCACACTGCCACCTATGGTGATCAACAGGAAACACCTGTGACAACAGGACACCAGGAAAATGGCTCCTACACTACCCCTTTAAGAGCCTAAAATTTAGAATGTTTTGACAATTTTGTACTTTTTTGAATACACAACTCACATCAAGTTTGAGTGTTGTTTTTTTTTTTTTTTTTTAAAGTTCTATTCCCCAATGTAGTCAGAAAAAATAGCCATTATTGAGTAGGTGTTTCCAACTGTTTGAGGGGTAACACTGCAGTGTAACTAGCATTAACTTTCTACAACACAAATTCACCTCTGCAGCAGTCCTTTCATGGTAGCATTCTGAGAGAAGCTCCTTGTATCAGTCCTCTCATCATCACTCTTTTGCTGATGATAAAATCTGGATGATTGGGTCCCAGCTCCTTTATCCTCTTTTTTCTGCATCGAAATCATCCTTGAAACAACCAAGTTTTCTCAAGCTCGCTGCTCTGCTAGCTGTTTTGTCTCAGTTTCCTGGCAAGCGGGAGGGATCTGATGATTCAATCAATCAATCAATCAACTTTATTTATAAAGCACTTTAAAAGCAACACTCGCTACACAAAGTGCTGTACAGCAAGAGAACATAAAAGCAGGGCACTAACACAAAGGGTGCTAACACAAGAAAAAAAAGTAAAATAAATAAAAATCCATTTCATTCAATAAAATCAATGTCTCATACTGGGTCAAAGGCCAGGGAGTAAAAATGTGTTTTAAGACGTGTTTTAAAAATGGACAGTGAAGGTGCTTTTCTAATGTCCAGGGGTAAATCATTCCATAACCTGGAGGCAATGATCGAAAAGGCTCTGTCCCCTCTGAGCTTGCGCCTCGCCTTTGGTACCTCCAAAAGCAGCTGTTCAGCTGACCTAAGGGACCGCGTGGGAGCGTAGGGATGCAGAAGCTCAGAGAGGTAAGGAGGAGCAAGACCATTCAAGGATTTAAAAACAAATAAAAGAATTTGAAAATGAACGCTAAAATACACGGACAGCCAGTGGCGTGAAGCTAAGATGGGTGTGATGTGATCTCTTCCACGTGTACCTGTCAAAAGATGAGCAGCGGCATTTTGAACCAGCTACAAACGGGAAAGAGATGACTGGCTGACACCGGTGTAAAGTGCATTACAGTAATCCAGCCAAGATGAAATAAAAGCATGGATTACTGTTTCCAAGTGTGGTCTAGAGAGAATGGGTTTTACTTTTGCTAAACGCCTTAGATGAAAGAAGCTGGATTTTACCACAGAACGAATCTGCGTGTCTAATTTAAAATCATTGTCCATGATAAAACCAAGGTTCCTAGCTGTGTATTTAACATAAGGAGTAAGGGGGCCCAAGTATACAAGAAGGGACTCACAGGGGCGACTAGGTCCAAACACCATCACTTCGGTCTTCTTATCATTAAAATTTAGGAAGTTTAGGGCCATCCAAGACTTTATGTCTTCAATGCATGCCAGGAGTGAGTTTAGTGATGAGGCAGCTTTTTGTTTTAGAGGGACATAAATCTGGCAGTCATCAGCATCAACGATTGACAGCGTTGACTCCCAATCACATTAAGATAAAATACTAGCAAACTTACGATTGGCTCCAGGGCACCCAGATATGCGACCCAGAATTGGGTTTTGGATGCCCAATGAAAAGCTGCTCCTGCTCAAATGGGGCAAAAAGTTTGTTGGCTTCAATGCTTCTTAGTTACACCGGCAACCTTAAGCTGAAAGTGGTCTATAATACAAGACTACACAATAATAATAATAATAATAATAATTATAATAATAATAATGCTGCATCAGGGGGGAATTCCAGAAATCAGGATTAGTGGCTTACCTGGGTAAGTTAACTCAGAGTTTGTGGTAACTCTGAGTTTTCAGTTCCAAAAAGTCAGAGTATGTTTGTAACTATGGCAACAAAGGCTGTGAACATGAGCTGTTCCTGACTAGGTTATGTTCAAGTTATGTTCGAGGTATCTTTAGAATATTTAAACTTAAGAGGAATCACATCCACAAACAGAAGTGTGAGTACACAGAATCAGATAACTTGTCACTCAAAATCACCTTTAATAAAACAAACCATCACTAATTTGTTTTTAATGCGCCTTCTTTATTTCCTGAACAAACATCATTTCCCCTCTTTCTTTACATGCAGATATTTCATCTTGATAGAAAAATTCCATATAATCCACATTATTATTGTTATTTATAATGTATTATTACACTTGAGAAGTATCATGCCTTTCATATGCCATGTTTAATATTTTTATGTGCATTCCAAGTAGGATAAGTTCATATATTCTTGGCATGTTTCAGTGATCAATTATTGGCCTTCAGAGAATTCAGACTGAGGGCCAGTACATGCATAAAGGATGATCTGAGCTACACTGATAATCTCTCTAGCATGCCTTGTTTTCCTTTGGGTCACAGGAATCCTAGCTTGTGTAGATTAGTTTTATGGACACTCTGTCTCCAGAATGTCTGCAACGTTTCTTCATTTGCTCATCACCCCGGATAAGCTCTCATATGTCATGCTGAGCTGCTTATCAGGACTGTCTCTCTTTCTCCCTTCCACCTCTTACCCCTCTCCTCCCCCTCCTTTCTGTTGCCCATACACACGTGGACAAAATTGTTGGTACCCTTCTGTTAATGAAAGAAAAACCCACAATGGTCACAGAAATAACTTGAATCTGACAAAAGTGGTAATAAATAAAAATTCTATGAAAATTAACCAATGAAAATCAGACAATGTTTTTGAATTGTGGTTCAACAGAATTATTTTAAAAAATAAACTCATGAAACAGGCCTGGACAAAAATGATGGTACCCTTAACTTAATATTTTCTTGCACAACCTTTTGAGGCAATCACTGCAATCAAACAATGTCTGTAACTGTCAATGAGACTTCTGCACCTCTCAGCAGGAGTTTTGGCCCACTCCTCATGAGCAAACTGCTCCAGTTGTCTCAGGTTTGAAGGGTGCCTTCTCCAGACGGCATGATTCAGCTCCTTCCACAGATGTTCAATAGGATTTAGATCAGGGCTCATAGAAGGCCACTTTAGAATAGTCCAATGTTTGGCTCTTAGCCATTCTTGGGTGTTTTTAGCTGTGTGTTTTGGGTCATTATCCTGTTGCAAGACCCATGACCTGCGACTGAGACCAAGCTGTCTGTCACTGGGCAGCACATTTCTCTCTAGAATACCTTGATAGTCTTGAGATTTCATTGTACCCTGCACAGATTCAAGACACCCTGTGCCAGATGCAGCAAAGCAGCCCCAAAAAGTAGAACCCAGCGCTACAAAAACAGCTTTGTCCCTGCTGCTGTCAAAGAGTTGAACAAGCTATAAAAATTATATTGTACATATTTTATATTTACCTATTTTGTAAGATGTGTGCCTGTGTTTGTGTCTATGTTGAATGTAATTAGTGGCTTGTAAATATGGATGTCACCAACTGCAAAACAAATCTACCTACGGGTACAAATAAAGTAACCTGAACCTGAACCTGAGCCTGAACCAGAACATAACAGAACCTCCTCCATGTTTCACAGCAGGGAAAGTGTTCTTTTCTTGGTATGCTTCATTTTTGCGTCTGTGAACATAGAGCTGATGTGCCTTGCCAAAAAGTTCCAGTTTTGTCTCGTCTGTACATAGGACATTCTCCCATAAGCTTTGTGGCTTGTCAACATGCAGTTTGGCAAATTCCAGTCTGGCTATTTTATGATTTGTTTTCAACAGTGGTGTCCTCTTTGGTCGTCTCCCATGAAGTCCACTTTGGCTCAAACAACAACGGATGGTGCAATCTGACACTGATGTAGCTTGACCTTGGATTTCACCATGAATGTGTTTAGAGGTTGTTCTGGGCTCTTTTGTTACCATTCGTATTATCCGTGTCCTCCTGTAGCCACATCCAGGGAGGTTGGCTACAGTCCCGTGGATCTTAAATTTCTGAATAATATGTGCAACTGTAGTCACAGGAACATCAAGCTTCTTGGAGATGGTCTTATAGCCTTTATCTTTAACATGCTTGTCTATAATTTTCTTTCTAATCTCCTGAGACAACTTTCTCCTTTGCTTCCTCTAATCCATGTTTAGTGTGGTATACACCATGTCACCAAACAGCACAGTGACTGCTTGTCACCCTTTAAATAGGCCGACTGACTGATTACAAGTTTGTAGACACCTGTGATGTTAATTAGAGGACACATCTTGGTTGAACATGTCCCTATGGTCACATTATTTTCTATCTTTTCTAGGGGTACCATCATTTTTGTCCTGGCCTGTTTCATGAGTTTGTTTTTTAAATTAATTCTGTTGAACCACAATTCAAAAGCATTGTCTGATTTTCATTGGTTAATTTTCATAGAATTTTTATTTATTACCACTTTTGTCAGATTCAAGTTATTTCTGTGACCATTGTGGGTTTTTCTTTCATTAACAGAGGGGTACCAACAATTTTGTCCGTACCTTCAGAGATTCTATGTGTGTGTGGAAGGCCATGCTTTGTAATCTCTCCCTCAAAAATGGCCATTTGAGGTTCAATCTGATGTTAAACTTTTCTTTTATTTATTTTTATAATAAATGCACCTAAATCCAATATCAAGCCTGATTTTTTGACTTTGAATAATTTAAACTCAGAATTATTCCAACATTTTGTCGCTCCGAACAGCATATCCACATATCTCCGTCTTCCGGCACCTCTGCTCAATTTCAGCAAGTGCACAGCTGATGAAAGACCTTCCCAGGCTGGGTACAAGGCTCAGTGTTACTGCAGTGAAGGCATTTTGAACCAGGACGCTGGAACTGACTGGGTGACAGATCTGAGAATCCTACAGGCAGCTTGGATGTAAGTACATTTGTTGTTGAGTTTATGGATGTTATATGGTCTGCCCGGACCGCTTTGACACCGCAAAGTCTGTTTAAGTTCCTCATTGCGACCTAATCGCTGGTCCCCCTGCTACAGTGGAAGTACCGGGAGGGTGGAGGCAAGATTCGTTGCTCTCAGAACTTTATGTCAGTTAGGTGAAGGTTTCGGAAGTTGCATGCAAGTAGATTTTCAGGGAAAGATTCGCACCTCGGCCACGACTGCTTTATTGCCTAATACCTAGGCTCTCGGCATATTGTGGGAGGTTGCGTGACCCTGAAGAGTAGATTTTCGGGGAAAGATTCGTGCCTCTGCCACGCCTGCTTTATTGCCCAATATCGGGGCTCTCGGCATGCCGAGGGAGGTCACATGACCACTGAAAATACTGGTAGATTTTTATTTTTAAAGTTTTGTTGTAGCGCTGGATAAAAGTTACTGCAGTTGGTCTGTTTTTGTCTCTGTGTCTCATGAAATCTGCTCCGGTGTGAGAGAGACAGAGTTGTCCACGTAAGCGGAAGGTGCAGGTTGCACGGAGCTGTAAAACTGTTGTTTGTGATTTTTTCTGGTATTTGTGGAGCATAAAAGAGTTGGTTAATTAATTGTTATCCTCTTGAGGAATGTTTAAAGTTATGGGTGTTTGACACTAGTGATTTTGAGCAAGAGGAGTTGACTTGTATGTGTTTTCACGGCAGTGCAGAAAAAAATAAAAGACTGAAGCTTTTCATTGAGTGTGTATGTTTTGTCTAGCTCTGACCTTGTGTAGATAAAAGAAGGGAGCATTTCTGTCTGGGCCCTGTCTGTCTGTGTGTGTCTCTGTGTGTGTGGTTGCTTGAGAAGAGAGAAAAAAAAAAGGCACAGCCTGTGTAGGTGCTTACCTGTGTGACAGAGGAGTGAAAGAGAAAAAATCTATATATTGGTATTTCTGCAAAGCTTTGGGGGTTTTACAATTTCCTTTTATGGGTTTTTCCTTTTTCAATCTCAATTTTGCAGGTTTTGACTCTAACGTTGCGTACGTGGTAAACTATTTACATATTTTTTAAGCCAGTATTTTCATTTCCTCCAGTTTTTCATTGGAAAATGAAAAACATTGAGCTATTTTTATTCAATTTTTTGACATATCACTGATTTTTATTGACTCAATTGCCTTATTTCTCTGACTGAAGCATAACAGTGAACTTTACAGGGAAAAAGGATGCAGGACTAACGATCTCAAAGGGGTTTTCCTTCCCTCTGTTCACTGCTCTCGCCAAACAACCAGTCTCTGGGACCCAAGAAAACAAGCTTTAGGTGGAAGCTTTAGGTGTAATCTAAAGGTTTTTTTCTGTTATTCTCCATTCCTGTTCATGTTTTCGTTTTTCAACAGGAAAGGGAAAGCATTCACAAACTTTTTAGCTTTCACCAGGATTTAGATTTGCCAAATCAACGAGGTGAAAAGATAGGAATCATAACATCACCATTACCTTTCAATTTAATAAATCCTTGGTGACCATATGCAATATGTAACAAAATAATAAAAACAATAATTCACTTGTGTTTCTTAACCCCTTGCACTCCGGTCAATTTCCCTAAAAACCCCAAAAAATAATGTGCCCAAATTAAATCCAAAGCTGTTTTTCAACCTTTTGCAGCATCTTCATGGGATTGGTCTCATTTAAAAGAAAACACTTTGAATTTTTTGGCAAAACAGTCATAATCTCTCTAAGTGCTCCGGCCATTGAGTTACAGTCATCTAAACATACTGAACTTGAAGAAAATAAATTTGGCCTGGGTGTTTTTTTTGGATACAAATGCTTGCAAATAACACACAGCTTCAGATCCGGGCTGGAAAATGCAACAGAAATGTAGAACCAAGTGTTATCCAGCTGAGGTCCAAATTTTGTGACAATACCACAAAAAAATGAATATATTACACAGCTTTGTTCTCAGGTAGTTCCCAGGCGTTTTGGAACTGTGCCAAATTGTGCCAAATGGCACAGTTTGGAAAAACGTCTGTAACTTTTGAATGATTCAATATAGAAGCTTCATTTTGGGCTATAATGGAAGGTCACACTCAGGGCTGTGTCTGTGTGTGTGGGTGGGGGGGTTGTCCCCCCCCCCACTACAGAGGATGGAGATCGGCCATCACTACATGACGGATTACACTCGGATGTGGCCACAGCAGCGCAGTCACCGCGGCTCCCCCCCCCCACTACAGAATAGTAGCGGCGGGGGGGGGGGGCGCGTTCATGGTCCGGAGGCAGCGAACGAACCGTGTACCGCGGCGCATGCACTTCGGACATCGTGCGCCGCACAGTTGCAATTTACCGATCGGTCAAAAGTCATTTTTGATTACAATTTTCAGGGATAAAAAATAATTTGGCTTATAACACCTTACCTCTTCACAGCCACATTGTCCTGGCCAACTTCTCTTCCTCATTGTCAGACGAACGCGACGCTGGTCCGCTCGTGGTTGTGGTCTTGCGACCCGGTCAAAACATAATTCCATGATTGCGGTTTTGGCGAATGATTTACGACCTTCATCGTCAGTCTCCGTCGGTCTATGATGACCATATAAGAGAATCCTAAACACTCTGCTGGAATTAAAAAAAAAAAAAAATAAAGCACTGCCTGTGGCTGCTGAAGCAGTCTCTCTTCACCCAGCTTTAGACAAAACAGCTCAGCGAACTTCTGTGCTTCAATTGGCTCGCTGCGTTGGTAGGCGGGTCCTTCTTGCTAGGTTTTCAGTTATTGGTTCTTCAAGGTTTCAGAAACCCAATTCAAAGTTCTTATTAGTCGAATGAGAGGTCAATCATATCCGATCTGTTCGCGGCTGTGTCTGAAGTGGAAGAACTTTTTTTTTTTTTTCAGTGCACTCTCGTGCGCCCTCGTGCGCTCGAGGACGCACGAGAGTGCCCTCATGTGCTCTGGGACGCAGAGACTTGCCCGTCCGCGGTACAACAGAGTGCAAGAGGTTAACATTACACGTTATAATAAACAGTGGGATAAACAACTGGGATAAACATTTAAGAGACACAAACTAATGATGATAACTGGACCATTGGCAAAATCAATTTATGGGGTGATAAAATTTGCACTCCTGTTGGTATAAATACTGACGTGCGGACAGGGGTAGCCTTAAAGGCCCCCCCCCAACTTTTTTTTTTTTCTACAGGATGACACCAAGATTTGATCTTTGTGGGAGATGTGAGGTGGCCGGACAGTGTGTGACAGGCATGGTCATGGCTCATTGGCTGAGACACAAGGCAGCGTGATGGGGGGGAAGGACCTCACAGTTGACAAGCATTGCCGAAGCTAAGTAGAACAAATGACATTGCAAATGACATAAAGTATATCAATTTGAATGACTTTGACTTTAAAAATGTAGTGTTTATATGACTTCACACTGCAGGATACATCTGACACATTACAATCTCACCCCTTGCAATGATGAAATTAATCAGGATGGCGGCACGCATGGACGCTCCGGCCCCTCTAGGGATCAGTGAGTGTGAGAGTTTTGAGCATTTTAATCATCCCAGATGTACAACTTACAACCGAGAGACCTTATTAAGCATCAAGGTAATGGACGCTGCAAGAATTGCGGCGTTCGGGTGCGATTTGGACATTCTACGCCAGCATGGAATACTATCGGGGGTTTCGCTGGCAGCTACCCGGGAGAGGAGGCGGCGTAAGTGGCGTGAACGCAAACAAAGGAGAGGAAAGAGGGCCGGAATTTATGCTAGGCTAAAGGCTAACCCCTCAAGACCAGCGGTACCGTTGCTCCTACTTTCCAATGTCCGCTCCCTTGACAACAAGCTGGATGAGCTGCGTCTGCTGAGAGAAACCCGCAGAGAATGGAGGGACTGCTGTGTGTTTGCGTTCACAGAGACATGGCTCCATGACCACATCCCTGACGTGGCCATTCAGCTGGAAGGGATGACATTGTTCCGGGTGGACAGGGAGGCCGCTAGCTCTGGTAAGAGCCGGGGGGGGGGGGGGGGCTATGTATCTATAATAACAAGAACTGGTGTGTTAATGCCACATTAGCAACTAAACACTGCTCTCCGTTGATGAAGTTCCTTATCATGAACTGCCGGCCAGTCTATCTGCCGAGGGAATTCACCAACGTGTTTGTAGCTGTTGTTTACATAGCTCCCAGTGCTAATGCTAAAGCTAATGCTAACGAGGCACTCAGAGAGCTTCATGATGCTATCAGTGAATTTCAAACTTCACACCCGGACAGTTTTGTGGTGGTTGCAGGGGATTTTAATCACACCAGTCTAAAGACTGTGCTCCCCAAGTTCAAACAATGTGTGGACTTTAAGACCAGAGGAGAGAATATGGTAGACTTGGTGTACACAAATTTCCCAAATGCATACAAGACAATATCTCGCCCCCACCTCGGCCATTCTGACCACCTATCAGTGATGCTGGTGCCTGCCTATAAACCCTTACTGAAGCGCAGCAGGCCAGTAGAGAAACAAATCAGGACTTGGCCAGAGGGTGCAGCCTTGGCACTTCAGGACTGTTTTCTGCATACAGACTGGAAGGTTTTCAAAATAGCAGCCTCTCAGGGAGACAGGTTTGATGTGGAAGAGTACGCTGAAACGGTCACCAGCTACATCGCGAAGTGCACAGAGGATGTCACTATATTGAAGACCTTCACTGCATGGGGCAACTATAAACCCTGGATGACTGCAGAGGTGCGCTCGCTGCTCACAGCCAGAGATGCAGCCTTTAGACCGAAGGACAGGATTGCCCTCCACTCAGCCAGGTCTGCGCTTGCAAAGGGAATTAAGACGGCAAAATGCGCCTATGTGGAGAAAATCCAGGGACATTTCTGTGACACAGGGAACACCAAATGGATGTGGCAGCGAGTACGGGCGTTGATGGATTATAAGTCTAGGTAGGGGGTCGATGATGATGATGCTTTGGTTCCAGACAGGCTCATTAACTTCTTTGCACATTTTGAAGCATCAAACCCGACAATCAGAGGGAGGGCTGGCCCATCTTCACCATCTGTGGGGCTAGCTATCACCATCAACGCAGCGGACACACAGAGGACCCTAATCAGGGTCAACCCACATAAAGTTGCAAGTCCGGACAACATCCCGGGATGTGTGCTCCGAGTCTGCGCAAGTGAGTTGGTGGATGTCCTGACTGACATGTATGACATTTCCCTGAGTCAGGCCATCGTCCCTAGATGCTTTAAGACTTCTATCATAGTACCGGTGGTAAAGAAAGCGGTTGGGTCCTGTCTGAATGGCTATCGTCCTGTCGCACTGACACCAATTGTGATGAAGTGTTTTGAACGGCTTATTAAACCACACATCACAGCCTGCCTCCCTGCATCACATGACCCACTCCAGCTCACGTATCATTCAAATCACTCCACAGAGGACGCTATAGTCACCACCCTGCACTCTGTCATTACCCACCTGGATCAGAAAGACACCTATGCCAGACTCCTGTACATTGATTTCACTTCAGCATTTAACACCATTATTTCCCAGAGACTGATGGAGAAATTACTCCTTCTCAGTCTGAACACCGCCACATGTCTCTGGATCCTGGATTTCCTGACCGAGAGACCTCAGTCTGTCCAGGTTGGAAACAACATCTCCAACTCCATCATGCTAAGCACTGGATCCCCTCAAGGCTGTGTACTTAGTTCACTGTTGTTTACACTTTTAACACAGGACTGTGTGTCCAGACACGAGGGGAACCAGATTATTAAGTTTGCGGATGACACCACAGTGGTGGGACTTATTCAGAGGGATGAGGAATCAATGTACAGGGAAGAAGTTAGAGACCTGGAGGGCTGGTGCAGGGAGAACAATCTGGTGCTCAATGTGGACAAAACGAAGGAGATGATTATCGACTTCCGGCGGTCACGGCCTGAACAAGTCCCTCTCTGCATCAGCGGCCATTCGGTGGAGAGAGTGGAGAACATCAAGTTCCTCAGAGTGCAGATCTCGCAGGACCTGACCTGGAGCAAGAATTCCTTGGGGATCAGGAAGTGGGCCCAGCAGAGACTGCACTTCTTGAGGAAACTCAAACAGGCCTCTCTCCCCATCTGCATCCTCAGGACCTTCTACAGAGGTGTGGTGGAGAGTGTTCTGACGTACTGCATTGCAACATGGTACTCCAGTTGCAGTATGTCAGACAAAAAAGCTCTGCAGAGGATAGTTAAGGGAGCTGAGAAGGTAATTGGAGTTTCCCTCCCCTCTGTTCAAGAACTTTTTCAGAGCCGTTGTAGGAGCAGGGCACTGAACATTGTTAAGGACCACTTTCACCCTCTGCACAAACACTTTGAACTGCTGCCATCTGGCAAATGATTCTGGAGCATCAGAGGCAGAACCATCAGACTGATCAACAGCTTCCTTCCACAAGCTGTTAGGATGCTGAACAGTTGATCTGGAATCTTTTATACATATTACTGCACTTTATGGACATTATGTATATTATATGTATATTACAGTTTTAGTCGGTTTTTCTCTTAGCTACTTAGATTCACTTAGCCATTTTAATTGTTTTATATATACATAGGCAGTGATCATTTTAACTGCAACTGTAATAAGTTAACATTACTGTAATATCCAAATGTGTCTCAGGGATGTGTGAATGGCTGTCGGGGTGGGGTGTGAGGGGGGTGTGAGTGTGTTTTTAAATTATGTTCTTTTTACAATACGGATGCCTAGAGAAATGCAATTTCATCTTGCTTGCACTACAGTTGTATGCATAGCATCATGACAGTAAAGGTTGATTGATTGATTGATTGATTGATTGATTGATTGATTGATTGATTGATTGATTGATGCCACTCACCACATAATGGTGTGACAGTATCACATTTCAGAAATGTGACAGTGTAGAAAAATATGAAATTAATAATTGTGATTAGGCTGTGGAGCGTGTAAATAATGAGGCGGATTTGGTTCAGGCGGTTTATTACACGACTCACACAAGGAGCATAGACAGAATGGCATACAAGTAGGAACTCTTCCCTTAAATAACATGACATCCTTCTAGACTCTTCTCACACACAAAAGATAATCTCCTTCTAGACTCTTCTCACACACAAAAGATAATCTCCCCGTCCGACTGCAGTCAGTCCATTCATCCTTGACACCTCCCTGTTATCTTACTAGGGCATCTAGAAACTTCTCACACACAAAAGGTTAACTTCACGTCCTTTGTTCCTGTCTAAGGTGGTAAACCATTATGCACTCCCCAGGTTGCCACACCACCACCCCCAGCAACTTAGATAGGACATAGAGTCTTGTCTGGCTCTATGTCAGACAAGACTCTATGTCTTGTCTGACATAGAGTCTTGTGCCATATCTGCTGTAGCCAGGATTTGCTGCCTCCGTGGTGCTGCCATGCTGGGGGGCTAATGTCTGGGGGTGAAAACTTTTTGACTGTCCGTGTGAGTGCTCTGGAGAATCTTTTCTCTGGGAAGCGCCCCGTGGGGGTCTTCCATGCCGAGGGGCCCTCGCCAACAGCACTTGCTCATCAGCCACAACGAAAGCAGGTTTGAGTCTGTCTATGCCAATTTTTTCCCTCCTACCCCCCAAGTCTAGCAAAAAATGCTTATCCCCTGTTTCCAGCACTCTAAACAGTCCATCATAAGGTGGGCGCAGTGGGGGGCAGTGGGCGTCGTGTCTGACAAACATGAACTCTGCGTTTTTCAAAGCTTTAGGCACAAAAACGCGTGGAAAACTGTGGTGGGCAGGGTCCGGCAGCATGCTTGCGTCTATGCAACGCTGCAGCAGCTGAGACGGGGAGCTGCCCAGCGCAGGATTATCTGGCAGAAACTCCCCAGGCAGCCGGAGTGGTTGTGCAAAAACCGAGTTCTGCCAGGGAAGCATCCAGATCCTCTTTAGGCGCAGAACATAACCCCAATAAAACCCATGGTAGCCTGTCTACCCAATTTGCATCCATCAGTGAAGCCCTCAGAGCCGCTTTTAATGACCTATGAAAACGTTCGCATAACCCATTAGCCTGCGGGTTGTACGCGGTTGTGCGGTGAATTGAGACACCTAGGCTGTGGGCCATGGTTGACCAGAGTTCAGAAACAAATTGAGAGCCTCTGTCAGACGTAATGTCTGACGGAACTCCAAAAAGCGCCACCCATGCTGTTAAAAACGTGCGCGCCACCTCCTCGGCCGTGGTTGCCACCAGCGGAACCGCTTCTGGCCAGTGCGTGGTGCGGTCCACCATTGTCAGGAGATGCGTGTACCCCTGTGATGGCGGAAGGGGGCCTACGAGGTCCACGTGGACATGGTCGAACCTCTTAGCTGGGATGCGAAATGGCTCCAAAGGAGCCTTCGTGTGTCTGTGAACTTTGGCTCGTTGGCACGCCACGCAGGCTGCCGCCCACTCTTTCATTTGTTTGCGAAGGCCCGGCCACACATATTTCTCTCCTACCATTTTGACCGACGTGCGCACCCCTGGGTGTGCCAAAGAGTGAACCGACTCAAACACGCGGCGGCGCCACGCAGCCGGAACCACAGGCCGTGGGCGACCCGTGGAGACGTCGCAGATTAAGGGGGGAATGCCGTTAAGCAGCGTCCTACTCTCCAGCCTTAACCCTGTTGGTCCAGACTGGAGCGCGCGCACGTCCGCGTCACTAGCCTGCTCCGCGGCCATGGCTGCGTAATCCATCCCTACACAGACCGGGGCCACCACGGCGCGCGAGAGGCAGTCTGCCACTACATTCAGTTTGCCCGACACATGTTGAATATCGGTAGTAAACTCTGAGATTGCGGCCAGCTGCCTCTGCTGCCGGCCCGACCAAGGTTCTGAAACTTTGGCCATCGCGAATGTTAGTGGCTTATGGTCAACGA
Source organism: Pholidichthys leucotaenia (assembly GCA_020510985.1). NCBI lineage: Eukaryota > Metazoa > Chordata > Actinopteri > Cichliformes > Pholidichthyidae > Pholidichthys > Pholidichthys leucotaenia. The sequence continues at coordinate 106,065,416 of CM035841.1, read as the reverse complement.
ACGCAGTAAAATTGCGCCCTCCCATCCAGAACTGGAAATGGCGAATGGCCAGGTGGAGAGCCAACAACTCTCTGTCGAACGCGCTGTATTTATGTTCATTGTCGCGCAAGGTTCTATTGAAAAAGGCAAGCGGCTGCCAAGCCCCGGCGACGCGCTGCTCCACAACAGCCCCTATGGCCACATCTGAGGCGTCAGTGGTGAGGGCTATGCGGGCCGTTGGGTCTGGATGTGCCAACAATGCGGCATTTGCCAGGGCTGCTTTAACTTCCGAGAACGCCTGCTCTCGTTCCGGGGTCCATTCGACCCTATTCGCGGGTTTCTGTTTTTTGAGCGCAGCGTACAATGGCTGCATGAGCTGTGCTGCGTGGGGAAGGAAACTGTTATAAAAGTTCACCATTCCCAAAAATTCTTGTAGCGCCCTGACCGTTTGCGGTCGGGGAAAATCTGTCACTGTGCGCACTTTGTCAGGCAGCAGAACCGCTCCTTCGGGAGAGACACGGTGCCCTAAAAAAATCAGTCCCCGTCACCCTGAACTGACATTTCGCTGGGTTGATTATTAAACCGTGCTCTTCCAACCTTTGGAAAACCGTCGTGAGGTGGGTTTCGTGTTCGTCTTCGGACGCGCTGGCTACCAAGATATCGTCCAGGTAGACGAACATGAAAGGGAGATCGTGCAGCACTGCATCCATCATGCGTTGGAACATCTGTGCTGCCCCTTTAAGCCCAAACGGCATGCGCAAGAACTCAAATAAACCAAACGGAGTTATTACCGCTGTTCTGGGTATGTCCTCAGCGCGCACTGGGACTTGGTGGTAACCACCGACCAAATCCATCTTAGAAAAAATGCACGCTCCTGCGAGGTGAATGGAAAAATCCTGAATGTGGGGAATTGGGTAGCGGTCGTGTGCTGTAGCGTTGTTTAACCTGCGGAAATCGCCGCAAGGTCGCCACGAACCTTCAGCTTTAGGGACCATGTGTAGCGGGGAAGCCCATGGGCTGTTTGAGCGCCTGATGATGCCTAACCTCTCTAGGTTAGCGAACTCCTCGCGCTATGGCCAGTTTAGCTGCGTCCAAGCACCGAGGTCTTGCAAAAACGGGCGCCCCGGTGGTGGTGATAAAATGCTCCACCCCATGTTTAGCGATAGCTGCTGAAAACGTCGGGACTGTGAGTGCTGGGAACTGAGCGAGCAGTGTGTGGAACTTATCGCATGCTGCTGTGACGTTGGCTTGTGCTGTTGGCCGGGTCACTCGAGCTATACAGGGGAGAGAGTCAAAAGACAGTGCATTAACCAGGCGCCTGTTAGCGATATCTACCAACAACCCATGTGCACATAGAAAATCAGCCCCCAGTATATGGTAATTCAATGCTGCTACAACAAAAGTCCATTCAAATATACGACCGTGTAGAGACAAGAGTAGAGTCCTCTCACCAAAGGTCTTAATCTCTGAGCCGTTTGCTGCTGCCATCTCGGGGCCGCTGGGTCCTGCCAGCTGGTCAGCGTAGGTCGGCCGGATGAAACTCTTCTGTGCGCCGGTGTCCACGAGGAAATGCCTCCCTGAGTGTGCGTCTGTCAAATAGAGCAGCTTGTTCTCCTCCCCAAGGGTCGCGGCTGCTACCGACCCCCGGTCTTGGCGTTTCCCGAGTGCTTGAACTGGCACGGTGGTACACAGTTGCGTACCCTCTCTGCAAAGCGGCAGTGGTAGAAGCAAAGCGTGTCACCTCCACGTTCCTTGGCCCCCGCTGCTGCTGCCGTCGGTGGTTCTGCTGCTGCCGTCGGCGGCTCCTCGCCTCCTCGTGTCGACGTGCCGGGCTCCATTGCTGCCGCAATGGTCACGAAAGCCTTGGTGGCGACGATGATCCGGTCTGCCTCCCGGGCTAGCGCACAATAGTCCCGTTTGGCCAGCAACGACGAATTGGCCAGGCCCGCTCTCGCCGCTGTCGGAAGGTTCCTGAGGAAAATGTGGGTGACGATGAAGTGGTCGTCGTCCGTGCCCTTTAACCTTAGCATCTTCTCCATCATGTCCACAGCCGAACCGTCTCCCAACTTGGTCCGCGTCAGAAGCCTCTCTACTCTCTCACCATCCGAGAGCGTGTAGTGCTGGATGAGGGCAGCTTTCAGCGCGTCATATTTGCCGTTGGCTGGTGGCTGATCGAGCAGGCTCTCGATGTGCTGAGCCGTGCTGACATCGAGCGCTGCGACCACATAGTGGAATTTCGTATCATCCGCCGATATCCCTCGGAGGGCGAACTGCGCCTCGGTTAGGTGGAACCAGGAGCGCGGGTTGTGCTGCCAAAAATCAGGTAGTTTGATCGCTACAGCGCACGTGAAGCTGGGGGTTCCAGTCGAGGTTGGCTCCGGGGATCTTCCGTCATATTCCATGATTCGTCTTGGGTCACCAGTGTGGAGCGTGTAAATAATGAGGCGGATTTGGTTCAGGCGGTTTATTACACGACTCACACAAGGAGCATAGACAGAATGGCATACAAGTAGAAACTCTTCCCTTAAATAAAATGACATCCTTCTAGACTCTTCTCACACACAAAAGATAATCTCCTTCTAGACTCTTCTCACACACAAAAGATAATCTCCCCGTCCGACTGCAGTCAGTCCATTCATCCTTGACACCTCCCTGTTATCTTACTAGGGCATCTAGAAACTTCTCACACACAAAAGGTTAACTTCGCGTCCTTTGTTCCTGTCTAAGGTGGTAAACCATTATGCACTCCCCAGGTTGCCACAAGGTATAAATTATTTAATTTATATTGATGTATTGGAATCTGAGATCAAATCTCATTTCATATACACCAGAAAAGTTATTAACACTCGTGGGGCACCAGCTTCTACCTCTAAGAAGCAATTTAATCTTTAATTTCACTTTATACCTGTTTAAGCGGTATAAAGCGGAGGACTTACCGTGACTGCAGCGGCGGTGTGCGACGAGACTACCCGAAGCGATTGCTAAGCTAACGCTAGTTAGCTTAATGCTGGCGCCAGTCATTCCACCTTACACCAGCCTGAATCGAAGCCCAGCTGTGAGGCCCAGCGGAGATACTACCAGGCAAGCGGCTATTTGTTGACGGGGCTCAGCAGAGATTTCACCCAGGTAGACGACGGTAGGTGGCGGTGCCTAGCGGAGGATTTACCGTGACCTCAGCGGAGCTCGGTGGCAGCGGCGGTGTGTGACGAGACTCGGTTGGAGGAGCGGGACGGGATACCAGTTACGGCGACTATGAGCAACGAGACCAGCAACGGAAGGGGCTAGTTGGCTAGCTGAGGCCCAGCTGGATTCGAGGACGATCGGATCAGATTCTGGCGATATAAGCAGAATTTATTTTACTATCCACAGATTTTCCTTTTCCTTCTTTCCAAGAAGGACTGAAGATGGCTGCCACCGGATTAAAAAGTGGGCTGATGGGCACCACTAATAAGTCTTCTCTACTTCTCTACTTCCTCTTCGTTTTGTCTTTGTGTGTCTGGACCTGCAACAAGAAGGATTTTCCGACAAACTCAACCAAAGGTGAAGTTAAAAAGTTTTATCTGTATGGATTTGGGCTTGGACATCTCACCCTACACTCTATGTGGTCTTTAAAAGCCCTGAGCAAAAACTTCCAAATTAAGGCAAACATGGCTGTTAAGCAAAAATCACAATATGGCAGAGGATATACAGTTAAAGTTCTGTTAGTTCTGCTACTTCTGGCAGGAGATATTCACCTTAACCCTGGACCTGCCACTATTAAACAGCAGACCACTGGGTTAGCACAAAACCGAGCTGTACAAAAGCAAAAACAACATTTATTTTTCCAAACTGTTAATCATGCACGAGTTCTTTGGGACACCAAGGCTAAACCAAAGGGGATCCTCGGCGGTCATTTAAACATACGGAGCATAATCCCCAAAAGAGATGAGATTTCGGTGTTGCTGTTGGACTCAAATCTGGACTACCTTTGTCTCTCAGAAAGCTGGCTACACAGTAACATAGACACTAATATGATTGATATTGTGGGCTACCAGTGTTTTAGAAAAGACAGGCAGGTAGGGAGGGGAGGAGGTGTTTTAATTTACATCAAAGAGAAATATAAATGTCAACTGGTTGATTTGAATACTTCACTTGAATGTTTAGCTGTTAATGTATGTCTCTCTCCGGTAATGAATTTCAACATTGCAGTAGTGTACAACCCACCGTCACACAACTCTTCCTTTTATAATGAATTAAGTGATCTGGTTAAACAACTTGAGAAGAACAGAGAAACGATAATTCATGGTGACTTTAATATCAACTGGTCTGATAAAAAAGACAAACAAAAACTGAAAAGCCTCATGACTAAATTTAATTACCAGCAAATCATCAAAGGACCCACCAGGATAACCAAACAATCCAGAACACTTATTGACATGGTATTTACTAATAAACCAGAACGAATAACCAGAACCTATAATCTTGTAACTGGTCTCTCAGATCATAACATGGTTCTTGCTGTCAGGAAACTTACTAAAAAGCGACTACAGTATTTTGGGGGAGTCGATATTGACAAATCAAATTTTATTATCCCCAAATCAAAAAATGAGGAGTTTGAACATTACTTAGAGAATCAAAATTGGGAGCAGCTCATGTCAACATGTGAAGTAGATGATTGTTGTAATTTTATAACTGCAACAATCACAAAGTCTATAGAAAAATTTTCAAAGCAAATTAAAAGTAGACAACAGAAGATTAGCCTACCATGGTTAAATAATGAAATAAGAAAACTTATGAAGAGGCGAGACTATGCACTGAAAACATCACTAACCTCCAAACTACAAAATGATCACCTTGTATACAAAAGTTTAAGAAATAAAGTGGTACATGAGCTGCGAAAATCAAAAATATCTTATTACAATAAACTGATAGATCATGCAAAGGGTAACAACAGTTCCCTATGGAGGCATTTAAATAACTTAACTAATAAAAAAAACGATCAGAAGGGGGTAAAGGAACTTAGAATCAATGGCAAGACCGTCAGTGACAAGGCTACTTTGGCAAATGAATTTAATTCACACTTTGTGGGCTCTGTGGAAGACTTAACAAAAATTTTTGTGCTGCCAAATGTGCTCAACAACACAAATTCCATACTCCCAACAGATACTTTTCACATCGATGAGGTAAATGAGAAGTTAATTGCTGGTATTGTTAAAACACTGTCAAACTCAAAAACTAGTGATATCTACAATATGAGCACCTCCTTTCTCAAAATGCACAGCAAAATATTAATCAAACCACTGACTCATCTCATTAATCTCTCCATTAGGTCTAGTACATTTCCATCTGGCTGGAAAAAAGCTGTCGTCATACCAGTTCATAAATCAGGCAGTAAAGACGATATATGGCTGCACGGTGGCGCAGTGGTTTAGCACTGTGGCAGCACAGTTTTACCCTCGGCCGGGGGACCGCGGGGATCATGAGATCGTGGGTTCGATCCCAGCCCCCGACCAACAGTGAGCTGTGTGGAGTTTGCATGTTCTCCCCGTGTTGCGCGGGTTTACTCCGGGATTTCTCCGGTTTCCTCCCACACACCAAAAAAACATGTAGGTTTAGGGCGCTCGCGCACGCAGCGACCAGCAGCCGGTGGCTTGTCACCAGACTGCAAACCAAGTCTACCTACGGGTACAAATAAGTAACAAAAAAAAAAAAAAAAATATGCAATTACCGCCCAATCTCTATCTTACCAGTCCTATCTAAGGTTCTTGAAAAAGTTGTAGCTACACAGCTGATAGACTACGTACAAGACAGTCAACTTCTTCATCCACATCAATTTGGTTTTAGACCAGGATACTCAACAGAAACAGCAAATTGTTGCCTTATTGAAAACGTCAAACAGTCCTTGGACAGGGGTAATGTGGTAGGAGCTGTTTTTCTAGATCTCAAAAAGGCTTTCGATACTGTAAACCACAGTTTGCTTTTATCCAAAATGGTATCTTTTAACTTCTCCCCAAATACATTAGAATGGTTTGCATCTTATCTCCAGAATAGAGAACAGTGTGTAAAAGTTCACCAGGATAAATCCTCATTTTTAAACAACCGCATGGGTATCCCACAAGGGTCCATTCTTGGTCCTTTATTTTTCAGCATTTTTATTAATGACTTGCCGTTACACTGCTCAGCTGCAACATGCCAACTTTATGCAGATGATGCAGTTATTTACACAGCTGCCAAGACTCCAGCACAGGCTGCAGATGTACTGTCTACAAGTATGGTTGATGTCCAAGAGTGGCTCCTCAAGAACCATCTATTGCTGAACCTTCAGAAAACAGTCTCAATGTGCTTTTCAATCAAAAAATGTAACCTGCAACATTTTAAAGTTAATATACATGATCATGACATCAGTTTAGCTACAGAATTCAAATACCTTGGCATTGTACTAGATCCTCAACTCAAATTTAATCTTCATATAAAGAAAATTTCAAAAACAGTAAAAAAAAATCTGAACTGCTTTAAATTAATTAGATATTACATACCTTACGAAGCAGCTGCACTGTATATGCATTCTATGGTTTTTTCTCATATATCATACTGTTTGACAGTCTGGGCTCAAGCAGCCCCTTCCACAATAAGACATATAGGTTCATTATATAATCAAACCCTAAAAATCTTGGACAAAAAGCCCATTAGGTGGCATCACTGTAATGTTTTAAAAAAATACAACCTATTGAGTTTTGAGAGCTTCATTGACCTCTGTCTTCTGAAATTAACGTTCAAATGTTTCCATAAATCAGCACCCGAGCCACTTGCTGGTTTCGTCCAAAGACAGGACAGCAGCAGAGCCACCAGGAGTTCTGTTAACAATAACTGTAAAATATTCCACCGCAGAACCACATTTGGACAAACAGCTTTCTCTATAAAGGGCAGTCACATCTGGAACACAATGCCAAATGAAATTAAAATAATAACGGACTTTAAAACATTCACTAAAAATGTTAAAAACTGGCTGAAAAATAAACAAGAATGTACTCATGTATGAATTATTTGTCTGCAAAGTGAGAGTGAATGAAGGGAAGGAATAAATGTGTTTGTTTATAGTGAGTGACGGAGGGAGGAAGGCCTGAAATAGGCAAATGTGAGTTATGTTATATGTGTTAAATGTGAGTCAGGCTGTTATATTTGTGTATTTATAATATTTATGTTAAAGGTGAGTCAGGCTGTTATATTTGTGTATTTATAATATTTATAATATTTATAATTGTGTATTTATAATTTTTCTGCATTGATGTATGTGGTTATTGTGTATATTTTTATCTTGATTCTTTTTTCTAAAGCCCATCCAGGGACAAGAGTTGCAAATTAGCTAATAGCTATACACTCTATGTGCAACACATCAGATTGATTGTCTTTGATTAATTGTCTATGTTTATTGCACTGTCCCTGTCAAATAAACTAATCTACTACTATTAATCACTCAATAAATTAATTAATTATCAGTCTCAAAAATTTTCAGTGAATTCGATACCTGGGCTTGAAACAGACTCAGAATGAAATAAATTCTCAACAACTTCTCTCATTTTCGCATATTTAAACGAAATGGTTAATGTCATATCTCTGGCTCTCACGAGCCAGGAAAGGAGATACGAGGGCGACCAGTGAGTTAGCGTAATTTATTAACAAAGCACACACTACACTAAATAACGAACAGAAAAGGAAAGAGCCACGTGGGGCTAAAACACACACAGAACTAAGGGTAACATACCACCCAGGGAGAAAGGCTAGAGAGGCGGCGAGGGAAAAATACACGCCGAGTCGCAACACTTACTTTGGGTGAAGCGCCGAGGAAACGGCGGACTGAAGCTAGTCGTAGGAGCTAACAGTCGTGGGAAACACAAGGAACGTCTTCCCATAGCGAGGTCGCAGCGACGAGTAACTCTCGGCTGCTCGCTTAAATGGGGGAGATGATTGGGAATAGGAGACAGCTGTCCCAGCGCAGCTGAACTAGACAGCTGGCAATCAGCTGGGCGCTGTCAAAGAGCGGGCCATGGAAGACCCGGCACGGACTACCCCGGAGCAGGAGCGAAACTGGACAACCTGAACGCAGAGAAAAGATAGCGTTCAGGTCGTGACAGTACTCCTCCCCCGAGCCGCGCCTCCTGGAGCGGCCTAACCCCCCCCCCCCCCCCCCCGAGGGAAGACCAGGGAGGGCGGTGGGGGCCAGATCTGGGAGAAAGGGAGGGACCAGAAAAAGGAGGCAGGGAAGAAAAAAAACCTAGATACAGTATAGGTCAGATACCATAATAATTCTAACCCCCCCCCAAAAAAACCATCACCCCCTCCCCTGCAGAGGCCAGACGGTCTGTGCAGGCGACCACAGGAGGTGGGGAGAAACGACAAGAACCAAAATGCAGAAACATAGCGACACAATCATGGAAAAAGTTCACAATAACTTAGGGTGAGGACGATAAAAAAAAAACTCATGTCCCGAAGGCCAAAAACTACAAAACTCTGAACATATGGTTTAAATAGACTTACACAAGTAAACCCCGACCAAAACAGAATATACAAAGGATGCAAACCGGGCATAAGATCCAAAAATAGAGCCTGGAACTGCAAATTGGCATGAAGATAAAAATACAAAAGGAACAACTCCTCAAACACGTATTAGCACAAAAGTGTCACTAAACAGTCTGGAGGAGGATATAAATACAGAAAAACAAGACTACTCGGAATGAGGCCAGGCAATGTGAAGCAAATGCTACTTAAGGGAGAAATTAGAATAGGATCATACTGGGATTATAAAACAAAGAAAATAGTCCAAGGAAATTTTAACTGGGATAACCCCACAATAAGGACTCTAGGGCAGAGAGTTCTTTGATGTCCTGAAAAGTATTAAATTAGGGAGGACAATCAAACGCAAGGCAACAAACAGTCAGTCAATTCTTCCAGGACGTCAGCAGGTGGAGCGGGGCAGGCGATGACAGCTTGTCCGGCGGGCGGCCCGAACTCCACCAGGCCAGGAACCACAACACCAGTTCGGGTGGCCTACCCGAGTCCCAGGCTAGGAGACACAGTTTCTCCGGAGGCCAACCCAGATCACCGAACCAGCCAGATGGCTTCCCAGGCGGTCGTCCCGTGACCTCAGACCACGGAGAGCTGAGGGAGAAGTCTTGGTGCAGCTTCCTCCCTGAGGGAAAAGGCAGGAGGAAACTGACCCAGGTGAGAAAAACCCCCACAGTAGTAGGGGGAGAAGAGATGGAGGCCAGGGGCAAAGTTAGCCTGCCATCTAATGGCAACAAGGGTAGGGGGAAACTGGCCCGGGTGAGAGGAACCCCAACAGCGGCAGGAGGAGAAATGATGGAGGCAAGGGACGAAGTCAGCCTGACGTCAGGCGAACACAATCCTCCAGCTCCCACACTAACCGTTACCCGGACCGGCGCAGCACCCCCGGTGGACCCCGATCGGGCCGGCGCAGCACCCCCGGTGGACCCCGATCGGGCCGGCGCAGCACCCCCGGTGGACCCCGATCAGACCGGCGAAACACTCCCGGTGGACTCCAGCTGGACCGGCGAAACACTCCCGGTGGACTCCAGCTGGACCGGCGAAACACTCCCGGTGGACTCCAGCTGGACCGAGACAGCACTCCCGGTGGCCCTGGGGAGAGGCTCAGAGGGACAAAAGGAACCGGGATCAGGATCACCGGCAGCGGCAGAACCCGGCGGAACAGGCTCGAGCGCAGCAGACGGCTGCACCCGGCCCGCCCCCCCGAGAGACAGGCAATAATGCTCCAGAATAGAGAAGAGAAAAACAAAATAGAGCACTTGCCTGATCTCGGGTTCTACCGCCATCCAGGACTTCGATGCTCCGGGCTCAGCGTGCAGGACTCCGTCCTCCGGCTACAACTCGACTGCGAATGGCTCCGCAGCCGGCATGATGGTTTCCACAGTCAAACGACCTCCAAATGCCGAAGACCGCGTCGACAGCCCACCTGGCGTGGAGGCAGGAGATCTGGATTCTGCTGGGCCGAACCATTCCTCCGTGGAGACCCGGGGACGCTTAATCATCGGCGCTGGCTCCAACAGGCAGTTCGACCTTCTCCTCTGCCCATAACGTGGCTGCGGGGCTGGGGCAAAACCCTCCAGGGCCGCAGGCCGCCTCCTCCTCGCGCAGCGGTGTACACCTGGCACCGGGGCACACTCAAGGGGAAGAGACACAGAGGACGCAGGTTCATATTCAGTTTTTGCAGCGGGAGGAGAGAGCTCAGGGGACTGTGAACCCTGAACTCCTCCCCCAGGAATCAAACAAGGCAATTCACTCATAATGGGAGGAGAATGAAAGGACACTTGCCTGATTCCCGGAGGGCCGGTGGAACCCGCTACAAGGGACTCGAGTCTCTCTTCTCCCAACCGGATAGAAGTGGGGAACCCCCCGGACAGATGAGGCGGTGCTACCCGCACCGGATCGGGACCTGGAACACCTGGAGATGAATTTGCGCTTCTCCCAGCGGCCGGAGTGAATGACGAAGAGGGGGGTGAAACAGCTGAGGAGAGCTGGGGGCCCAAAGCTGACGGGACAGCGGGGAGAGTGGGCCCAGGAGCGGGAGCAGCTGATTCACTTCTTCGGCGAGACACGGGAGCAACAGCAGGCTGGGAGGCGGAATTCGTGTGGTTTCCTGGAGCGGGATCCGGACGGGACTCTCGCTGAGATGAGTGGGGAATTTGGGAGCGACGTCTTCTGAACGTGAGGTCGGGAAAACGCCGCTCCTGTGCGATGAGCGAAGCCAACAGGTCAGCGTATTCCGGATAATCGTTCAGCTCCGGGTTCTTCTCGACCAGCCTGACCGCCGCAATCACGTTCTTCATGGCTACGGGGAGAACGGCGGCGGAAGAAGCGGCTGCCACTCGATCCGCAATGCGCATCGCTGTCATTCTCATCTTCTCCGGGGGAAACCCCGTTGACGTCACTCTATCCTGGGGATCACCCCTGGGTGAGGCGAACTCCTGGACTGGATCGGCGGCAGGAGCGGGATTCCGAAGCGAGGAGCGAAGGCGTCCTGTCCTCGGCTTCCTGCTGGAGTTCTCCTCCAGCCTACGGAGCCTCTCCCAGGCCACAGAGATGTCTGCCCTCCTCGCCTTAACCTCGGGGAGAAGGAAGTAGCGAGAAAAGCAGTTAAGCATACCCTCGGCGAGCTCCAGGCGCCAGCGTATCTCGCTGGGGGCATCGTAGAGGTCCGTGGTGAACAACGTTCCGTCCACAAGGTCCAGAGTCTCCGAGAGATCGTGGCCTGAGTGCCGCATGAGTCTCTTGGAAGGAGACATGACACTGGCTCGCCCGTACCCAGAGGAAGAGAAAAAAAGGCGTCGAGTCCTTACAGCCAACTCACGGTCGCGGCCGTCTCACTATGGCTGCGACCTACTGTCATATCTCTGGCTCTCACGAGCCAGGAAAGGAGATACGAGGGCGACCAGTGAGTTAGCGTAATTTATTAACAAAGCACACACTACACTAAATAACGAACAGAAAAGTAAAGAGCCACGTGGGGCTAAAACACACACAGAACTAAGGGTAACATACCACCCAGGGAGAAAGGCTAGAGAGGCGGCGAGGGAAAAATACACGCCGAGTCGCAACACTTACTTTGGGTGAAGCGCCGAGGAAACGGCGGACTGAAGCTAGTCGTAGGAGCTAACAGTCGTGGGAAACACAAGGAACGTCTTCCCATAGCGAGGTCGCAGCGACGAGTAACTCTCGGCTGCTCGCTTAAATGGGGGAGATGATTGGGAATAGGAGACAGCTGTCCCAGCGCAGCTGAACTAGACAGCTGGCAATCAGCTGGGCGCTGTCAAAGAGCGGGCCATGGAAGACCCGGCACGGACTACCCCGGAGCAGGAGCGAAACTGGACAACCTGAACGCAGAGAAAAGATAGCGTTCAGGTCGTGACAGTTAACAGATATTGCAGTAATTTCATTAATCATAAAATCAATCTTGTAAATGATAGATTAACAATGTCAATATTTTCGAAACCAGGGTTAAACTGAGAAACAAATTTCTATCAGTTTGAGTTAACAGATTATGGAAACAATGCAAATTTATGGAGAAAGTTTACTAATTATATGAAAAGTTCTGGATTAATCTTAAGAAAATAAAAACGGAATTTTAATGAAAAGAGTTATGTTAAGGGATTCTCAATTTGCATCTGATTAGATGTCAATTATTACCGAACCTCAGAAGTTTAATTCAGCAGATGAATTAAAATTTTGCAGCTCACGTGATTCTTCTTGGTGATGATTCTCCGTTGATCTGGTCAACGTTCTTTCGTCTTCCTCATGGAGTTTTGATGTCTTGTTCAGGGCCAAAACCCAGAATATTTGTCCAGCAAATATTCTTTGACGATGGATGAGATCAGTATGTTTGGTCCCAATGGTATAAATCCTGCAGAAGCATGCTGATTCCTCAGCTGCGTGTGATGCGGGGAGCTGTGTCTCCTTTCTTCTCCGTTGGCAAGCGGCTTCTCAGAGGCCTTCGATAATAATTATATCTAATCTGATCTCAAATTAAAAGGACTTTCGGACTTTAGATAAAATAATAGCTTCTGGTGTGTGATTGGTCAAGAAAAATATTGTAAAAATAAAGTCAAGATTAAAGCTTACATTAAAATTAAAAACAAACAGTGGTTTTACAGAAAGTTTAAGAAGGAAAAAGTGATAAAAATTAGAGTTTAACTCCCATTAAGAATTGAGCTCGAAGAAATAGAAATTCCTAGGCATTTAAGAGAAAAAGAAAAAACATTAAGATACAAAGTTACATAAACAAATTACGAATTATCTGCTCTGTGCTCGGAAAAGCACACGTGGGAGAAGTTCCTTTGTTCAGACCGTCCATGTTTCTTCCCAAAGTTCTTTCTTGCTGCTGTGTGGACCATGGATGAAGACGTGTCCCAGAGAAAGAAAAGTAAAAGAGAGAAGAGAGCGGAGAAAAAGAGGAGGTAGCAGGGGGTCTTCCTCCTTTTATAAGTTCTGTTGAGCTTTCGCGGGCTTCCGGGTTGAGAGCAACCTCAGCCAATAAGCCTTCTTCGTGGGCGGGCTCGATGAACTTTAGTCCAATGACAGGCTTTGTCTGTGAGGGGCCAATGGGATGGCGAAGCTGGAACTCAGTGAATGCTGGGTGACATTTGATACCGGTCCACATGGACACACAATTTCAATACACTGGAATATTCCTCTACACACTTATGTATAACTAAGCTAACCTTAGTGATTAGTGTAACTTATAAGCAGTGCTTCTAAATCGTCGTCGGCCTCCGTCGGTCTATGATGACCACGGAAGAGAATCCTAAACGTCTACTCTGCTGGAACAGCACCGCCTGTGGCTGAACAGGCCGATGCGCAAATGGCAGTCCCTGTCATACAGGTCACACTTGTGGGTGGTCTCCGTGCTGCTGGGTCTGTGGCGGTTCTTCCTGCGGGTCCTTTTTTCATCTGCTGCAGCAGTCAGTCTCTTTTCACCAACCTTGAGCTGTCTGGTCAGGGTGCCTCTCCATTTGGAGCGGTCCGTTGCAAGGTCCTCCCAGTGCTCTGTGTTGATCTCCAGGGTCTTCATGTCTCTCTTGCAGACGTCTCTAAAGTGCAGCTGTGGGCGGCCAACGTCTCTCCTGCCAGTCGCCAGTTCTCTGTAGAGGACGTCTTTGGGGATTCTGCCATCCTCCATACGGTGAACGTGGCCTAGCCAGCGAAGCCTGCGCTGCCTGAGTAGAGTGAACATGGAGGGAAGGCCGGCGCGGGACAGAACTTCTGTGTTGGGCACTTTGTCCTGCCAGGATATGACCAGGATGTGGCCAATGCAGCGCAAGTGGAAGGAATTCAGTTTCTTTTCCTGCCCGGCGTATGTTGTCCACGTCTCACTCCCATAGAGCAGCGTGCTGATGACACAGGCGTTGTACACTGCCATCTTCGTCTTGACAGAGAGTTTGGGATTCTTCCACACTCATGTGGTGAGGCGAGCGAGTGTGAAGGCTGATTTTCCAATCCTCTTGTCGATCTCTGTATCAAGGGAGAGGTTGTTGCTGATCGTGGACCCCAGGTACGTGAACTGATTCACGACCTCCAGCTCGTAGTCGTCGATGGTGATGGTTGGTGGTGCTTCCGTGCCTTGCGCCAAGACGTTAGTCTTCTTCAGGCTGATGGTAAGCCCAGTCCTTGCATGCATGGGAGAAGCGGTCCATCAGGGTCTGAAGCTCCTGCTGTGTGTGGGTTGCGACTGCAGCGTCATCTGTGAACAGCATGTCTCTGATTAGAGCCTCGCGTACTTTGGTTCTGGCTTTCAGGCGGGCGAGGTTGAAAAGCCTGCCGTCAGATCTTGTGTGCAGGTAGATTCCCTCTGTTGCTGTGCTGAAGGCATGCCTCAGGAGCATAGCAAAGAAAATCCCAAAAGGGTTGGCGCAAGTACACAGCCCTGTTTCACTCCGCTGCGTATGTTGAATGGCTCTGAGACGTTGCCGTTGCTGCACTATCCCCTGCATGTTGGTGTGAAACGATTCGATGAGGCTTTGCAACTTTGGTGGGCATCCTATCTTTGGCAGGATCTTGAAAAGGCCCTCTCTGCTGACCAGATCGAACACTTTGGTGAGGTCGATGAAGGCGACGTACAGGGGCATGTTCTGTTCTCTGCATTTCTTCTGGAGTTGGCGGATGGAGAATATCATGTCTACCGTCGATCGCTCAGTGCGGAAGCCACACTGAGACTCGGGGTAGACACGTTCAGCAAGCTTCTGTAGACGAACGAGAACAACTTGTGCGTAGACTTTTCCAACAACGCTGAGGAGGGAGATGCCCCTGTAGTTGTTGCAGTCGCTTCTCTCCCCTTTGTTTTTGTAGAGGGTGATGATCTTGGCGTCCCTCATGTCCTGTGGTACGGCACCTTCCTTCCAGTACTGGCAGAGGACGTCATGCAATGGCAGCAGTAGGGCGGTCTTGCAGTGCTTGATCAGGTCGGGGGGTATGTCATCATTGTCGGGTGCCCTGCCAGCGGCCAAGCTATCAATGGCCTTGCTGAGTTCGTCGATGGTTGACTCGGCGTCATTTTCGTCCATGGATGGCAGGCAGTCGATGGCATCAAGGGCTGACAGTGTCACGGTGTTCTGTCTGGAGTAGAGGTCGGAGTAGTGCTCCACCCATCTCTCCATCTGCTTGTTCTTTTCTGTGATCATCTCCCCAGTGGAGGATTTGAGGGGGGCCGTCTTGCTCTGAGCCGGACCAAGTGCTTTCTTGATGCCATCGTACATACCACGGATGTTCCCTGTTATGGCAGCGGTTTGAATATCTTGGCTGAGCTGAGTCCAGTACTCATTGGCACAGCACCAAGCGCCGAGCAGTTCTAAATCAACATGCAGGAATAAACATTCATTTAAACATTTTTAACATGCATATATATAAAATCACAGATTAATGCATTTCACACATATTATTGATTTTCCACATTAAAAACATCAGAGTCCATTTGCTTTTCATAGTTCTGAAAAGAAGGGAAGATTTAGAATTGAGTTTGTAATAATGTACTTTAAAGTTCATTGGTTAAATCCAGCATGTCCCAAAGTTTAAGGAAATTTTATTGAGCTGTGGATCGGTGTGGCAATGAGGGGCTCCATGTCTCCATGTTTATGGGGGCAATAAAAAGAGGTGCAGGAGGAAATAGGTTGAATTCTTTTAGACTGGTTTTAGCAAAGGAATGGGATTTCAGCTGTGGCCTGGGGGAAAAAAATCAGTTCTTGACTGTCTTACTCCTGGGTGAAACAGAATGTTTTTAAGCAGAAGAATAATTATTGCTGAGCCAAAGTGAGATGATGCTACAACAGTAATAAGGAATACTTGTGTTGTATGACGATGACTGCTACAGACCTGGCCTGTGCTCCCGGTGCTTGGCCTCGGCCAAGCCGGGCCTTGGAACTACAGTCCACACCATAATTTACCAAGGAATATATAAAATAAGGCATTCCTTGTACAAAATTAAGCCAAATTCTAATTAGGCAATATGTCCACCTTTCCATTGACTGAAGGAGTGTGACACAACCTTTCACAAGGATTCACTTACACAAATTCAACCTGTCTGTGTTCCACTGGACAGACAGATGTGGTCTAAGTGATTAACTCAGAATGGTTGCTATAAATGCTAAATTACATCAAATCTGCACAGACAGCTATACTATTTCCTAAATGGAATTTGTAAACTAGGTCAAGAGACGACACGCACAAAAGAAGCCATGACTGTTGAAACCTCATTTTGAAGGAGCTGCACTACTCACAAATTTTCATCTAAATTAACTGTGTGTAACACATAAAAAGTGGTAACACACTTCCTTCTAGTAAAAGGACAAGGAAGACAAGGAAGGCAAGGACAGCTTCAGGAAGAAGATGGAGGACAAGCTGCAACAGAGCGACATCAGCGGGGTCTGGAGAAACCTCAAAACCATCTCGGGGCTCCAGAATACCTCCCCCCAGGCCACAGGGGGCAGGGAGTGGGCGAACAACCTGAATCTGTTTTTCAATAGATTTGACCAACCGCCCTCCCCCCTGACTGCACAACAACCACTGCTGCCTCTAAAGAAATCAAGTCCTGCTGCCCACTCCCCACTCCACCAACACCCCCCCACTCCCAACACACAGCCCCCCATCCTGACCCTGACCAGGACCCAGGTGAGGACGGAGCTGAGGAAGATCAAGGCGAGGAAGGCGCCGGGACCGGACGGCATCAGCGCAAAGCTCCTCAAGTCCTGTGCAGACCAGCTGTGTGGGATTGTGACGTATATCTTCAACATGAGCCTGAAACTGGGGAGGGTACCACAACTGTGGAAAACATCTTGTGTGGTACCTGTACCAAAAACTTCCCACCCCAAAGACCTGAACAGCTACAGACCGGTGGCCTTGACGTCCCACTTGATGAAGACCCTGGAGAGACTGCTCCTTGCTCACCTCCGCCCCCTGGTGGAACCAGCGATGGATCCACTCCAGTTCGCCTACCAGCATGGCATTGGGGTGGAGGATGCGGTGATCTTCCTCCTTCACCGTTCTCTGTCCCACCTGGAGAAGCCCGGGAATATGGTGAGGATCATGTTCTTTGACTTCTCCAGTGCTTTCAACACCATCCAACCGATGATCCTGAAGGACAAGCTGCTGCGCGCAGGGGTGGACCAGCACCTGTCATCATGGATCCTGGACTACCTCACGAACCGGCCTCAGTTTGTGAGAACCCGGGACTGTGTGTCCGACACGATCATCAGTAGCACGGGGGCCCCCCAGGGAACGGTGCTGGCTCCCTTCCTGTTCACTCTTTATACTGCGGACTTCTCACACAACACAACACACTGCCATCTACAGAAGTTCTCTGATGACTCTGCGATCGTTGGCCTCATCTCCAATGGAGATGAAGCTGAGTACAGAGGGCTTATCCAGGACTTCGTGGACTGGTGCCATCGGAACTGCCTCCAGATCAACGCGAGGAAAACTAAGGAGCTGGTGGTGGACTGCCGCAGGCATGGGCAGCCCCTCACAGTACCAGTAAATATACAGGGAACAGACATCGAGATGGTGACATCCTATAAGTACCTGGGTGTTCATCTGAACAATAAACTAGACTGGTCACACAATACTGATGCACTCTACAAGAAGGGACAGCGCAGGCTGTTCCTGCTGAGGAGACTCAGGTCTTTTGGTGTACAAGGGGCTCTGCTGAAGTCATTCTATGACACGGTGGTGGCATCAGCCATCACTTTTGGAGTGGTCTGCTGGGGCAGTGGCATTACTGCAGCCGATAGGAAGAGACTGAACAAACTGATTAAGAAAGCTAGCTCTGTCCTGGGGCAGCGCCTTGATCCGATGGAGGAGATAGGAGAGAGAAGGACGGTGGCTAAACTGTCATCTCTGCTGGAGTCCGAGTTCCACCCTATGCAGGACATACTGAATGCACTGAGGAGCTCATTTAGCAGCAGACTACATCATCCCAGGTGCACAACCGAGAGGTTTCGTAGGTCCTTCCTACCAACGGCTGTCAGACTGTACAACCTAAGCAGGGCTGCTCGCAGAGATAGCAAAAAGACGTAACAAACTAATAGTTTTTTGAATGCAAAAGATGCAATAGACTTACACAACGGTCCCCCTCCGGCATACAACTAGGAACACACCGGTCGCTATGGAGGGTGAGAATATGTATGGGCACATAATCATACCATGTAGGATAACTAAGTAGACGGTTATGCTGTTTCATTCCATCTAGCAACAATGCTCTGCACTGTGTGTGTTTATATATTTACATATTTATTCCATCTAGCTACAATGCTCAGCACTGGGTGTGTTTATATTTATATATCTACATATTATTCCATCTAGCTACATTGCTCCGCACTGTGTGTGTTTATATACTTGCATATTTATTCCACCTAGCTGCAATGCTCCGTACTGTGGGTGTTTATATATTTACATATTTATTCCATCTAGCTACAATGCTCTGCACTGTGTTCATATATTCATATATTTATTCCATCCAGCTACAACGCTCTGCACTGTGTGTCTGTGTGTGTGTGTATATATATATATTTTATAGTAATATGTACATATGTATATTAGCTGTTCTTGCTTGCTTGTTTTTTTCTTGCCTTCTGATTGTTGCTCTGAGTGTTGCTATCCCTGTGCTGTTGCAATCCTGGAATTTCCCCGTTGTGGGACTAATAAAGGCTTATCTTATCTTATCTTAAAAAGACACTACCCATCAAGCAACTACCCTGTAACTTTGATGCATGTGCGTTTCCATGAATCAAGGGGGGGGGGGGGTTACCAAAGAAATTAATCAGCAAAATCCTCAGAAAAAATAGATAATACTTAAAAATGATCAATAAATGATCAATAATGTAGAGAAAGATATAGATGAAACCTCTTGGTAATGAAATCACAACATTCAGTCGGAGAAGTTAAAATTTACATCAATAAATTTTCAGATATTTAAGAAAATATTTGCAGATTATTGTAAAAAGAAATATGTTTATAAGAAACAAGGTAAACTGATAAGGAAGAAGAAAACCATGCAAATTTATGAGAAAAGTTCCAAATGTCTAAGGAAAGTCCAATTTATGCTGAATTTATGTTTACTGTGGGACTTAATTTAGAATCTACTGCAAAGACAATACAGATTCTTACTCAGTTGAGAGAACAATGCTTTAGGGAGCTCAGAGCAAAATGATTTGATCTTTCCTGCATAAACTTAGTCTTTTCAAAACCTTTGCATGGATCTCATTGAGCTTAATAAGAGTGAAGGTAAAAATGTTTAGAAATTATTTACATACTTATTGAATATACAAAGGCTTTCCCCTGCACTAATCTGAATACTGCTTTGGTGACACTGAAACCCTTAACTGAAACAATATCAATGTTTAAAAAATCGCCGAAATGATTTACTTAGATAATGGAAAACATTTAATGGAATACACTTTGTAAATCAAATCATGTCACATTTAGGTACAGTACCCAAATTATTAGTACCAAACATTTACCTAGGAAACCATTTAGCTTACCATCAACAATCTACAGGATTAGTATAGTACACAAATGAGAAAAATAGGGAAATTGTGAATGGCAAACCCTATTATTGAAGCCATTTAACACTAGAAGACCCAGACATTAGCCCTCTTGTGGCCACTTGATGGTCCCCCTATGGGTTTTCTAGCCAAAAAGGCCAAATGGCCCCTCTCTGGGTCTTCTAGTGTTTAACTTAGGTAATGAGGAAGGGTTTCTGGGTGATTACATGCAAAGAATGACAACTGACAGCAATGTTATCCATACTACCCTTCCCAGGAGGGACCATGTGACGAAGGAACCGTGGGACGTGCACCCATCTCTTGGGCAAACCAGGGGATCTGGTCATCACAGGAAACTGGACCAAAGCTCCCTGGCAAGGACAGCACAAAGGTTATCCTGCTGACCTAAACAGCCACGGAAAACCAAGGATGTGGCACTTGGGTGCATCTAACGTTTTACCCCACTTGAAACCCTCAGTAAGAGACTGTTTAATATACATTGTATACTTATTAAAAAAATGACTGTTTAACTATTTCTCTATGCAAGTTTCGGCTGATGGCTTGGCGTCCAGCAATGACCTTTGCTATTGGGAAACAGGCTGTTTGTTTATCATGACAAGGGAAAAATACAGGGGAAAGAAAAGTGCAGTTAGTGTTGTTACCTTATCATCCTCATCATCCTCTAGTAATACTTAATATTGGTTATTAAGTTGTTCCACTGCTTATACACTGTAGAGAATTGTTATGTTTACTCCTTAATAACACTAACAGTTGGACAAATTATCTTTTATTGCTGAAATGATGCAGCTACTACAGGCTGTTTGGTTTCTTAACCTCTTGCGCTCCGTTGTACCGCGGGCGGGCAAGTCTCTGCGTCCTAGGGCGCACGAGGGCACACTCCTGTGCCCTCGTGCGCTCTCGGACGCATGGTCCTGATGGTGGTGATGTAGGTGGTGTTGGCGTCCAAGCGCCACTGAAAAAAAAAGCTGCAGACACAGCCGCGAACAGATTAGTTCATCTGATTGACCTCTCATTCAACTAATAAGAGCCTTGAATTGGGTTTCTGAAACCTTGAAGAACCAATGAATGAAAACCTAGGAAGGAGGACCCGCTTACTGTGAATGCAGGAGCCAATTGAAGCACAGAAGTTCGGGCTGGGTGAAGAGAGATTTACTGTTGCAGCAGATGAAAAAAAGGACGCTGGACGAACCTGCTACAGACCCAGCAGCATGGAGAACACCCACAAGTGGGACCTGCACTCATTCCAACAGAATAGACGTTTAGGATTCTCTTCCGTCATCATAGACCGATGGAGGCCGATGACAAAGGTCGCAAATCATTCGCCAAAACTGCAATAATGGAATTATATTTTGACCGGGATCCACAAGCGGACCAGCGTCACGTTCGTCTGACAATGGGGAAGAGAAGTTCGCCAGGACTCTGCTGCTGTGAAGAGGTAAGGTGTTATAAACTAAATTTATTATTTATCCCTGAAAATTGTAATCAAAAAATGACTTTTGACCGATCGGTAAATTACGTGCGCCACAATAAACGGTTCATTTGCCGTGTTCGGACGCCCCCCCTCCCCCGCTGCAGAAGAGGAGCGGGGGGTCGTTCACGGTCCGAACGCCCTCCGGTCCGCGGGGGGAAGCCGCGCTGACTGCGCAGCGGTCGCCACATAGCCATATGAGTCTATTCCGTCATGTAGCGATGGCCGCCCTCTGTAGCGAGGGGGGGGACAACCCCCCCCACACACACACACACAGTAGCGAGGGGGGGGGGGAAGCTGCTGTGACAGCGCTGCTGTGGAAACATGCAATGAGTGTAATCCGTCATGTAGCGAGGGCCGAACTCCGTCCTTTGTAGCGGGGGGGGGGACAACCCCCCCCCACACACACACAGACACAGCCCTGAATGTGACCTTTCATTAGAGCCTAAAATGAAGATTCTACATTGAATTATTCAAAAGTTATAGACGTTTTTCCAAACTGTGCCATTTGGCACAATTTGGCACAGTTCCAAAACCCCTGGGAACAGCCTGAGAACAAAGCTGTGTAAAATATTCAATTTTTGTGGTATTGTTACAAAATTTGGACCTCAGCTGGATAACACTTGGTTCTACATTTCTGTTGCATTTTCCAGCCCGGATCTGAAGCTGTGTGTTATTTGCAAGCATTTGTATCCAAAAAAACACCCAGGCCAAATTTATTTTCTTCAAGTTCACTATGTTTAGATGACTGTAACTCAGTGGCCGGAGCACTTAGAGAGATCATGTTTTTTTTGCCAAAAAATTCAAAGTGTTTTCTTTTAAATGAGACCAACCCCATGAAGATTCTGCAAAGGGTTCAATAACAGCTTTCGATTTACTTTGGGCACATTATTTTTGGGCGTTTTTTGGAAAATTGGCCAGAGTGCAAGGGGTTAAGAGAGGCTAGATACAGAAATAACATAGCAAACTTCACTTTGAATCACACCTGGCACAACACATCACTCCACTGATTAGAAATATGATGACACTCCTTACTCTGCGAATGCGAGGTTAATTTCATCAGGGAACTCCTCTTTTGAAATGGTGATGTCCCTGTCCAGCAGCTTAACACTTTCTTAGTATGCAACGGCTTACAGTGCATCTCTCCCCTGTACTGCTACCCTGCTTGACCAACAAAGCAAGCAAGTGTTATACAAAGGATCTACATTGTCAAAGGTCATTGAGTCATTGGGTATATTCACACCTGGCCAGGACACTGGGCAGGTTTGTGTACCCCGTTTTGGCAACTGACCGTACCCTCATCATGTCAGCAGGGCAGGTGGGCAGGGTGAAGAGAGATACTTTTCTACCACATAATGCTATTTTTGAAGCATGAATGCAATTTCAGATGGAAAGTACAGGAGTGAGGTTTTTTTTTTTTTTCACTGTTTCTTTGAGTGAGAGTGGATATGAATACCTCAGGGATTAAAACACTTAATTATAGGCTACAATTATTTACAAAATTAAAACAAAGGATAGAATGGTTCTTGATCAACTAATTGCCACCCGTAGGAGTGTGTGCCCTATTACAGAAGGTTACTGTTGTATTTCTATCCATGAAAATGATGCAAATGGTTATATTCATATTTCAGATACACATAGCTTCATTGCTTTGCAGGCAATGATAACAAAACTGATTAAGTTAGTGTTTCTCTTCATGGAGAAGTCTCATCATGAACTTGGTAATGATATTTACAACTTCGGATTTTTCTTGTGTGAGTCCTTAATATGATGATGAGGCTGGTTATTGTAAACTTAGTGATATATCTTCATACAACTGCTGGAGATGATAAGGATGGTGAAAGGGGTAATACTAACCCAAGGAGCTTGAAGGTTGCAATATAATTTAAGGCTGTTATGAGTATCTTCATATTGTTCTCTGCGTTCTTATTTGCCCAGTCTAAGATTAATTTTGATCATATTACACATGTTCACTCTTAATGACATGTTCTACACACATTTTTAACTTGCAAAGACACATAACATGTAAATTCTTACACATATCCTTATATTATTTCATTCACTTTATTTTACTACCACTTTGATTATTTTTCTTTTAATCCTGATGCTTTATAAAGCATCAAGGGGGGAATATGATAGAAAAATTCCATATTATCCACATTATTATTGTTATTAATAATGTATTACACTGAATCCTTGAATTCAGTGTACCCCGCCCGGTATGGGGTTACCGGGGCCCCACCCTGGAGCCAGGCCTGGGGGAGGGGCTCAAAGGCTAGCGTCTGGTGGCCGGGTTTCCACCCATGGGACCCGGCCGGGCTCAGCCCGAAGGAGTTACATGGGTCTGCCCTCCAGTGGGCTCACCACCTACAGGAGGGATCATGGGGGTCCGGTGCTATGTGGATTAGGTGGTGGTCAAAGGAGGAGACCTTGGCGGACTGATCCCAAGCTTTCTAAACTGGCTTTTGGTACGTGGAATGTCACCTCTCTGGTGGGGAAGGAGCCTGAGCTGGTGTACGAGGTTGAGAGATACCGGTTAGATATAGTCGGCCTCACCTCAACACACAGCTCCGGTTCCGGAACCAGTCTCCTGGAGAGGGGCTGGAGCTTGGTCTTTTCTGGAGTTGCCCCGGGTGAGAGGCGACGAGCAGGGGTGGGTATTCTTGTATCGCCCCACCTTGCTGCCTCTATATTGGAGTTTTTCCCGGTGGACGAAAGGGTTGCTTCCCTGCGCCTTCGGGTTGGGAAATGGGTCCTGACCATCATTTGTGCCTATGCACCAAATGATGTTTCAGAGTACCCACCCTTTTTGGAGTCTGTGACTGGGGTGCTGGAGGGCGCTCCTCTTGGAGACTCCATTGTCCTACTGGGGGACTTCAATGCGCATGTGGGCAATGACAGTGAAATCTGGAGGGGGGTGATTGGGAGGAATGGCCTGCCCGATCTGAACCCGAGTGGTGTTCAGTTATTGGACTTCTGTGCTAACCACAGTCTGTCCATAACGAACACCATGTTCAAGCATAAGGGTGTCCATATGTGCACCTGGCACCAGGACACCGTAGGTCGCAGGTCGATGATCGATTTTGTTATCGTATCATCAGACCTGCGACTGTATGTCTTGGACGCCCGAATAAAGAGAGGTGCAGAGCTGTCAACTGATCACCACCTGGTGGTGAGTTGGATCCGATGGCAGGGGAGGAAGCCATTCAGACCTGGTAGACCCAAACGTATAGTGAGGGTGTGCTGGGAGCGTTTGGCTGAGGCCCCTGTCCGGGAGGTCTTCAACTCCCACCTCCGGAAGAACTTCAACCACATTCCGAGGGAGTCTGGAGACATGGAGTCTGAATGGGCTATGTTCTCCACCTCTGTTGTTGAAGCGGCGGCCCAGAGCTGCGGCCGCAAGGTGGTCGGTGCATCTCGTGGTGGCAACCCCCGAACCAAGTGGTGGACACCAGTGGTGAGGGGGGGCCATTAAGCTGAAGAAGGAGTCCTATCAAGCTTGGTTGGCTTGTGGGACTCCCGAAGCAGCTGAGGTGTACCGGCAGACCAAGCGGAGTGCAGCTCGGGTGGTTGGTGAAGCAAAAACCCGGGTATGGGAGGAGTTCGGTGAGGCCATGGAACAAGACTTTTGGTCGGCCTCAAAGAGATTCTGGCAAACTGTCCGGCGGCTCAGGAGGGGAAAGCAGCTCCCCGTCCACACTGTGTATGGTTGCGGATGGGACACTGTTGACTTCGACTGGGGATATCGTCGGGCGGTGGAAGGAATACTTCGAGGATCTCCTCAATCCCACTGATACACCTTCCTCAGAGGAAGCAGGGTTTGGGGACGAGGGGGATGACTCGCCTATCACAGGGGCTGAGGTCGCCAAGGTGGTTAAAAATCTCCTTGGTGGCCGGGCCCCGGGGGTGGACGAGATTCGCCCTGAGTACCTCAAGGCCCTGGATGTTGTTGGGTTGCCATGGTTGACACGCCTCTGCAACATTGCGTGGAGGTCGGGGGCAGTGCCTTTGGCATGGCAAACCGGGGTGGTGGTTCCTCTCTTCAAAAAAGGGGACCGGAGGGTGTGCTCCAACTTTAGAGGGATCACACTCCTCAGCCTCCCTAGGAAGGTCTATGCCAAGGTACTGGAGAGGAGAGTCCGGCCGTTGGTTGAACCTCGGATTCAGGAGGAGCAATGTGGTTTTCGTCCTGGCCGTGGCACATCGGACCAGCTCTTTACCCTCTCGAGAATTCTTGAGGGTTCGTGGGAGTTTGCCCAACCAGTTTACATGTGTTTTGTGGACTTGGACAAGGCATTTGACCGCGTCCCTCATGGATTTTTGTGGGGGGTGCTTCGTGAGTATGGGGTATCGGGCTTGTTGTTACGAGCTATTCGGTCTCTGTACGACCGTTGTGAGAGTTTGGTTCGTATTGCCAACACTCGGTCGGAGTCATTCCCAGTGAGAGTTGGACTCCGCCAGGGCTGCCCTTTGTCACCGATCCTGTTCATAATTTTTATGCACAGGATTTCTAGGTGCAGCCAGGGAATGGAGGGTGTCATGCTTGGTGACCACAGGATCTCATCTCTGTTGTTTGCAGATGATGTTGTCCTGTTGGCTTCATCCAGCAATGACCTACAACTCTTGCTGGGACGGTTTGCCGCTGAGTGTGAAGCGGCTGGGATGAGAATCAGCACCTCCAAGTCCGAGTCCATGGTCCTCAGCCGGAAAAAGGTGGATTGTCCTCTCCGGGTTGGGGACAGGCTCCTGCCCCAAGTGGAGGAGTTTAAGTATCCTGGGGTCTTGTTCACGAGTGAGGGGAAAATGGAGCGAGAGATCGACAGACGGATTGGAGCAGCATCTGCAGTGATGCGGACGTTGTACCAGTCTGTTGTGGTGAAGAGGGAGCTTAGTTCTAAGGCAAAGCTGTCGATTTACCAGTCAATCTACGTTCCTACTCTCACCTATGGTCACAAGCTTTGGGTAATGACCGAAAGAACGAGATCGCAGATACAAGTGGCTGAAATGAGCTTTCTCTGTAGGATTGCTGGACTCACCCTCAGAGATAGGGTGAGGAGCTCGGTCATCCGGGAGAGGCTCAGAGTAGAACCGCTGCTCCTCCACATTGAAAGGAATCAGTTGAGGTGGTATGGGCATCTGATTAAGATGCCTCCTGGACGCCTCCCACTTGAGGTGTTTCAGGCATGTCCCACTGGGAGGAGACCCCGGGGCAGACCCAGGACTCGGTGGAGAGACTATGTCTCCCAGCTGGTCTGGGAACGCCTTGGTATTCCCTCTGAAGAGCTGGAGCAGGTGGCTGGGGAGAGGGAAGTCTGGGCTTCTCTGCTTGAACTGCTGCCTCCGTGACCCGGACCTCCGGAAAAGCGGTAGAAGATGGATGGATGGATGGATGGATGGATAATGTATTATTAGACTTGAGAAGTATCATGCCTTTCATATGCCATGTTTAATGTTTATTTGTGCATTCCATGTAGGATAAGTTCATATATTCTTGGCAAGTTTCTGTGAGCAATTATTGGCCTTCAGAGAATTCAGACTGAGGGCCAGTACATGCATAAAGGATGATCTAAGCTACGCTGATAATCTCTTTGACATGCCCTGTTTTCCTTTGGGTCACAGGAATGCACAGGGACTCCTAGCTTGTGTAGATTAGTTTTATGGACACTCTGTCTCCAAAATGTCTGTGACGTTTCTTCATTTGCTAATCACCCTGGATAAGCTCTCATATGTCATGCTGACCTGCTTATCAGGACTCTCTCTCTCTCTCCCTTCCTCCTCTTACCCCTCTCCTCCCCCTCCTTTTTGTTGCCCATATACTGTATACCAAACCTAAAGAATGTACCGTCAGAGATTCTATGTGTGTGCGGAAGGCCATGCTTTGTAATCTCTCCCTCAAACATGGCCATTGGAGGTTAAATCTGATGTTAAACTTTTCTTTTATTTCGTCGTCGTCGTCGGCTCCTGCTCGTGTCCGAGCATAGGGTTGCTCCCGTTCCAAAAATCACTTGTGCTTGTGACGGATGTGGCTCTGTAGCCCGAGCCAGTGATGGAAGAGGTGTGGGCAGAGACCGCAGGGAAGTGACGGTGGAGGCCGCGGCTGCTGCGAGTGCTCCTTCCTTTTTCTTCGTTTCTCCTCCTCAAATGCACATTTGTTTTTCTCAAAGGCTATAGTGCCATTGCGGATAGTTTCTCTCCATACCATTCTCTCCTTTGCTAGGTGTTCCCATCTGTGGATGTTTTTTTTTTTCCACAATATCTTTATTGAACCTTTTTTTTTTTAACAAACATGATACAAACAATCAAACACTAACACTAAAGTACTACAAAAAAAAAAAATGCACTAAAAACACCAACAACCACCAACAAAATCAAGTCTTCAACAATGCTCCTCTGTTTAGTCTAGACAATCCAATACATAAGTATACATATTATGTTCACCAGTTTGGAATTTACAAGGTCCACACACATCATTCACCTTCTTCTTCAAGAGTTATGTTTAAATTTTTTACATAATCAATAAAAGGTCTCCATATATTCTCAAACACAATTTCCTTTGATTTTAGTATATATGTTATTCTTTCTAATGGAAGGTTTGTTAACATCTGTCTTAACCACTGAGTCACATCTGGTCTATGAGTCTTTTTCCATAATAGTGCAATACATTTTTTGGCATTAAGCAAACTGAGGTCTATGAATGTTCTTTCACTTTTATTAAAATTATGCTTTTCTGGGTACAGACCCAACAAAAACAGTTTAGGATTCAATATGATTTGTTTTGAGATTATTTTTTCAATTGTTACCCTCACCTCTTCCCAAAACATTCTTATTAATCTACATTCCCATAAACAATGAAATAGGGTTCCTTTACTTTCCATGCATTTTGTGCATGTATCTGGTATATTTTTGTTATATCTATTTAACTCCTCCGGTGTAACATACATCCGCATTAACCATTTGAAATGTATCAATTTAAGGCGTGCATTTATTGATTTGGTTTGAGCTTCTGTACAAGCCAATTCCCATTGTTCCTCTGAAATTTCAATTTGCAGATCTTCTTTCCAGTAGTTTAATCTTTTCAGTGAATTTTCACTTGAAGATAGTGTCAATGAGTTATAAAACTCTGAAATAATACCCTTTCTTTTACTATCTTTCATCATCATTTTTTCCAAGGATGAATAAATAGGTCGAGTGAGAGCTTTATTTTGATTTGATCGAATAAAGTTTCTAAGTTGAAGATATTTAAAAAAATGTGTTCTATTGAGATTAAATTTGATCCTCAGCTCTTCAAAAGACATTATGTTGTCTGCACCTGGCAAATATAAATCCTGAATCTTTTGTATCCCTTTTAAATTCCATACTTTAAATACAGCGTCCGCTCTCCCTGGTTTAAAATATTGATTACCCCATATTGGACTAAATTGTGACAATAACTGTGGTTCTTTTAAATAGTTTTTAGCTTCACACCATATTTTGATCATATGCTTTACAAATGGATTTTTAACTTGTTTTTGTAATTTTTTTGCCGAATCTGAGTATATGAATATGGGAAGAGGTAAAGGTAAATTGTATGATTCCATTTCAGTCCAGTGAGGGAGATCATTTGATGAAAAATAATATGTCATAGACCTCAGTTGTGCCGACCAATAATACAACATAAAATTTGGACATTTCAGACCTCCACGATCAAATGGTAAATATAATAAAGACAAACGTAATCTAGCCCTCCTGTTGTTCCATATAAATTCCACTAACTTTTTTTTTATTCTTGAGAATAGATCTAAAGGTGGTGATAAGGGAATGTATTGAAATAAATAAAGTATTTTAGGTAAAATATTACTTTTAAGTATATTGATTCTCCCGATCATCGACATTGGTAGTGACATCCATCTCTGAGTTAACTCACTGATATCTGACATTAAGGCTTCATAGTTGACACTGGCGACTGATTCTAGCTTAGGCATAATTTGGATTCCTAAATATTTAAACTGATTTACAACATTGAATTGATTTACCTCAGGGGCTGGGTAATTTCTCTGGGTCTCATTTAGCATTAATATTGAAGATTTAGTTTTATTTATTTTATATCCTGATATTTCCCCAAAATTCTTTATTAAATTCAACAAGGTTGGAATTGATTTTTTTAGATTCGACATAAACAAAATTATATCATCGGCGTACAGGGAGATTTTATGTTCTGTTGGTCCAACTTTAATTCCATATATTTGTGAATGTAAACGTATCGCTATCGCTAAAGGTTCAATTGCCATAGTAAACAGTAAAGGTGAAAGTGGACAGCCTTGTCGACATCCTCTATTGATTTTTATTGGTTTTGAAATATTGTTATTTGTTAGGATTTCTGCTGTAGCATTATTGTATATTATTTGAACCCATTTTATGAAATTATTTCCAAGTCCAAACCTTTGTAGGACTTCAAAAAGAAAGGGCCATTCAACTCTATCAAAGGCCTTTTCGGCGTCCAATGATAGGAGAGCTGTATCCGGTGCTTCTTTATTAAAATAAATAATATTAAATAGTCTTCTTACATTATGGAAGCCTTGTCTACCCTTTATAAAGCCATTCTGATCTCGATTAATAATATTTGGTAAAATTTCTTGTATTCGTCTTGCTAAAATTTTACAGATTATCTTAAGGTCGGCGTTTAATAGGCTTATTGGTCTCATATTTTCACATTTATTAGAGGGCTTACCTGGTTTTGGCAGCAGTATAATTAAGGCATTATTTATGTATGATGGTAAATTATTATTTTGAAATGCTTCTAAAACCATTTCCAAAAAAGGTTTTATTAATTTATTCTTAAATTTTTTATAAAGGTCAACTGGAAGACCATCTGGTCCTGCACTTTTTCCTGATTTCATATTATCAATGGCTAGCCCAACTTCTTCTTGACTAATTTTAGACTCCAATATCTCCCTGTTTTCATTTGGAATACACGGTATAGATAGTTCGTTCAAAAACCCATTTAGTTTTGTTAAATCAGGTTCATTTTTGGTATCATATAATTTTTCATAGTAATCTCTAAAGGCTCTATTAATTTCTAAAGGATCTATAACTACCTGTCCATTACTTATAATACTGGTAATTGGTGTTTTAATTTCCAATTGTTTAATCTGCCATGCTAATAATTTTCCTGATTTTTCACCTTGTTCATAAAAAGATTGTTTCAATCTTAGAAGACTCGAGGCAGCTCTATTCGCTGATTTTTTGTTGTATTCAGCTCTCAAAATCAGTAATTCATTCTCCAACCTTGGGTCACTTCCTGCATACACTTTTTCCTGAAGATTTTTTATTTTATGTTCCAATTTAGCTCTCTCCTCTCGAGTCTTCTTAGATTTTGATCCTGTATAACTAATAATATGTCCCCTAATAAAAGCTTTGAAAGCCTCCCACTTTACACATGCTGATGTTTGTGTAGTATTGATGTCAAAGAACTCGTCTATCTGTTTTTCTATATACTTGACAAATTCCTCATCCTGAAGCCATTTATGCTGAAATTGCCATCTACCTGATTCCTTTGTCAATTTTTTATCTACATATATTAGACAACAGGGTGCATGATCAGAGATCACGATGTTATCATAAAAGCAGTTTTGAATCTTGGACCTTAATTCTGTGGAAATCAAAAAATAATCAATACGTGAGAATGTCTTGTAGGTACTGGAATAACAAGAATAGGCTTTAACTTGTGGTTTCATTTCTCTCCATATATCTAACAATCTCAATTCTTTCATAAAATGATTAATAGTCATCCTACATCCAATGTGCGTACAATCCAGTCCTGTTGATCTATCCACACCTGGATTCAATGTACAATTAAAATCCCCTGCTATTATATGTTGCCCTGTAAGTGATGATAAGATGAGAAATAAATTAGCAAAGAACTTCTGATCATCTATATTGGGACCATATAAGTTCACAAGATTTATATTTTCTAATAGCAAAGAACCTTGAATGATTACATATCTTCCAAATTTGTCTCCAATTACATTTTTCACTTGAAAAGGAACTGATTTATGTATGAGAGTCATAACTCCCCTGGCTCGGGATGAAAATGAAGAGGTGAATACACTTCCCTGCCATCTACTCCTAATTCTTTTAACATCCTCCTCTATCAGATGAGTTTCTTGTAAAAACACAATTCTTGAACCCATGTCCTTTATTTTATTCATAACTTGTTTAAGTTTTTTTAAATTTTGTAGACCTCTGCAATTCCATGAAGTTAAATTAAGATTAACACTTTGGTCCATGATCAATAGAGAGTTTAGGATTACCTTGCAGTGTAAACATGCTCATACAGAGAAGCAAAAACATGAGTGGTTGAACATTCATCCTACAAACTACACACAAACAAATTTCCCCTTCCCACACTTGTGGCAAACCCCCCAAAATCAAAAGAAAAATTCTGTCTCCCGATATAGCCATCGACCGTTCCACACCCACGGGGAACAGCCTAAGCCACTCCTTCTTCATCCTCCCAATCACCCTAACTCTACTACTTTTAATGACGTAACATTAACTCTCCTCTGTAGTTTTTCAACTTAACTCCAAAATTTTTAACAACTTTGTACATCATAGTTTTTTTTTTTTTGTTTTGTTTTTTGTTTTGTTTTTTTTAATATATAATACAATCTATATTTTGTAAACTTACTATTTACTTCAAGTCAGTCAGATGCCTGTGCAAATGCTTAATTATTCTACCTTATATTTTGTTCATGCTTAGCTCCCACCAGTCTCTTCTTCTTCTTTGATCTTCTTGATGAACTCCTGCGCCTCCTCTGGGGTCTTGAAGATGTGGGTTCTGCCCTCATACGTGGTCAGCAGTCTCGCAGGATAGATTACACCATGACGAATCCCAAGGTTGCGCAGCTCCTTACGTATGGGATCAAACTGCTTCCTCAATTGCTGGATTCCTGTGGCCAAATCTGGGTAGAACCGCACCTGCTGGTCCTGGTGTTTAATCTCTCCTTTAGCACGTGCAGCGTTGAAGATCTTCATCCTGTCTCTGTTGCTAAGAAACTTCATAATTAAGGTCCTCGGCGGTCCCTTATCTCTCCGTGGGCCAATACGATGTGCTTTTTCCAGAACCACTGCTGATTGCAACTCCTCGCTGCCCAGCACCTCCGGAATCCACTTTTCCAGAAAGGAACATACGTCCCGACCTTCTGATTCCTCTGGAAGACCCACCAGCCTCAAATTATTCTGTCTCGACCGAGATTCCAAATCCAAAATATTATCTTCCAGAGATTTATTTTTTTTTTCCAAAGTGCGCACCTTTAATTGAAGACGGGTGACGTCATCTTCAGCACTAGCGAGACGGAGCTCCATCTGCGCCGTTCGTTCTACACAGTCACCCAATTCCTTTCTTATTCCTTCCAACGCTGTCATAATCCCATCAAATCTAGAGGAAAAGTCCGCTCTCATTGAACTCATGGCAGCCATCAGCGCATCTGCGCCATTCCCCGCAGAAATCGCACCGCCGCCAGCCTCCTCCGCCATATATGGAGCCTTGTTTGCTGCGTCACAGACCTGAAAGTCCGTTAATTTGGACTGTTTCGGCGGCTCACTTTTTCCTTTTCCTGGTTTTCCAGCCTTAGGCTTCGCCGACATATCCTCGCTCAAATGCTGGGATACGTTCTGTCCCAAATGAGAGAGTTATTTGCCGATTTTTTTCTCCAGGAGCAGAGCAGAGCGAGACACGTCCGTCCTACGTGGCAGCCATAACCGGAAGAACCCATCTGTGGATGTTGGTTTGGGCCAAGGTGGACTTTAGTTGGTCTCTATAGCGCAGTTTTGGTCTGCCTAGTGGTCTTGTTCCTGAGGCGAATTCTCCACAGAGCACAATTTTCAGTAGACGATTTGAGTCCATTCGTTGGACATGGCCTGCCCAACGGAGACGGTGCTGAATAATGGTAGCTTCAACACTAGGTAGTGCAGTGCGGGCGAGAACTTTGGTGTTTGTTACCCGGTCTGTCCATTTGGTTTTAAGGATTTGTCTAAGCTTCAGCTGTTGGAAGTGCTCAAGACGTTTGATTTGGCGATGGTAGAGTCCAGGTCTCGCAGGCGTAGAGAAGGGTAGACAGAACTACAGCCCTGAAAACCATGATCTTTGTTTTGATAGTCAGTGCGTGGTTGTTGAAGACTCGACGATTAAGACGTCCAAAAGCGGAGTGAGCTGCCCTAACCGATTCTCCACGTCCTGATCGCATGTAGGTGTCTTTGATAGAATGCTTCATAGATAACAGAAATGGTCCGCTTTTTCCAGAGGCTTTTCATCAATAGTGATGATTGTGTCAGGGAGCATGTAGCCTGGGGGTGGTTGGATGAGGGCTTTGGTCTTGTCAATATTCACCTCCATTCCAAAATGCTCATAAGCATTATTGTAGAGGTCAGCCGTCCTCTGTAGATCTTCAGCAGTTAAGCTAGGGGTAGCGTTGTCATCTGCATACTGCAGCTTGTGGACTGTAGTGGTTAACGTTCTTGTTTTTGCTCGGAGTCGACTGAGATTGAAGAGGCCTCCATCCATGCGATATCGTACATCAATGGAAGGGGTGTCTGATGGGATTTCATTGAGCATTGCCGCCAGGTACAGTGAGAAGCAGGTTGGGGCTAGAACGCAGCCTTGCTTAAGTCCTCCTGTTATGGGAAAAGGGTCAGAGAGAGCTTTTTGATGGCATACTCTGCCCACCATTCCATCATGAAGTGAGCGGATCAGCATAATGAAGTCATCTGGGCAGCCAAATCTTGCCAAGACTGCCCACATAGCCGGCCGTGGGACCTTGTCGAAGGCTTTCTTTAGGTCCCAGAAGATGAGCATAAGTGGCTGTTGCTGTTCTTGACAATTCTCCTGCAGTTGTCGGGCACAGAAGGTCATGTCTATTGTCCCGCGAGAAGGTCGGAAACCGCACTGTGATTCAAGAAGTATTTCTTCTGCAATGACAAGGAGGCGGTTGAGGAGGATGCATGCAAAGATCTTACTTGCTATGTTTAGCAGTGAGATGCCACGGTAGTTTCCACAGTTTTCTCGATCTCCCTTTTTGAAGATGGTGATAATATTTGCATCGCGGAAGTCACTAGGGACTGTCTTTGTTTCCCAGATTTTTAGGATGAGGTTCAGCAGTCGGTTCTTAAATTCCGAGCCAACATGAGTGATTAGTTCTAGTGGGATGTTGTCTGGTCCCGGTGCCTTGCCTGGTTGCATGTGCTTTATGGCTTTGTTCATTTCCTCAGAGGAGGGTGGAAGAGACATCCAGTAGCGAACAGGATGTTGTGGTGTTTTACAGCGAAGGTCGTCTGGTGTGCGCAAATGATCATTGAGAAGGCTTTCAAAGTGGGATATCCATCGGTTTAAAATTCCCTGGATGTCATTGATGACAGTGGAGCCATCTGCATCCTTCAGATTGCAGGCAGTTGACCTTGTAGGGCCGAAGATTTCCTTTGTTGCAGCATAAAAGCGGCGCATGTCACGTTGGTCTGCAAATCTTTGGATCTCCTCTGATTTCTGTTGCCACCAGTTGTTCTGAGCAGCTCAAATTTCTCTCTGACAGTTTACAAGTGCTTGTTTATATTTTTGTTTGTTCTGTGTGGATGGCTGGTTTTCAAAAGTGAGCCTTGCCTGACGTTTAGCTTCAACAAGGTTTGTGATGACTTTGTCATTTTCATCAAACCAGTCTTGGGTCTTCTTCTGGGAGAAACCTATTGTCTTTTCTGCAGCGTCAAGCACTGCGTCACAAAGGGTGGTCCAGTTATCTTCCACCAGTGGTGGTTCTGGAAGATCCACGATGTTATTTTCTACGGCTTCCTTGAAGTCTTGAGATGTTTGTGGATTGCGTAGTTTTGCACAGTCAAAGCGATGATGAGGAGCGCTTGATGAGGTCCGTTTTGGTGGACGACAGACTTTGATTTGGAGTCGTGAGATAAGCAATCTGTGGTCTGTCCAACAGTCATCTGCACCAGGCATGGAACGATTGATGTGCATGTCTCTTTTGTCTCTGGTTCTAGTTAGAATGTAGTCAAGGATATGCCAGTGTTTGGATCTTGGGTGTTTCCAGGTTGTTTTTTGACGAGATGGTAGCTGGAAGAGGGAGTTGGTGATGACCAGTTCATGTTCAGCACAAAGGCCAAGGAGGAGTTGGCCATTGGAGTTGCAGTTTCCAATTCCATGATGTCCGAGGACGCCTTTCCAGAGATTGTGATCTCTGCCTACTCTGGCATTAAAGTTACCCAGGATGACAAGTTTGTCCTGTCTTGGGACACTTTGGATGGTACGGTTAAGCAGGTCGTAAAAGGAGGCTTTTTCATCATCCTTTGAGGTGAGTGTTGGAGCATACACAGATATCAAGGTGAGAAATCTGTTTTGGACAAGAGGGATTCTGACTTTCATCATGCGTTCACTGATGGCCGTAGGGACGAGGTTGTGTTGGTCAACAAGTTTCGATCTTATAGCAAAGCCAACTTCGTGAATACGTGGTTCTTCAGCACTTTTCCCTTTCCAGAAAATGGTGTAGTTTGACCCTGCTTCTTCGATGTTACCTTCATCTGGGAAATCTTGTCTCACTAAGAGCTGCCACGTCGATGTTGAATCGGTCGAGCTCCTTGCAGACAAGCGCTGTTCGGCGTTCTGGTCTTTCTGTGTTGCTTTTGTCGAGGAGTGTGCGAATATTCCAGGCCCCGAGAGTTAGAGGCCTCATGAGAGAGCGGAGTGTTTTCTTTGATTTTCGACCACAGAGATGGGAAGTCCGCCAGCCGCGGTGAACTGGCCAGACTGAGATGCCGTGTCCGATGTTTACCCCACCTTTTCTAGGGGTCTCCCCAATTAGGGTGGGCTGTGGTGATCCTAAAAAGGCCAGCCCAGTCACAGATCCAGCTGCTGAAGCCCTGCCGTCACAGCTGTTCAGCAGGGAGCGACCATCTTAGATCTGCCGCCAATGTGCGGGTGCGGACTAGGGGCTTCCAGCTTTCCAGGCCTACCCCCGTCACCCGCACTTCCGTCGCCATTGGACTTTGGAAAAGGAACAAGCCATTCGCTGATGAAGTTGTTTAAGGTGGTCGTGGCTGCGCGAGGGGCCACGCACACTCACTTGACTGCCAGCCAATTCACTGCAACTCAAGGGACTGAGACGCACAGCTTCAGTAGAAGGCAGTTGCAGCAGGCTGCTGGGTGCTTGGTATGTCAAGGCCCACCTTTACCGCCTGCCTGCTAAGCGTTGCACTCGTCCGCCATGTCAAAACAGGTACAGTCTTACTTGACATCATCTGCCTGGCACACCATTGGTGGCTTGTACGTAACCCAGTATGGGAGGCTATTGGGTGCTACACCTTGCCCAAGGGTGACCCAGCACAGCAGCAATTAAGAGGTAGTGACATTCTCCTCAGAACCCCAGAACTCCCGGACTGGGGCCTTGCTGCCGGATGTAGTTTAACGTCGTGCCCAGGACGATTTCTTTTATTTATTTTTATAATAAATGTACCTAAATCCAATATCAAGCCTGATTTTTTGACTTTGAATAATTTAAACTCAGAATTATTCCAACACATCTCCAAATCTATTTCTGATTATTTTTTTTTTTCCTATTGAGATAGATTTTGTACAGATCCTTTACTGGTAACTGCAGTGAAATTCTTACATTTAGAGATCTTCAAGGTAAAATATTAATTTCTGAATGAAATGACGAAGGCTGCAGTGTACAGTCGAAACATGTTAAGAAGGTAAAGACATCGCCTTTCTATTTTATTTTTGTCTTTTATAAGAACAAAAGATAAATGAAATATTCATTTCTGTTTAGCAGTAATTTGTCTCACATTAAGATCAATAAAATCCATCCATCCATCCATCCATCTTCTTCCGATTAATCCTTTTCGGGTCACGGGGGGGCTGGAGCCTATCCCAGCATCTTAGGGCGAGAGGCAGGGTATAGCCTGGACAGATCGCCAGTCCATCACAGGGCTAACACAGAGAGACAGACAACCATTCACTCTCACAGTCATACCTAAGGACAATTTAGAATCCCCAGTTTTGATGCCAATTAACCTAACCTGCATGTTTTTGGCATGTGGGAGGAAACCGGAGAAATCCCGGAGTAAACCCACGCAGACACGGGGAGAACATGCAAACTCCACACAGATCACTGCTGGTCGGAGGCTGGGATCGAACCCAGGATCCTCCGGCCAAGGGTGAGTTGCTGTGCTGCCGCAGTGCTAACCACTTCTCCACCGTGCTGCCCATCAATAAAATCAGTTTCTTACATTGTCAAATTGTTGCACAGATTCTGTGCAAAGAGCTGCACAGATGCAATTCTTTGCAGGTCATCTTCCTAGATCTTTGGCTGATGTCGCTGTTTTTTTTCTTCTTGTTTGTGCTTTTTTTCCACTCCTCATATGTCTCCAAGAGTGCTTGTAACGCTTCCTCAGGGAAATAATTATGCCTCTTTTCCTCCGCTGCTTGTGGTCTCTGTGTTGAACACATGCTGTCTTGGTAGTGGATCATTGTCCTGCTGCAGAACCCAAGTGCGCTTCAGCTTGAGGTCATGAACAGATGACCAGACCAAAAAATCCTGAAGTATTTTTTGGTAGACAGCAGAATTCATGGTTCCATTTACCACAACAAGTCTTCCAGATCCTGAAGCAGCAAAACAGCCCCAGACCATCAAACCAGTCTGTGGAGCTGGTTTGTCCCTGCGTGTGGCGCGCGCTTGCCACAGTGACCACATACCTGGCAGTTGCGCTGTCCTCGTAATCCTGCGGTGTGCGTGCGGGGCTTCTGTGAGCGGGAGGTCCGCTGTCGTGAAGTGAGTCAGGGTCGGGGAGCTTGGTGGAAATCAATGCAGACGGCACTGATGGATTTTCCCTATTCAGGCTGCTTCTTTTGGTTCGCTCGTGTCACCGTTCATGGTGCATGTCGGTCCCAGCGCTGCCACTGATCCTCGTGGGTGTGGATGAAGAGGTTGCAGGCGTTTGCTGATCCTCTGGAGTCCACAGTGCGGTGAGAGGGAGCAGACGGTCATTCTCTCTCATCTGGTCACCAGTGTGGAGGTAAAAGGATCAGGCGAGGGGTGCACCATGACCCGTCGGGTCACCAGTGTGGAGGAATAGTATCAGGCAAGATGCGACGAGCTGGAAGGTTGCAAAGGTTTATTTTCCTCCAACATAATGAGACGCACTTTTCAGCTCTGTGAACTACTGTGCTGCTGAGACGTGTCACACAAGCTCTTTTACACAGTGATACAGAAAGAGAGAATGCATGGCACATAGCATATCAGTCAATACACATGATTAGCCTGACATTGGTTGGCTCGAGGTCACATGCATACAGTCCCATCTGACTGCCTCCTGTGGCTCTTTGTCCGTCTGTGAATTGTCCTCTGTGTGCAAATTGTCTTCCGTTTCCTCCAGCCCTGCTGAGCGTGAATAGTATCAGTCTGCATTGTGCTGGGTGACCACAGTATCTTATTACCTCCGCCAAGGGGAGGAGGTAACGTTTTTACTGGCGTTGGTTGGTTTGTTGGTTTGTCTGTCAGCAACATAACTCAAAAAATTATCAACAGATTTTGATGAAATTTTCAGGAAAGGTGTGTAATGGCATAGGTAACAGATGATTAGATTTTGGTGATGATCTGAGAGTGCATACGTCCACCAAGGGCTTTCTTTGTATTTGAGCAGCAAAATTACACAAAAACTAAGAAAAAGAGTGCGGAGGGTTAGATTTACCAATTTTTTTAAAGGACTTCTTACCCAATAGACTGCAGTTTGTTTCTAAATGGACAAAATCAACCCCACTAGGAAACTCATGGTTAGATGCTGAACAGGCTCTCTGTGGGTTGCTAAATATCTCTGACTTACCTTTCATGAGTCCTGTATCAAACGCCATGACTGTTTTAAAAGCATTAACATTAGCTCATCTCTGACAGCCTGGTGGAAATTTTTAAAAATAGCGGGGTCTTCACTTGTCCCTTGCAAACTCACACCCATTTGGAATAATCCTGGTATCCTGCAACAAAAGAGGATGTAAAAAAGGAATAAAAAACTTAGAGCATCTTATTCGAGGTGGAAATTTTATCCAATTCCAGGAACTAGTATCACAGTATGACATCAATGATAAAATGTTTCTTGAATACCAACAGCTTAAATCCATAATAAAAGCAAGAGTCAATCTCAATCAGACAGATATAGAAGTACCAGTTAAGGTGACAATTTCTAAATTTTCATTCCCCTAAATTGATATCAAAATACATGGACAATTATGAAAACTGGATGAGTCAGTGTCTTTTCCAAAATCAAAATGGGAGACAGACCTATCAATCAATAAAGATGAAAGCTTCTGGGCACAAATATATTTAAACACATTTAAGATGACTAAAAACTCTAATTTACAACTCAAACAGTACAAAGTTCTACACAGAACTCATTACACAGGACAAAGGATGTTCAAAATGGGCCCGAGTCACACAAATATCTGCTCCCATTGCACCAGCAATGTCCCAGATAGTTATATGCATCCTATGTGATCCTGTGTACCGGTTCAAAAGTTCTGGCAGAAGACGTGAAGACTTATCGGCATGGCTTGGGTATCATATCCATCCTCACCCACACTTTGCATATTAGGTGATTTAAGTAAAATACAGTGGTGTGAAAAAGTGTCTGCCCCCTTCCTGATTTCTCTTTATGTGTGTGTGTGTGTGTGTGTGTGTGTCACACAAATGTTTCAGATCATCAAACAAACTTAAATATTAGACAAAGATAACACAAGTAAACACAAAATGCAGTTTTTAAATGGTGTTTATTATTAAGGGTTAAAAAAAAGCCAAACCTACATGGCCCTGTGTGAAAAAGTGACCCCCCCACTCCCCTGTTAAAACATAAATTAACTGTGGTTTATCACATCGTTGGAAAGCTGAGTTCAATTTCTCTAGCCACACCCAGGCCTGATTACTGCCACACCTGTTCTCAATCAAAAAATCACTTAA
This sequence comes from Pholidichthys leucotaenia, assembly GCA_020510985.1. Classification (NCBI taxonomy): domain Eukaryota; kingdom Metazoa; phylum Chordata; class Actinopteri; order Cichliformes; family Pholidichthyidae; genus Pholidichthys; species Pholidichthys leucotaenia. Next base: position 106,025,433 of record CM035841.1, on the reverse strand, counting down.
ATAGGACCTGCCTGACAAAGTGAAGTAGACTAAAACATCCTCAAAAGCTAGACATCATGCTGTGATCCAAAGAAAATCAGGAACAAATGAGAAACAAAGTAATTGAGATCTATCAGTCTGGAAAAAGTTATTGTGATGATCCGCTCTGCCTTCCCGATTCTCCACAGCTGTGCGCACACCTGCTCTCTCTCATCAGCAGTGCTATTTAGGCGAGTCGTCTTTCTCCCTGGTCTGATGAGACCAGCACACCACTTCGTCTTCCTCCAGAGTTTTCCTTCTCATCATCGTAGACCTCCAGAGGTTCCTCCTCTTCATCATCGTTCTTCAGAGAAACCTGTTATCCCTCGTCATTCGTCTGGGAGTGCTCACTTCCCCAAGACAAGTAAGCCATCTTCTCCTACTTCACAATTCTAAGCTCTGCTCCCCTGTGCACAGGCGGAAATCCGTGGCGGCAGACTTCTCCCTCCTGGCGGAGGACCGAGCCCTCACTACACCTCTGCTACTCCACCATTGTCTCCATTCACAACCGGACCTGTAGACACTGTCTCCCTGGCCGGAGCCTTCGGGACCAAGCCTGAGCTGCTCACCATCTCATCGACAGTAAGACCTAACATAACTCTTCATTTCCTCCTGAGTGTTGACACTAATCCTCCCTGTCGCTGCTCCTCCGTAGGTTGCCAGGCTGTACGGTGCTCTGCTCGCCCAGGCTGCTACATTTACACATACACGCACTCACACACACACTCCTTACACAATAAAGATAATTGAATTTACTTTTGAGTCAGTGTCTGCTTACTGGGTCCCGAAATCATGTCAATTATAAAGCCATTTCTAAAGCTTTGGGACTCCAGCGAACCACAGTGAGAGCCACTATCCACAAATGGCAAAAACATGGAACAGTGGTGAACCTTCCCAGGAGTAGCCGGCCAGCCAAAATTACCCAAGAGCGCAGCGATGACTCATCCAAGAGGTCACAAAAGACCCCACAACAACATCCAAAGAACTGCAGGCCTCACTTGCCTCAGTTAAGGTCAGTGTTCATGACTCCACTATAAGAAAGAGACTGGGCAAAAATGGCCAGCATGGTAGAGTTCCAAAAACAACATAAAGGTTTGTCTCAGGTTTGCCAGAAAACTTCTTGATGATCCCCAAGACTTCTGGGAAAATACTCTGTGGACTGACAAGACAAAAGTTGAACTTTTTGGAAGCTGTGTGTCCCATTACATCCTGCATAAAAGTAACACAGCATTTCAAAAAATTAACATCATACCAACAGTAAAAAATGGTGGTGGTCATGTGATGATCTGGGGCTGTTTTGCTGCTTCAGGGCCTGGAAGACTTGTTGTGGTAAATCGAACCATGAATTCTGCTGTCTACCAAACAATCCTGAAGGAGAATGTCTGGCCATCTGCTCGTGACCTCAAGCTGAAGCGCACTTGGGTTCTGCAGCAGGACAATGATCCAAAACACACCAGCAAGTCCACCTCTGAATGGCTTAAGAAAAACAAAATGAAGACTTTGGAGTGGCCTAGTCAAAGTCCTGACCTGAATCCAATCGAGATGCTGTGGCATGACCTTAAAAAGGTGGTTCATGCTCAAAAACCCTCCAATGTGGCTGAATTACAATTCTGCAAAGATAAGTGAGCCAAAATTCCTCCACAGTGCTGTAAAAGACTCATTGCCAGCTATTGCAAATATTTGATTGCAGTTGTTGCTGCTAAGGGTGGCCCAACCAGTTATTGGGCTTAGGGGGCAATCACTTTTTCACACAGGGCCATGCAGTTTTGGATTTTTGTTTCCCTTAATAATAAACACCTTCATTTAAAAACTGCAATTCGTGTTTACTTGTGTTATTTGTTTGATGATCTGAAACATTTAAGTGTGACAAACATACAAAAAAATGAGAAATCAGGAAGGGGGCAAACACTTCTTTACACCAATGTAAATATAGAGGCAAGGATGTCACACATGGTTCTCACTCCCTTATGCATCACAAAGAAAACTATCCTCATGAACTGGAAATCAAGAAATAATTTGTGTACAACCCACAATAATAACCTACTATCAGATTATATTAGCCTGGAGAGAATGTCTGCCTCCTCAAAAAACAATTGGCTGAATTCAATTCTCTTGGTCTCCACATATTAATTCTATAACGTGAGGGGTGGCGGGCGGTGGCTCACTCTCCTTGGCGCCTGCGGCAGCTGGCTGCACCCTGACCACAAGGGGTTTCTGTGACCCACTGGGCTGGTGTCTGGGGAGCCTGTTCTGGAGTGGCTATGTATGTGTGGGGGGAGGGGGTGTGTGGGCCGGCTGCCGTGGGGCTGCATCTGGCCATGGGCCCCTGGTGCTGGGGAGGGCGTTTTCCCTCTGGGTCAGGCTCAGGCATGCGCCAGTGGTGCAGGCCGGCCCTTGCACATCCTTGCACGGTGGGGTCGTGCCCTCCCCAGGGCCCTGGCGGCACTCCGGGGGCTGGTGCCTGCACTCCGGGGGGGGGGGGGGTCACCCCACTTTCTCTGGGGCCTGCGTGTGTGTCTATGTGTGCATGTGTACGTGTGTCAGGGTGTGTGCCCATGCGTGTGTGCAGGTGTGCATAAGTGTGGGTGAGTGTGGATTTGTGTGTGGGGGTGTGTGGATGTGGGTGTGTGTTGTGTGTGGGTGTAGGTGGACGTGTGATAGTGAGTGTGAGTATGTGCACATGAGAGTGGGCATGGGTCTGTGTGTGCGGGTACCTGTGGCTGGATGTGCAAGGGTGAAGGATGTGTGTGTGGGTGGGGGGACATCATTGGGCGGCGGGGGTGGGGCAGGCCATCTGGTGGCCTCGGGGTTGGCGGTTCGGGGCCTGCCTTTCCCAGCCACCCTGCCATGGTGTCATGGGGTGGGGCGCTTTAGCACATTGCCTCCGGTGTCCTTGGTGCCAAGTGTAAGTGGGTGCTCGGGGGTGGCTGGGGGGGGGCACGGGTTGTTGGCCATGTTGCCGTCGGTTTGCTCCGGTGCAGCTGTGGCTGTAGGGCAGCCTGCCGCTGTGTCTCTGGGGTGGGTGGGTGGTGGGCTTCCGGTGGGCACTCTGGGGTGTCACTTGGCATGTGGGGCACCATATGGGTCTGGCCCATCATTCATTATTGTTATTGTTGTTGTGTGTGTAAGATGTGTGGGAGTGGGAGCAGCTGCTCCATTATGCCAATGGCATTGGGAGCGCCGGGGTGTGACACTGGCGGGTCCTGGGCTGCTTGCCCTGGCGGCCCACACCCTGGGTTGGAATCTGGGGGCAGTGGGTGGCCTCCTGAACCAGTTCGCGAGCTGGCCTCTGGGAAGGATGGGCTCCCTTTTGGACCTCCTCCCTCATAGTCTTACCCCCCCCCCCCCCGATTCGGGGTAGAACATACATCTTCTCAGATACACTTAGGGTTTTGGGGGTGGGAGTGTGCTGTACTGTGTCGGTGAAGGGGATACCTCTTGTTTGCTTTGCAGTGGGGCCGCCCTCACCTCAATTTTAATTGCATTATAGATACTGAGGGCTTGGGGGGATGAAAGCCCCGCTGCCTATAGCAGTGGCTGGTGGTGCTCCAACCCCCCCAAATTTTAACTGCACTCTGGTAGTTCACACACCCGCACAAAATCACATCACCCAACTGACACACACCCGTCATGATTTGTGCATGGCTGGGACCCCCACCCCTGTCACCGTCCTTCTGCCAGGATCCTGGTGGCCCAATGGGATGCCTGGGGCTTGTCATGTTGTCAAAATCCCTGGGTGCTGCCAAATGAATAGATGCAAGCAAGGGAGTGAGAGAGTGATTGAACAAGCGAATAAGTGAGAGTGAGGGAGTGTTGAGTGGAGATGGTGATGGTGGGGCAGTTTTGTGTGGTGCTTTGCATGTCGGGTGGCATCTCAGCACGCTTGCGGTGGTCCACTGATCAGTTGCTCGGATGGGTGTTGGGGGTGGTGGTCTACTTCTGTGGCCACGGCCACCCTGGGGCAGGTCGGCGGGGGTGTGGCTGCTGGCCTGCGCTGTCAGTCTCCCCGGCCACTGCCGGGCGCTGGTGCGCATTCATGCTCGCTGCATCTGCACCGCAGCCACCCTCAGTAATAAGGGTGAATGAGTGTGGGTGAGTGTGTGGGGGAGAGGACAAATGGGTGTGAGTAGGTCAGAGCGCGAGTGACAGTGTGTGTATGGGTGAACATGAGAGTGCGGGTGACTCTGAGGGTGAGTGGGAGTGGGAGTGAGATTAAGCGGGTACAGCAGTGGGAAAAAGTGGGTGGGTCTGGGAGTGCAAGTGTGGGACTGTGTGGGGGAGAGGACAAGCGAGAGTGAGTGAGTGCATGTGGGTGCTTATGAGAGCATGAGGGTGTGAGTGTGTGGGAATGGGTGTGTGTGCTGGTCGGGAGGTGCTGGACTGAGGGGGTAGTGCCTCTTGGCTGTGTGGGCTCCTCTGGATGGGGGGGTACCTTCTTTGGGCGTGGGGGTCCCCGGGGTGTGTGGCGGTGGTGCTGGGGTGGGGGAGGGCCTGCTGTGGGTGTGTCTGGGGGGGCTTGTGCTGGGGGCACGGGCTGGTCCTTGGCCCAGTGGATGGGGACGCTAGCCTCCCAGTGCCTGGGGCCCTGCAGCTGGCGTTGACCCCGCTGCGGGGGGGGGGGGGGGGGGGGGTTGACCGGTCCAGAAGCGTGGGCTGGCCACGCCGGCCGCCTGGAGAATGGCCTCCCTCAGCCGTCCCTCCTGGGGTAGATGCCTGGCTCTCCTGGGGCTTGTTGGCCTCGGACATTTGTGCTCTGTGGTGGTTGGTGGCATTGTCCTGCTTGCGTGGGGCTTCCGGGGGGAAGGGGAGGAGTTGCTGTGACCAGCCGCCCTCTTCATATGTTTCCTGACAAACTACTCACATGCACACGCTTAGTTTGTGCGTGCTGTCATACGCACGCACACATATGCACACACACGTATGTCTCTCCTTTAACAGGTGCGGATACCAGACTTGTGTTGAGACCTCTTCAGTAGAAGAAACCATCTGTCTTCTGTTAAAAAAAACCCTTGTCAGTTCTTGTCTGCTGATAATCAAGAAGATGGGCATGAAATCAAACAATAACTCTCATATATCTTTCAATAGTTTAATAAGAAATCTCAAAATAGGTTAACACATTTGGATAACTTTAAAACAGAGAATTCAACATGTATCATAGGTGTGGTCTATATTAACCATATATTCCATAACTACATATGTTGAAGCATGTGGAAATGTTTGGTAATTACATATGTAAAGAACTTCACACCTCTGAAAGGACAAAGGACTCTCACCCGCCGAGCAAAGAACAAAGACGTTCCCGGACGCGGCGGAGGAGACCGGAGGAGCCACCCTCACCCCCCAAGGCGAGGAGAGGAAATACCAAGACAATGGGGGAATTAAGATAATGAGGGATGTCAGCCTTTGTTATGCATGTCTTTTGTTGTGTGCATGTATAAAATCAGTGAGTTGGAGAGATTCTGTCTCTTTTCCCTTCTGCCACTCTCTGCACCAGATGAGACTTGTTAGAAGAGCTGAATATTAAAACTTTGCTTATACACCAAATCGCCTCTTCATTTCCAAGCTCCTCTACACTGGTGACCTTGACGCGAGTATGGACCTGAGGCGTTCCCCCGCAATCGACTCATCCGCGGCGACCCAGGCAGACGCCAGCCGCCACGCAGACGAGGGAGCAGATGGACAACTGTTCCCCCCGGCAGAAGAGATTGAGAGGGCTCAACCGAGCACCAGCACCGCCGTGAGAGCCGAGGCAAGGCACTCTCACCCGGCGGGCACAACAGTGATGGTGTGCACGAATGCCGTCGCTGTCCAGCTGCCAGACTTCTGGCAAGAAGACCCCGCCTCTTGGTTTCAGCAGGCTGAAGCCCAATTTACACTGGCGGGCATCACGGCTGATGACACCAAATTTTATCATATCGTCTCCAAACTCGACGCCGCCACTTCGAAGTGTGTGCGGAGCATGATCCGGCGACCACCGGCCCGGGACAAATACGAGACGCTCAAAGCAACCATCGTGGCGAACTACGTCCCATCAGCGGAAGAGAGAACCGAGAAGATCCTGGCGGTCTACGGCCACAGAGGGTGCAAACCGAAGGCCCTCATGGAGGATTTGCTACAGCTCAAAGAAGAGGACAATGACAACTTCCTCTTCCAGTTTATTTTCCTCAGCACGCTGCCGCCACACATGGGAGGGACACTCGCCAGCATGAAGTGCAGCAACCACCAAGACTTCCACGTGCTGGCCAATGAAGCTCATCGGCTCGTCAACACCTGCAAGGAGCTGACACCCACAGCAGCATCCGCAGACCTCAACGCTGACGCCCCGAGCCACGAGGAGCCACAACCCACGGAGCAGACCCAGCCCACGGTGACAGCGACACGGCCAAGACGTAACAGACGGAGCGATGTTTGTTATTACCACCACCGCTTCGCCGAGAAGGCTCACAAATGTGTCCCCCCCTGCAAATTTAAACGCCAAAGCCGAGAGCCGTTAACGGCAGCGGCTCTCGGCGAGAAAAACAAGCTGTTGTATGTGACGGATGGACACTCAGGCAAGCAGTTCCTCATCGACAGAGGAGCCCAGCTGAGTTTCGTCATGCCCTCCCATGCAGATCGAGCCACGGGCACCCAGGGCAACGGAGCCGTGGCAGCCAACGGCTCTAGCATCGACACGTTCGGCGAAAAGAGCCTGCACCTCCTCATCCACGGCCGCAGCTACAGATGGACATTTGTTGTAGCGGCGGTGAGTTTTAACTTATTAGGCGCAGATTTTTTGTGTGCACATGGGTTATTAGTGGACCTAGCAAATAGGCGCCTGGTTAATGCACTGTCCTTTGTTTCTATTCCATGCTCAGCCCGAGTTTCTCCGCCACTTGTGCAGGCCAACGTCACCACGGCAGGAGGTAAGTTTGAGCAACTCCTCACCCAATTTCCAGCACTCACAATCCCCAAATTCTCAGCCACTGTGGCTAAACACGGGGTTGAACACTTCATTCCCACAACGGGACCTCCCGTTTTTGCCAAAGCTCGCCGCTTAGACGCGGCCAAGCTCAACATAGCACGGGACGAGTTTACAACTCTTGAAAAATTGGGCATTGTTAGACGCTCGAAGAGCCCCTGGGCCTCACCACTTCACATGGTTCCAAAATCCGACGGTTCTTGGAGACCGTGCGGAGATTACCGCAGATTAAACAACGCTACAGCGCATGACCGTTACCCAATCCCTCAAATTCAAGATTTTTCACTACATCTAGCAGGTGCGCGCATTTTTTCAAAAATAGACTTAGTCCGCGGTTATCACCAAGTCAGCAGAAGACGTTCCTAAAACAGCGGTAATAACCCCTTTCGGCCTTTTTGAATTCCTGCGAATGCCTTTCGGCCTCAAAGGCGCTGCTCAAACTTTTCAACGAATGATGGATGCGGTCCTACGCGACCTTCCTTTTGTCTTCGTCTACCTCGACGACATGCTGGTAGCCAGCTCGTCTGAGGAAGAACACGAGCAGCACCTCACTACGGTTTTTCAGAGGCTGGAAGAGCACGGGCTAATAATCAATCCAGCCAAATGCAAATTCGGCGTGTCACAAATTGATTTTTTAGGACACAAAGTCTCTCCGAAGGGGGCAGTTCCACTTCCAGACAAAGTTCATGCGATAGAAAGTTTCCCACGGCCACAAACGGTCAAATCGCTACAGGAATTTTTAGGGATGGTTAATTTTTACAACCGCTTCCTCCCCCACGCAGCTCAGCTCATGCAGCCCCTATATGACGCGCTCAAAAAAAAGAAAGCTTCCAACGCGGTCGAATGGACCCCAGAGCGCGAACGCGCTTTCGCGGAAGTAAAAAGCGCCCTAGCTAACGCCACATTGTTAGTTCACCCAGATCCCTTGGCCCGCATTGCACTAACCACAGATGCTTCAGACCTAGCTATAGGGGCAGTTGTAGAACAACTTGTCAGCGGGGTCTGGCAACCTTTAGCATTCTTTAGCAAATCGCTAAACCAAACTGAACGCAAATACAGCACTTTTGACAGAGAGCTGCTGGCACTTTATTTATCCATCCGCCGCTTCCAGTTCTGGTTAGAAGGGCGGAGTTTCACGGCTTTTGTAGACCATAAACCGCTCACCTTTGCTATGGATAAAATTTCAGAACCATGGTCAGGCAGGCAACAAAGATAGCTAGCTGCGATTTCAGAGTTCACCACAGACATTCGACACGTGGCAGGCAAACTTAACGTAGTAGCGGACTGTCTCTCTCGTGCTGTGACACCACCAGAGTGCGGGGAGAGATTATACTGCCTCAGCAGCAGAACTCTTCACTAACACAGACACATATGCAGCACCTATCCATGCAGGGATAGATTATGCAGCCATGGCGGAGGAACAAAACAGTAACGCGGACGTGCGCGCACTCCTGTCTGGACCAACAGGGTTAAGGCTGGAGAAAAAGGGTTTATGCGACGGCTTGCCCCCCCTAATATGCGATGTTTCAACCGGCCGACCTCGGCCGTTAGTACCAGCTACATGGCGCCGCCGTATTTTCGACGCAATTCACTCCCTCGCGCACCCAGGTGTGCGCGCCTCAGTTAAATGGTTGCCGAAAAGTTTGTGTGGCCAGGCCTGTGCAAAAACGAAAAAGAATGGGCAAAAACTTGCATTTCTTGTCAACGCGCCAAAATACACAGACACACAAAAGCCCCTCTGGAGCCTTTTCCAATCCCTGCTAGAAGGTTCGACCACGTTCATGTCGACCTCATGGGGCCACTACCTTCCTCCCAAGGTTTCACACACCTGTTAACAATGATAGACCGCACCACACGCTGGCCAGAGGCAGTCCCTCTAGCGGCAACCACAGCGGAGGAAGTCGCTCGCGTTTTTTTGACAAACTGGGTGGCACGTTTCGGCGTCCCATCGGACATCACGTCCGATAGGGGGCCTCAATTTGTCTCAGAGCTCTGGTCAGCCATGTCCAACAGCTTAGGGGCAACAATTCATCGCACCACCGCTTATCACCCTCAGGCTAATGGGTTATGCGAGCGTTTTCACAGGTCTTTAAAGACCGCCCTCAGAGCCTCACTAACGGACACAAATTGGGTAAATAAACTTCCCTGGGTTTTATTGGGGTTGCGTGCTGCACCTAAAGAGGATCTAGACGCCTCTCCCGCAGAATTAGTCTTTGCACAACCTCTCAGGCTCCCAGGTGAATTTTTACCAGAGAACCCAGAGCCAGGGCACCTTCCAGTCCCAAGGTTTTTAGGCAGCAACGGACCGAACTCTCTCCCCGGTCCAGCTCATCACTCCTTCCCACGGGTTTTTGTCCCTCAAACTTTAAAAAATGCTGAGTTCGTTTTTGTTAAGCATGAAGCTTTAAAACCAACTTTGCACCCAGCATTCGATGGGCCATTCAGAGTGCTGGAACATGGTGATAAACACTTTGTGCTTGATTTTGGGGACAGAAAAGAAACAGTCAGCATTGACAGACTTAAACCTGCCTTCTTGTTGAAAGACGAGCCTGCACAGTTGGCGAGAGCACCTCGGCGAGGTAGACCCCCCAAGAGAAAAGACTCAGCCCCCAGGCAGGGAACAAATAACCTCTCTACTTCCCACACTGCAGATTCCTCACAAGAAGGTCCCAGCAGGACGCAGTTTTGGGAGAAGATTAAAACCCAGACAGCACAGGGACTGATACCAACCACTCCACAATTATTCACTAATTGTGCTGCAACAGTTTAGGACTGACTTATGATTTTACTATGCTGTTATGATTACCACTGAACTCTCTTAGGAGCATGGCTGCTGGAAAGTTTCTTCCGTGGCAACAGCTGTAACACCTAGTATGTCATAATAACTATCTTAGACTGTGAACCTGTCTGTTGTCTTTTCTTAGTTGTTTGGGGGGGCTGTGGTCTATATTAACCATATATTCCATAACTACATATGTTGAAGCATGTGGAAATGTTTGGTAATTACATATGTAAAGAACTTCACACCTCTGAAAGGACAAAGGACTCTCACCCGCCGAGCGAAGAACAAAGACGTTCCCAGACGCGGCGGAGGAGACCGGAGGAGCCACCCTTACCCCCCAAGGCGAGGAGAGGAAATACCAAGACAATGGGGGGATTAAGATAATGAGGGATGTCAACCTTTGTTATGCATGTCTTTTGTTGTGTGCATGTATAAAATCAGTGAGTTGGAGAGATTCTGTCTCTTTTCCCTTCTGCCAGTCTCTGCACCAGATGAGATTTGTTAGAAGAGCTGAATATTAAAACTTTGCTTATTCACCAAATCGCCTCTTCATTTCCAAGCTCCTCTACAATAGGCATCATAGACTGAGTTACGGAGTATCACATGTGAATCAAACATTTGTGGAACCAAAGAACCCTAGTTTAACTTGTCAGTATACTGAAAATTGGAAAGCCATAAAATAGCATTGGTTAAGAAAATTGGATGCAATTTTATGAAGAAAATGATGATTAAACTATTTATAAAAATGGAAAATTGGTGTTACTGTGAAAAGAACGTAAATTAATGAAAGGACTAAATGCATCTTGAAATTCTGATGGGGGTTTGCATGAAATTAAGTTAAAAGAACATATACCAGGAATATTCTGAAGAACTAAGTTTAAATTAAACAACAGACTGTCAGCCAAGCAGAATCATTGTGTTCCAATAGGTAGCAGGCAGTCCACTGGACCGGCATGGGTTCTGTTGGAATACTGGCAGACAGGCTCCTTTCCACGGTTATGGCCTACTCCCAAGATTACAAAGGGCTGGTTCTTCAGCAGGCTGGCTGCAGTCTTCCCTTATGCACCGAAGAAGGAATTAGTTTATTGTACAAAGTCCCATCAGAAATTCAAACGGAGGCAAAAACACATCACAAATCTGTTTCTTTGGTTGTTGGTGGTTAAAATGAGTTGGTTTAAACTTAAAAAAATTCAAACAAAATCTTCTTACACAGTAATTTAAAGAAAAGGATTAAAATAAGGAAAAGTGAACTTTAAAGAAAAGAAAAAAATTTCACAGAGCATGACAGGCTCTGGGCCTTACTTGGAAGATAAAATATATGTATATATATATATATATATATATATAAATGGAAGAGCAGAAAAAGCTCCTTACAGCTTGACCACTGCCCCAAAAACTGAACAAAGGTAAGATTTTTTTGGGTGTGGCAGAATTTCACTGATTTTCATGAAACCTGAGCTGGCCCAATTACATTGCTTCTTTTTCCAGTAGAAGTCATAAATTCGACCGAAAAAGAAAATGCAAGGGAGCCTGGAGCTCTATTGGTCAGTTAAAGTCCAGCTATGGTCTCTCAAGGAGCAGAGAGAGGAGGGGGAGAGACATTTGATATGAGAAGTGAGACCCCCCCTTATGGCACATATGTTGCTGAATAAAGCATAAATTCCTTAAACCTTAGTGACTAAGATATTCTACTCAATAATAAGGGAACATACAATGTCTCTACATTGTAACTGTAATTAATTTGTGATAGTAAGCATGCAAAAATTTCTTCCTGAAATTAAAGCAACACATATCATTAAAAGCATTTCACCACCATTGTCCATCCCAGAGTTCAACTGTGTCTTCAGTAGCAGATACTGTCTTGAGAGAAAGAATATGAATTAATTTATTTGTCCACAATGCATACATTCCACTGCAAAGAGAATTTTTTTTTTTTAAATATTCCTGATTCGTACACCAGATGGCACTGTGAAACTGTCTGGTTGTTTATTGGAGAATCTTGACTCCCAAGTCTGGATGATATTAACCATAAACCAGTCAATTTGGGCATTCCTTCGTGGAGAAGGGATTAACTTCCACTTTATGGCCAGTGGATAGTGTTACAGCTCTGGTCCTTGGGTGAGAGAAGCAGTTCATGACCAGACTTTTGAGTTAAAACAATTTTTCTTCAGCAAAGAATGATTTTATAGATTCGAACCTAAGGTCAACGCTACACCTTAAAAAGGCGGTTCATGCTCAAAAACCCTCCAATGTGGCTGAATTACAACAATTCTGCAAAGATGAGTGAGTCAAAATTCCTCCACAGTGCTGTAAAAGACTCATTGCCAGTTATGGCAAATGCTTGATTGCAGTTGTTGCTGCTAAGGGTGACCCAACCAGTTATTAGGTTTAGGGGACAATCACTTTTTCACACAGGGAAAAAAGTGATGGGTTTGAATTTTTTTTTACCCTTAATAATAAACACCTTCATTTAAAAACTGCATCTTGTGTTTACTTGTGTTATCTTTGGCTAATATTTAAATTTGATGATCTGAAACATTTAAGTGTGAGAAACATACAAAAATATGGAGAAATCAGGAAGGGGGCAAACACTTTTTCACACAAATGTATATTAAAATGTGAAATCAGAAATTTCCCTATACAGGTTAATTACTCAACATTTTATTAAACATGAGAACAATATTAACAAATTAATGTGATAATAAGTTTAACAGATGTTTTTATAAGTGTTGGTGCAAACTTGCCAAAAAAAAAAAAAAAAAAATCCCTGATAAGATAAGCCTTTATTAGTCCCACAATGGGGAAATTCCAGGATTGCAACAGCACAGGGATAGCAACACTCAGAAGGCAAGAAAAAACAAGAACATCTAATAAACATATGTACATATTACTATATATATATAGACACACAGTGCAGAGCATTATGGTTGGTGAATGTGCAGCAGAAAGTCTAAGCTCTCTCTCCGCGGATGCGGCGGGCCAGCTGGATGTCTTTGGGCATGATGGTGACCCTCTTAGCGAAGAAGAGACCCACCAGGTAGGCCTCGCTGGCCTCCTGCAGAGCCATGACGGCGGAGCTCAGGAAGCGCAGGTCGGTCTTGAAGTCCTGAGCGATCTCCCTCACCAGGCGCTGGATGGGCAGCTTACGGATGAGCAGCTCCGTGGATTTCTGGTAGCGACGGATCTCTCTCAGAGCCACGGGCCTGTAACGGTGAGGCTTCTTCACTCCGCCGGTGGCCGGAGCGCTTTTCCGAGCAGCCTTGGTGGCTAGCTGCTTCCTGGGGGGCTTTTTCCTCCAGTAGATTTTACGGGCGGTCTGCTTGGTTCTTGCCATCGCTCTTTATTTTTCTGTCTTATATTTCTTGCACGCCGCCTAAACTCCAGCCCGGCACCCGCGTCGTTTTCGCTACAGCTCCCGGTATGTCGAGTTTCCCCATTAGCACCGGGCGGCGGCCGAGTGCTAGCTAGCACCAGCTATATAGATTAGTTATTAGATTAAATTAGCGATATAGATATAGTGACATCTACAGATAATGACTGATTTTTTAGGGGAAAAAAACCCAGTTCAACCTTTATTAAAACAGCTGAAGAAAAATAAAAAACAGTCAATAAATGTTTAAACAAAACAACTGATTGTGATGACACATACACTACTGTTCAAAAGTTTGGGGTCACCCAGACAATTATTTTGTGTTTTCCATGAAAAGTCACACTTTATTTACCACCATGAGTTGTAAAATGAATAGAAAATATAGTCAAGACATTGACAAGGTTAGAAATAATGATTTGTATTTGAAATAATAATTTTTTCCTTCAAACTTTGCTTTCGTCAAAGAATCCTCCATTTGCAGCAATTACAGCATTGCAGACCTAACATGATTACACAAGGGTTTTCTAATCATCCATTAGCCTTCTGATGCAATGAGCAAACACACTGTACCATTAGAACACTGGAGTGATAGTTGCTGGAAATGGGCCTCTATACACCTATCTAGATATTGCACCACAAACCAGACATTTGCAGCTAGAATCGTCATTTACCACATTAGCAATGTATAGAGTGTATTCCTGATTAGTTTAAAGTTATCTTCATTGAAAAAAAGTGCTTTTCTTTCAAAAATAAGGAAATTTCTAAGTGACCCCAAACTTTTGAACGGTAGTGTACGTATATGAAAACGGTGACATAGGCAACTGAGGGAATTTCCAACTACTAACTCACATCTTCAGCTTATCATTCCAAAAAGGATAATTTCTTAATTAAAACTGCAAAAGTCATTCCAGTATGTAAATCTAGTGACAAGTAGCACTTAACAGATTTCTCTTCTGACACAGTTGTGAAAAATTCTAGAAAAACTCTTGAGTGATGGATTAGAGAAGTTTATAGACCAACACAAACTACCCTGACAGCCAATATAGATTTAGAGCAAACTGGTCAACATCATTAGCATTCACAGAACTCACAGAATAAATGATTGATTCTATAGATTACAAAAAAAAAAAAAAAAAAAAAAAATACAGTTGTGGTATTTCTTGATCTAAAACAAACAAAAAAATATATATATATACATACAGTGGTGTGAAAAATTGTTTGCCCGCTTCCTGATTTCTCTTTTTTTTTATGTTTGTCACACTTAAATGTTTCAGGTCATCAAACAAATTTAAATATTAGACAAAGATAACACAAGTAAACACAAAATGTAGTTTTTAAATGAAGGTGTTTATTATTAAGGGTAAAAAAAAATCCAAACCTACAAGGCCCTGTGTGAAAAGGTGATTGCCCCCCATAAATTAACATAACATAAATTAACTATGGTTTATCACATCTTTGGAAAGCCGAGTTCAATTTTTCTAGCCACACCCAGGTTTTACTACTGCCACACCTGTTCTCAATCAAGAAATCACTTAAATAGGACCTTCCTGACAAAGTGAAGTAGACTAAAAGATCCTCAAAAGCTAGACATGATGCTGCGATCCAAAGAAATTCAGGAACAAATGAGAAATAAAGTGAGATCTATCAGTCTGGAAAAGGTTATAAAGCCATTTCTAAAGCTTTGGGACTCCAGCGAACCACAGTGAGAGCCGTTATCCACAAATGGCGAAAACATGGAACAGTGGTGAACCTTCTCAGGAGTGGCTGGCTGACCAAAATTACCCCAAGAGCGCAGCAACGACTCATCCAAGCAGTCACAAAAGACCCCACAACAACATTCAAAAAACTTCAGGCCTCACTTGCCTCAGTTAAGGTCAGTGTTCATGACTCCACCATAAGAAAGAGACTGGGCAAAAATGGCCGGCATGGCAGAGTTCCAAGATGAAAACCACTGCCGTGCAAAAACAACAAAAAGGTTTGTCTCAGTTTTGCCAGAAAACTTCTTGATGATCCCCAAGACTTTTGGGAAAATACTCTGTGGACAGACAAAAGTTGAACTTTTTGGAAGGTGTGTGTCCCATTACATCCTGCGTAAAAGTAACACAGCATTTCAGAAAAGGAACATCATACCAACAGTAAAATATGGTGGTGGTAGTGTGATGGTGTAGTAGTAGTAGATTAGTTTATTTGACAGGGACAGTGCAATAAACATAGACAATTAATCAAAGACAATCAATCTGATGTGTTGCACATAGAGTGTATAGCTATTAGCTAATTTGCAACTCTTGTCCCTGGATGGGCTTTAGAAAAAAGAATCAAGTAAAGATGGGAAAAAAAAAATAAAAAATATACACAATAACCACATACATCAATGCAGAAAAATTATAAATACACAATTATAAATATTATAAATACACAAATATAACAGCCTGACTCACATTTAACATAAATATTATAAATATTATAAATACACAAATATAACAGCCTGACTCACATTTAACACATATAACATAACTCACATTTGCCTATTTCAGGCCTTCCTCCCTCCGTCACTCACTATAAACAAACACATTTATTCCTTCCCTTCATTCACTCTCACTTTGCAGACAATTAATTCATACATGAGTACATTCTTGTTTATTTTTCAGCCAGTTTTTAACATTTTTAGTGAATGTTTTAAAGTTCGTTATTATTTTAATTTCATTTGGCATTGTGTTCCAGATGTGACTGCCCTTTATAGAGAAAGCTGTTTGTCCAAATGTGGTTCTGCGGTGGAATATTTTACAGTTATTGTTAACAGAACTCCTGGTGGCTCTGCTGCTGTCCTGTCTTTGGACGAAACCAGCAAGTGGCTCGGGTGCTGATTTATGGAAACATTTGAACGTTAATTTCAGAAGACAGAGGTCAATGAAGCTCTCAAAACTCAATAGGTTGTATTTTTTTAAAACATTACAGTGATGCCACCTAATGGGCTTTTTGTCCAAGATTTTTAGGGTTTGATTATATAATGAACCTATATGTCTTATTGTGGAAGGGGCTGCTTGAGCCCAGACTGTCAAACAGTATGATATATGAGAAAAAACCATAGAATGCATATACAGTGCAGCTGCTTCGTAAGGTATGTAATATCTAATTAATTTAAAGCAGTTCAGATTTTTTTTTACTGTTTTTGAAATTTTCTTTATATGAAGATTAAATTTGAGTTGAGGATCTAGTACAATGCCAAGGTATTTGAATTCTGTAGCTAAACTGATGTCATGATCATGTATATTAACTTTAAAATGTTGCAGGTTACATTTTTTGATTGAAAAGCACATTGAGACTGTTTTCTGAAGGTTCAGCAATAGATGGTTCTTGAGGAGCCACTCTTGGACATCAACCATACTTGTAGACAGTACATCTGCAGCCTGTGCTGGAGTCTTGGCAGCTGTGTAAATAACTGCATCATCTGCATAAAGTTGGCATGTTGCAGCTGAGCAGTGTAACGGCAAGTCATTAATAAAAATGCTGAAAAGTAAAGGACCAAAAATGGACCCTTGTGGGATACCCATGCGGTTGTTTAAAAATGAGGATTTATCCTGGTGAACTTTTACACACTGTTCTCTATTCTGGAGATAAGATGCAAACCATTCTAATGTATTTGGGGAGAAGTTAAAAGATACCATTTTGGATAAAAGCAAACTGTGGTTTACAGTATCGAAAGCCTTTTTGAGATCTAGAAAAACAGCTCCTACCACATTACCCCTGTCCAAGGACTGTTTGACGTTTTCAATAAGGCAACAATTTGCTGTTTCTGTTGAGTATCCTGGTCTAAAACCAAATTGATGTGGATGAAGAAGTTGACTGTCTTGTAAGTAGTCTATCAGCTGTGTAGCTACAACTTTTTCAAGAACCTTAGATAGGACTGGTAAGATAGAGATTGGGCGGTAATTGCATATATCGTCTTTACTGCCTGATTTATGAACTGGTATGACGACAGCTTTTTTCCAGCCAGATGGAAATGTACTAGACCTAATGGAGAGATTAATGAGATGGGTCAGTGGTTTGATTAATATTTTGCTGTGCATTTTGAGAAAGGAGGTGCTCATATTGTAGATATCATTAGTTTTTGAGTTTGACAGTGTTTTAACAATACCAGCAATTAACTTCTCATTTACCTCATTGATGTGAAAAGTATCTGTTGGAAGTATGGAATTTGTGTTGTTGAGCACATTTGGCAGCACAAAAATTTTTGTTAAGTCTTCCACAGAGCCCACAAAGTGTGAATTAAATTCATTTGCCAAAGTAGCCTTGTCACTGACGGTCTTGCCATTGATTCTAAGTTCCTTTACCCCCTTCTGATCGTTTTTTTTATTAGTTAAGTTATTTAAATGCCTCCATAGGGAACTGTTGTTACCCTTTGCATGATCTATCAGTTTATTGTAATAAGATAGTGTAACGTTGGGGCCATGTTAAGTGAATTTCCCAGCATGCTTTGCCAGATGAAAACGTTATGTGTGTGTTAAATGTGTTATTTCTGAGTTATACTGCTGTGTCATTATAACTGCATTATGATGACCCAGCAGTGTTTAGCAGGATTAGGGCAAGATGTATCTGTGTGTGTAACCATGATTGAAACAGGGGTCTGGGAGAATGACCTCCCCTCCACTCTGTAGCACAGAGGCAGGTTGGGGGTTGGGGTGTGTGAAAAATAAATCAGGTTGATCACAGCCATCTGCTCCATTGTCTTTGTGTGAACCCTGCAAACGTCACACTGGTGTCAGAAGTGGGATCTCCTGTCCAAAGCAGTAATGGGGCGCTGACATCGGGACGATGTCGAGAACCAGAGGGGAGTAGTGTAGCGAACTCAATATGAGCACCCTACTTGGCTTGCCAAGTGGGTTGACCCTATTGGCGACACAGGTAGGGTGCGGGACTCCGGAGCGGGAGGCGTGAGTTCAAATCTCCTGGTGGGACGTCGCCATGTCGAGCAGCACGTTACAATATTTTTGATTTTCGCAGCTCATGTACCACTTTATTTCTTAAACTTTTGTACACAAGGTGATCATTTTGTAGTTTGGAGGTTAGTGATGTTTTCAGTGCATAGTCTCGCCTCTTCATAAGTTTTCTTATTTCATTATTTAACCATGGTAGGCTAATCTTCTGTTGTCTACTTTTAATTTGCTTTGAAAATTTTTCTATAGACTTTGTGATTGTTGCAGTTATAAAATTACAACAATCATCTACTTCACATGTTGACATGAGCTGCTCCCAATTTTGATTCTCTAAGTAATGTTCAAACTCCTCATTTTTTGATTTGGGGATAATAAAATTTGATTTGTCAATATCGACTCCCCCAAAATACTGTAGTCGCTTTTTAGTAAGTTTCCTGACAGCAAGAACCATGTTATGATCTGAGAGACCAGTTACAAGATTATAGGTTCTGGTTATTCGTTCTGGTTTATTAGTAAATACCATGTCAATAAGTGTTCTGGATTGTTTGGTTATCCTGGTGGGTCCTTTGATGATTTGCTGGTAATTAAATTTAGTCATGAGGCTTTTCAGTTTTTGTTTGTCTTTTTTATCAGACCAGTTGATATTAAAGTCACCATGAATTATTGTTTCTCTGTTCTTCTCAAGTTGTTTAACCAGATCACTTAATTCATTATAAAAGGAAGAGTTGTGTGACGGTGGGTTGTACACTACTGCAATGTTGAAATTCATTACCGGAGAGAGACATACATTAACAGCTAAACATTCAAGTGAAGTATTCAAATCAACCAGTTGACATTTATATTTCTCTTTGATGTAAATTAAAACACCTCCTCCCCTCCCTACCTGCCTGTCTTTTCTAAAACACTGGTAGCCCACAATATCGATCATATTAGTGTCTATGTTCCTGTGTAGCCAGCTTTCTGAGAGACAAAGGTAGTCCAGATTTGAGTCCAACAGCAACACCGAAATCTCATCTCTTTTGGGGATTATGCTCCGTATGTTTAAATGACCGCCGAGGATCCCCTTTGGTTTAGCCTTGGAGTCCCAAAGAACTCATGCATGATTAACAGTTTGGAAAAATAAATGTTGTTTTTGCTTTTGTACAGCTCGGTTTTGTGCTAACCCAGTGGTCTGCTGTTTAATAGTGGCAGGTCCAGGGTTAAGGTGAATATCTCCTGCCAGAAGTAGCAGAACTAACAGAACTTTAATTGTATATCCTCTGCCATATTGTGATTTTTGCTTAACAGCCATGTTTGCCTTAATTTGGAAGTTTTTGCTCAGGGCTTTTAAAGACCACATAGAGTGTAGGGTGAGATGTCCAAGCCCAAATCCATACAGATAAAACTTTTTAACTTCACCTTTGGTTGGGTTTGTCGGAAAATCCTTCTTGTTGCAGGTCCAGACACACAAAGACAAAACGAAGAGGAAGTAGATAAGTAGAGAAGGCTTATTAGTGGTGCCCATCAGCCCACTTTTTAATCCGGTGGCAGCCATCTTCAGTCTTTCTTGGAAAGAAGGAAAAAGAAAATCTGTGGATAGTAAAATAAATTCTGCTTATATCGCCAGAATCTGATCCGATCGTCCTCGAATCCAGCTGGGCCTCAGCTAGCCAACTAGCCCCTTCCGTTGCTGGTCTCGTTGCTCATAGCCGCCGTAACTGGTCTCCCGTCCCGCTCCTCCAACCGAGTCTCGTCGCACACCGCCGCTGCCACCGAGCTCCGCTGAGGTCACGGTAAGTCCTCCGCTAGGCACCGCCACCTACCGTCGTCTGCCTGGGTGAAATCTCTGCTGAGCCCCGTCAACAAATAGCCGCTTGCCTGGTAGTATCTCCGCTGGGCCTCGCAGCTGGGCTTCGATTCAGGCTGGTGTAAGGTGGAATGACTGGCGCCAGCATTAAGCTAACTAGCGTTAGCTTAGCAATCGCTTCGGGTAGTCTCGTCGCACACCGCCGTGTGGGGCTGTTTTGCTGCTTCAGGACCTGGAAGACTTGCTGTGGTAAACGGAACCATGAATTCTGCTGTCTGCCAAAAAGTCCTGAAGGAGAATGTCCGACCATCTGTTTGTGACCTCAAGCTGAAGTGCATTTGGGTTCTGCAGCAGGACAATGATCCAAAACACACCAGCAAGTCCACCTCTGAAAGGCTTAAGAAAAACAAAATGAAGATTTTGTGGTAAACGGAACCATGAATTCTGCTGTCTACCAAAAAGTCCTGAAGAAGAATGTCCGACCATCTGTTTGTGACCTCAAGCTGAAGTGCATTTGGGTTCTGCAGCAGGAAAATGATCCAAAACACACCAGCAAGTCCACCTCTGAAAGGCTTAAGAAAAACAAAATGAAGACTTTGGAGTGGCCTAGTCAAAGTCTTGACCTGAATCCAATTGAGATGCTGTGGCATGACCTTAAAAAGGCGGTTCACGCTAAAAAACCCTCCAATGTGGCTGAATTACAACAATTCTGCAAAGATGAGTGGGCCAAAATTCCTCCACAGCACTGTAAAATACTGATTGCCAGTTATCACAAACGCTTGATTGCAGTTGCTGCTAAGTGTGGCCCAACCAGTTATTAGGTTTAGGGGGGCAATCACTTTTTCACATAGGAAAATGTAGGTTTGGATTTTTTCCCCCCTTAATAATAAACACCTTCATTTAAAAACTGCGTTTTGTGTTTCCTTGTGTTATCTTTGTCTAATATTTAAATTTTTGTTTGATGAGCTGAAACATTTAAGTGTGACAAACATACAAAAAAAAATGAGAAATCAGGAAGGGGGCAAACACTCTTTCACACCACTGTACATACATGTACTGTAAATATGAAAGAATTTCAGTGTCTTTATTCCTTTTTACATAAGTTCACACTGCTCTTTTACCGTTTACCATTTTAATTCATTTTGTCATTTATGTGTCCACATTATTCAATGATCCACTAAAATACACAAATGCAGGAAATTGCATCTCCTACATTTCATTTTTATGGTGGGCAGGACCCTCCAGACCCCCACCCTTATCAAAAAGGCTCACGATATCCATGCAACCAGCACACTGAAGATTAGAGGTCTGAGGGTCCAAAGCAGAGTGAATATGCAAATGATCTAATGGTACATGTTCTTACCAAACAGATTTATATTTAAATTACACCTTCACCAATTTAAAGAACATCCATTCACACATAAGAGACTTAAACCTAGAAAATAAAAATCTACAGGCATTACCAGACTACAATAGCTCAACTGTGAGTTCTCATGTGGCAACTAAAACCACAACACTGAGGGAAGCGTTTCTCACATATCTACAAAGACTATGGCTTCTTGCTTGTGTGAATTCTCATGTGTCTCTTCAAATTACTGTGATCAATAAATCTATGCCCACATGTTTCACAAGAAAACGGCTTCTCACCTGTGTGGCTTCTCATATGAATTTTCAAATGACAACGTCGACTAAAACTTTGCTCACATGTTTCACAAGAAAATGGCTTCTCCCCTGTGTGGATTCTCGTATGAATTTTCAAATTAAAACGTTGATTAAAACTTTGCCCACATGTTTCACAAGAAAATGGCTTCTCACCAGTGTGGATTCTCATATGTCTTTTCAAATTACTACATTCATTAAATATTTTCCCACATGTCTCACAATAAAATGGTTTCTCACCTGTGTGGCTTCTTATATGATTTTTCAGACTTTCAAATCTATTAAATCTTTGCTCACACATTTCACAAGAAAATGGCTTCTCACCAATCTCACCAATGTGGATCCTCATGTGTTTTTTCAAATTACAATGTTCATCAAATCTTTGCCCACAGGTTTCACAAGAAAATGGCTTCTCACCTGTGTGAGTTTTCATATGAGTTTTCAAACAACTATGTTCATTAAATCTTTTCCCACATATTTTACAAGAAAATGGCTTTTTATCTGTGTGGCTTCTCATGTGAGTTTTTAAATAAGTACATTTTCTAAATCTTTTCCCACATGTTTCACAAGAAAACGGCTTTTCACCAGAATGAATTCTCATGTGTTGTTTCAAATGGTCATGTCGGCTAAAACTCTGAACACATGTTTCACAAGAAAATGGCTTCTCACCAGTGTGACTTCTCATGTGACTTTTCAAATGACAACTTTGACTAAATCTTTGTCCACATATTTCACAAGAAAACGGCTTCTCACCTGTGTGAATTCTCATGTGTCTTTCCAGATAAGAATGTCGCATAAAACTTTGTCCGCATATTCCACAAGAAAATGGCTTCTCACTCGTGTGGCTTCTCATGTAATTTTTCAAATTACTATTCCGATTAAAACTTTGCCCACGTGTTACACAAGAACATGGCTTCTCGCCTCTGTGGATTCTCAAGTGTTGTTTTAAGTGAACATGCCGAGTTAAACTTTGCCCACTTGTTTCACAAGGATGTGGCTTCTCACTTGGGTAAATTCTCTCATGAACTGATAAATTGCTCCTCCATCTGAATTTTTTCCCACACATTTTGCAAACATGTGTCTTATCAACTGTATTATGTTTCTTCATAAAGGATTCATTTTTAAAGTCTTTGACATTATCAGAATATTTTATAAACTTTTCACCTGTGTCAGTATCACACTGATTCTCTGACATGGAGGAGCTGTCTACATTGTCACTGTCACTTCTGTTTCTGTGAAGTCTCTTCTTTTGCTTTGGTTCTTCATGTTTACTTGATCCCGGGTTTACATTCTTACCTGCTCCCTGGTCTTGGCTCTCAGTGTCAAGAGAACTGTCAGAGAGGAGCTGCTCACTGTTTGGTTTAGTTTCACTGTTGTCATTGTCCTCATCAGTAAGAGTCACCATGAAGGTATCAGTCTCTTGTTTCAGTCCAAAGCGTTCTTCCTCCAGAATGGTACAGAGTTCTTCAGCTTCCTCTTTAACCTGTGTAGCGTCTTGTTCCTCCTGGTCCAGACTGGACTTCCTCCACTGGATCCTGAGCTGCTGGAAAGTAAGAACCTCCTCCTCTTTAATGTCATGTAGTTGTAGATCATCTGGAGGAAAAAAGACAAAAGAAAAATGATAGCAATGCAAACCCACAAAGAATAAATGAATTGTCTGAACAAAAAAGGCACTGGTCATATTTGACACAATTAATCATAACATCTTAATCAATTAATTGGAATGTATGGGATCAGGGGGGTGGTATTGCATTGGATGACAAGTTATTTAAGAGACAGGAAACAACTTGTCAAGTTGGGAGACGGCTAATATTGTTGAAATGGAAGTCACCCATTGTTCCAATGCACTCCCTCTGGATTAAGTAAGTTCTACTTAATGCTACACTTGAACGTATCAGGTTTACCTTGCACAGTTCCACCTCGAAATTTTACAAAACTTGGCAACCCTTTTTTGACTATGTGAAAAAGCTTTCCAATTTTAGTGTGCCTGAATAATATCGCGGCCAACTGCTACATGATATAATATCTGGTTATATGGTACCATTTTCAAATCAAACCATGACCAAGTATACCTTTTCATTGTTTCATATGTTAAGCCATGATATACTTGGGAATTTATTTCAGTTTTACTCAATGTCTGATTTCAGGGATAGTTTTTTTTCTTTTTTCTTCTTCTTTTCTCTGTTTTGATGCATATATATGTTCATTCATTTAACATGAATTCATTGTTTTGTGGGACACATATGCACATATGTATACCACTTTAGGCTTCACATCTCAGATTGAACAAAGGACTGAGTCTCCTTGGAGATAACAGGAGGATGTCAAAGTTTAGTCTTTGGTATGCAAAGAGACGGCCTTGGGGGATTTCCTGGTCTGCCAGAGACTTTGGGTGGAGGTGATAAGATCTAAGAGAAGATGCATTGTTACTCGGGATTAAATGCAATGTGACTGTGAGCTTTGAAGGTCCTAGGTATATAAAGGACGAATGTCTGTGTTTTTTTCCTCTTTCTGTTTTTGCTGATGTTGGAAGATGTGAATAAACCTGACTCGTGAGATAAACTCTGCCTCGTCATTTTCACATTTCCACACTGGTGACCCTAAAACGTATCATGGATGAAAGAAATTCCCCCGAGACAGCTGGGTCAGGAGCTCCCAGCCAAGCATATGCCGCTACCATCCAGCTACCGGACTTTTGGCAAGACAACCCGTGCTCCTGGTTCCACTTGGTCGAAGCACAGTTCGCCCTCCGGGGGATAACGGTAGATGACACAAAGTTCTACCATGTGATTGCCAAGCTCGACAACCGCACGGCTCGGCATGTGGAGAGCCTATTGGAGCAGCCACTGGCCAACGACAAATACGGCGGGTTGAAGGCTGCACTCATCCAGCGCTTCACTCTCTCAGTCCAGGAGAGAGCGGAGAGGCTCCTGGCTCTGAACGATTTGGGAGATGGCACGCCCATTGACCTGATGGAGAACATGCTGAGGTTAAGGGGCTCAGGCGACAAAGACTTCATCTTCACCCACATTTTCCTCAGGACCCTACCGTCAGCCATGAGAGCGACCCTGGCCAGTTCGCCGTTGTTGGCCAAGCGGGACTTCCGCGCGCTGGCCCAGGAGGCGCACCAGATTCTCAACTCCAGCAAACAGCGCGCAGCCACCGCAGCAGCGACAGAGTTCGGCGCGACGGCAGGGGGCCAGAGACGGCGGTAGCAGAACCACCGACGACGGCGGCGGCCAAGGATCGCGGAGGAGACGCCCTCTGTTTCTACCATCGCCGCTTTGCAGAGAAGGCACGCAAATGTATACCACCATGCCAGTTCAAGCGCTCGGGAAACGCCGAGACTGGGGGTCGGTAGCAGCTGCGGCCCTTGGGGAGGAGAACAAGCTGCTCTACTTGAAGGATGCGCGCTCGGGGAGGCATTTCCTCGTGGACACAGGCTCCCAGTTGAGTTTCATCACACCTTCCTCCGTTGACCGGCTGGCAGTTTCCAGAGGTCCTGGGGTGTCAGCAGCGAACGGCTCGGCGATTAAGACCTTTGGTGAGAGGACTCTGCTTCTGTCCCTACACGGCTGTACATTTGAGTGGACTTTTGTCATAGCTGCAGTGAATTTCAATATGTTGGGGGCTGATTTTCTGTGCTCACATGGTTTGTTGGTTGATCTTGCTAACAGGCGCCTGGTTAATGCACTTTCTTTTTATTCTATTCCCTGTACAGCCCGAGTGGCCCCGCCATCAGCACAAGCCAATGTCACAGCTGCAAGTGGTAAGTTTCACACACTGCTCACTCAGTTCCCAGCACTCACGGTCCCCACATTTTCGGAGGCCGTCGCTAAACACGGGGTGGAACATTTTATTACTACCACCGGACTGCCCGTTTTTGCAAAAGCTCGGTGCTTGGATTCAGCTAAACTGACCATAGCGCGCGAGGAGTTCGCCAACTTGGAAAAGTTGGGCATCATCAGGCGTTCGAACAGCCCATGGGCTTCCCCGCTTCACATGGTCCCGAAAGCTGACGGCTCGTGGCGACCTTGCGGAGATTTCCGCAGGTTGAACAACGCCACAGCGCACGACCGCTACCCAATCCCGCATATCCAAGATTTTTCCGTTCATTTGGTGGGGGCGTGCGTTTTTTCTAAGATAGACTTGGTCCGCGGTTACCACCAAGTCCCAGTGCACGCTGAGGATATACCCAAAACAGCGGTAATAACTCCGTTTGGTCTATTCGAGTTTTTGCGCATGCCATTTGGGCTTAAAGGCGCTGCGCAGACGTTCCAACGCATGATGGAAGTGGTGTTGCGCGATCTCCCCTTTGTATTCGTCTACCTGGACGACATCTTAGTAGCCAGCGCGTCCGAAGACGAACACGAAAACCCCCTCACGGCAGTTTTCCGGAGGTTGGGAGAGCACGGGTTAATAATCAACTCAGCGAAGTGTCAGTTCGGGGTGACGCAGATTGATTTTTTGGGGCATCGCGTCTCCCCAGAAGGAGCGGTTCCTCTGCCTGACAAAGTGCGCGCGGTAACAAATTTTCCCCAGCCACAAATGGTCAAGGCGTTACAGGAGTTTGTGGGAATGGTGAATTTTTATAACCGCTTCCTCCCCCACGCAGCGCAGCTCATGCAACCATTGTATGCCGCACTAAAAAAACAAAAACCCACAAATAAAATCGAAAGGTCTCCGGAGCGAGAGCGAGCATTCTCGGAGGTCAAAACAGCCCTGGCAAACGCTGCGTTGTTAGCACATCCAGACCCAACGGCCCGCATAGTGCTCACTACTGACACGTCAGATGTGGCCATAGGGGCGGTCGTGGAGCAGCATGTAGCTGGGGCTTGACAGCCGCTCGCCTTTTTCAGCAGGACCTTGCGCGATAGTGAACGAAAATACAGCGCATTCAACAGGGAGTTGTTAGCTCTCCACTTGGCCATTCGCCACTTCCAGTTCTGGCTGGAGGGATGCCGTTTCACCGCGTTCATTGACCACAAGCCGCTGACATTCGCAATGGCCAAGGTTTCAGAACCGTGGTCAGGCCGGCAGCAGAGGCAGCTGGCCGCCATCTCAGAGTTTACTACCGATATTCAGCATGTGGCGGGTAAACTGAATGTAGTGGCAGACTGTCTCTCGCGCGCCGTGGCAGCCCCAGTCCGCGTAGGGATAGATTATGCAGCCATGGCCGCAGATCAGGGTAGCGACGCGGACGTGCGCGCGCTCCAGTCTGGACCAACAGGGTTAAGGCTGGAGAACAGGGTGCTGCAACACGGTATGCCCCCCCTAATCTGTGATGTCTCCACTGGGCGACCGTGTCCTGTGGTACCGGCTGCGTGGCGCCGCCGCGTTTTTGACTCGATTCATTCTCTGGCGCACCCGGGAGTGCGCGCGTCGGTCAAAATGGTGGGAGAGAAATTTGTATGGCCGAGCCTGCGCAAACAAGTTAAGGAGTGGGCAGCAGCCTGCATGGCTTGTCAACAAGCCAAGGTACACAGACACACGAGAGCTCCCTTGGAGCCGTTTCACATCCCGGCTAAGAGGTTCAATCATGTTCACGTGGACCTCGTAGGCCCCCTCCCGCTGTCACAGGGGTGCACACACCTTCTGACAATGGTAGACCGCACCACGCACTGGCCGGAAGTGGTCCCACTGGCGTCAACCACAGCCGAGGAGGTGGCGCGCGCGTTTTTAACAGCATGGGTAGCGCGCTTTGGAGTCCCGTCAGACATTACGTCCGACAGAGGCCCTCAATTTGTTTCCGAACTTTGGTCAGCAATGGCCCGCAGCCTGGGGGTAACGATCCACCGCACAACCGCATACAATCCGCAGGCTAATGGGTTATGCGAACGTTTTCATAGGTCATTGAAAGTGGCTCTCAGAGCGTCGCTTACAGATGCAAATTGGGTAGACAGGCTACCGTGGGTTTTATTAGGGTTGCGTTCTGCACCTAAAGAGGATTTAGAAGCCTCCCCGGCTGAGCTAGTTTTTGCACAGCCACTTCGGCTGCCCAGGGAATTTCTCCCAGATAATCCTGCGCCAGAATGCTCCCCGGCTCAGCGGTTGCAGCGTGGCATGGAATCAGGCACGCTGCCTGGCCCCGTTCACCACAGTTTTCCGCGCGTTTTTGTGCCTAAGGCTTTAAAAAACGCGGAGTTTGTTTTTGTCAGACACGATGCCCATTGCCCGCCGCTGCGACCACCTTATGATGGACCATTTAGAGTGCTGGAATCAGGGGACAAGCATTTTTTGCTAGATTTGGGGGGCAGGAAGGAAAAGATTGGCATAAACAGGCTCAAACCCGCCTTTGTGGTGGCGGACGAGGATGTGCCGTTGGCCAGGGCTCCCCGGCGCGGCAGACCCCCTAGGGGACATTCCCCAGAACACCCACAGGGATTGACAAACAGTTCTCACCCCCAGACAGCAGCTCCCCAGCATGATGGTGCCGTGGAAGTGGTAAAGCCCGCTTACAGCAGATACGGGAGGAGACTGAGGCCCAAGCAGCACGTGGGCTGATGTGTAATGATTTTATCATGTCATGCAGACTGTTATTCCATTGTTCCATCTTAGACGGGTTTTTTGGGGGGGGGGTCATGTGGGACACATATGCATATATGTATATCACTTTAGGCTTCACATCTCAGATTGAACAAAGGACTGAGTGTCCTTGGAGATAACAGGAGGATGTCAAAGTTTAGTCTTTGGTATGCAAAGAGACGGCCTTGGGGGATCTCCTGGTCTGCCAGAGACTTTGGGTGGAGGTGATAAGATCTAAGAGAAGATGCATTGTCACTTGGAATTAAATGCAATGTGACTGTGAGCTTTGAAGGTCCTAGGTATATAAAGGACGAATGTCTGTGTTTTTTTCCCTCTTTATGTTTTTGCTGATGTTGGAAGATGTGAATAAACCTGACTCGTGAGATAAACTCTGCCTCGTCATTTTCACATTTTCACATTTCAAGTTTTATGTTTGTATGCTCTTACTCTTGTGGGGAAAAATAATAAAATATGACACAACAGTGACATTATCAAGAACTGGACATCCCTCCAAAATTGATGAAAAGACGAGAAGAAAACTGGTCAGGGAGGCTGCCAAGAGGCTGACAGCAACATTGAAGGAGCTGCAGGAATTTCTGGCAAGTAGCGGCTGTTTAGTAAATATGACAACAATCTCCTGTCTAGGGTGGCAAGATGGAAGCCTTATCTTAGGAAGAACACCATCCAAGTCTGGCAAGATTTTGCAAAAACACATTAGAAATCTCTAAAATGCATGTAGGAAAACGTGTTATGGTTTGATGAAACCAAGGTTGAACTTTTTGGCCATAATTCCAAAAGGTATATTTGGCACAAATACAGCACTGCTCATCACCAAAAGAACACCATACCTACAGTGAAGCATGGTGGTGGCAGCATCATGCTTTGGGGCTGTTTTTCTTCAGCTGGAACTGGGGCCTTAGTCCAGGTGGAGGAATTATGAACAGTTCCAAATACCAGTCAGTGTTGGCACAAAACCTTCAGGCTTATGCTAGAGAGCTGAAAATAAAGATGAACTTCATCTTTCAGCACGACAATGACCCAAAACACACACCCAAATCAACAAAAGAAGATTATAGTTTTGGAATGACCCAGCCATAGTCCAGACCTGAATCCGATCGAACATTTGTGGGGTGATCTGAAGAGGGCTGTGCACAGGAGATGCCCTCGTAATTTGACAGATTTGGAACATTTTTGTGAAGAACAGTGGGCAAATATTGCCACATCAAGATGTGCCACACTAATAGACTACTACCAAAAACGACTGAGTGCTGTAATAAAAGCCAAAGGTGCTGCAACAAAGTATTAGTTTAAGGGTGTGCATATTTATGCAAATGGATTATTGTAAGTTTTTTATTTTTCCCCTTAAAAGTGTTCAGTTTCTTTTTCAATTGGGTTGTACAGGTTATAGGTCACATTAATCGTGGAAAAAGTTTTGAAATGATTTATCTTGGTCTCATTTTTTTACATCATAAAATCTACCTGTGTGGATTCTCATGTGACTTTTCAAATTACTATTCTGATTAAAACTTTGCCCACACGTTCCACAAGAAAATGGCTTCTCACTCGTGTGGATTCTCAAATGACTATTCAAATTACTATTCCGATTAAAACTTTGCCTACATGTTTCACAAGAACATGGCTTCTCAACTGTGTGGATTCTCAAGTGTTGTTTCAAGTGAACATGCCGAGTTAAACTTTGCCCACTTGTCTCACAAGGATGTGGCTTCTCACCTGGGTGAATTCTCTGGTGAACTGATAAACTGCTCTTTCCCACACATTTTGCAAATGTGTCTTATCAACTGCATGATGCTTCTTCATACAGGATTCATTTTTAAAAGTCTTTGACATTATCAGAATATTTTACAGACTTTTCACCTGTGTCAGTATCACGCTGATTCTCTGACATGGAGGAGCTGTCTACATTGTTACTGTCACTTCTGTTTCTGTGAAGTCTCTTCTTTTGCTTTGGTTCTTCATGTTTACTTGATCCCGGGTTTACATTCTTACCTGCTCCCTGGTCTTGGCTCTCAGTGTCAGGAGAATTGTCAGAGAGGAGCTGCTCACCGTTTGGTTGAGTTTCACTGTTGTCGTTGTCCTCATCAGTAGGAGTCACCATGAAGGTATCAGTCTCTTGTTTCAGTCCAAAGTGTTCTTCCTCTTGACTGGAACAGAGTCCTTCATTTTCCTCTTTAACCTGTGTAGCATCTTGTTCCTCCTGGTCCAGACTGGACTTCCTCCACTGGATCCTGAGCTGCTGGAAAGTAAGAACCTCCTCCTCCTTAATGTCATGTAGCTGTAGAGCATCTGGAGGGAAAAAAGACAAAAGAAAAATGATAGCAATACAAACCCACAAAGAATAAATGAATTGCCTGGCCAAAGAAGGCACTGGTCATATTTGACACTATTATTCATAACATCTTAATCAATTAATTGTAATGGTATGGGATCGGGGGGTGGTATTGCATTGGGTGACAAGTTATTTAAGAGACAGGGTAACAACTTGTCAAGTTGGGAGAACACGTCTTCGTGCATGGACAATGCTTGAGGTGTCCCCCAGAGGTCAGCAATGGGTCTAAAATTGTTTATTTTATGTATAAGTGATATCTGTAAGGTTTCAAAATTGTTAAAATTAGTATTATTTGCAGATCACACTCAGATCTTTTGTTCTGGGGAGAACTCACATGAGTTACTGAAGAAAATTATGGTAGAAATGTTAAAATTAAAAATGTGGTTTGATAGAAATAAATTATCACTGACTAAAATAATGTTATTTGGTAACTGCAAGATGAACACTCAAGCACAAATACAGATAGATGGTGTCGACATTGTTAGAGTTCATGAAAATAAGTTTCTACAGGTGATAATAGACGATAAAATACTAAGTTGGAAGTCTCACATATGTACATGTACAACACAAACTAAGCATTTCTGTATGGAGTAAAGCAAAACATGTTCTGGACCACAAATCACTCCACATTCTCTACTGCTCACTGGTGTTGCCATATTTAAATTATTGTGTGGAGGTTTGGGGAACACCTGCTGCATCTAAATATATCCAAGCTTTTTATTTTATTTATTTTTTGTGTACTTTATTGATCCCCAGAGGAGAAATTTAGGACATCCACCTAGATGGATGAAGCAGCCACGCTATGGCGCCATCCCTTCACCATTCACACACACACATTCACACCTAGGGCCACTTCAGAGTCTCCAATTAACCTAATTTGCATGTTTTTGGCCCGTGGGAGGAAACCGGAGTACCCGGGGTAAACATGCAAACTCCACACAGAAGGGTCACTGATGGTCAGTCAGGGGGTGGGATTGAGCCCACGATGGTCAGGGGTGGAATCGATCCCATGACCTTCTTACTGTGCTGCCACTGGGCTAACCACTGCGCAACCAAGCTGGATATTTACTCTCTAGCACATCACCCATTTGTCACAAGGCTTTGATGTTTGCTGTAGATTCAATTCAATTCAATTCAACTTTATTTATATAGCGCCATTTCACAACAACAGTCATCTCATAGCACTATCAACTGTAGGGGGAACCCCCACAGTTGCAGAAAGACCCCAGCAATCAGGCGATCCCCTGTGAGCAAGCACTTGGCGACGGTGGAGAGGAAAAACTCCCTTTTAACAGGAAGAAACCTCCAGCAGAACCAGGCTCAGGGAGGGGCAGTCATCTGCTGCGACTGGCTGGGGGGTGAGGGGACAGAGAAGAAGAAAAGAACAGACATGTAGAGAGCAAACAGCACGATGGGGACTCAATCTATGGGAGAGAACAAACAAATGTTAATGACCAGCAAAAAAAAAAAAAAAATATTTCATAGAGAGTGAGGAAAGGAGTGAGGCCCAGTGCATTACTGAAGGTCCCCCGGCTGATTAAACCTATTAGCAGCATAACTAAGGGAGGGTTCAGAAACACATGATCCCTCCCTAATTGTAGGCTATATCAAAAAGGTAGGTTTTAGCCCTATTCTTAAAAACAGAGATCGAGTCTGACTCCCGAATCCAGATTGGCAGCTGATTCCACAGGAGAGGAGCTTGATAACTAAAGGCTCTGCCTCCCATTGTACTTTTGGAGATTCTAGGTATTACAAGTAAACCTGCATTTTGGGAGCGTAGTGCTCTGTTAGGATGATACGGTAGTATCAGATCTTTTAAATAAAAAGGAGCCTGATTGTTTAGAGCTTTGTAAGTAAGAAGAAGGATTTTAAACTTAATTCTAAACTCTATGGGAAGCCAATGAAGAGAGGCCAGAACCGGAGAGATATGATCTCTCTTTCTAGTACCTGTTAAAACTCTTGCTGCAGCATTTTGGATCAGCTGAAGACTTTTTAAAGATGTTTTAGGACAGCCTGATAATAAAGAATTACAATAATCTAATCTCGAGCTAACAAAAGCGTGGATCAGCTTCTCAGCATCACTCTGAGACAAGATGCTCCTAATCTTGGCAATATTACGCAAATGATAGAAGGCAGTCTTAGAAACAAATTTAATATGTGAATTGAAGGACAAATCCTGATCAAAAATAACTCCAAGGTTCCTCACAGAGCTATTAAGAGAAAGAGTAACTGCATCTAAACTGAAAGTTTGATTTGGAAAGGAATTTCTAAGGTTTTTTGGACCAACAAGAATGACTTCAGTCTTATCTGAATTTAATAGCAGGAAATTACAAGTCATCCAAGCTTTGATTTCCTTAAGACAGGCTTCAGATAAAAACATACCGTTAGTAGACTGCAGTATCAGGCACATTAAAGGCTAATGGCAGCTACCGCGACATTACACAAACAGAATAAATCCTGCGATAAGATGCAGACTTACACGTTGAACGACATGCCCATTGTATGCACAGGAGTCCAGGATAATGACTGGAACTGCATCAGTCCTTAAAAGCAGTTTAATGGTAAAACCCATCTTAATTTTGGTCACATTTTTAAAGCAGCTGTCCAAAAATGCTAAGTGGCACTGGAGGCTAAGTTGACTCTTAAATTGTGGGTGGAACTACTTCATTGGAATTGGGGTTTGTATTTGTCCCTGACACTACAGCTGCATTCAGACCAGGATAGTCTGGGGGTCTTGGTTCGACTGGGTGGGGAATGCCAAGAATTTTCACACCTGCGTTTGGTTTGCATTCACACTGCAGCGAAACAAACTGTCTGGACAATGTCATGCAGTTACAACTGCTCCTGAGTACACAAGTTCCCTAGGCTGCCGAAGAGAGTGAACATCTGGAGGGCTAGCAGACAGGAAGCTGTGCAGAGGTGAAGAGCTGTTTCTCAGAATGTTGGTGAAGGTACTTCAAGTAGCCACACCTCGCTGCTCACTTAGGGTGGGAACAGAGGAATGTGTGATGCCAATTATTCTACAGCACCGCTTCTGTACCCTCTTTAACTCTTCAGACAGACCTTTTGACAGACCCCCTCCCAAACTGTGTGATCCGACAGAAATTTAAAAAAAAAAAATGAATGAATGAACTGTCATTGTAACACAGTCCACTCGGTAAAAACTTAAGGTTTATTGTTGATTCCGGAGGGTCAGAACAAAATAAAATATTTTTTTCTGACCTCTACCTCTGTTATCAACACCTCAGCATCACGGTCCGTGAAGTTATTTGTTGATGCTGTGCTTTCCCGCAGGATTGATGATCATAGTTTGACAGAAAAGTGACAGAAGGGGTGGTTTTCTTCATTTACATAGTAATTAGTGGGAGGAACCAAGGAGGAGTAAAGACATCGTGCACGTGCGCTGGTTTTAAAGTGAGGTGGGATGCCACACGTGGACAAAATTGTTGGTACCCCTCTGTTAATGAAAGAAAAAAGTTCCACCTCTCTGCCTCTTCTCAGCATGGGAGCCATGACTGCAGAACTGCTGTTCACCACCTTTATCTTTTTTCTAATAAATCTCGTTTAAGTTGTGCTAGTAGGTTGGACTCCTTTATATTGATCCCTTCAATCCACAGTAGATTTAGGGCACATCATTGAATATTTAGGTATTTTAGTTAGTTTTCTTATATTACATATTCATTTTTATAATCCAACTATCCATGTCATTTACTACTAAGTCTACAGCATTTCAATTCTATTTTACCACATCATTTTTGTCTTTTTTGTTAGAACTTTTTGATCTACAACTACTTTGTCTTTCCTCATGTTGACCGCTCTCACGTCATTTTTCAGTTCACTTCTTCTGTTTCATTTCTGTCTCACCAATTACTGAGTGGAACCTTGACCTGCACTGACCTTTAGAGGTTTGGCTCTCCTGCTTCAGTCCAAACTGCTCTCCCTCCTGACTGATGCAAATGTCCTCCTGTTCCTCTTTAATCTGGGAACAATCTGCTTCCACCTGAACAACAATGAAGTTTCTCTCCTGGTTTAGAAGCTGCTGTTCATCCAGAACCTCCTGGTTAAAGTCATTTTGTTGTGGGACATCTGGCGGGACAAAGAGACACAAGAAAGGTGTTGGAATATGGTTATGACACAAAGACATAGAGTTCATCCTATGAAACATCTTAGACAAAAGTGTCTTCAGCAGCAGAGACCCACAACACCTCTAGTGGGAACACGATATCAGTGTGCTGTGAAACACTGCAATCAGCTGGAATTGGCAAAGGGGGTCCATGACAGTGGGGCCAAAGTTTGCTATCTCTGACTACCTTGGTACTCTCAATAATAAATCTTTACCTATAGATCTAACTTTTATTGGATGTTTAGTCATTTTTTTGCTGAATTTCAATCTTTTGCCGCTTAAATTTCTAATTTTATTTGGTGTTACAGAGGAAGATGCAAGGGATAGGGTGCGATGGAGGCAGATGATCCGCTGTGGTGACCCCTAGAGGGAGGAGCCAGAAGAAAGAGGCAGTGGCTATGGATATGGAACCGTACCCATAGAATTCTTGTGACAGATACGGCTCAAATCTGAGTGGCCAGTACCTTCAATAGAGACTGGGCATTGGCGTCATGCCGCGCTGCATTCTGGGCCGTTGTCGCCATCATCACTGTCTGACTTCCTTGTTTACCTATAGTCTAGGCAACTGCTAACAGGAACAGACATACAGTACATGCAATGGAACGAAGCAAACAGAAAATTAAAATTCCTTATTCAGAGACGCTGGATAGGAAAGAAAAGGAGTGCTACCTCCAAAAAAATTTAAGAAATAAACAGGCTCAAAACCTATGAGCACAAGAAGTGGACCATGGATCTCGACCAACTGCCTCAAGTCCCGCTGTCAGATGTGTTTGCCTACCTGGTTTGTGGGGTGAGCGCATACACCCATGAGCAATTTAAAAACCATAAATCATTAGAGGCTCATGTTCAATTAACCAATAGATGGGAATCTTCCAGGTGAACGACCAGAAAGCCGCCGTTTGCATCAAGGTAAGCAGTCATTGTTTCTACGCAGTTTTCTGCAGCATGTGTCCCCGAGTCTGCAACTACAGGCATTTCTAAGTCCAAGCTGTGAAATGTTGGATTTCTGTTCAAATTTGTCATATGATACTTGATAAGTATAAACACATGATTATCAACAGAACATACAACATACAGAACATAATCCAGCAATGTGATAAACCCGATGCTCGTGCCCTGAAAAAAGTTATCAGTATAATTAGCTGCTATAAAAACATACACAATCAGGACAGTAACCTTTTTATAGTCACCTGAAAGAGGAGAATCTGCTTAATTTAATGATACCAAACATTCTATGGACTTCAGTCCTCAGCTGATATTTGATCCATGTGCAATGAAGGCAACGTGCCTTTGGGAACCCCAGTGCTGCGTGTAGCGGTTTGTATCCAGTTGTTTTTGTTTGTTTGTGACAGTGCACCACCAGAGCAACAACTGGTGGTGCAGCTTCAGTCACCCCTGACTGCTCAGTGTGCATTTTTTTTTACTTCATGACCGAGATGTAATGATGGCTTTTTAAAGGTCCGGTTTGTATTTGGATTAAACAACAAACGTGTGCGAACAGGTCACAAAACACCAAAATTATTAAAGTAAATTTCAAGGAATATATTACAATAGCTCTGGAATATTTGTAAATGTGTCCCTTTAGTTGTCTTGATGTCACTTGGTCCCATTAGATATAATTTAATGTGATATTTGGGCATTTTCCCGTTCACTGTTTAGTGCAACCGGTCTGAGGAGGGGCAGGTGGCCTGAAACATTACTGATAAGTAACAAATACTTAATGGGAGCTTTTCGGTGTGTGGATCATGTTTGATTTTTCTGATATGTTTTTTTGGGGTCCAGCACCCGACCGGGTGGACTATGTGATGTGCGTATCATCTTTATTATTTTTTTAAATCACAACTTACCTTCGTGAAAATGCTGTGAACACACAACCATGTGTGCAGGAATGCTCTACCAACTGAGCCACCACTCCGGTGGTGGCTCAGTTGGTAGAGCATCCGCCCCACAGCCGGGAGGCAGGGGTTCAAATCCCGGCCGGGTCATGCTGAAGACCATATAAAAGTGGAACTTCCTGCCATCCAGCTTGGTGCTCAGCAATAATGGAATGGAGGAGGGAAATCTGTGGCGGCGCCTTGCATGGCAGCGGCCCTCTGATTCTGCACTTGGGGTGTGTGTGATTAACACAGTAGATAGGTAAAGCACAGTCTTGTTCTACTGTACATGATTGGTTGTACAGTTGAATGACAATAAAGGGTGATTTATTGATTTATTTATTGATTTTATATTGTTGAAGCTGATGTCTTTCCTTCTGACCGCTGTAATCCATTCCATCTGACAGCAGCTCGGAGACCCGATTCTCTCCACTTTTCTTCCAAGCCGGGAAGTTAAACAAAAGCGTACGCCGTTATCAATCTTTTTCCACGCCAATCATGAGAGCAGTTGTTGCATTTGATAGCGCAGCAAAACTCCCCATTCTAACGTTGCGTGGTATTTGGATGAATAATAATGTGATTGAAAGGCCCATATTAGAAATAAGTGTTTCACTTTCATGTGTCATCCTGGATTTTGTATGACGTTTTACATGTATATTTACATTTCCTGTTTGTATACCATATTCAGTGTCATTTTTATCCAAATAAATAACTGAAGCAACCCTCTCAAAAACTTCAGCTTAACCGCCGTTCACAGCTCACTGCTAAACAGACAGGCAGAACACTCGTCCCACAGTTCCTTGCCATTTTTTGGTTGGGTAACGTCACGCGGCCATTCTTAATTGATGCTTAAAAGCAGCAGACTACAGGTACAAAAATCTGAGCCATTCATTTGTTTCAAAAATTTAATTCATTTCTATTTACTACCTTTTTAACCTTACCCACTCCCAAATACTAAGGCTAACCTCTTAATTTTACCTCTAAATTTCATCTCATATCAAGTAAAATGGTGAGCAAAGTGCTGAAAGCAGAATGTGAACCAGCAACCTTCTGATCACAGGCCCAACATACTATCTACTTCACAGTGGCAAATGGCTTTGAGTTGATCTGAAAACTGCTTTGTTGGACTGTCAACTCTTCCACAGCAACAGACATTTCCTATAGGGATACAGCCTCCGTATCCACAGCCACTGCCAAAGAGGCAGAAGATTTCAAGACATTTGAAATCCATGAATGAGTAACTTTTGTTCCAAGTTGGTGAGGTTTTCTGTCATCAATTTGAGACTTTTTAAGAAATTTAAAACTATGTACTTCAATAAATTTAACAGTTTTTTTTTTCTCTCAAATTGTGATTTTTGTCTTTGGTCAAAATCACATTCCGCCTGAGAAGCAAACAAACAATCTTCTCAAAGTTCTACATACCTACTCTTTGTAATTTTATTCTGGAAACTGAAGTCATCGTTTCTCTTCGTCCTCACACTCAGAATGTGGACTTCCACGTCGGTGCTTTGTTCTCCAGCACTTAGCACAGACCATCAATGGCAGGTCTCCACGGAGCTACATCAGCTATTCATCCACGAGGAGCAGAACAAGAGCCGAACCACCGACACCGACAC
Source organism: Pholidichthys leucotaenia (assembly GCA_020510985.1). NCBI lineage: Eukaryota > Metazoa > Chordata > Actinopteri > Cichliformes > Pholidichthyidae > Pholidichthys > Pholidichthys leucotaenia. The sequence goes on along the minus strand of CM035841.1, from coordinate 105,987,441 downwards.
CGACCACATGAACCCAAGAGACTCATTCAGGAGTAAAACCGCAGCCTTCTTCCATGGAGGGCCCAGCCAGAGCTAACAGGCTAACATGCTACTGTGTTAAACTCCACTGAACAATAGGCTGTATGCACGCATCACTTCCGCGTTTGACGTGACGCCGCCCGTCCACATCCGGTCCGCAAGATTTGAGAGAAGAAGGATGGCAGAATCGCTCCGGTTCACTCGTTGCTTGCTGGAATTATCAAAATTTACCGTCAGTGACGTGCAGAGATTAGTCCAGAGGTGCAGTACAACACCGCAGAGCAAACTTGAGAAAGGTTTCAAGTTTTATGTGTCCCCGTATCTCTGCAATTATGAAGGTAAGTAGGGAATACTAGCTAACCGTTGCGACTTGGGCTAATGCCAGGCTGTTCTCTTTATGATCTGTCCAGCAGCTTCTCATACGAATTGCGTGAATTGTATCACCTTAATCATTTTAACACTACTGTCCCCCATTTAATATACGTGCTGTGGAGAATGTAGAAATGACGAGGCTGAGTTTATCTCACGAGTCAGGTTTATTCACATTCCCCAACATCATCCAACACAGAAAAGAGAATGAAACCCCCATACATTCGTCCTTTTATACCCCAGGACATCAAAGCACACAGTCACATTGTATTTAATCCCCAAGTCACAATGCGTTTTCTTTCAGGTCTTATCATCTCCACCTAAAGCCACTGGCAGCCAGGAAATCCCCCAGGCCATCTCTTTGCATACCAAAGACCACATCCCACATCCTCCTGTTATCTCTAGGAGGATCAGTCCTTTTGTTCATCTGAGATGTGAAGCATACAGTAATATACATATGAAGCTTATGAAACCCACATATGTGTCCCACATGACCCCCCCAAACGTCTAAGATGGAACAACATAAGGCCCTTTTCCACTAGCCCCACTCAGCCCCGGTTTGAAAACCCGGCTCTACTCACTTCGGTTCGGTTCGGCCTCAGTTGCTTTTCAACTACTGCTGGCGCACCTGCTGGCACACCTGCTGTGGGTGGGATTTGTTGAACAGCAGGCGGCGCCACACCCTCGTGACGTGAAACACACATGGCTGAATCCTCCACAACAAACATGGCTGATGACAAGGAGAGAAGGAAGGAGGAATGACTGTGACATGAAACTGGTTAAATCTATGGTGCTGACTTGTTGTGCTCTGCACAATCTGTGTGAGAGTCTGTTTTATGAAAATATTTAGACAGGTTCGTGAGGAGTCGGCGCATATGAAAGAAAGTGATTCACACTGAGACAAGATAATTCACACTGAGACATGGCTGCTAGAATAAGCTGTATCTCTTTATTCCCCACAGACCATATCTCCATACACAAAAGAGAAATCATTGCATGTCACACATTTCCTTCACACAAGGATCAATGCATTTCATGTCATTTCACAAGCTCTTACCGTTTGATACAGGTGACCGGGAGCCCACAGCCAGGAAGAGCGTGATTTCTCTTAGCCGGACGTTCTGCGCAAAAAAACTCACGGCAGACTCAACGTATTGAGGGAAGACCCCTGTTTTTAAAGGAAGGCTAGGTACAGAACAGAGTGGCCATCTCTGCTCCGAGCAAGCCCCCCCCTCATCATAGAATTGCGTGGGGAGCAGGAAGGGCCAGTTTTCTGCTCCCAGGCAATTCAACTCTGCCTGGTTCCCAAAACATACAGGAACACCTGCTACATTTCTCCCAATACACATATAAGGAATAAAGGTCACGCCTTCGTTTCATAAGCATGCAACAGTGATTTAAGGAGTGAATAAAACTTGCTGTGCTAAGGAAAACAGTTTCTAGAAACAGGTCATATTGTCCAGGTCATGGTGTGCCTTAAGATAAAGAGAACTGGATTCATGGGAAGAGAACTGGATTGTTAAAACATATTAAAAACAACTGAGAAACAAATCAGGGCACACATTAAAAACACATTTATATTACATTCCACCCTTTGACCTTATTTGTGATCAGTTGTTAAGTTGGTGAAGATAATTGCTTTCTTCCCCAACTAAGTGCCTTCTTCCCCAACTGAAAAACAAATCAGGGCACACATTAAAAATATTTATATCACATTTTCCACCCTTTGACCTTATTTGTTCTATCAGTTGGTGAAGAACATTGGGTAATTACTTTCTTCTTGGGGAATACTTTCATCCTCGTAAGGTATTCCAATATCATTGTGGTGATTTAATTCCACCCAATTAATGTCCCAAATGCATGTTACAACATGCCATAATAACTCATTTCTTGTGGTAAAATGTCTAGTGTACCAATTCCATTCACTACTCGGACCTACAGCATAGCTATAACATATCCAGTGACCAGGAGGTTCAGCACTCACCTCTACTTTGCAAGATGTGGTACCATATCCTCCATCTCGAAAGATAACTTTTATTTTCATTTTGCCAGAGAATTATATATTCTTCTACTTAAAACCTGTTTTACTCTTCTAATATAGCAGAAAGCACTGAAATTGCATAGTGTTAAGATAAGATAAGATAAGCCTTTATTAGTCCCACAACGGGGAAATTCCAGGATTGCAACAGCACAGGGATAGCAACACTCAGAGCAACAATCAGAAGGCAAGAAAAAAAAACAAGCAAGCAAGAGCAGCTAATATACATATGTACGTATTACTATAAAATATATATATATACACACACACACAGACACACAGAACAGCAACTAATATAGCTAGGGGAGGCACCAGTGTTGTGCGAGCAGTGACTGACATGCCTGAGAATATATCCCACCAGTGATGAGCAGAAACTTGCTCTATCTGATGAGCTGCATGCAATACCTTTCCTTGGGCCACCACAGTGGATATCACTGCAGCACGCACATTAGACATATGATCACCAATGAGCTGTTGTATCTCCGTGGATCCATTCAGTGCGCCTCTGAATCGATCCAGGGACACCTGCCATGGAACTTCCAGCACCCGCCATTGCAGGGCGGTCAGGTGGGCCTCACTAGAGAAGTTGGTAAGACGATATGTCCGATTATGCCATTGCCACATGTGAACACCATGCAGACACCCAGTGAAAGGTACCCTAGGCAACATTGGATGGGAGTTTAAAGTGGCTACACATAGAGTATGGGGCCCTATTTGCCACATCATGTCACAAGGTTTTTCTATTCTCCATTCACATAGTGCCTCTGTCATGGTTAAGCATGGTTCAGTATATATTGCTCGACTTAGGCATGCATATCCTTGGTCAGTCAAATCACATTCTGATAAATCATAGGTGTTATTCTGCCCTGGAGCAAACCATTTCCCCTTTAATTGAATAAACCAAAATGCTGTAGCGGTAATTACTGGTAACACATGATATTTGCACACATCAACAGCTTCTGTAACATTTAATTGAGTCCATTGCCCGCTACACATCGTGCTATTGCAGATGGTTTTTTCAGGATGCGGAATTAACCACCATTCTTCAGTGATGTTCCACACGTCTCGCCATTGTCGAGCGTGATTGGTAGTGACAATGCGAGTAAAACGTTCCAACTGCATGCGGATATCCAAAACTTGAATGTTGCACACAGTCCAATTGAAAGCGCGAGTGATGTTTGTCATCAATTCACTCGTAGCATTCCACATGGTCAAATCCCAAGTCAAACGTTTTTGAAACAGATTGGCGGCCTCCATTTGAGGCCCCACCACTGTAGGCATCCAAAATCCAACTTGTTGAATGCCTAAAGACGTTTGATGTCCAGTATCTGCCAACATTGATCTGGTTACCTCATTGTTAATGGTGTTGGAGATTCCCAAAACTGTGCCAAATCCTCCCAGCAACGTGTCATACCATGCTCTCTTCTTTCTTTTTGAACATTTGGGAATGGGTGGTATCTTTACCATCCAATTGACGGTGATATGGCTGGTTTGTGTGGCTACTGTTGTACATGTCGACAGTATGGGTGCCAGATTCGTCGGGGATGTATGCTTTGGGTTTTTGTCGACCACCAGAATAAGGTACACAGAGGGGATGCGTCAACCCTTTATGACTGTTCCATTCATCAAATACACTTCCTTATCTCCTGTTATGTTGATGGATAGCTTTGTACCATTTAAGGTAGTGTCACATTTCAGTAAGTCATTAACCACTTTGGCCACACATATGGTTACATTGGCAGTCAAGTTAACTATACACCCCTTCTCCACCGCAGACACATTATATTGGTACACATTTGGGGCATATGTAAATAGGACAGTGGCTGGTTAAGTTCAGTATCTTGCACTCTTGGTTTGATAAACAATAGAAACCGTCTTGGCTCCGATTGGCACCAACCCGACTCTCCTTCCAGCTCAGCGAGACAGGTTGGTCCACCTCAAACATTTCTTGGCCTGGTGTGGCGTGGATCTGGATCCAGCAACCGGCGATACTCATCCACACGATCACAACGAGGGCAGGGCGGCACATGTCCCAGCAGACGACATAGCCATGTCCTCGGTGCTTGTGGGGGTGTTGAAGAAGACCCATGACGTTGCGGGTGCCCAATCACCAGTCTCCCCCCGAACATTCCTGCAAAGCAAGCACATACTTAGGAGAGGAGAAAGCACAGAATTAGTTCTCCCTTAGATAACATTTTGATACTAGTACATTTATCCAGGTTTCCTCTCCTGGATACAAAATGGGCACCACCTGATCCGTCCCTTGAGCTATGATCTCAGCCGGGCGGGGAGGACCATTTTCTTGCCTCACCCATACTTTGGCCCCAGATTTATCTGTGGAACCAAAGCCTTTTTCGCCCCTCTGCGTCATCACAGCCGGCTTAGCAATCTCTTCAGGGTCAGTCATTAGGCATGGTATAATGACCAATTGGGCCACCTTATCCCCCTTATTCAGGGTTATGGGCTCTGATCCCAGTACAAAGCACACCACCCCCAGTTCTCCTTGATAATCACTGTCAATCACACCTGCTAGAGTCGTTAAACCTTTCAGGGATAATCCAGACTTTGGCAATATGTGACCATACATTCCATTCGGACATTTCAACCCTAGTCCGGTTTTTACCACAGTGGGTGTTCCTGGTACTAAGGTGAGAGTTTCCATAGCTCTTAGATCTAATCCAGCCGAGCCTTTCGTCGCTCGCACTGGCAGTGTTGCCTCTGGGTTAATTTTCCACATCTCAATAATTTGTCCTTCAAATTGTTCAAGATTGACAGTGATCATTCGGTTCAGTGGTGTTGTACCAGGTGCAATGGGTCTATTGTTTAGCTGTTTCAGCGCTTGTGGTAAGCGTTTTTTCCCACCCTTCCAAACTATTGTTTATCCCTCTTTTTTCAAGGTGGCTTTCAACAACCCATTCATTCTCTCAATTAAACCCGCAGCTTGGGGATGATATGGAACGTGATAAATCCATTCCACATGATTGTGTTTGGCCCAATCTTTCACCAGGTTTCCGGTGAAATGGGTCCCGTTGTCAGTTTGAATCTGTACAGGTAGCCCATAGAACCTTTCAATTAGGTCCAAACAGGCCAGTGTGGCCTTCTGATTAGCCACTTTGGCTGGGTGTGCTACTACCACACCCGAAAATGTATCCACAACCGTGCATACATATTTACACCGTTGTGACTCTGGAAGAGGACCAATAAAATCCATTTGCCAGATTTGTCCTGGGCTCTTTCCCCTTTGTATATGTCCAGTGAGATGTTGTGGGACACCTCTTCTGTGATGCTGACAGGCCTCACACTGTTCAATGGCTGTCTTTACATCATCAGTTTTTAAATCAATGCCTCTATCCCTGGCCCATTGGGTGGTAGCTTGAATTCCCCAATGTCCACTCTTTTCATGGGCCCACCGGGCCAAATCCGCAGTGGATTGCCTCTCCACTGACATTGCTCTAACCACCCCATCAATATAGCTATTGTGGAGGGCTTCTGAGTCCATATTTTGGGTATGGGCATCGACATGGGTGACATGGATAGTGACCCCTTGAACCTTTTGCCAGATTTCCTCCCACAACTCTTTACCCCACACCTCTTTCTTTTGAATCCGCCATTGATTGGACTGCCATGTAGGCATCCATGTGGTTAACCCATTAACCACTGACCAGGAGTCAGAGTAAATATATGCTCCTGACACACTCGCATGTTGTATCACCATGTGCACGGCCTTCAACTCGGCCCATTGGCTGCTTTTTCACTCACCCATTTCTTCCAAAATTTGCCCCAGATGAGGGTTGAAAGCCCCGGCTTTCCACCTTCGTTTTCCCGCTACCCACTGAGAAGAGCCATCCACAAACCACGCCCTGCTCTTTTGCTCGTCTGTGAGTTCATCATAGCGGGGCCCTGTTAACACAGGAGATTCTTGCAGCTGTTCAACTTCAAAACAAGACTCATCTGCCTCTGGGACATCAGCAACTTGTTCATGCAAGACCGAAACTCCTTTTTGTCCAGATTTCACTCTTTCAGACACGTACCATTTCCACTTAATGATACTACTCTCCTGGGCGGTACCTATCCGATGTGTGGTGGGGTCACTCATTACCCACGTCAGAATAGGTATCAATGGCCTCATGAGCACCTCATGCCCTGCAGTTAATGCCTCTGTCTCCACCAAACTCCAATAACACGCCAATAGTTGCTTTTCAAAGGGCGTGTAACGCATTCCTGCACTCGGCAGCTTCCTTGACCAGAAACCCAAAGGTTTCCGTTGTTTGCCTTGTTTTTGCCATAAGCTCCAATTTGCATAATTATTCCGAGCTGACACCTGCAACTCAACCGGACCAGATTGCAGTTTTCCTAATGATAGAGCTTGCTGTATGGCCTCTTTGGCCATGTCAAAAGCCACTTGCTGTTTTTCTGTCCACTCAAACTGCTCTTTTTTCCTTGTCACTTAATATAAAGGCTGCAAAATTTGCCCCAAATGAGGAATGTGACTCCTCCAATATCCAAACAGCCCAACAAACCGCTGCACATCCTTTTTGGTGTGCGGAGTGGCAAAAGTCATCATCTTTTCTCGGGCTTTATCTGTGATTTCCCTTTCTCCCTTATTCCAGCAGATTCCCAGAAATTTCACCCTCTGGGAGAGCTTCTGCTTTGTTCCAAATCCATTAAAAACTGGATCAAACTGTCCTCTTTGTTCACTGTTGATTCCTATTGTTTTTATATTTCCTTTATGCAACTCAGCAGTCCGAGTCCATGGTCCTCAGCCGGAAAAAGGTGGATTGTCCTCTCCGGGTTGGGGACAGGCTCCTGCCCCAAGTGGAGGAGTTTAAGTATCTTGGGGTCTTGTTCACGAGTGAGGGGAAAATGGAGCGAGAGATCGACAGACGGATTGGAGCAGCATCTGCAGTGATGCGGACGTTGTACCGGTCTGTTGTGGTGAAGAGGGAGCTTAGTTCTAAGGCAAAGCTGTCGATTTACCAGTCAATCTACGTTCCTACTCTCACCTATGGTCACGAGCTTTGGGTAATGACCGAAAGAACGAGATCGCGGATACAAGCGGCTGAAATGAGCTTTCTCCGTAGGATTGCTGGACTCACCCTCAGAGATAGGGTGAGGAGCTCAGTCATCCGGGAGAGGCTCAGAGTAGAACCGCTGCTCCTCCACATTGAAAGGAGTCAGTTGAGGTGGTATGGGCATCTGATTAGGATGCCTCCTGGACGCCTCCCACTTGAGGTGTTTCAGGCACGTCCCACTGGGAGGAGACCCCGGGGCAGACCCAGGACTCGGTGGAGAGACTATGTCTCCCAGCTAGTCTGGGAACGCCTTGGTATCCCCTCTGAAGAGCTGGAGCAGGTGGCTGGGGAGAGGGAAGTCTGGGCTTCTCTGCTTGAACTGCTGCCTCCGCGACCCGGACCTCCGGAAAAGCGGTAGAAGATGGATGGATGGATGGAACTCAGCATCTCCCAAGTCTTGTGAGGCAGGCAGCCCCGCCTCTTGCATTCTTCACTTGCCAGCAAAGAAAATTCACCTTCTGTTTTTTTCTAAAGGCCAAACTTTGCCTCTCCCCCGCCCCTCAGGCAAAAGGAGAGAGGGAGGGAGAGAGAACTTCCCGCGCCCGCCCCCTTTGGGAGAGCGAGGAACAGAGAGAGAGAGAGAGAGAGAGAGAGAGAATTATCCCTCACCCGCCCCCTTTGGGAGAGCGAGGAACACAGAGAGAGAGAGAGAGAGAGAGAGAAAGGAAAAGGAGGTTTATTTTTTTACATGTAGCGCTGCTCGCCTCTCCCCTTGCCGATGGGAGAGAAAGAACGGCTACTCGCACAACACCGCACCTGCTGCTGAATTCCGCTCAGCGGAGCTTTTGGAGCAACTTCAATACCCCGTAGACACGCAGACATCACCGAAGGGGACCTGTCCCCTACCAAATCTGCCCATGGCGCTAATCTGCCACCTCCATCAGCTAAACACACACCAACCTGCTTCCATAAGCCATCCCAACCTGGAACCACACAATCGCCGGAAGAGCCCCCGGCTACACTTTGTTTCTGTCTGTTCTTAAACATGACTTTTTCTATGCACAGCTCCTCTTTGACCTCTATTAATTTTCCTCGAATCCTGTTCGTGACGCCAAAATGTTTTATGAAAATATTTAGACAGGTTCGTGAGGAGTCGGCGCATATGAAAGAAAGTGATTCACACTGAGACAAGATAATTCACACTGAGACATGGCTGCTAGAATAAGCTGTATCTCTTTATTCCCCACAGACCATATCTCCATACACAAAAGAGAAATCATTGCATGTCACACATTTCCTTCACACAAGGATCAATGCATTTCATGTCATTTCACAAGCTCTTACCGTTTGATACAGGTGACCGGGAGCCCACAGCCAGGAAGAGCGTGATTTCTCTTAGCCGGACGTTCTGCGCAAAAAAACTCACGGCAGACTCAACGTATTGAGGGAAGACCCCTGTTTTTAAAGGAAGGCTAGGTACAGAACAGAGTGGCCATCTCTGCTCCGAGCAAGCCCCCCCCCATCATAGAATTGCGTGGGGAGCAGGAAGGGCCAGTTTTCTGCTCCCAGGCAATTCAACTCTGCCTGGTTCCCAAAACATACAGGAACACCTGCTACATTTCTCCCAATACACATATAAGGAATAAAGGTCACGCCTTCGTTTCATAAGCATGCAACAGTGATTTAAGGAGTGAATAAAACTTGCTGTGCTAAGGAAAACAGTTTCTAGAAACAGGTCATATTGTCCAGGTCATGGTGTGCCTTAAGATAAAGAGAACTGGATTCATGGGAAGAGAACTGGATTGTTAAAACATATTAAAAACAACTGAGAAACAAATCAGGGCACACATTAAAAACACATTTATATTACAGAGTCATGGAGAGACGTTTGACACTACATTGGATGATGCAGTAGATGAACCAGTGGTGGCAGCGGCACAGAGAGCAGAGGAGCAGGGTGGTGATATTGTAGCGAACTCAATATAAGCACCCTACTTGGCTTGACAAGTGGGTTGACCCTATTGGCGACACAGGTAGAGTGCGGGACTCCGGAGCGAGAGGCGTGAGTTCAAACCTCCCGGTGGGACGTCGCCATGTCAAGCTGCATGTTACAATATAACATGTGATGCAATACTTGTCTATTTTGTCCACATTTATGTGCATACATATTTCAAAAATGTTTTTTGTAAATAAAATGTTGTGCGTGTTCCATCTACCTGTCCTCTTGTTCATAACGCTTATCTGTTAAGAAGGTGCGAAGCCATCAGCCTAATGATGAGTCCACACTTCTGTTGTGATAATTGCTCACGCTGAGCGCTCTGACAGCCCCGTACGCTGTGGGGGTCACACACGTGTTCCTCCCCACACTCTCAATTTTTTTTCCCGTATATTTTTCTCTTTAGCGTACAGAAATGGCAATACGCCCGTATTTGCTAAAATTGCATTTTCCCCGTATTAAAATACGGCGAAACCGTATCACTTGACAGGTATGTAATTACATGCAGAAACACCGCACAGGCCATCTTCACAAAAATCCAGCTCGACAAGCCACTTTTGCTTAGGTGGAAATGCAAATTGAACTATAAATCATGTGCTGATACATGTCATATTTTCCCATGTAAAGGTCTCCCACTTTTACTTATAAATTGATTTTTAATTTTTGGGAAAAGGGAATATAAATTTTGCACTTGTTGGTAACAACAGTTGTGTGCAACAAAAACACAGTTGTGTATCCTTGTCCGATCTGTCTACTGTTATTAGTGCCAAATTTTTGCTAGATTCCTTCTTAATTTATTAAATTTTGACTAGTGATGCAACATTCAACTTACACATACTTACCTTTATCAGTGTCTACAAGTTCAAGCACACCTGTACAACTGCTTATAACCTAAAAAATGTACCCGTTCAAGAGAAATGGATTCAGCATTGCAAATTTGTTTAAAATTTAAAAAAAAAACCTACCAAGACATTACGTTTCGTTGTGTTGTTAAAAATTAAATTACCATTAGAAGGCTATACACCTGACCTGATGAACAGCAGCATGTGGAGTGAACAGAGAATGGAATGTGTATGTAATTATTGGCTTTTCTCATATGGTGTCATAACAGATAAACCAGACTTTTGATGCAAACAATACAATTTTATTCCAGAAGCAAAATTTACAAACAAAAAAACAGACTGGGCGATGACATCTCTGCAAGCTCTTCACTTCGTAACGCAGCGTCCTGTTCCAGGGCTTCATGCACATCTGCCCGCACATCTGCAGCCACCTGTCGCAAATGCTGCATGTACTCCTGATTCTTGCCGCTGGTCATGTTGCCGTTCCAAGAGCCGCATCTCTTCGTCATGCATGTTGACCATCGCTGATGTAAGGTCAGCGATGGGAGTTGTCTGTTTTCGTCTTGCCTAGATGGAAAGACAGAAAGGCATGGTCGTTAAAGCTGGATCACTACATATATTATGGAATTACACAGGTGAAAGTCTGTGGTGGAATGTCACTATTATATTATGCTTCATTGCTGTATATAAGCTGAACTGTCATGTTGCTGCCCCTCAGTAGAGCAGATTTTGCAACACGCAGGGTGCTGTCTTCAGCTGCAGCCCCCCTGCAAAACTAAAAAGGATTAAGATTAAGAATATGGATGGATGGATGGGTAATGTTTAAACTAGTTGCTTGTAGTGTGGCCGCAGAAATCTGAATGGGTTAATACAGTCAGCTGACGCGAAGCATTTCATTGAAGCATGTTGATTTCAACGGCAGTTCATCAGCTTTATTTGTTTTTATAAAACAGGAGTTACAACAGCACTTCAATCACCACACCTAAAAATGGTTGTGGAACACCGATAAGTGAAGACCAAAGAATAACCTTTTTGTACATTTAAAAAGACATTTTCAATTAATTAATATGCAGCTACAGGAAATTGCATTAATCAGTTTGGTACATAACTTGTTAGGCTCCAGCCCCCCCGCGACCTGTAAAGGATTAAGCGGTAGAAGATGGATGGATGGATTTTCGACCCTGGTTTCCGCTGCTGGACCTGTTTCAACCAAAAAAAAAAATCGTGGTTATTGTGCCTTACCGGCACTTGAACGTGATCCAGATGGAGCTGGTGATGTGGAGCTGATCCAGCTGGCACTCAGCCAGACGCAGACGCAGCGCCAGGAGAGTCCGCTGTGTCAGTCATCTCCACTGAGGTGGACCCCTGTGATATGAAATGCGATTCTAGAAAGAAAATGCACACAATTTAAAACTTAACACCAAAGTGCAACATGTACACAACACTCTCAAGTTTTTAACCGGAATACAATAAGCGTAATTCAGCGTTTTGTTCGCGCTAATACTTAACACAAAGCAAGCGTGAATCTGCAGTTGGCTGCAAAACAATACGCAAGCCTCAGTAACAACCGTTACCCACAATCTAACAACCTTCCTATTTCTTAAAAACAGTGAGCTTGGCACAGAAAGGATCAAGTGGCGAACAGATGCGCAATATCAAATAAACACTCACCATCCACGGTTTCCAAGGGCCGTGACCGTGACAGTGACCGTGTGGAGCCCAATGTCTCTCAGCGAACCACTTCCACTCCTTCTGATCCGCTGAACTTGGAGCATTGTGGTCCTTCACTGCTCGGTAATCGCTTTTCAGCTTTTTCAGCTTCTCCCGACACTGTTTGGCAGTACAGATGTGCCCTTGGGAAGCCATCTGCTTGGACACCTGCATTTCAAGTAGATCCGTCCAACTCGCGCTGGATGCGATCGTCGCCTAATATAGAAAGAAAATTGCGCACCTCCTAATATATAATATTAGGAGTATATTATTATATAAGTATATTATACAGTATATTAATATAATATACCATATTAAAGGGGCGCACTGTGTTCACTGCTGAACAATTACAAATGGCGGTCGTGGAGTAAATTCAGCAGAAAAAGTCGCTTTCATGACGTTACAACCTGACCAATCAGCGGCGACCAGTCTCTTAAAGTCATATCACAGCCCTACTCAGCCCTACTCGGCCCGGTTAGACCCTGCCCTGGATCAGGTACGAAAAAAGTACCTGCTTAACCGGTGCTGGGGCTAGTAGAAAAGCGCCTAAAGCGGGCTGAGTGGTGCGGTGTAGGGCCAAGTGAGGCTAGTGGAAAAGGGCCTATAATAACAGTCTGCATGTCACGGTAAAATCACACACATCAGTCCACATGCTGCTTGGGTCTCAGTCTTCTCCCGTATCTGCTGTAAGCGGGCTTTACCACCCCTGCGGCACCCTCCTGCTGGGGAACTGCTGTCTGAGGATGAGAACTGTTAGTCAATCCCTGTGGGAGCTCTGGGGAATGCTCCCTAGGGGGTCTGCCGCGCCGAGGAGCCCTAGCCAACTGCACATCTTCGTCAGCCACCACAAAAGCGGGTTTGAGCCTGTTTATGCCAATCATTTCCTTTCTGCCCCCCAAATCTAGCAAAAAGTGCTTATCTCCTGTTTCCAGCACTCTAAATGGTCCATCATAAGGTGGTCGCAAAGGTGGGCGATGGGCATCATGTCTGACAAAAACGAACTCCACATTTTTTAAAGCCTTAGGCACAAAAACGCGCGGAAAACTGTGGTGAACGGGGCCAGGTAGCGTGCTCACTTCCGTGCTACTCTGCAACCACTGAGCTGGGGAGCACTCTGGCGCAGGATTATCTGGGAGAAATTCCCCGGGCAGCCGAAGTGGCTGTGCGAAAACTAGTTCAGCCGGGGAGGCTTCTAAATCCTCCTTAGGTGCAGAACGCAACCCCAATAAAACCCATGGTAGCCTGTCCACCCAATTTGCATCCGTAAGCGACACCCTGAGGGCCGCCTTCAATGACCTGTGAAAACGCTCGCATAACCCGTTAGCCTGCGGGTTGTACGCGGTCGTGCGGTGGATCGTTGCCCCCAGGCTGCGGGCCATCATTGACCAAAGTTCGGAGACAAATTGAGGACCTCTGTCGGACGTAATGTCCGACGGAATTCCAAAACGCGCTACCCATGCCGATAAAAACGCGGGCGCCACCTCCTTGGCTGTGGTTGACGACAGTAGGACCACTTCCGGCCAGCGCGTGGTGCGGTCAACCATTGTCAGAAGATGTGTGCACCCCTGTGAGGGCGGGAGGGGGCCTACGAGGTCCACGTGAACGTGATCAAACCTCTTAGCCGGGATGTGAAACGGCTCCAAGGGAGCTCTTGTGTGTCTGTGTACCTTGGCTCGTTGACAAGCCATGCATGCAGGCTGCTGCCCACTCTCTAACTTGTTTGCGCAAGCTCGGCCATACAAATTTCTCTCCCACCATTTTGACCGACGCATGCATTCCCGGGTGCACCAGAGAATGGATCGAGTCGAAAACGCGGCGGCGCCACGCAGCCGGAACCACAGGACGAGGTCGCCCAGTGGAGACATCGCAGATTAGGGGGGGCATACCGTCTTGCAGTACCCTGTTCTCCAGCCTTAACCCTGTTGGTCCAGACTGGAGCGCGCGCACGTCCGCGTCGCTAACCTGGTCCGCGGCCATGGCTGCATAATCTATCCCTACGTGGACTGGGGCCGCGTGCACTTCCGCGTCGCTAACCCGGTCCGCGGCCATGGCTGCAAAATCTACCCCTACGCGGGCTGGAGCCGCCACGGCGCGCAAGAGGCAGTCTGCCACTACATTAAAGGGCCTTTTCCACTAGCACGCTTTAGCGTGACACGGGACGGCTCAGCACGCTTTGTACGCTTTTCCACAAGCCCCGACACGGTTTAACAGCCGCGATTCTCAGCCCCGCTCCAGGGCAGGGTACAGCAGTGCTGAGCTGTGCCGTGTTGTGACGTTAACAGACTGGTCGCCGCTGATTGGTCAGGTTGTAACCGCCCCTCTCCTCCTCCTCATCTACCAAATCTTCACGACCTTCTCAATAAAGTTTTTGAAAAAAAAAAAAAAAAAGAATCTTCACGACCGCCTTTACTCAGCACGCAACCACTGTTGGCGGTTCCTTTTCAGTGTATTGCTGTGCTATTTTCATTTATTCTCTATCAAAAATGGCTTCGCGTAATAAGGGTGTTCCATGGACCAATAAGGAGGTGCAGTGTCTGCTCACTGCATTGTCAGACGAACGTATGCAGCGCGAGTTAGACGGAGCCGCCCGGAATGAAAAAATATACCGGGAGGTCTCGACATCGGAGTCCTTTAACGGTGAGTTTTAATTTTTTTTTATTGTGCGTTTTTTCGCAAATATATTCGGTAAGACGCTCAGTTTATTTATGCAATAAAAAAGCTGCTCATTTGTGGATGGATCGCTGCTTTATTGCAGCACACTGCGGACTAAAGCTTTTATTGTAATTGTTCATGTGAACAATACGCTGAAATAAGCTTATGTATTCTTGTTAAAAACTATTGTCTTTTCTGTATATATTGCACTTTCGTGCTGTATTTTATTGTGTGCATTTTCCTTGTAGAATCATCCCACGCGTCCGCCGCGACAGCCCGCACGGATTATTCAACCGAGCTTTCCTGAACCAGAGCTGGCAGAGACGCCTTCATTCTACCGAGCCTCAGCACTCAGTGGTCGGCGTGTATAAAATGTCGATTAACCTTCATGTTGTGTTGCAAAGTTTTTTTTTATTTTAATATTTTATATATAATAAAATGGAATTGTTTTGGAAAGTGTGGTTTGTCTGTTATAACACTGAATTATTAAACAGTATAATTACATAAATTCCATTGCCTAGTCTGATCAAAATGATGCTGAGGGTCAACCATTGTAAAGGTAATGTAATTTTTAACTAGACCAAAAAAGAAATCTTTTTGTAAGCTTTCTGTTCTTTTTATTGAAATATCATAAAAAATTAGCACCAAGTCAAAGGTACAAGTATATGTAAATTGAATGTTCTATCGGCATTCCAAATTCAGAGATTTACAATACTTTAGAAGGAGTGTAGCATCATCTAAACGGAAAATAATAATACTGTTGTTCCAAACGTTGACCTGAAGGTGAAAAACATGAATTTTTTTAATTCAGTACATCCAAAATGCCCTAGGATGTGGTGTTGGACAGTGTGCCACCGTCTCATTATTTAATACGAATAAAAACAAGTTTCAGCTCATTATTTCTAGGTCATTTGGCAGTTAATTCAAAACAAAAGTGACTTGTGTTGTTGCAGCTTAATTATGAGATAAAATTAATTGTGAGATAAAACCACAGAGCGAGCAAGGCAATAATCCTTGGATCCTCCATTTTTTGTCTCGTGTAAATAAGGACTCAGTCCGGTGCGTAACATCACGGGAGTGTGGCCCCGCCTCGCTGAGAATCTGCTGCTGCCCCACTTCTAAAACCTCCTAACACAAACCATCACAGCACAAGCACAACACCGTGCTAATGGAGACAGAAGCATTCCGAGCCGTACTGAAGTGAATCGAGCCATACCGAGGTGTGCTGGGCTAGTGGAAAACAGGCTTAAGTTTACCCGCCACATGTTGGATATCGGTAGTAAACTCTGAGATCGCGGCCACCTGTCTCTGCTGCCGGCCCGACCACGGTTCAGAAACCTTGGCCATCGCAAAAGTCAGCGGCTTGTGGTCAACGAACGCGGTGAAACGGCGTCCCTCCAGCCAGAACTGGAAGTGGCGAATGGCCAAGTGGAGAGCTAACAACTCCCTGTCGAATGCGCTGTATTTTCGTTCACTATCGCGCAAGGTCCTGCTGAAAAAGGCGAGCGGTTGCCAAGTTCCGGCTACATACTGCTCCACAACCGCCCCTATGGCCACATCTGACGCGTCAGTAGTGAGCGCTATGCGGGCCGTTGGGACCGGATGTGCTAATAACGCAGCGTTTGCCAGGGCTGTTTTGACTTCCGAGAATGCGCGCTCTCGCTCCGGAGACCATTGGATTTTATTTGTGGGTTTTTGTTTTTTTAGTGCAGCATACAATGGTTGCATGAGCTGCACTGCGCAGGGGAGGAAACGGTTATAAAAATTCACCATCCCCCAAAACTCCTGTAACGCTTTGACCGTTTGTGACCGGGGAAAATTTGTTACTGCGCGCACTTTGTCAGGCAGAGGAACCGCTCCTTCTGGAGAGACGCGATGCCTGAAAAAATCAATCTGCGTCACCCTGAACTGACACTTCGCTGGGTTGATTATTAACCCGTGCTCTCCCAACCTCTGGAAAACTGCCGTGAGGTGTTTTTCGTGTTCGTCTTCGGAGGCGCTGGCTACCAATATGTCCAGGTAGATGAACACGAAGGGGAGATCGCGCAACACCGCGTCCATCATGCGTTGGAACGTCTGCGCCGCGCCTTTAAGACCAAACGGCATGCGCAAAAACTCGAATAGCCCGAACGGAGTTATTACCGCTGTTTTAGGTATGTCCTCAGCGCGCACTGGGACCTGGTGGTAACCGCGTACCAAGTCTATCTTAGAAAAAACGCGCGCCCCCGCCAAATGAATTGAAAAATCTTGGATATGCGGGATTGGGTAGCGGTCGTGCGCCGTAGCATTGTTCAACCTGCGGAAATCACCGCAAGGTCGCCACGAGCCATCAGCTTTCGGGACCATGTGAAGCGGCGAAGCCCATGGGCTTTTCAAACGCCTGATGATGCCCAACTTTTCCAGGTTGGCGAACTCCTCGCGCGCTATGGCCAGTTTAGCTGAATCCAAGTGCCGAGCTTTTGCAAAAACGGGCGGTCCAGTGGTAGTAATAAAATGTTCCACCCCGTGTTTAGCCACGGTTGCCGAGAATGTTGGGACCATGAGTGCTGGGAACTGAGTGAGCAGTGTGTGGAACTTGGGGATCATCACCAAGTGACTTGGATCGTCACTTCCTTGTAGTAACGTATCGTCACTTCCTGTTTTGCTGTCTGCCTGTGTGGTTTGCTCTCCAGCCACTAGCTATGGCTACTAGCTCTCTTTCTTCTCCTCCTCTGGTGTGCTCTCTCTGTCAGATGTTTAGCTACACCTCTGCCTCTTTTAGTGATAACGGTAAATGTAATAAATGTTGTCTTTTTGAGGCGCTCGAGGCGAGGTTGTCTGATTTGGAATCCCGGCTCCGCTGCATTGAAACACAGTCTGCGCCAGTTAATCTCGACGGACGCCCATTAGCTGCAGCGGAGCTAGCTAGCTTAGGCCCCCCTGTCAGCGGTCCCTCGGCTCTCCTCAACAGCGAGGAGACTGGGTGGGTGACGGTGAGAAGGAAGCCTAGTCGCAAAGCCCCGGTACACCACCAACCTGTTCACGTTTCTAGTCGTTTTTCCCCGCTCAGCGACACACCCGCTGAGGAAAAAACTCTGATCATTGGCGACTCTGTAGTCAGAAACGTGAACCTAGAGACTCCAGCGGCCATAGTCAAATGCATTCCTGGGGCCAGAGCAGGCGACATCGAGTCCAATTTGAAAATGCTGGCTAAAAGTAACTGTAAATATTCCACAATTGTTATCCACGCTGGCATTAATGACATCCGTCTCCGGCAGTCGGAAGTCACGAAACTTAATATAGAATCAGTGTGTGACTTTGCAAAAACGATGTCTGCCACTGTAGTATTCTCTGGGCCCCTCCCCAATCTGACCAGTGATGACATGTTTAGCCGCTCGTCATCCTTGAACCGCTGGCTGTCTGTGTGGTGTCCTAAAAATGACGTGGGCTACATTGACAATTGGAGCTCTTTTTGGGGAAAACCTGGTCTTATGAGACGAGACAGCATTCATCCCACTTTGGATGGTGCTTCTCATTTATCTAACAATATGGCATCTTTTTTATCCAAATTTCCAAAACCCTGACTACTCAGAGTTGGGACCAGGAAGCAGAGTCGCAGTCTTACACGCCTCTCTGCAGCTCCTCTTCATCCGCCACCCCTCAACTTAGCCCCTGTCTTCCCCATCAGAGAATCGTTGTCTGCTCCCTCCAAAGTAAATAAAAATATACTGTATAAGCATCCCAAAGTGATAAAGCAAAATATTGGTAAAACTCAAATTAAACATAAAGCCTCTAAATTGAATGAATTGGCTTCTGTTCCTCCTCATAATTTAAAAATTAAATGTGGTTTATTAAATATTAGGTCTCTAACTCCCAAGTCTCTGTTAGTCCATGATCTGTTAATTGATCATCAGACTGATTTAATTTCCCTTACAGAGACTTGGTTAGGGCAAGAGGATTATGTTGGTTAAAATGAATCAACTCCCTCTGGTTATTTAAACTGTCAAAATCCCAGAAGTTCTGGTCGTGGAGGAGGAGTAGCAACAATTTACCATTCCAAATTACTAGTTAATGTAAAGCAAAAAACATGTTATAATTCCTTTGAGGGTCTGGTCCTCAGTATTGGGCACTTTAGCAATTTTAGGTTAAACCCAATTTTATTTGCCATAGTTTATCGTCCCCCATCAACCTACTCAGAATTTTTATGCGAATTTGCTGATTTCTTAGCTGATTTAGTGCTGAAATCTGATAGAATAATTATAGTAGGGGACTTTAATATACATGTAGATGTAGATAGTGACTGCCTTAATGTGGCATTTAATTCAATATTAGACTCGATTGGGTTTTCTCAGAAAGTAGGAAATTCTACTCATTACCTCCACCATACATTGGACCTTGTTCTGACATATGGCATAAAAATAGAAAATCTTGTAGTGTCTCCTCATAACCCTGTACTGTCAGACCATTGTCTGTTAACCTTTGATTTTACTATTTCTGACTATTTGGCTCCTAAAGAAAAATATTATTACAGTAGATGCCTCTCAGATGATGCTGTTACCAAATTTATGCAGATTGTTTCCTCTATGCCATGTGTCAACACAACGGAAATAAGCTATAGACAGCTTGCTCCTTCTGTAATTGATAACATGGTGGATAGTGTTTCAGCTTCTCTGCATCAGACTCTAGACTTGGTGGCCCCCTTAAAAAAGAAAAAGTCTAATCAGAGATTTCTAACTCCTTGGTTCAACACAGAAACTCGTAGCTTAAAACAGAAGACTCGTCAATTAGAAAGAAAATGGCGCTCCACTAATTTAGATTAAATCTATTTAGCTTGGAGAAATCATCTTTTAATTTATAAAAAATCTCTTAGAAAAGCTAGAACGAGTTATTACTCTGCATTAATAGAAAAGAACAAGAATAATCCCAGGTTTCTTTTCAGTACTGTAGCCAAGTTGACAAAGAGTCAGGACTCTGTCAATCCTAGCATTCCCTTAGAGCTTACTAGTCAGGACTTTATGAACTTTTTCAATAATAAAATTTCATCCATCAGAGATAAAATCAATCAGATTCTTCCCACAGTTAACTTAAATACTGTAACTACTACAACTCCTTCTATTGATGTCTGTCTTGATGAGTTTACTCCAATCGACCTTTGTGAGTTAGACAAAATAGTTTCCTCATCCAAACCTTCAACTTGTATTTTAGACTCTATTCCTTCCAGGTTATTTAAAGAAGTCTTTCCACTTATTGGTAGCTTCGCTGGTATTCTTCATATAATCAATTCTTCATTAACTTTAGGCCATGTACCGCAGGCTTTTAAAACGGCTGTAATTAAACCCTTACTCAAAAAGCCAACGCTAGATCCAGGAGCTTTAGCTAACTATAGACCAATCTCTAATCTCCCTTTCATTTCAAAAATCTTAGAAAGAGTTGTTGCTACGCAATTATTTGACCACCTGCAGGGAAATGGTTTACTTGAAGAGTTTCAGTCTGGGTTTAGAATCCATCATACTACTGAAACGGCCTTAGCGAAGGTCACTAACGACCTCCTCATTGCATCTGATAATGGACTAGTTTCTGTACTTGTCCTTTTAGACCTTAGTGCAGCTTTTGATACTATCGATCATAATATTCTACTTGATAGATTAGAACACTATGTTGGACTTAATGGAACTTTGTTGCAGTGGTTTAGATCTTATTTATCTGATAGGTTCCAGTTTGTTCATGTAAATAATGAGTTTTCTTTCAACTCAAAGCTCAGTCATGGAGTTCCACAGGGATCTGTGCTAGGCCCTACTCTTTTTAGTTTATATATGCTTCCGTTAGGCAACATTATTAGAAAGCACTGTATACATTTTCATTGTTATGCTGATGACACACAATTATACCTGTCAATGAAGCCAGATGATAGTAATCAATTAGCCAAGTTAGAAGCCTGTCTTAAGGAAATCAAAGCTTGGATGACTTGTAATTTCCTGCTATTAAATTCAGATAAGACTGAAGTCATTCTTGTTGGTCCAAAAAACCTTAGAAATTCCTTTCCAAATCAAACTTTCAGTTTGGATGCGGTTACTCTTTCTCTTAATAGCTCTGTGAGGAACCTTGGAGTTATTTTTGATCAGGATTTGTCCTTCAATTCACATATTAAATTTGTTTCTAAGACTGCCTTCTATCATTTGCGTAATATTGCCAAGATTAGGAGCATCTTGTCTCAGAGTGATGCTGAGAAACTGATCCATGCTTTTGTTAGCTCGAGATTAGATTATTGTAATTCTTTATTATCAGGCTGTCCTAAAACATCTTTAAAAAGTCTTCAGCTGATCCAAAATGCTGCAGCAAGAGTTTTAACAGGTACTAGAAAGAGAGATCATATCTCTCCGGTTCTGGCCTCCCTTCATTGGCTTCCCATAGAGTTTAGAATTAAGTTTAAAATCCTTCTTCTTACTTACAAAGCTCTAAACAATCAGGCTCCTTTTTATTTAAAAGATCTGATACTACCATATTATCCTAACAGAGCACTACGCTCCCAAAATGCAGGATTACTTGTAATACCTAGAATCTCCAAAAGTACAATGGGAGGCAGAGCCTTCAGTTATCAAGCTCCTCTCCTGTGGAATCAGCTGCCAATCTGGATTCGGGAGTCAGACTCGATCTCTGTTTTTAAGAATAGGGCTAAAACCTACCTTTTTGATATAGCCTACAATTAGGGAGGGATCATGTGTTTCTGAACCCTCCCTTAGTTATGCTGCTAATAGGTTTAGTCAGCCGGGGGACCTCCAGTAATGCATTGGGCCTCACTCCTTTTCTCACTCTCAATGAAATATTTTTTTTGCCGGTCATTAACATTTGTTTGTTCTCTCCCATAGATTGAGTCCCCATCGTGCTGTTTGCTCTCTACATGTCTGTTCTTTTCTTCTTCTCTATCCCCTCACCCCCCAGCCAGTCGCAGCAGATGACTGCCCCTCCCTGAGCCTGGTTCTGCTGGAGGTTTCTTCCTGTTAAAAGGGAGTTTTTCCTCTCCGCCGTCGCCAAGTGTTTGCTCACAGGGGATCGCCTGATTGCTGGGGTCTTTCTGCAACTGTGGGGGTTCCCCCTACAGTTGATAGTGCTATGAGATGACTGTTGTTGTGAAATGGCACTATATAAATAAAGTTGAATTGAACTTACCACTTGCAGCTGTGACGTTGGCTTGTGCTGTTGGCGGGGCCACTCGAGCTGTACAGGGAATAGAATAAAAAGAGAGTGCATTAACCAGGCGCCTGTTAGCCAAATCAACCAACAACCTATGTGAGCACAGAAAATCAGCCCCTAACATATTGAAATTGACTGCAGCTATGACAAAAGTCCATTCAAATGTACGGCCGTGTAGGGACAGAAGCAGAGTCCTCTCACCAAAGGTCTTAATCGCCGAGCCGTTCGCTGCTGACACCCCGGGACCATCGGAAGGCGCCAGCCAGTCAGCGGAGGAAGGTGTGATGAAACTCAGCTGGGAGCCTGTGTCCACGAGGAAATGCCTCCCTGAGCGCGTATCCTTCAAGTAGAGCAGCTTGTTCTCCTCCCCAAGGGCCGCAGCTGCTACCGACCCCCGGTCTTGGCGTTTCCCGAGCGCTTGAAATGGCACGGTGGTATACATTTGCATGCCTTCTCTGCAAAGCGACGATGGTAGAAACAGAGGGTGTCTCCTCTGCGATCCTTGGCCCCCGCCGCCGCCGTCGTCGGTGGGTCTGCTACCGCCATCTCTGGCCCCTCGCCGTCTCCGGCCGTCGCGCCGCACTCCATCGTTGCTGCGGTGGCCGCGCGCTGTTTGCTGGCGTTGAGAATCCGGTGTGCCTCCTGGGCCAGTGCGTGGAAGTCCCGCTGGGCCAACAACGGTGAACCGGCCAGGGTCGCTCTCGTCTCTGACGGTAGGGTTCTCAGGAAAATGTGGGTGAAGAGGAAGACGTCGCCGTCTGAGCCCCTCAACCTCAGCATGTCCTCCATCAGGTCAACGGGCGTGCCGTCTCCCAAGTCGTTCAGAGCCAGTAGTCTCTCCGCTCTCTCCTGGGTTGAGAGAGTAAAACGCTGGATGAGCGCAGCCTTCAAAGCGCCGTATTTGTCGTCGGCCGGTGGCTTCAGCAAAAGGCTCTGCACATGTCAAGCCGTGCGGTTGTCGAGCTTGGCGATTACATGGTAGAATTTCGTCTCATCTACCGTTATCCCCCGGAGGGCGAACTGTGCTTCGACCAAGAGGAACCAGGAGCACGGGTTGTCTCGCCAAAAGTCCGGTAGCTGGACGGTAGTGGCATACGCCTGGCTGGGAGCTCCTGCTCCGTCTGGTTCGGGGGAATCTCTTTCACTCATGATACGTCTTAGGGTCACCAGTGTGGAGAATGTAGAAATGACGAGGCAGAGTTTATCTCACGAGTCAGGTTTATTCACATTCTCCAACATCATCCAACACAGAAAAGAGAATGAAACCCCCATACATTCGTCCTTTTATACCCCAGGACATCAAAGCACACAGTCACATTGTATTTAATCCCCAAGTCACAATGCGTCTTCTTTCAGGTCTTATCATCTCCACCTAAAGCCACTGGCGGCCAGGAAATCCCCCAGGCCATCTCTTTGCATACCAAAGGCCACATCCCACATCCTCCTGTTACCTCTAGGAGGATCAGTCCTTTTGTTCATCTGAGACGTGAAGCATACAGTAATATACATATGAAGCTTATGAAACCCACATAGGTGTCCCACAGTGCTTGTATTGTGACGTTGCAAGGGGTTCACACAATGAGAGATGACTGTGACGCAACACACTTGTTTCTACACACCCTCACAACTTCTTCTTCTTCTTCTTTTAGATTTGATTGGCGGCTGCACAACACAGAACAGAGGTGCGGTCATTCACACAGACCCTCATCTCACTCATGGTGACACACACGTGCTCTATCACATACAGGGGAAACAACGCTACAGCAGGTGGTCTTATTACACAGTTATAATAAGATAAGTTAAGATAAGATAAGCCTTTATTAGTCCCACAATGGGGAAATTCCAGGATTGCAACAGCACAGGGATAGCAACACTCAGAGCAACAATCAGAAGGCAAGAAAAAACAACTAGTAAACATATGTCCATATTACTATAAATGCATATACAGTGATCCCTCGCTTCTTCGCGCTTCACCTTTTGCGCCCTCAGTGCATCGCGGATTTTTCAAAAATATTCATCAAAAATTCAAAATTGAGAAATAATGGGCGGGCGCTAGCAGAAGGCAGGGAGACTACATTAGACCATCAGGTGTCAACACGGAGAGCCGCACAACTCTCTGTTCGCTGTTGTCGTGTTGGCTGGGCTCGGAAATCTCGCAAGCTGATTGGCTGAGACGTTTCACCCCGCAAGCTGATTGGCCGAGACGTCTCACCCACCTCCTCTCCCTGCCGAGCACCCATGAAGGGAAGGAAGACCGCATTCATTGCTTTTTATCGCTCGTGTTACTTAGTCTCGCCGCGTGGAACTTTTTGCTGTTCTCTTGTGCCATTTTGTGCGAAATAGTCTTCCCGTCGAGCCACTACGCCGCCTCCTGCAGCTTCAGCTCTATCGGAAGCTGCCCTCGATGATCCTGCGCCTCCAGCACCTCACGATGAGGCGTCACCTGAGGAGCAGTAAAGCTCTCATTAACCTGTGCAGTAAATCATTTTCATCTTGAGTTACGTATCTTGTTATAAGAATAAAAGAGTTCTAAAAACATATTTATGTACACTTTGTTTACATCTACGTATGTATGTACACGTACACACACACACACGTATCATATGAGAGTGAGAGAATGAACGTACGTATTGTTTATGGATGACGTCATTGGGGTGACGCTACTTCGCGGTTTTTCACTTTTCGTGGTCGGTTCTGGAACCCATTAACCGCGATAAGTGAGGGATCACTGTATATAGACACACAGTGCAGAGCATTATGGTTGGTTGGTGAATGTGCAGCAGAAAGTCTAAGCTCTCTCTCCGCGGATGCGGCGGGCCAGCTGGAAGTCTTTGGGCATGATGGTGACCCCCTTAGCGAAGAAGAGACCACCAGGTGGGCCTCGCTGGTCTCCTGCAGAGCCATGACGGCGAAGCTCAGGAAACGCAGGACAGTCTTGAAGTCCTGAGCGATCTCCCTCACCAGGCGCTGGACGGGCAGCTTACGGATGAGCAGCTCCGTGGATTTCTGGTAGCGACGGATCTCTCTCAGAGCCACAGGCCTGTGACGGCGAGGCCTCTTCACTCTGCCGGTGGCCGGAGCGCCTCTCCGAGCAGCCCTGGTGGCTAGCTGTCTCCTGGGGGGCTTCTTCCTCCAGTAGATTTTACGGGCGGTCTGCTTGGTTCTTGCCATCGCTCTTTATTATTCTGTCTTATATTTCTTGCACGCCGCCTAAACTCCAGCCCGGCACCCGCGTCGTTTTCGCTACAGCTCCCGGTATGTCGAGTTTCCCATTAGCACCGGGCGGCGGCCAAGTGCTAGCTAGCACTAGCTCCTCCCCGCTGTAACGTCTCCCGCTGCAAACCGTGGCTCCATCCGCCGACCCGGGAGACCCCCGGGGTGATCCGTGCGTCCGTGATATATATACAGAGTGAAAGGTGTAGAAAGAAGAAGGAAGATTAAAAAAAAAGGCTGTTGCAACGGGCAGCCTACTCGTGTGGCGCCACTGGTCCGGCGGAACCGGAACCGGAAAATGGCACAGCAATGTCACTTTGAACACACAGATAATAACAGTGTTTGAATCCTCTGTGGCGCAAAGCATTCCGGGAGAATCCCCGTCCCCTTATCACAGCCCCGACGCTACAGTATAAGCGACTTTCAAATTACGAGTGCGCATGTGCGGACTGTGTGAGTTCAAAGTTCACGACTACCAAACATTCCGGTAGCCGCCTTGCTTTTGTATAGAGACAGTACTGTCACACCTGAACAATTGCTGTTTAAAGTCTGCTTCAAGCTTTAAATCACCATTATGCCAGGTGCACACTGTGCCATAGTGAAGTGTGGAACGGCATGTATCATCTAGAGCGGTGGAAAAAGCAAACTTGCAGCATACATGCGTGTAACTTCGGGACCAGCGTGTGTACATGTCCGCCTCCATTCATGTTATATACATTCTCCAGGGAGCTGAAGGATCCGGACAGACGTAATTGTTGGATTAAAGCAGTAAGTCTGTATTATAACATAATTAGTGTTGTGTATTGTTCAAGTTCTAGCCTAATTGACACGAGTCTAAACCCTGAAGTAGTAGGTACGGACAGGCAGGCCTGGATCTAGGATATAGTTCTTTGTATATTGGTAATGAAGCTTGATCTACACACACATGTAATTAAGGCCATTGATAAGTAGGCTGGTATAAAATAAAACTGCAAATCATTGAAAACGTGTGGTATTTAAACTATAGTAGTATCGACCTATAGATCTAAGTAAGCAGGCTATGCCTTGTAGTGAAATTTACTCAAAATGACAAAACCAAAGTTGAGCTGTCAAACTACTTGCTTACCTTCTTTGTAGTCGTTTCAGAGTCTCGCAAGTAAGGGTGCTTGGTCCTTTGACAACAAAAAATCTGCTATGTCAGTGTGCATACAGGGGGGCCATTTTGGCCAATTTCTGCAACGTGGCCGCGAATGCAAGCGCAACTAGTTTATCCTTGCGTTTGCGGGTACAACCGGGGAGACCCCTACGCATACAATATGCTCGTAGATCAGGAACTTTCCATAAATTAAATGTATCGATAGAGCATATTTGGTAGCCGTGTTCCCATGATGCTTTGCGCAAGCCGAGATGCGAAAGTCGCTTATTTTTGTCAGGTAAAAACAGGGCTACAAATGAGATCTCTTAGAGCTAACTGTTACTGCTCTATGAAGAAAGCAGAGACATCACAGCAGCTGAGAGCAGGATTAATGAAAAGTGTCACATTCAAAGTTCAGTTGTGTTCATGTTCTGAGTTTTTACTGTTCTACCATGTTTCAGCTCGGCCAATTATACAGTCAAAGAGGTGATCTTAATTAGCAGAGATGATGATGAAACAGAGAAGAAAAAAAGGTAATGCAGTGATATTCATGATGGACTTAAGCGAAAACAAAATCCAGCTGAAACGGTGGTCATGCAGTTGCAGGGTAGCTGAGTGAAGAAGTTGAGATGGTTTACACTCAGTCTGTAAAACTAAACAAATGGTTAACAGATACACTAATATAATTGTGGAATCTGGACAAGGCTTTTACAGTTAGGCCCAGAAATATTTGGACAGTGACACAATCTTCATGATTTGGGCTCTGCATGCCACCACATTGGATTTGAAATGAAACAACTACAACGGAATTGGAGTGCAGACTTTAAGGTTTAATTCAAGGGGTTGAACAAAAATATATGATTAAACATGTAGGAATTGTAGCTATTTTTATACAAACGCTCCTCATTTCAGGGGCTCAAAAGTAATTGGACAAATAAACATAACCCTAAGTAAAATGTTACTTTTCAATATTTTGTTGAGAATCCTTTGCAGGCAATAACTGCCTGAAGTCTGGAACCAATGGATATCACCAAACGCTGGGTTTCCTCCTTTGTGATGCTTTGCCAGGCCTTTACTGCAGCTGTCTTCAGTTGTTGCTTGTTTTTTTTTTTGTTTTGTTTTTTTTTTTTTAACTGCAGCTGTCTTCAGTTGTTGCTTGTTTGTGGGTCTTTCTGCCTTAAGTTTTGTCTTGAGCAAGTGAAATGCATGCTCGATTGGGTTGAGATCTGGTGATTGACTTGGCCATTGCAGAATATTCCACTTTGTTGCTTTAAAAAACTCCTGGGTTGCTTTTGCAGTATGTTTTGGATCATTGGTGAAGCGCCGTCCAATCAACTTTGCTGCATTTGGCTGAATCTGAGCAGAAAGTTTATCCCTATACACTTCAGAATTCATCCGGCTGCTTCTGTCTTTTGTCACATCATCAATAAACACAAGTGACCCAGTGCCATTGGAAGCCATGCATGCCCATGCCATCACACTGCCTCCACCATGTTTTACAGAAGATGTAGTGCTTTGGATCATGAGCTGTTCCAGTTCTTTTCCAAACTTTCTTCTTCCCATCATTCTGGTACAGGTTGATCTTGGTCTCATCTGTCCAAAGAATGCTGTTCCAGAACTGGGCTGGCTTCTTTAGGTGTTTTTTGGCAAAGTCAATTCTGGCCTTTCTATTTTTGAGGCTGATTCATGGTTTGCACCTTGTGGTGAATCCTTTGTATTTACTCTCATGAAGTCTTCTCTTTATGGTAGACTTAGATACTGATACACCTACTTCCTGGAGAGTGTTCTTCACTTGAGTGGATGTTGTGAAGGGGT
This sequence comes from Pholidichthys leucotaenia, assembly GCA_020510985.1. Taxonomy (NCBI): domain Eukaryota; kingdom Metazoa; phylum Chordata; class Actinopteri; order Cichliformes; family Pholidichthyidae; genus Pholidichthys; species Pholidichthys leucotaenia. Next base: position 105,959,492 of record CM035841.1, on the reverse strand, counting down.
TGTTCTTCACCATGGAAAGGATTCTGTGATCATCCACCACTGTTGTCTTCTGTGGACGTCCAGGCCTTTTTGAGTTCCCAAGCTCACCAGTGCACTCTTTTTTTCTCAGAATGTACCAAACTGTTGATTTGGCCACTCCTAACATTTCTGCTATCTCTCTGATGGATTTCTTCTTTTTTATCAGCCTCAGGATGGTGTGTTTCACCTCCATTGAGAGCTCCTTTGACCGCATGTTGTGTGTTCACAGCAACAGCTTCCAAATGCAAACGCCACACCTGGAATCAACTCCAGACCTTTTAACTGCTTAATTGATGACAGGTTAACGAGGGAAGAGCCCATGCAGCCTTGTTATTTTTTTTGCAGCCTTCTGAGTCAATTGTCCAATTACTTTTGGTCCCTTGAAAAAGAGGCGGCTACGTATTAAAGAGCTGTAATTCCTAAACCTTTGCTCCAATTTGGATGTGAATATTCTCAAATTACAGCTGAGAGTCTGCACTTTAAGCCCGTATTGATTATATAATTGTATCCTGAATATGTTTTCGTAAACAGCTAAAATAACAAAATTTGTGTCACTGTCCAAATATTTTTGGGCCTAACTGTATGTAATTCTGGTTTACCCTCAATTTGATGATTTGCAAATGCAGAAAAGATGGTGACATTTTGCTCACTCAGCTATCTTTTAAACTGATGTTCCACCTCAAAACTGTCCTGTCGCCTTTCGCTTTTCCAGCTTTACTGCTCAGTAGCAGATATAATTGATGACAGTCTTTTTAGGTTCATTCACAGTTTTTGTTTTTTCTTTGTTTCAGATTACTTTACATGATTCAGATCCAGTTGTACTGGTTAACAGCTTCTGCTCTTGTGTGGCTGGGAGCGTGGTCTGCAGCCATTTGGTAGTTTTGCAGTATCAGACATCCCATTACTCAGAATGTGGCATGTCAGTTGTGCCACCTGTCCTTTCATGCACCGAGATGGAACTGAAGTGGCATAAACCTCAAACAATGGTTTGTATCATTTAAATATCTGGCATAATGTTTGATTACTACAGTCTGTTTATTAATACTGTGGTGACACAATAGGACATGGCACCCCACCCAGTACTTGGGGTTGGTGGGGGAGAACGTAGTTAGAGATGGTAATGGGGAAAGAGGCGAGAGGTGCCAGCGAAAGGCCCCAGAGCGCAAGGGGGAATGAAGTCAAATAAAGATGTGCCTTTCACCCCTGCTGTGCCAGGTTTTCACCTGAGGACTCAGGGGCACGAATGTATTGTACTAAGCCTTGCTCTGTGACGTGTATGATAAAGTGTATATTGATGTGTGTTCATGCTTGGTAACTTGTTTGTTAATGTGTTTACGCTGGGTGCCAGAGGCAGGAAGAAAATGTATAAAGGAGTTTGGCACTCACAGTTATTCTGTTCTGTGTTGGAGGAGGAATAAAGTTCTGTGTTGTCAGCTCGTGTCTCGTCTGCTTTCATCCTCCACACTGGTGACCTAGAGATGTGAAATGGAAAACGGACCAAGCACCACCACAGAGGCACTCCCATTGGAGTCTCCCACTACTGCATGCGCCGTTGCAGTCAGACTCCCGGACTTTTGGCTTCACGACCTGGCCACTTGGTTTATTCACGTAGAAGCCCAGTTCGCTCTCTGTGGAGTTGTGGCAGACGACACGAAGTACCATCATGTGGTGGCATTGCTGGATGCACATGCCACACAGCACGCAATGAGTCTGCTCCGAGCCCCGCCAGCCCAAGGAAAATACGGTGCTCTCAAGTGGCTGCTGCTGCGCCGTTATACCCATTCAGACACAGAGAGGGCAGAAAAGCTCCTCACCTGCTCGGAGCTAGGAGACAGATCGGCTGTGGACCTGATGGAGAGCATGCTTGCTTTGATGGGCACAGACGACGGATCTTTCCTTTTCGCCCACCTCTTCCTCAGAAACCTACCGGCTTCTGCAAGAGCGATTCTTGCTAAATCACCGCTGCTGGCGGCCAGGGACTACCGTGCGCTGGCAGAGGAGGCAGACTGCATCATCCTGGCAAACAAGGCTTTCAGCATTCACGCAGTGAGACCGGGATCTCTGGCAGAGCCCAGTGAGGTCGAGGAGCTGATGGTGGTGGCCAGGACGGCCGCCTGGAGAAACAGAACTGGGACCCTGTGTTTTTATCACCGCCGTTTTGGCAAGGAAGCACAATGTTGTCTGCCGCCGTGCCACTTCAAGAAGCCAGGAAACGGAACAGGCAGTGGTCAGTAGTAGCTGCGACCACTGGCAACAGGGAGAAGCTGCTTTTCATCATGGACACACATTCGGGGAGATGTTTTCTGGTAGACTCTGGCTCCAAGAAGAGCCTCATTTTGCCAGTCAGCGCAGACAGGCTGGCAGAAGGCTGTGGGCTGTCTGTAATGGCCACAAATGGATTCCGCATCAGGACGTTTGGAGAAAGGACGGTGACTGTATGTTTACATGGACGCAATTACCAGTGGGACTTTGTGGTAGCTGCATGTTCGGTCCCCACCTTAGGTGCTGATTTTCTGTGTGCTTATGGACTACTTGTTGATGTTGCCAACAGGCGTTTAGTGGACGCTGTATATCTTTTTCCTCCTTACCCTGCACAGTTCGGGGAGTTGGGCCACCAACACACGCAAATATTCTTGCTTCAGGAGGTAAGTACCAGCGTTTGCTTTCCGAGTTCCCAGCACTCACAGTGCCCACTTTTTCCACTACAGTAACCAAGCACGGGGTTGAGCATTTTATCACCATGAAAGATCCACCCGTGTTTACGCACCCTCGCCGCCTGGATGCGGCAAAACTAGCCATCACACTCGAGGAGTTTGCTAACTTAGAACGCTTAGGCATCGTTAGGTGCTCCAACAGCCCTTGGGCATCCCCGCTGCACATGGTGCCCAAGTCTGATAGGTTGTGGTGGCTGTGCGACGATTTCCAACACTTAAACAACGCCACGGAACATGATCATTACCCCATCCTGCACATCCAGGATTTTTCCGTGCACCAGGCTGGGACGTGCATTTTTTTCAAAAGTGGATCTGGTTTGGTGGACGAGATTGGCCCTGAGTACCTCAAGGTCCTGAATGTTGTTGGGCTGTCATGGTTGACACGCCTCTGCAACATTGCGTGGAGGTCGGGGGCAGTGCCTTTGGCATGGCAAACTGGGGTGGTGGTTCCTCTCTTCAAAAAAGGGGACCGGAGGGTGTGCTCTAACTCTAGAGGGATCACACTCCTCAGCCTCCCTGGGAAGGTCTATGTCAAGGTACTGGAGAGGAGAGTCCAGCCGTTGGTCGAACCTCGGATTCAGGAGGAGCAATGTGGTTTTCGTCCTGGCCGTGGCACATCGGACCAGCTCTTTACCCTCTTGAGAATTCTCGAGGGTTCATGGGAGTTTGCCCAACCAGTCTACATGTGTTTTGTGGACTTGGAGAAGGCATTTGGCCGCGTCCCTCGTGGTTTTTTGTGGGGGGTGCTTCGGGAGTATGGGGTATTGGGCTTGTTGTTACAAGCTATTCGGTTTCTATACGACCGTTGTGAGAGTTTGGTTCATATTGCCAACACTCGGTCGGACTCATTCCCAGTGAGAGTTGGACTCCGCCAGGGTCACCGATCCTGTTCATAATTTTTATGGACAGGATTTCTAGGCGCAGCCAGGGAATGGAGGGCTTCATGCTTGGTGACCACAGGATCTCATCTCTGTTGTTTGCAGATGATGTTGTCCTATTGGCTTCATCCAGCAATGACCTACAGCTCTTGCTGGGACGGTTTGCCACTGAGTGTGAAGCGGCTGAGATGAGAATCAGCACCTCCAAGTCCGAGTCCATGGTCCTCAGCCGGAAAAAGGTGGATTGTCCTCTCTAGGTTGGGAACAGGCTCCTGCCCCAAGTGGAGGAGTTTAAGTATCTTGGGGTCTTATTCACGAGTGAGGGGAAAATGGAGCGAGAGATCGACAGATGGATCGGAGCGGCATCTGCAGTGATGCGGACGTTGTACCAGTCTGTTGTGGTGAAGAGGGAGCTTAGTTCTAAGGCAAAGCTGTCAATTTACCAGTCAATCTATGTTCCTACTCTCACCTATGGTCACGAGCTTTGGGTAATGACCGAAAGAACGAAATCGCGGATACAAGCGGCTGAAATGAGCTTTCTCCGTAGGATTGCTGGGCTCACCCTCAGAGATAGGGTGAGGAGCTCAGTCATCCGAGAGAGGCTCAGAGTAGAACCGCTGCTCCTCCACATTGAAAGGAGTCAGTTGAAGTTGTATGGGCATCTGATCAGGATGCCTCCTGGACGCCTCCCACTTGAGGTGTTTCGGGCACGTCCCATTGGGAGGAGACCCCGGGGCAGACCCAGGAGTCGGTGGAGAGACTGTGTCTCCCAACTGGTCTGGGAACGCCTTGGTATCCTCTCTGAAGAGCTGGAGCAGGTGGCTGGGGAGAGGGAAGTCTGGGCTTCTCTGCTTGAACTGCTGCCTCCGTGACCCGGACCTCCAGAAAAGCAGTAAAAGATGAATGGATGGATGGATGGATCTGGTCTGTGGTTACCAGGTCCCGGTGTGCACAGAGGACGTCCCCAAAATGGCAGTAATAACTCCCTTCAGTCTTTTCGAGTTTTTGTGCATGCTGTTCGGGTTAAACGGCGCAGCACAAACTTTCCAAAGGATGATGGACGCAGTGCTCCGTGACTTGCTGTTCTTTTTTGTCTACTTGGATGACATTTTGGTGGCTAGCACGTCAGAGGAGGAGCACCTCGCCCATCTCAAACAAGTTTTCCAACGTTTGGAAGCGCACAGGCTGATTGTTAACCCAACAAAGTGTCAGTTTGGGCTGCCGGTAATTGACCTTTTTGGCTATCGCATCTCACCAGAGGTGCGCGCAGTGTCAGATTTTCCGCACCCACAGACTATCAGGGCACTGTAGAAATTTTGGGGGATGGTCAATTTTTACAACAGTTTCCTCCTCCGTGCAGCCCAGCTGTTGCAGCCACTGTACAGCGCACTCAAAAAAATGAATCCTGCAGATAGCATTGACTGAACCCCCAATTGGGTCCAGGCCTTCACAGGAGCCAAAACAGCACTCGCCAATGCAGCTTTGCTGACCCACCCGGCCCGTCAGCATGAATAGCATTCACCACAGACGCATCAGAGGTCCCGGTAGGGACCGTGGTGGAGCAGTAAGTCTCTGGCTTGTGGCAGCCCCTAACCTTTTTCAGCCGTACTTGCGCGACAGCGAGTGCAAGTACAGTGCGTTCGACAGGGAGTTGTTGGCTCTCCACCTCGCAACGTGTCATTTTCAGTTCTGGCTTGAGGGTCGCGAGTTTACTGCATTTGTTGATCACAAACCACTGACCTATGTGATATCCAAAGTCTCAAAACCGTGGTCAGCTCGGCAACAGCGGCACTTGGCCGTGATTTTGGAGTTCACGACCGACATCCAACATGTAGCCGGTAAATTGAACATTGTGGCAGACTGCTTGTCATGCGCGGTGGTCTCTCCGGTATACATGGGCATTGATTTTTCCGCAAGGCCGCTGACCAAACCGGGGACGCAGAAATTTGTGTGCTCCAGTCCGCAGCTACCGGATTAAAACTTGAGAGCAGGGTGGTACAAGAAGGGTGCCCCCCCCCCCTGCTCTGCAAAGTCTCCACCAGCCGCCCCCGCCCCCACCCGGTGGTGCCGAGCTCTTGGCACTGTCGCGTTTGGCCTCACTTACACAGGGATGTGAAAGAATGGGCTGCAGTGTGCATCGTGTGCCAACGGGCTATGGTGCACAAGCACACCAAAGCCCCCCTCGAGCCTTTTCAAATTCCAGCCAGGAGGTTCGACCATGTACGCGTGATTATTGGGTCCCCTTCCGCCGTTGCAGGAATTCACACACCTTTTAACAATCGTGGACCGCACTACACGTTGGCCAGAGGCAGTTCCGCTGAATTCCACCACTTCGGCTGAGGTAACCCACGCGTTTTTATCAGCTTGGGTCACACGGTTTGGATCCCTGTCGGACATCACTTCCGACAGGGGTCTGCAATTTGTTTCGGAACTTTGGTCCATGATGGCCAACATCCTGGGGTCAAAATCCACCGCACCACCACGTACAACCCACAGGCTAATGGTTTGTGTGAGCGCTTTCACAGGTCACTTAAAGCAGTGCTCAGAGCCTCACTAACGGATGCAAATTGGGACGACCGCCTGCCTTGGGTCCTATTGGGGTTGCAATCCGCACCTAAGGAATATTTGGCAGCTTCCCCGGCAGAACTCATTTTTTTGTCAGCCGTTGTGGATCCCGGGGGAATTTTTGCCAGCAAGCCCTGCGCTTGGTACTGATCCGCCTGCACACCTTTTTTGCGGTACAGGGGCTGCCAGTGTTCCGGGCCCGGCACACCTTTGTTTTCCCTTCACTTTTGTTCCAAAGCACTTAGAGAACACCAAATTTACTTTTGTCAAGCATGATGCCCACAGAGCCCTGCTGCGTCCGCCGTGCGACGGCCCGTTCAGAGTGTTGGAAACTGGGGAGAAACATTTTGTGTTAGACTTGGGGGGGCGTAAGGAAACCGTCTGCATAGACAGGCTGAAGCCCATTTATGTGTTGGTTGACGAGTAGGTGGTGTTGGCTCAAACTCCTCGGCATGGGCGCCCACCTATGGTGGGTCCTCAGGTTTGTGTTCACCCTGCAGTGAATGGTTTTTATGAAACTAACCCTTTCCCCTCCCCACCCTTTCCCTCTCCAGAGACCAACCTTTCCTTCCACTTACCTCAACAAGAAGGCGCTTCGACTGGCCCAGCGGCTCCACACTACAGCTGCTGTGGGCACTTGCTCAAACCCAAAGGTCCAGAGGGTTAGAACCCCTTCTGGGTGTTGGGGGGGTGCTGTGTGGTGACACAATAGGACATGGCATTCCACCCAGTACTTGGGGTTGGTGGGGGAGAAGGTCATTAGAGATGGTAATGGGGAAAGAGGTGAGCAGTACCAACGAAAGGCCCCAGAGTGCGAGGGTGGGATGAAGTCAAATAAAGATGTGCCTTTTGCCCCCCGCTGTGCCAGGTTCACACCTGAGGACGCAGGGGTGCGAATGTATTGTACTAAGCCTTGCTCTGTGATGTGTATGTTAATGTGTATGTTCATGTGTGTTCATGCTTGGTAACTTGTATGTTAATGTGTTTACCCTGGGTGCCAGAGGCAGGAAGAAAATGTATAAAGGAGTTTGCTTTGGCACCCTGTTATTCTGTTCTGTGTTGGAGGAGGAATAAAGTTCTGTGTCGTCAGCTCGTGTCTCGTCTGCTTTCTTCCTCCACAGTACCATCAGTCACTCTAAATAGGGAGTGAAGCCTGGACCTGTGGATGCCATGGTGGTTGTGAAGCCCAAACTGGGTGCTACTTCATCAATTGGAATTAGGTATCCAAAGTCAGTGTAATCAAGCACACTACACTGCACTGTGTTCCAAAAATGGTTTTTGATTCTCTGATAATGTTATTCCAGATCTGCACTATACAAAGGCTACAGTGGTGAGCTGCCAGACCCAGCAACCCTTTACCCAAACACTGTCTATGCTGACTTCAACCCAGACTCTCTAACACTAATCTGCACAATGGATATCTTACCTAACAAACCGCTTGTGGACTCCATCTTCGGTAAAGTACAGGCTGGCAGCATCCTCTCATATCCTGCATCCACCTCCTGCATCTGATGGTGTTATCACCCTTGAGGATGCCCCGCCATTTCCAAAAGTGCCACAAGAAGACTACCAGTCAAAGCCAACAGACTGTACATATGTGCCAACAAATCAGGAGCAGCTGCATCTGAAATCGCTGTCTGTGACTTTGTTACAGTCACACAAGATTGAAGAAGCAACAAGATGCCAAAGTGCAGCACCTGTGTGGCATTCACTGAGGAAGAAGAGGGTGACTGCTTCAACTTTTAGGGAGGTAAGCCACGTTTGAGGGCCAAGTGCAGCAAAAAACCTGGCAGAGAGGATCATCCGAGGGACATGTCAAACAGCACTCATGAAGAGAGGATTGGACCTGGAGACAGAAGCCTTAAGGGACTATGCAACTCTGTAAAATCTGAACTTGAGAAAATGTGGACTAGAAAGATCTTGGCTTGGGTACATCCCCTGATGGGCTGGTGTATGACCCACTTGAAAGACCATCATTTGGGTTAGTTGAAATGAAATGCCCAAATGCACTAAGCTACGTTGATTGCAAGTACCTCAGAGCTGAGCATGACACACACAAACTGAAGGAAAGCCATTTTTACGATTGGCAAATGCAAGGACAGTTGTTGATCACTGGTATGGAATGGTGTGATTTTGTTGTCTGTGCCCATGATGACATGTTTGTGCAGCGCATTTACAAAAACAACTGTGTTAAACACCCTGAGAGAGAGGTGTGATTTCTTTTTCTTTTATATGTTTCTGCCAAATACCTCTATATGCACCAGTAACTGAGGAGACCCAATACATTTTGAGTAGTTTAATAAAAAAAAAGTCAAAATTCTCTGAATTCAGTTTCTTAAATGCAAATATTTTCTGGTTTCAGCTTGTTAACTGTAAATATTTCTTGTTTCTTTGCTCCTCTATGACAGTAAACTGAATATCTCTGTGTTGTGGACCAAACAAGACATTTGAGGATGTCATCTTTGCTTTGAGAAACACTGCATTTTCCAACATTTTTTGACATTTTATTGACCAAACAACGAATCAGTTAATTGAGAAAATAACTGACATTCACCCTCTTGTGGGATTCACAGTAGTCTGTAGTGGTAATTTTCTGAAAGATCCAAGTTCACCAGTTGTGGACATGACTGGTGAACTGAGTTTTCAGAAAATGACGTAAACACAAGTACAAATATCCGTCAAGTGTGATAAATTAGAGGAAACATGACAAATTTACTAATTCATTTATATCACAGTTCTAACTATGTCAGAAACAAAAGATCATTGTTGCGCTCTAAGTCACCGGACTTTGTGTGTGTGCATGTGTGTAGGTGTATTTTCCATTCCCATTTTTTTTGCCTCTGTTTAGTCAAAGGATTTGGGCAGGATAAGTGATGGTCTTTTTTAGCTGGCAGTCAAGGGGGCAGTGTTCAGTTGGACAGGTGTGGTAGCCGCTTAATCTCCTGGCAGGCAGGAAGAGAAAGTGTTGATTAGGAAGCCAGGTGTGTGGGCCTTTGGTTTTTGATTGCTGATTCAGCATGGCTCCTGAGGGTGTGAGCTTCAATGTGTAGATGTCCTTGGAGACGCCATTGGTATGTATAAATGCAGTAGTTTCATTAACTGGGAATAATCAGTTGTGTGGCAGTAAATTTTGTTTAATATTGGTGATGTGTAGTGATGGCAGAAATGGCACGTTTGAGAGATCGAATCATTTGGAACAATTGATTCAGAAAAAGAATCGATCTTTTGGAACATTTGAAGCATCTCCCCACAGTGACATCTGGTGGCCAAATGTTATAACACTACACTCAAACAGTTGAGCGTTTTCATGTGTTTCTGGATGGAAGGATGTAACTGGGGTCAAGTTTATTGACAAAGTGCCTGAAACCCTCATCTTCCACAACTGAAAAAGGTTGTGAGTCCTTCACAATAAGGTCAACTAGTGCCTCGTCTAATTCTTTTTGCCTTCCTGTCAAGGAACAACAAAAAGACTGATTCAGGAGGAATGCTGTCATGCAACTTGATGTATGGTAAATATATGTAAAATATGTAACTATTTGTAAATGTACAACAATATGGCTTCTTTTAGTGATCAGATGCATAATTGTATTTATTGTAAATAATAATAAAGGTGTATAAATAATAAATGTATACTCGTACAGTGGGGAAAAAAAGTATTTAGTCAGCCACCAATTGTGCAAGTTCTCCCACTTAAAAGATGAGAGAGGTCTCCAATTTTCATCATAGGTATACCTCAACTATGAGAGACAAAATGAGGGGGAAAAAAATCCAGAAAATCACATTGAAGGATTTTTAATGAATTAAGATAAGATAAGATAAGATAAGATAAGCCTTTATTAGTCCCACAACGGGGAAATTCCAGGATTGCAACAGCACAGGGATAGCAACACTCAGAGCAACAATCAGAAGGCAAGAAAAAAAAACAAGCAAGCAAGAGCAGCTAATAAACATATGTACGTATTACTATAAAATATATATATATACACACACACACAGACACACAGTGCAGAGCATTGTAGCTGGATGGAATAAATATATGAATATATGAACACACAGTGCAGAGCATTGTAGCTAGATGGAGTAAATATGTAAATATATAAACACCCACAGTACGGAGCATTGCAGCTAGGTGGAATTAGGTGGAATTAATTGGTAAATTCCTCAGTAAAATAAGTATTTGGTCAATAGCAAAAGTTCATCTCAATACTTTGTTATATACCCTTTGTTGGCAATGACAGAGGTCAAACATTTTCTGTAGGTCTTCACAAGGTTTTCACACACTGTTGCTGGTATTTTGGCCCATTCCTCCATGCAGATCTCCTCTAGAGCAGTGATGTTTTGGGGCTGTCGCTGGGCAACACAGACTTTCAACTCCCTCCAAAGATTTTCTATGGGGTTGAGATCTGGAGACTGGCTAGGCCACTCCAGGACCTTGAAATGCTTTTTATGAAGCCACTCCTTCATTGCCCGGGCAGTGTGTTTGGGATCATTGTCATGCTGAAAGACCCAGCCACGTTTCATCTTCAATGGCCTTGCTGATGGAAGGAGGTTTTCACTCAAAATCTCACGATATATGGCCCCATTCATTCTTTCCTTTACACGGATCAGTCGTCCTGGTCCCTTTGCAGAAAAACAGCCCCAAAGTATGATGTTTTCACCCCCATGCTTCACAGTAGGTATGGTGTTCTTTCTCCTCCAAACACGACAAGTTGAGTTTTTACCAAAAAGTTCTATTTTGGTTTCATCTGACCATATGACATTCTCCCAATCCTCTTCTGGATCATCCAAATGCTCTCTAGCAAGCTTCAGACGGGCCTGGACATGTACTGGCTTAAGCAGGGGGACACGTCTGGCACTGCAGGATTTGAGTCCCTGGTGGCGTAGTGTGTTACTGATGGTAACCTTTGTTACTTTGGTCCCAGCTCTCTGCAGGTCATTCTCTAGGTCCCCCCGTGTGGTTCTGGGATTTTTGCTCACCGTTCTCGTGATCATTTTGACCTCACGGGGTGAGATCTTGCGTGGAGCCCCAGATCGAGGGAGATTATCAGTAGTCTTGTATGTCTTCCATTTTCTAATAATTGCTCCCACAGTTGATTTCTTCACACCATGCTGCTTACCTATTGCAGATTCAGTCTTCCCAGCCTGGTGCAGGTATACAATTTTGTTTCTGGTGTCCTTTGACAGCTCTTTGGTCTTGGCAATAGTGGAGTTTGGAGTGTGACTGTTTGAGGTTGTGGACAGGTGTCTTTTATACTGATAATGAGTTCAAACAGATTCCATTAATACAGGTAACGAGTGGAGGACAGAGGAGCCTCTTAAAGAAGAAGTTACAGGTCTGTGAGAGCCAGAAATCTTGTTTGTTTGTAGGTGACCAAATACTTATTTTACGAAGGAATTTACCAATTAATTCATTAAAAATCCTTCAGTGTGATTTTCTGGATTTTTTTTTTCTCATTTTGTCTCTCATAGTTGAGGTATACCCATGATGAAAATCTCATCTTTTAAGTGGGAGAACTTGCACAATTGGTGGCTGACTAAATACTTTTTTGCCCCACTGTATCTGCAAGTGGAAACGGTGCTATTGTGGACATCCCATGCATTTATGTACATACCTGCAAACTCAGAAGGGGTGAAAAAGGTGACAAACTAAACCCCTGTAGGGGGGTCTGGGGGCATCCTCCCCCAGAAAAATTGAGTGATTTTAACATGCAAATTAAGCATTTTAGTGTACTCAGAGAAGAAAATAAAGGGAAAAGACAACACTTGCTTCAGATAACAAAGCTTACTTATTAAGTGTTCAATACACTTAACACTTAAAACTAATTTTTTCAGCCTTTCACTGCTACACATTCATGTAGCAGTAAAATTATTCTACAAATATCCTATAAAATAGCGCAAGAATGAACTTTTTTTTGAAATATTTCATATTTAAAGTCATTTGGTTGAGAATACTGACTGGAAGTAGAATTTTCAGCGCCGCGTTCCCCCCACCCCCCACCCCGATGGGGCACGCGGTGTTGTTGTGCATACTTGCAATGCTTCCACTGGGCATTTTTGCCCCAGTTTGTCAGTTATTGCATGCAGTTTGTAAGATTGTAACTGTGGTATACAGTATATTACTCATATATTCCATACCTACATATGTTAGAGCAAGTGGAAATGTTTTGTGACAGCATATGTAAGGAACTTCACACCTCTGAAAGGACAAAGGAATCTCACCCGCCGTGTGAAGAACAAACACGTCCCAGGACGCGGCGGCAGAGACGGACTAGACACCTTCGCCCCCCATGGCGAGGAGAGGAGTTCCCATCACCTCCCAAGACGAAGAGAGGAGATAACAGAACAATGGGGGGATTAAGATAACAGGGGATGTCGGCTTGTGTGATGCATGTCTTTGATGTGTGCCTGTATTTAACCAGCGAGCTGGGCAGAAATCTCTCTCTTTGCCTTCTGCCAAGCTCTGCACCAGATGAGACAAGATAGGAGAGCTGTTCATTAAAGACTCTGTTTTTCCCCGTCCGAGGAAGAGCACGAGCAGCACCTCACTACCGTTTTTCAGAGGCTGGAAGAGCATGGTCTAATAATCAATCCAGCCAAATGCACATTCGGCGTATCGCAAATTGATTTTTTGGGACATAAAGTCTCCCCGAAGGGGGCAGTTCCGCTTCCAGACAAAGTTCATGCGATAGTAGGTTTTCCACGGCCCCAAACGGTCAAATCGCTACAGGAATTTTTGGGGATGGTTAATTTTTACAACCGCTTCCTCCCCCACGCAGCTTAGCTCATGCAGCCCCTAAAGCTTCCAACGTGGTCGAATGGACCCCGGAGCGCGAACGCGCTTTCGCGGAAGTAAAAAACGCCCTAGCTAACGCCACAATGTTAGTCCACCCAGATCCCGCGGCCCGCATTGCACTAACCACAGATGCTTCAGACCTGGCCATAGGGGCAGTTGTAGAACAACTTGTCAGCGGGGTCTGGCAACCTTTAGCATTCTTTAGCAAATCGCTAAACCCAACTGAACGCAAATACAGCACTTTTGACAGAGAGCTGCTGGCGCTTCATTTGTCCATCCGCCACTTCCAGTTTTGGTTAGAAGGGCGGAGTTTCACGGCTTTTGTGGACCATAAGCCGCTCACTTTTGCTATGGCTAAAATTTCAGAACCATAGTCGGGCAGACAACAAAGACAGCTAGCTGCGATTTCAGAGTTCACCACAGACATTCGACACGTAGCAGGCAAACTTAACGTAGTAGCGGACTGTCTCTCTCGCGCTGTGGCACCGCCAGAGCGCGAGGAGACAGATTACACTGCCTCAGCAGCGGAACTCTTCACTAACGCAGACACATACGCAGCACCTATCCATGAAGGGATAGATTATGCAGCCATGGCGGAAGAACAAAGCAGTGATGCAGACGTGCACGCGCTCCTGTCTGGACCAACAGGGTTAAGGCTGGAGAAAAAAGGGTTGCGCGACGGCGTGCCCCCCCTAATATGCGATGTTTCAACCGGCCAACCTCGCCCGTTAGTACCAGCTGCTTGGCGCCGCCGCATTTTCGACGCAATTCACTCCCTCGCGCACCCAGGTGTGCGCGCCTCGGTCAAAATGGTTGCCGAAAAGTTTGTGTGGCCAGGCCTGCGCAAAAACGTAAAAGAATGGGCAAAAACTTGCATTCCTTGTCAACGCGCCAAAATACACAGACACACAAAAGCCCCTCTGGAGCCTTTTCCAATCCCTGCTAGAAGGTTCGACCACATTCATGTCGACCTCGTGGGGCCACTACCTTCCTCCCAGGGTTTCACACACCTGCTAACAATGATAGACCGCACCACGCGCTGGCCAGAGGCAGTCCCTCTAGCGGCAACTACAGCGGAGGAAGTCGCTCGCGTTTTTCTAAGAAATTGGGTGGCACGTTTCGGCGTCCCATCAGACATCACGTCAGATAGGGGGCCTCAATTTGTCTCAGAGCTCTGGTCAGCCATGTCCAACAGTTTAGGGGCAACAATTCACCGTACCACCGCTTATCACCCTCAGGCTAATGGGTTATGCGAGCGTTTTCACAAGTCCTTAAAGGCCGCCCTCAGAGCCTCATTAACGGACACAAATTGGGTAAATAAACTTCCCTGGGTTTTATTGGGGTTGCGTGCGGCACCTAAAGAGGATTTAGACGCTTCCCCTGCAGAATTAGTCTTTGCTCAGCCTATCAGACTACCAGGTGAATTTTTACCAGAAAACCCGGAACCAGGGCACCTCCCAGTCCCAAGGTTTTTAGGCAGTAACGGACCGGACTCTCTCCACGGTCCAGCTCATCACTCCTTTCCACGAGTTTTTGTTCCTCAAACTTTAAAAAACGCTGAGTTTGTTTTTGTTAAGCATGAAGCTCTAAAACCAACGTTACGCCCAGTATACGATGGCCCGTACAGAGTGCTGGAAAATGGTGACAAACACTTTGTGCTTGATTATGGGGATAGAAATGAAACGGTCAGCATTGACAGACTCAAACCTGCCTTCTTGTTGAGAGACGAACCTGCACAGCTGGCTCGAGCACCTCGGCGAGGTAGACCCCCCAAGGGAAAAGTCTCAGCCCCCAGGCAGGGAACAAATAATCTCTCTCCTTCCCACACTGCAGATTCCTCACAAGAAGGTCCCAGCAGGACGCCTAAACCAACCTACAGCAGTTTTGGGAGAAGATTAAAACCCAGACAGCACAGGGACTGATATTAACCACTCCGCAATTATTCATTAATTGTGCTACAACAGTTTAGGACTGACTTATGATTGTACTATGCTGTTATGTTTACCACTGAACTCTCTTAGGAGCATGGCTGCTTGAAAGTTTCTTCTGTGGCAACAGCTGTAACACGTAGTATGTCGTAGTAATTACCCTAGACTGTGAACCTTTCTGTGTCCTTTCCTAGTTGTTTGGGGGGCCTGTGGTATATATTACTCATATATTCCATACCTACATATGTTAGAGCAAGTGGAAATGTTTTGTGACAGCATATGTAAGGAACTTCACACCTCTGAAAGGACAAAGGAATCTCACCCGCCGTGTGAAGAACAAACACGTCCCAGGACGCGGCGGCAGAGACGGACTAGACACCTTCGCCCCCCATGGCGAGGAGAGGAGTTCCCATCACCTCCCAAGACGAAGAGAGGAGATAACAGAACAATGGGGGGATTAAGATAACAGGGGATGTCGGCTTGTGTGATGCATGTCTTTGATGTGTGCCTGTATTTAACCAGCGAGCTGGGCAGAAATCTCTCTCTTTGCCTTCTGCCAAGCTCTGCACCAGATGAGACAAGATAGGAGAGCTGTTCATTAAAGACTCTGTTTTTAATACAAAATCGCCTCATCATTTCCAGCTCCTCTACAGTAACAGCAAATCTTTGATGAGTTTCGCAACAAACTGTATGGCTGCCATTACAGCATTTTACTTTTTTTTTTCGCTCGTTTCGTCAAAACAATACAGCAGTATTTTTAATTTTTAACTGCATCAAAAGACTTCAGGGTCTGGACTGGAGTCCACCAGTTCCTGACCTCTGCAATACACAATAATTAGAAAAATAAAATACGTAAAATGACTGTTAACAGACCCCTGAACAAGAAGACAAGCTTTCCATTATAAACTTGTTGGAAAATGTGCCATCAGAGAAAAGGATTACGACACACTTAATCGACGTTAAGTTACACAGCATATTATATCGTAGGCAGGCAGATAGCGACACTTACTTCCAAATGCTCGCTGATAATCCATCCAACAAAGTAATGGCGGCAAAACTTGGGAAAAGAAGGTCGAAGACAATGCAGTCATTGTCATACACCACTCCAGCAGGCAGGTATAGGCAGGACTTGGGTGCAACAAGATTTATTGAAGAAAGACTCAAAACAAACACACAACACAGGGGCTGAAACACAAAGGGCCATGGGAGACAAAAACTCACTCAGGAAAGGTTACCTTCAACAACAAGGAGACCGGAGGGAACGCACGACTATGATGCCGCAACCAGATTCTTCTTCTTCTGATATTTTATGGCAGTTGGCAAACAGCTTGTAGGTGCATTACCGCCACCTTCTGGAATGGAGTGTGATTCGAAATGGCATTACTCTCCTATATCCTTGAAATTAGTCCTGTAGCCCTAAGAAACCTAAAAACTGCCTTATAGACCGCATCCCCTGAACTTCTCTGCAAAATCTCTTTCATACTGAGCTGGGTTTTGTTCCTGTATAGACTGTCCACCAATGCTAACCGTGCAAACTCATACTTTGGACAGTGCATAAATGTAAGTTCAACTGTTTCATCGTTTCCACAATAATCACATTTTCCATTTGGGTGTTTTTTTTCTATTATAACTAATGTACTATTCAGCCCTGTGTGACCTAATCTTAACCTGGATATGATGTCCTCCTCCTTCCTACTCCTGTGAACTTCTCTAGCTCCCCTTACTTTCTTTTGTATGCCATACAGGCTCCGTCCTTTACTTCCTTTGTCCCACTCTTTCTGCCACTTTTTTTAAATTTGCGTTTTGATAATGCTCTTGACCTCTGCTTTCCTATGTTTCACATTCCAACTTACTTGACTCATCCTAGTTGCCCTTTTTGCACATTTATCTGCTAGCTCATTCCCCTCCACTCCAATGTGCGCCGGGATCCAAATGAATCTAATGTCCACACCTGCCTTTGAAATTCTTCCTACTGAATGTACAATTTCCATCACCAAATCCTGTCTTGACTCTGAATGCATTTGCCCAATACTTTCCATTGCGCTGCTAGAGTCAGACCCTATCAAAACCTTTCTGGGCTTTACTTCTTCCACCCAGCCCAATGCCAAACAGATTGCCAAAAGCTCACCAGTATACACAGCCAAGCCATCACTAACCCTTTCCTTCTTCATGACATCTAATTCTGGAATGATGAATGCTATTCCCACAATGTTCTTTGTTGATTTAGATGCATCCGTATAAATCTTTATAAAGTCAGGATAGCTACCATCTAAATAGTTATTGACCTCATTCTTGTTTATCCTCCCTCTTATGTCATTTGTTAAAAGTCTAAAATCCACCTTTACTTCTTCCAGACACCATGGTGGTTCTGCAGAAAGAGGGACTGTTGGACATACTGCTTTATCGGCAACCCTTAGCTCCCTGAATTTATTCTCAATTGTCCATCCAAAGCTTCTCATTTGTCTCTTTTCCTTCTCTTGGCAAGGTTTCAGTACACTGAGTACTGGGTGACTGTCACGAAATCCTCTGATGTTGGCCCAGTATGTAGCTGCTATTTGAGTTCTTCTTAACTCCAGAGGCATCTCACCCATCTCCACCTGGAGTGCTGCTACTGGAGTAGTTTTTATGGCCCCACAGCATAACCTCAGAGCTTGGTATTGAATTATATCCAATTTTTTCAATAATGTTTCTGAAGCTGATCCATACATAACACACCTGTAATCAAACACTGACATAACTAACGCCGCATATATTTTTAAAGCACCTTTACTTGCTCCCCATTCTCTTCCCCTCAAACATCTAATAATATTTAAAACCTTCTTAGATTTTGCCACAATTTTCTCATCATGAATCTTCCAAGAACAACCCTTATCAAACCACACACCCAAATACTTGAAACACTCAACAGTTTCTGTTTTGATCATATATTTTAAGATCAACTTGATTGTTTACTCTCTTCCTCGTGAAGACCACAGCCTTTGTTTTTCCCACCGAAAACCTAAATCCCCATTCCACTGACCATTCCTCAACTTCATCAATCGCCTGCTGCAACTTTTTAACAATAAATGATAGATGTTTCCCTCTTGTCCTCATAGCACCATCATCTGCAAACAGAGACACCAACAGAACCTTTAACTCTAGAAAAAATGTAATTGATCATGACTGAAAACAAAATGGGACTAATAGTACTGCCTTGTAGGGTTCCATTTTCTATCATTTGGCTTGAGCTATACTGCTTCCCTATTCTTCCCGAAATTTTCCTGTCACTCAAAAAATTTTTAATCCATCTTTTCATTCGCCCTCTAATGCCTAGCTTATGTAGTTTGATAATCAGCCCCTCCTTCCACATCATGTCATATGCCTTCTCAACATCCAAAAACACCGCAACCACACTTTCCTTATTCACTTGGGCCTTCCTAATCTCATGTTCCAAACAGACAGCAGGATCGGTAGTACTTCTCCCTTTTCTAAATCCGCTCTGGTAACTTTTTAATGCCTCTCTAGACTCCAGATAATACGTTAACCTCTCGTTAATCATTTTTTCCATAGTTTACCAACATGGGATGTTAAAGCGATTTGTCTGTAGCTCTCATCTAAACCTGGATTTTTACCTGGCTTGCATATTGGAACAACTGCCTCTTTCCATGAAGTAGGCAATATCCCTTCTTCCCAAACCTTGTTGTACAACTCTAATAATATCTTTTTACCAGCCTCACTCAGGTTTTTAATCATTTTATATGTCACTTTGTGGCGGCATGAAATAAGGCACGGCGAACTGAGAGTTTAAAGTGGGTTTTATTAATCATACCGCCATCACGAGAACTCACTCCAGCGCCGTGCAGCACGCCAGAGCGAGCCCGGAGGCTCTCCTGCAGATAGGCAATGAGTGCAGTCAGATGAGCAGTGAGAGAGAGGTAGTTACAGAGCAATGCAGTTTTTATACCCCACTACAGACAATGCATTCACAGCAGTAGGTATGGACATTTGCATTTGAGAGATACACATAACAATAGGAAGATTACTGGCCGGAATTCGCCTCTGCTCCAGAGCTGTAGGGCAAAAGAGGTTACAAGGCACATCTACATATTGTTATCAGTCCATAGATCACACTGCTATGTTAATTGCTCCCGCTGAGCGCTCTGCTTGTCCGTGGCTGTTGTGGGGGTTACCCACAGTACTCCCCCCCCCAGAGGGCTCAGCAGGAAGCTGAGGCCTCGATAATCTGGCTTTGGTAGCGAGTGGGGAAAGCTCTGTGCAAGCGGAGGAGGGGGAGGGAGGAGGGTGGGGGTAGCAAGTGCCGGCCCGGGACGGCGAAATTGTTTGGGCCGCGCAAAAATTGCCTGTGGATCCACGATGTTGAGGGGCTGTCCCGTTGAACGTGGCGGAGAGCCACAGGCTGTGAGAAGGAAAGTTTGTCTCTGACTCCTCTCGCGGCCATGAAGGAAAAAAAGGAGCTGCAGCAGTGTGGGACTTGGCGTGTTGACTTTAGGTGCGCGCGCAGCCCTAAAGCCCTCGGGGACAGCAGGCGGCTGAATTCCCTTGTGCGCCATGGCTGAGACCCGTACAAAATCCTGTGAGCGAACTGCGTGCGTGCTTCAGGTGTGTGAGCAGCCCTGAAGGTTCTGTGTGCAGCGGCGAAGGACGATGGCGGTCTGTGGAGCCGTTAATGTCCCGTGCGTGGTGCGCTGTACTCGTAACCCCCCCGGTGTGCGCGCGGGGGTTCGGTGCGTGGGTGGTCCGCTGTTGAGAGGCGAGTCAGGGTCAGGGAGCTTGATGGAGATCAGCGTCGTCGGCGCCGATGGTCATCCCTGATGAGCTGTTGCGTCGTTCGCTCGTGGTGCGTTGGAGCGGTGAGAGGAAATAGACGATCTTTGTCCCTCGGGCTCGTGCAGATGCGTAGGAGCGGTGAGAGGGAGTGGACGATCTTTGTCCCTCGGCCGGTTCCAACGTGGATGTGCAGATCTCAGGCGGGGATCGCACAATGACGCTTTCTGCAGCTTTCCCGGTCGTGGATGAGCTCCGGAGAATTCGCCTGGTGGTGGCTCTGCGTCGCAGTCTCCCTGTAGCAGAAGGGAGGGCAGTCCATTTGCGTCAGGCTGCTGCGTTCACTTGTCGTTGGAGTCACCGCCAGGACTGCGTCGTTCGTCGTCAGCGTGTTCTTTCTCGGGGTCACCAATGTGGCGGCATGAAATAATGAGCAAACAGAGTTTTTGAGGGAGTTTATTAATCATACCGCCATCACAGACTCACTCCGGCGCCGTGCATGTGCGCCGGAGCGAGCCCAAAGGCTCTCCTGCAGATAGGCAATGAGTGCAGTCAGATGAGCAGTGAGAGAGATAGTTACAGAGCAATGCAGTTTTTATACCCCACTACAGACAATGTATTCACAGCAGTAGGTATGGACATTTGCATTTGAGAGACACACATAACAATAGGAAAATTACTGGCCGGAATTCACCTCTGCTCCGGAGCTGTAGGACAAAAGAGGTTACAAGGCACATCTACATATTGTTATCAGTCCATAGATCACACTGCTATGTTAATTGCTCCCGCTGAGCGCTCTGCTTGTCCGTGGCTGTTGTGGGGGTTACCCACAACTTGGTCTTTTTCTGGAGTTGTCTTACAGACTTTCCTTAACGTATGATTTAATTCAGACATTGAAAACTCCCGATTTAGCCCATTCTCAAATTCTGCCTCATCTTGCAATGCTCCCACATTAATTTTGTCTGCTCTCTTCCACTTTTTCCACATAGCTCAAATTATCTGCACTACTTATTTTACTGAAAATTTTAACTAAATGCTCTGCCTTTTCATTGTCACCCACTATCAAACTGTCCCCGTTCTCCATAATTGGATAATTTAGCTCCTTCCTTATCCCAGACATCTTTTTAATTGTTCCCCATACCTTCTCCAAGGGTGTACTTCTTCCCAGTGAATCACAGTATTTTCTCCAAAACTCTTTTTTGGTCTGTTTAATTATTCTCCGTACTTTAGCCTGCTCCCGTTTATAATTGATCAAGTTATCCATATTCAATACATTTTTTAATATTTTAAAAGCTTTGTTCTGACTCTTAGCTGCTTCAGAACACTCTGGAGTCCACCAAGGAACTAGCTTTTTCCCTTTTTCCCCTACCTCTTCTTGGGATGGTTTCCTTTGCTGCTTTAATGATGGCTGTCGTGATTCCTGCATACATCTCTTCCACTGTCTGATTTAGATTTACTTCCTTCAATTTCCTCTCATTTAAAATTGTAAATTTTCCCCAATCTGCCTCATCAAATGCCCACCTCTTTTATCTTCCTTCTTGATCTATGTCATTTCCTATTCCAATATCAACCACTATTGGGTAGTGATCACTTCCTATAGTGCTTTCCTTTATCACCCTCCACCTGCACCTGCCAGCCAAGCTTTGTGAAATCAAAGTGAGCTCAATAGCTGATTCTGTCCCCCTCGCTAAATTCACCCTAGTGTCTGAACCGTCATTCAAACACACCAACTCCTTGTCCTCCATTATCTCTTCTATAACCTCTCCGCTAGTGTCATCGTGCTTCCCCCATAATGTACTATGCGCATTAAAATCCCCACACCAGACCACTCTCCCCCTCCAGTCCTGGAGAATTGACTCCAACTCACTTTTGACTAATTGCTTACATGGACTGTAGAAATTGATTATTTTCATACTGCCTTCTTTAGTCCATATCTTGATGACAATTACTTCCAGCGCTAGTACTGTGATCAGTTGCCTATACTTAACCCCTTGTCTAACAAAAACTACACAACCCCCACCACCCCTATCCTTCCTATTCTTACACATTCCAGAATATCCCTTAATAGTGAAATCTAGTGATAGCTTAAGCCATGTCTCCTGTACACAAATAATATCCGGTTTTGTTGTCAGTTTCTGAATAAATCCTTTAAATTCCTGCCCGTTTGCAATCAGACTCCTTGCATTCCACTGGAGGATGGTTGTCATGAATTAACCTGTTGGCTCCCCTCTACAGCTCCCTCCCCTTGACTCAGTTCTGCATTAATTTTTTCCCAGGATAGATCCTTGGTATTAAAGAATTTTGCTGCTGCTTTCACAATGATCTTTATCTTCTCAGTTCTAGTCTTAGCTTGCTCCGAGCAGTTGATGACATAGGCTAGAAATAGAACAAGCTTATCTGTTGTGACATTAGTCTGACAATTTTGTGGTTTTACTTCCTTGTTATTGACAATGCGTTCTTCTTTCTCCTGTCGATTCACGACCTTTGCTGCTTCTGCGTATGTCAACTTCCTCTCTACTCTTGCTTGCTGAATTTCTTCTGCCTGTTTTCTCACTACACAGCCTCCATATGCTGCTGTGTGATTTCCTCCACAATTACAGCATTTAATTATGCTGTCATTTCCACATTCTCCATAACTATGCTCACCACCACATCTTCCACACCTCTGCTTTCCTTTGCACACACTAGCAATATGCCCATATCTCTGGTATTTAAAACACCTGAGAGGAGGGGGGATATAAGCCCTAACAGGAAAACTTAGGTATCCAATAAGCACTTTTTCTGACAGGGCCTTGTCTTTAAATTCCAGCATCACAGATGGGCTATCCACCTTTTCCCCATTCCTGACTGCTTGTAGGCGTCTAATCCCCACAACTGTTCCTCCTTTAACCATTTTTTTCAGTTCTTCCAAGTTTTCCCCCAGTGGAATTCCAGATATCACCCCCCTGTCACCATCAAACCCAGTGACTTCTTTCCTCTCTGCAATTTCTTTCTTGCACACTCTCTGCAGCTGAAGTGCTTTGTTCCTTTGCTCTGCATTCTTACATTTCACAAGGAGATTTCCATCTCTTAACACTTTGGCCATTTCTGTGTCTCCAATTGCACTTCTTAATCCGTTAATTTGAGCTAGTGGGCTCAAAGATGTAACTTCTTGCCCTGGTTTAAACCTCAAGATAATTTTGAATTCTTCTGCCACAATTTTCCCCCTCACCTCGTGTCTTTCCTCGTCATCTGACAGCTGCCACTTGCCAGTCTGCTTCACGTCTCCTTCACTCTTGTCCTTTCCAACTTTATTCTTCCTACTCCTACTCCCTACTGAATTCCATCCAATCTCCATATCATCATCGTCAGTCAAACCCCCACTACTACTTGCCATTCCGAATCAGTCACAAACCAGATTATGCCAGTACCGCCTTCTGTCAACTAGTTTTTCCACTCCGTCTAGTCTGTTCAACTTTCCTGTTGCTCCTCCTCTCACGGTTTCCAGTCATTTTTACCCCCGGCTACCTTCCATCAACCCTTCTCTAGACTTCTGTAGACTTCTCTCACCACAACCAGATTGACACTGAACACTGGCATACAGTATATAAACAGGAGAGTAATCACAGAACACAGGACAGGTGGAAAGAGATAACTGACTAAACACAAGACAGCTGGGGAACAATCATGGGCTGAACAGAGCACACATGAGGGAGAGTGGCTATGGGTACGGAAAACAAGAAAGAGGAACAACAGGTAAACTGACACACACACACACACACACACACACACACACACACAGGACCAAACAGGATGACACAGAAGACAATGACAAGGGACCCAGGGGAACAGAGGGCAACAAGAGCAAACAGTAAGTCTCAAATAATTACAATAATCAAATCAGGGGAGCACAGAGAAGACACAAATGAACACAAAGTGTGGGCAAGGTCAGCGGGCCAAGGCCCAGATCATAACAGTTATCTTGATTGTGATTGGCAAAATGACGATCCATGATACGTTCCACAAGATGTTTTATTGTTAAGATGATGACTGTCCCCCATTGTTTCTGAAAGCTCCGTCTTAGGAAAACTGCTGGTGCCCCCCCCCCCCAAAAAAACCCCCTCTTTGATCTACATGATTCATGTGAGTGACATATTTGGGATTCATTTCGGCGATTGAATCCCAAACTTAGAACCTCTGTAGACACAGAGCCAACTTAGGTGGACAGGACTCGGATGGATGAAGACAGACTCCCGACACCTTTCTTCTATGGTGTGCTGCAGTATGAAAGGAGAAGTACAGGGAGGCCTCAACTCCACAACAAAAATGGCCTCAAATGGCATTTAAAAGCTTGCAATATGAATGTAAGCATTTGGGAAGATACATCCAAGAATACACTGCTTGACATCAAGTCGTCAGAATGTCATCCTGCATGGTGGAGAATTGTCTGGCAGCTGAGAACTTGAAACACAGCAAATGACACACCGAAAATGCTTCGGCCACTTCAGACCCAAGCCAGTCCCCTCTTGGCATTGTCCAACTTGTGTGCCAGTACTGCAGGAGGAGCTGCATACATGACATAGGGTTTCTCTTCTATGAATGAGTTTGCCAGGGGACATCATACGCCAATCGGAGTGCCCGCTAATGAGGATAATGACACAGATACTGCGTGAATAACAATAAAAGGGGTAGGATTAAACAAGTTTATCCTTCATCCTACTCCCCTTCAAGCAGGTAAATTGAGGGTTACTGGAGGAATTTTAATGTCTTTATTCCTTTATTGATGAGTTTACAACGCACTTTTGCCGTTTATTCAACATTTTACTTGAATATTTTTTATTCACATTAAAAACACAATATTCAGTTAAATAACAATATGCTAAAATACATAAATGCAGGAAATGGCATCTATTATATTTATATTTTTTGGTGGGCAAGAACCCTCCAGACCCCTCACCATAAAGCACTCCCATATCAAAATGCTTACAATGTCCATGCATGCAGCACATTAAACATTACAGGTCTGAGGGCCCAAAGCAGCGCGAACATGCAGATGATCTGATGACGGATGGTCTTAGCAAACTGACAGCTTTGATAACTGAAAGAACATTTTTATTCACACGAGAGACTTAAAACCTGAAAAAATGTACAGACATTAATAGACTCCAGTTGCTCATCTATGAGTTCTCATGTAGAAGCTCAAACAAGAAAACTAAGGGAACATTCAGCACATATTTCACAAGAGTATGGCTTCTCACTAGTGAATTCTTATGCAAGTTTTCAAATTACCATGTTAATTAAAACTTTGCTCACATTTCACAAGAAAAAGGCTTCTCTCTAATGTGAATTGTCAAGCGAGTTTTCAAAACACCACAATCATCAAATCATTGCAAATATGTTTGTCAAACAAATGGCTTCTCCCCTGTGTGGATTCTTGGGATTTTTCAAAGTACCACAGTGATTAAAACTTTTCTCATGTTTCACAAGAAAATGGCTTCTCACCTGTGAGAATGCTTGTGAGTTTTCAAAGATCCATGGTGACTAAAGCTATCCCCACACGTCTGACAAGAAAATGGCTTCTCTCCAGTATGAATTCTCGTGTGAGCTTTCAAATTACCATGCTGATTAAAACTTTGCCCACATGTTTCACAAGAAAATGGCTTCTCACCAGTGTGAATTCTCATGTGACTTTTCAAAGTACTACGGTGATTAAAACTTTGCCCACATGCTTCACAAGAAAATGGCTTCTCACCAGTGTGAACTCTCATGTGAGTTTTCAACGCATGATGGTGATTAAATATTTTCCTACATGTTTCACAGGAAAATGGCTTCTCACCTGTGTGAATTCTCATGTGAATTTTCAAAGAACCATGTTGACTAAAACTTTGCCCACATGTTTCACAAGAAAATGGCTTCACACCAGTGTGAATTCTCATGTGAGTTTTTAAATGTTCATTTCGATAAAAACTTTGCCCACATGTTTCGCAAGAAAATGGCTTCTCACCTGTGTGAATTCTCATGTGACTTTTCAAAGTACCACGTCGATTAAAACTTTGCCCACATGTTTCACAAGAAAATGGCCTCTCATCTGTGTGAATTCTCATGTGAGTTTTCAAAGAGCCATGTTGACTGAAGCTTTGCCCACATGTTTCACAAGAAAATGGCTTCTCACCAGTGTGAATTCTCATGTGAGTTTTCAAAGTGCTATGGTGATTAAATCCTCTTCCACATGTTTCACAGGAAAATGGCTTCTCACCAGTGTGAATTTTTACATGTTTGTTCAAAGAATCATGAATATTAAATCTCTGGTTATATGTGTCAAAAGAAAATGGCTTCTCACATGTGTGAACTCTCAAGTGAGTTTTCCAATTACCACGTTGATAAAATCTTTGTCCACATGTTTCACAAGAAAACGGCTTCTCGCCAGTGTGAATTTTCATGTGAGTTTTCAAAACACTATGGTGATTAAATCTTTTTCCACATGTTTCACAAGAAAATGGCTTCTCACCTGTGTGAATCCTTAGGTGTCTTTTCAAATGATCACTTCGATTAAAACTTTGCTCACATGTTTCACAAGAAAATGGCTTCTCACCTGTGTGAATTCTCATGTGAGCTTTCAAATTACCATGTTGATTAAAACTTTGCCCACATGTTTCACAAGAAAATGGCTTCTCACCAGTGTGAATTCTCATGTGACTTTTCAAAGCACGATGGTGATTAAATATTTTCCCACATGTTTCACAAGAAAATGGTTGCTCACTTGTGTGAATTTTCATGTGACTTTTCAAATGATCACTTCGATTAAAACTTTGCCCACATGTTTCACAAGAAAATGGCTTCTCACCTGTGTGAATTCTCATGTGAGTTTTCAAATTACCATGTTGATTAAAACTTTGCCCACATGTTTCACAAGAAAATGGCTTCTCACCAGTGTGAATTCTCATGTGAGTTTTCATAACACTATGGTGATTAAATCTTTTTCCACATACTTCACAAAAAAATGGTTTCTTAGTGTGAATTCTATTAACTGATAAAGCAATCCTCCATTTGAATCTTTTGCCACATGGGTTGCAAACACATGGCTTATCCACTGTGTGAGGTTTCTTGATCTGGGACTCATTTTTAAAGTCTTGGTCATTAATAGAACATTTTACAGAATTTTCACCTGTGTCAGTATCACACTCATTCCCTGACATGGAGGAGTTGTCTACATTGTTATGCTCACTTCTTTTTCTATGAAGTTTCTTCTTTTGCTTTGGCTCTTCATGTTTACTTGATCCTGGGTTTACATTCTTACCTGCTCCCTGGTCTTGGCTCTCGGCGTCAGGAGAGTTGTGAGAGAGGAGCTGTTCACCATTTAGTTTAGTTTCACTCTTGTCATTGTCCTTATCAGTAGAAGTCACCATGACGGTATCAGTCTCTTGTTTCAGTCCAAAGTGTTCCTCCTCCTGACTGGTACAGAGTTCTTCCTCTGCCTCTTTAACCTGTGCAGCACCTTGTTCCTCTTTGTCCAGACTGGAGTTCCTCACGTGGTCACAAAGCTGCTGGACAGTGAGAACCTTCTCCTCCTTACAGTCATGTAGCTGTGGAGCATCTGGAGGGATCAAGAGGCACAACAACAATGAACAAGAGCAGTCTGAGGCAAGTGCAATATCCCCTGCCTCCATATGGTGACCCTAGAAAGCTTTACACATTCTATAATAAGAGATCATGGGGA
Source organism: Pholidichthys leucotaenia (assembly GCA_020510985.1). NCBI lineage: Eukaryota > Metazoa > Chordata > Actinopteri > Cichliformes > Pholidichthyidae > Pholidichthys > Pholidichthys leucotaenia. The sequence continues at coordinate 105,932,136 of CM035841.1, read as the reverse complement.
GTGCCAACCTTAATCTTTGACCTTTTGACCCCAAAGCTGTAGTCAGAGGTTACGGCCTCAGAGTGAACCTGTATACCAGACTTGGTGACCCTAGCTTTCTTTGTTGTTGAAACATAGTTAATAAGCCATGTCTAAACCTGTCTAAGCCTGTCTAAACTTCACCCAACACATAACTTTCCCTACCCACAGACGTGGACATGTCCTGGATCTGGTTTGCTCCACTGGTCTCCACATTCACAACATCTCCAGCACTGACCTCACCATCTCGGATCATCTCGCCATCACACTGGACATTGACATCCCGGCCCCTCAACCCAAACAAGACCGAACAATAACCTTCAGGAATCTTAAGTCCATCTGCTCAGTTTCTCTCTCCACATGCATATCTAACACTCTCTCCAACTTCACCTTCCCTGTAAACCCAACCCCTACGGACTTAGTAAACATCTACAACAACACATTGTCTACCTCCCTCAACAAACTGGCCCCCATGAAAACAAAATCCGTCACTTTCATTCATTCGGCCCCCTGGTACACCTTAGAACTTCACAAATTCAAAAAACAACTGCGACAGCTTGAACGCCTGAGCTGCAAAACTGGTCTGACTGTACACACCCTCGCTCACATAGAACTGATGCACCTATATCAATCCTCACTCAATGAAGCTCGCTCTGCCTACTACTCCAGCATCATTCACTCTGGATCCTCCAACCCCCACACTCTGTTCTCTACCATCAACAAACTCCTCAAACCCCAGGACATCATTTCATCATCCTTCACCCCTGAAAAATGCAATAGCTTTCTATCATTTTTCCATTCCAAAATTGACAATATTCACAACCAGCTTGCTTCCTCCCCAGCCATCACCCCTGACTCAGAACCCACTTTTTCTCCACCCATAGATAAACAGCTCTCCCTTTTCTCACCCATAACTACTGATGAACTTTCCGAAATACTCTCCAGCATGAAATCATCTACATGCCCCCTGGACCCCATCCCCTCCCCCCTTATCAAAGCCCGTCTCACCCCTCTTGCCCCCCTTATCATCGACACCATCAACTCCTCCCTCACCACTGGCACTGTCCCCCCATCACTTAAGATTGCTGCCATCACCCCGCTCCTTAAGAAACCTGGCCTGGACTCTGACGACCCCAACAATTTCAGACCTATCTCCAACCTCCCATTTCTGGCTAAAATATTGGAAAAAGCTGTCGCCACCCAACTCAAGAAACACCTCCTCTCCAACAAACTCTACGAAACATTTCAATCCGGATTCCGTTCTCACCACAGCACTGAAACCGCCCTCCTCAGGGTCACCAATGACCTCCTGCTCGCCTCGGACTCTGGCTCCCTCACCATTCTTCTCCTCCTCGATCTCAGCGCTGCTTTCGATACCACCAATCATTCCATCCTGCTCCGTCGTCTGCTTTCTATTGGCATCACTGACTCCACCCTCTCTTGGTTCACCTCCTACCTGTCAGAGATTCCAGTACATCTCCATCAACAATCATAAATCACGCACCACCCCCGTCTTACACGGTGTCCCTCAAGGCTCTGTGCTCGGTCCAACCCTTTTCACTCTCTACATGCTTCCGCTTGGTCACATCATCCGTCAACATGGTCTTCACTTTCACTGCTACGCCGACGACACCCAGCTGTACATCTCCTCTAAATCCATCACCCCCGCCATTCTCTCCACCATCACCAACTGCCTTACAGACATAAAAACCTGGATGACTAACAACTTTCTCAAGCTAAACAGCAATAAAACAGAAATCATCATTTTTGGACCAAAATCTCTTTTACCCTCTTCCCAGAACTTTTCATTCCAAATCAATGGTCACTCAGTCACCCCCTCCCCCCTGGCCAGAAACCTCGGCATTATCATGGACCCCACTCTCTCCTTCAAATCTCACATCAACCATATCACTAAAACATCATTTTTTCCATCTTCGTAATATTGCACGCCTCCGTCCCACCCTCTCACCCTCTGCTGCTGAAATACTCATCCACGCCTTCATCACCTCCAGACTTGATTACTGTAACAGCATTCTGTATGGACTTCCTTCCACCATCCTCCAAAAACTACAGTATGTCCAAAACTCAGCCGCCCACCTACTTACTCACTCCCGCTCCAGAGACCACATCACTCCTCTCCTCCGTCAGCTCCACTGGCTCCCCATTCAACAGCGCATCAACTTCAAGATCCTCCTCATCACCTATAAAGCTCTTCATAACCTCGCCCCATCATACCTAACTGACCTTCTGTCTCGTCATTCTCCCACTCGTCTCCTCCGCTCTGCTGATGCTCACCTTCTTACCCCCATCACCAAGACAAAATTCCGCACCCTGGGTGATAGATCATTCGCCATCGCCGCACCAACCCTCTGGAATTCCTTGCTCCTTCACATCCGGTCTGCCAACACACTTGCTTCTTTTAAAAGTCAACTCAAAACCCATCTTTTCAAATCGACCTATAAAAACTGACTGCCTCTTCTACCTATGTGTACCTACCTTGTCTGTTTACCCGTTCTCTGTATGTTTGTCCCTTTGCTGCTTTGTAAAGCGCCTTTGAGTATTTAGAAAAGCGCTATATAAGACTGATGTATTATTATTATTATTATTATGTTGACCTTTGACCTTGCAATCCCAAAACCACAGTCACACTTCAGGGTCACAGGGTGAACCTGTGTACCATGTTTGGTGGACCTAGCTTTACTCGTACAGTAATAAGGCATAAGGAATGTTAACCTTGACCTTTTTACTTCAAACCCATAGTCAGAGGTCAGGATTCCAAGGTGAACCTGTGTACCAGATTTGGTTGCCCTAGCTTTATGCATTGTATAGTAATAAGGCATAAGAAATGTTAACCTTGACCTTTGACCCCAAACCCATAGTCTGAGTTCAGGATCCCAAGGTGAACCTGTATACCAGGTTTGGTGGCCCTAACACGCAAAATAAATAAATTAAAACTGGTCAGAGGGGCAAGTTGGCTCTTAATGTAATTTATTTGATTTCTAATCGTTTTAATTAGTCAAGCAGTGATAATGAATAAAGTTCAAGTCATCACATGTATTTTATTGCCTTACCTTTTGTGTCTTTGATTTTCAGATCATGACCAATCTGAATATTTTCACTAAGAAGCAAACAGGTTAAATCAGGCCAAGATAGCAGGCTGCAGGTCTACACTTAAATTTTCAATGATTTAAACTAACAGCTCATTTATATCTGTAGGTGACAACCATGGGTAATTTTCTCATTTTCAGACTTTTTTTTTTTGTGATTCTCCTCTGGAAATATTGAACTTATTGATGTTTACTTTTTTATTCATATATGATTTAGAAGAAAAACCTGAAATTTATGAGAATCAAGTCTCAAGTGCACATTACAAAACTATTTTATAACACTGCAAAATTATGAGGGAAAATGGTACATGTGGAAAAAAAAAAGAGATGGTCCTTTTTATATGATTATCTAAACTGTAGAATTTACAGAAAATGTATATTGTGACATACACATCTCAAAAGATTAGAATATTACATAAAATTAATTTAAAAAAATAGTTGTTTTTAATAGAAATGTTGGCCGACTGAAAAGTATGTCCATGTACACACTCAATACTTGGTCGGAGCTCCTTTTGGATTAATTACTATATCAGTGTGGCGTGGCATGGAGGTGATCAGCCTGTGGTACTGCTGAGATGTTATGAAGGTCCAGGTTGCTTTGATAGTGACCTTCAGCTCATCTGCATTGTTGGGTCTGGTGTCTATCATCGTCCTCTTGACAATCCTCTATAGATTCTCTATGGGGTTTAGGTCAGGACAGTTTGCTGGCCAATCAAACACAGTGATACCATGGTCATTAAACCAGGTTTTGATACTTTTGGCAGTGTGGGGGAGTGCCAAGTCCTGCTGGAAAAAGAAGAGATAAGATAAGCCTTTATTAGTCCCACAACGGGGAAATTCCAGGATTGCAACAGCACAGGGATAGCAACACTCAGAGCAACAATCAGAAGGCAAGAAAAAAAAAAAAAAACAAGCAAGCAAGAGCAGCTAATAAACATATGTACGTATTACTATAAAATATATATATATACACACACACACAGACACACAGTGCAGAGCATTGTAGCTGGATGGAATAAATCTATGAATATATGAACACACAGTGCAGAGCATTGTAGCTAGATGGAATAAATATGTAAATATATAAACACCCACAGTACGGAGCATTGCAGCTAGGTGGAATAAATATGCAAGTATATAAACACACACAGTGCGGAGCAATGTAGCCAGATGGAATAATATGTAGATATATAAATATATAAACACCCACAGTACGGAGCATTGTAGCTAGATGGAATAAATATGCAAATATATAAACACACACAGTGCAGAGCATTGTTGCTAGATGGAATGAAACAGCATAACCGTCTACTTAGTTATCCTACATGGTATGATTATGTGCCCATACATATTCTCACCCTCCATAGCGACCGGTATGTTCCTAGTTGTATGCCGGAGAGGACCATTGTGTAAGTCTATTGCATCTTTTGCATTCAAAAAACTATTAGTTTGTTACGTCTTTTTGCTATCTCTGCGAGCAGCCCTGCTTAGGTTGTACAGTCTGACAGCCGTTGGTAGGAAGGACCTACGAAACCTCTCGGTTGTGCACCTGGGATGATGTAGTCTGCTGCTAAATGAGCTCCTCAGTGCATTCAGTATGTCCTGCATAGGGTGGAACTCGGACTCCAGCAGAGATGACAGTTTAGCCACCGTCCTTCTCTCTCCTATCTCCTCCATCGGATCAAGGCGCTGCCCCAGGACAGAGCTAGCTTTCTTAATCAGTTTGTTCAGTCTCTTCCTATCGGCTGCAGTAATGCCACTGCCCCAGCAGACCACTCCAAAAGTGATGGCTGATGCCACCACCGTGTCATAGAATGACTTCAGCAGCGCCCCTTGTACACCAAAAGACCTGAGTCTCCTCAGCAGGAACAGCCTGCGCTGTCCCTTCTTGTAGAGTGCATCAGTATTGTGTGACCAGTCTAGTTTATTGTTCAGATGAATACCCAGGTACTTATAGGATGTCACCATCTCGATGTCTGTTCCCTGTATATTTACTGGTACTGTGAGGGGCTGCCCATGCCTGCGGCAGTCCACCACCAGCTCCTTAGTTTTCCTCGCGTTGATCTGGAGGCAGTTCCGATGGCACCAGTCCACGAAGTCCTGGATAAGCCCTCTGTACTCAGCTTCATCTCCATTGGAGATGAGGCCAACGATCGCAGAGTCATCAGAGAACTTCTGTAGATGGCAGTGTGTTGTGTTGTGTGAGAAGTCCGCAGTATAAAGAGAGAACAGGAAGGGAGCCAGCACCGTTCCCTGGGGGGCCCCCGTGCTACTGATGATCGTGTCGGACACACAGTCCCGGGTTCTCACAAACTGAGGCCGGTTCGTGAGGTAGTCCAGGATCCATGATGACAGGTGCTGGTCCACCCCTGCGCGCAGCAGCTTGTCCTTCAGGATCATCGGTTGGATGGTGTTGAAAGCACTGGAGAAGTCAAAGAACATGATCCTCACCATATTCCCGGGCTTCTCCAGGTGGGACAGAGAACGGTGAAGGAGGAAGATCACCGCATCCTCCACCCCAATGCCATGCTGGTAGGCGAACTGGAGTGGATCCATCGCTGGTTCCACCAGGGGGCGGAGGTGAGCAAGGAGCAGTCTCTCCAGGGTCTTCATCAAGTGGGACGTCAAGGCCACCGGTCTGTAGCTGTTCAGGTCTTTGGGGTGGGAAGTTTTTGGTACAGGTACCACACAAGATGTTTTCCACAGCTGTGGTACCCTCCCCAGTTTCAGGCTCATGTTGAAGATATACGTCACAATCCCACACAGCTGGTCTGCACAGGACTTGAGGAGCTTTGCGCTGATGCCGTCCGGTCCCGGCGCCTTCCTCGCCTTGATCTTCCTCAGCTCCGTCCTCACCTGGGTCCTGGTCAGGGTCAGGATGAGGGTCAGAAATCGGTTCTCCATAAAGCTTGTCAGCAGAGGGAAGCATGAAGTGCTCTAAAATTTCCTGGTAGACGACTGTGCTGACTTTGGTCTTGATAAAACACAGTGGACCAACACCAGCAGATGACATGGTTCCTCAAATCATCACTGACTGTGGAAATGTCACACTAAACCTCAAGCAACTTAGATTCTGTGCCTCTCCACCCTTTCTCAAGACTCTGGGACCTTGATTTACAAATGAAATGCAACATTTACCTTTATCTGAAGAGAGGTCATCTCCTGGTGTTTGTCCACTGTGTTTTATCAAGACCAAAGTCAGCGCAGTCATCTACCAGGAAATTTTAGAGCACTTCATGCTTCCCTTTGCTGACAAGCTTTATGGAGAACCTGATTTCTTTTTCCAGCAGGATTTGGCACACACCCCTCCCCCACACTGCCAAAAGTATCAAAACCTGGTTTAATGACCATGGTATCACTGTGTTTGATTGGCCAGCAAACTCTCCTGACCTAAACCCCATAGAGAATCTATGGAATATTGTCAAGAGGAAGATGAGAGACACCAGACCCAACAATGCAGACGAGCTGAAGGTCACTACCAAAGCAACCTGGACCTTCATAACACCTCAGCAGTGCCACAGGCTGATCACTTCCATGCCACGCCACACTGATACAGTAATTAATCCTAAAGGAGCCCCGACCAAGTACTGAGTGTGTACATGGACATACTTTTCAGTAGGCCAACATTTCTGTTAAAAAACTATTTTTTTTAATTAATTTTATGTAATATTCTAATTTTTTGAGAAACTGAATTTGGGGTTCTCATGGGCTGTAAGCCATAATCATCAAAATTAAAATAAACACTTGAAATATATCACTCTCTGTGTAATGAATCTATATATGGGTTTCACTTTCTGAAATGAATGACAAACAATATTGAACTTTTCAGGATATTCTAGTTATTTGAGATGTACCTGTATTGTTATTGTGATAGAAGATGACTTATACTGTGATATGAATTTTTTGCCATATTGCACAGCCCTACCCTAGTTTTACTCATTTTATAGTAACAGTAAATATCTCATTTACCATCTTGCAACTGCAATGTTAACTTTGAACCTATGACCCCTTGACCCCAAACCTATAGTTAGGGGAGGGTATAAGTTGTCCAAGATGTGTATTAGAGATACAACTACTGCATCGATTCGAAAAGCCTACATCATTTCTTTCAGTAGTTACTGTAAGATTTAGGGGAAACTCTGACCTGACCTTTGACCTCAAGGTCATCAGATGAGAGTGAAATTGCAATATGCACATCATCAGAGTATATCACACCATGGTACCAAGTTTCAAAACAATCGAAAAAAAAACTGTAGCAGGAGTTGATTTCACAAGACAGTTACTGTCTATAAAGTGAGATGAAACACGAGGTAATAGGTCAGGGGCTACAATTCCTGCAAAAATCATCTGATCAGAACCAAATTGCAATATGCATGTTCTCAGTGTATATCAAACCATGGTTCCAAGTTTCAAAACAATCAAACCAAAACTGTAAGAGGAGTTGACTTCACAAAAGTGGGAGAGAAGGACAGACTGACCCATAACATAATCCTCTTTCGGTCCCAAAGGGCTCGTCAACCCCTTTGGGCTTTGACCAGTGGGAGATTAAAAAAAAAATAAAAAAAATCTGTGCTGTTCAGATGTAATAGTCTGGGAGCCGGTTCAGTTCTATTACAGCTGTGGACAAAATTGTTGGTACCCCTCTGTTAATGAAAGAAAACCCCACAGTGGTCACAGAAATAACCTGAATCTGACAAAAGTGGTAATAAATAAAAATTCTATGAAAATTAACCAATGAAAATCAGACAATGCTTTTGGATTGTGGTTCAACAGAATTACTTTAAAAAACAAACTCATGAAACAGGCCTGGACAAAAATGATGGTACCCCTAGAAAAGATTGAAAATAATGTGACCATAGGGACATGTTTAACCAAGATGTGTCCTCTAATTAACATCACAGGTGTCTACAAACTTATAATCAGTCAGTCGGCCTATTTAAAGGGTGACAAGTAGTCACTGTGCTGTTTGGTGACATGGTGTGTACCACACTAAACATGGACCAGAGGAAGCAAAGGAGAGAGTTGTCTCAGGAGATTAGAAAGAAAATTATAGACAAGCATGTTAAAGGTAAAGGCTATAAGACCATCTCCAAGCAGCTTGATGTTCCTGTGACTACAGTTGCACATATTATTCAGAAATTTAAGATCCACGGGACTGTAGCCAACCTCCCTGGACGTGGCTGCAGGAGGAAACTTGATGAAAAATGGAAGAGACGGATAATACGAATGGTAACAAAAGAGCCCAGAACAACCACTAAACACATTCATGGTGAACTCCAAGGTCAAGGTACATCAGTGTCAGATTGCACCATCCGTTGTTGTTTGAGCCAAAGTGGACTTCATGGAAGACGACCAAGGAGGACACCACTGTTGAAAACAAATCATAAAAAAGCCAGACTGGAATTTGCCAAACTGCATGTTGACAAGCCACAAAGCTTCTGGGAGAATGTCCTATGGATAGACGAGACAAAGCTCGAACTTTTTGGCAAGGCACATCAGCTGTATGTTCACAGACGCAAAAATGAAGCATACCAAGAAAAGAACACTGTCCCTACTGTGAAACATGGAGTAGGTTCTGTTATGTTCTGGGACTGCTTTGCTGCATCTGGCACAGGGTGTCTTGAATCTGTGCAGGGTACAATGATATCTCAAGACTATCAAGGCATTCTAAAGAGAAATGTACTGCCCGGTGTCAGACAGCTTGGTCTCAGTCGCAGGTCATGGGTCTTGCAACAGGATAATGACCCAAAACACACAGCTAAAAACACACAAGAATGGCTAAGAGCGAAACATTGGACTACTCTTAAGTGGCCTTCTATGAGCCCTGACCTAAATCCTATTGAACATCTGTGGAAGGAGCTGAAACATACCGTCTGGAGAAGGCACCCTTCAAACCTGAGACAACTGGAGCAGTTTGCTCATGAGGAGTGGGCCAAAATACCTGCTGAGAGGTGCAGAAGTCTCATTGACAGTTACAGAAATCGTTTGATTGCAGTGTTTGCCTCAAAAGGTTGTGCAACAAAATATTAAGTTAAGGGAACCATCATTTTTGTCCAGGCCTGTTTATGAGTTTGTTTTTTAAAATAATTCTGTTGAACCACAATTCAAAAGCATTGTCTGATTTTCATTGGTTAATTTTCATAGACTTTTGTCAGATTCAAGTTATTTCTGTGACCATTGTGGGTTTTTCTTTCATTAACAGAGGGGTACCAACAATTTTGTCCACATGTGTAAATGACTAGATGGTCCAATCCCATGTAGCCAGCATTATCCTGGAGTTCATATACATGGGGAAAATACTGCTGTGATGTAGTGAGGGGTGTAAAGCGTCATAGGGGTTGTCAGGTGGGTACCCTCCTTCATAAGTGTTTCGATAGCAAGCCCGTTACACCTCCAGAGGGCTCATCAGCAACATCTGGTGTCCCAGAAGCGCACCACCCCCCCCCGCCTTACCTCTCTTTATTGTTGCTATTGCTGTTGTTTTGGGGCCCAGATGATGTCTCTTCTCTTTATCCAAAGTCAACGACTAGCCTGTTCGGCAGCATTGCAGAGGGCTTTGGTGACTTGTCTCTGAACTCTCCCCTGAATGCCTGTGTCCTTCAGCAGCCTGGTGATTGACTTGCCCACAAATCCTCTGCAGCCGACCTCAACTGGGCAAACGCTGGCCTTCCAGCCACGTTGATCAGCATTGGTTACCAGCTCAGCATACTTTAGACTCTTACGTTCATGGCCTTCCTCAACTGCCTCTTCCCAGGGCACCGCCAGCTCTACTAAGAAGGCAGTTCACAGTGAGGATGACCAAAGCACGATATCTGGTCTGAGACTTGTAATTATCTCAGTTGGGAAGCACAGCTATTGATTCAAATCTACAAACAGCTTCCAATCCCGTTCTCTGTCTAGCTGGCCCACGTAATGTGGGGATGTTTCAACTTTGCTCAGCACTGCGCCTGACCTGACAAACATAGTAGATGCTGCAGGATGGATTAAGGGAGCAGGTAGGGTGTTGATGGCTGTCCACCTACTTTCCAAGGCAGCTGCAAGGCATTTCAACATTTGATTATGTCGCCATGTATAGCGGCCTTGTGTCAGACTTGCTTTAGAGCCTACCAGAATGTGTTTTAGTCTGGCAGGCAATGCACAGAGTGTGCATTTGGGGTCCTTACCATACCACTGGTTAAGATTGGTTGGAGATGGTAGGACATCAAGGTGGCTCGAATGATGAAGCTGATTTGCTTCACATCCATGACCCACAAATACTTCCAGGAAAACTTCCTCTTCTCAATCCCCTCCCATTTCATCCATTGCCACTGCTTTGCTTGGGAGACTGCCATTGCACACGTCTGCCTACTCTTGTTGGCGTACTTCTTCAACCACAAGCTTTTGGCGTTCGGTTGGAGATACCTTATACCAAGATGGATTGCTCCCTCCAAGGCCAAAGCCTCCTCTTCCCAGCTGTACTCGGCCAACGATGTCCCTGTGTTTCAGGGCTGACATTGTGTGCTGCGTGACAATGGGTGCTGACCATTTCTTCCCAGTTTTGATAGCAGGGGCTGTTTGGGAAACAAATGAGTCATGACTGTTCTTCAGTGCCATTTCCAACCTTACCTTGGAGCACTTACAGGGGTGTGAAAAAGTGTTTGCCCCCTTCCTGATTTCTTTTTTTTTTTTGTATGTTTGTCACACTTAAATGTTTCAGATCATCAAACAAATTTAAATATTAGACAAAGACAACACAAGCAAGCACAAAATGCAGTTTTTAAATGAAGATTTTTATTATTAAAGGGGCAAAAATCAAAACCTACATGGCCCTGTGTGAAAAAGTGATTGCCCCCTAAACCTAATAACTGGTTGGGCCACCACTGGTTGGGCTCGCAGAGATAGCAAAAAAACGTGACGACCTAACAGTATTGAATGCAAAAGACGCAACAGACTTACACAAATGGTCCCCTCCAGTATACAACTAGGACAATATCAGTCGCTACGGAGTGTGACAATGGTCAATATGTATGGGTACATATTCATACTATGTAGGATAACTAAGTAGACGCTTATGCTGTTTATTCCATCTTGCTACAATGCTCTGCACTGTGTACAGTTAGGCCCAGAAATATTTGGACAGTGACACAATCTTCATGATTTGGGCTCTGCATGCCACCACATTGGATTTGAAATGAAACAGCTACAACGGAATTGAAGTGCAGACTTTAAGGTTTAATTCAAGGGGTTGAACAAAAATATATAATTAAACATGTAGGAATTGTAGCTATTTTTATACAAACGTTCCTCATTTCAGGGGCTCAAAAGTAATTGGACAAATAAACACAACCCTAAGTAAAATGTTACTTTTCAATATTTTGTTGAGAATCCTTTGCAGGCAATGACTGCCTGAAGTCTGGAACCCATGGACATCACCAAACGCTGGGTTTCCTCCTTTGTGATGCTTTGCCAGGCCTTTACTGCAGCTGTCTTCAGTTGTTGCTTGTTTGTGGGTCTTTCTGCCTTAAGTTTTGTCTTGAGCAAGTGAAATGCATGCTCGATTGGGTTGAGATCTGGTGATTGACTCGGCCATTGCAGAATATTCCACTTCGTTGCTTTAAAAAACTCCTGGGTTGCTTTTGCAGTATGTTTTGGATCACTGGTGAAGTGCCGTCCAACCAACTTTGCTGCATTTGGCTGAATCTGAGCAGAAAGTATATCCCTATACACTTCAGAATTCATCCAGCTGCTTCTGTCTTTTGTCACATCATCAATAAACACAAGTGACCCAGTGCCATTGGAAGCCATGCATGACCATGCCATCACACTGCCTCCACCATGTTTTACAGAAGATGTAGTGCTTTGGATCATGAGCTGTTCCAGTTCTTCTCCAAACTTTCTTCTTCCCATCATTCTGGTACAGGTTGCTCTTAGTCTTATCTGTCCAAAGAATGCTGTTCCAGAACTGGGCTGGCTTCTTTAGGTGTTTTTTGGCAAAGTCAATTCTGGCCTTTCTATTTTTGAGGCTGATTCATGGTTTGCACCTTGTGGTGAATCCTTTGTATTTACTCTCATGAAGTCTTCTCTTTATGGTAGACTTAGATACTGATACACCTACTTCCTGGAGAGTGTTCTTCACTTGAGTGGATGTTGTGAAGGAGTTGTTCTTCACTATGGAAAGGATTCTGTGATCATCCACCACTGTTGTCTTCCGTGGACGTCCAGGCCTTTTTGAGTTCCCAAGCTCACCAGTGCACTCTTTTTTGCTCAGAATTAACAAACTGTTGATTTGGCCACTCCTAACATTTCTGCTCTCTCTCTGATGGATTTCTTCTTTTTTGTCAGCCTCAGGATGGTGTGTTTCACCTCCATTGAGAGCTCCTTTGACCGCATGCTGTGTGTTCACAGCAACAGCTTCCAAATGCAAACGCCACACCTGGAATCAACTCCAGACCTTTTAACTGCTTAATTGATGACAGGTTAACGAGGGAAGAGCCCATGCAGCCTTGTTCTTTTTTTTGCAGACTTCTGAGTCAATTGTCCAATTACTTTTGGTCCCTTGAAAAAGAGGCAGCTACGTATTAAAAAGCTGTAATCCCTAAACCCTTGCTCCAATTTGGATGTGAATACTCTCAAATTACAGCTGAGAGTCTACACTTTGAGCCCATATTGATTATATAATTGTATCCTGAATATGTTTTCGTAAACAGCTAAAATAACAAAATTTGTGTCACTGTCCAAATATTTTTGGGCCTAACTGTATATATATTTATGTGTACGTATGTATATTCACTGCTCTTATTATTATTTTTATTTTTATTATCTTCTTAATTATTGCTCTGAGTGTTGCTATCCCTGTGCTGTTGCAATCCTGGAATTTCCCCATTGTGGGACTAATAAAGGCTTATCTTATCTTTAGCAGCAACTGCAATCAAGCATTTGCAGTAACTGGCAATGAGTCTTTTACAGTGCTGTGGAGGAATGTTGGTGCACTCATCTTTGCAGATTTGTTGTAATTCAGCCACGTTGGAGGGTTTGAGCATGAAACACCTTTTTAAGGTCATGCTATAGCATCTCAATCAGATTCAGGTCAGGATTTTGACTAGGCCACTCCATCCATCCATCCATCTTCTTCTGCTTAATCCTTTTCAGGTAGCGGGGGGGCTGAAGCCTATCCCAGCTTCTTTGGGCGAGAGGCAGGGTACACCCTGGACAGATCACCAGTCCCTCGCAGGGCCAACACAGAGAGACAGACAACCATTCACTCTCACAGTCATACCTCAGGACAATTTAGAATCCCCAGTTTGATGCCAATTAACCTAACTTGCATGTTTTTTTTGGCATGTGGGAGGAAACCGGAGAAATCCCAGCATAAACCCACACAGACACGTGGAGAACATGCAAACTCCACACAGATCACTGTTGGTCGGGGGCTGGGATCGAACACAGGATCCCCCAGCCAAGGGTGAGTTGCTGTGCTGCCGCAGTACTAACCACTCCGCCACCGCACTGCCCTAGGCCACTCCAAAGTCTTCATTCCAAAGTCTTCATTTTATTTTTCTTAACCCATTCAGTGGTGGGCTTGCTGGTGTACTTTGGATCACTGTCCTGCTGCAGAACCCAAGTGCGCTTCAGCTTGAGGTCACGAACAGATGGCCGGATATTCTCCTTCAGGACTTTTTGGTAGACAGCAGAATTCATGGTTCCATTTACCACAGCAAGTCTTCCAGGTCCTGAAGCAGCAAAACAGCCCCAGACCATCACACTACCACCACCATATTTTGCTGTTGGTATCATGTTCCTTTTCTGAAATGCTGTGTGACTTTTACATCTGATGTAATGGGACACACACCTTCCAAAAAGTTCAACTTTTGTCTCATCAGTCCACAGAGTATTCTCCCAAAAGTCTCGGGGATCATCAAGATGTTTTCTGGTAAAACTGAGATGAGCCTTTATGTTCTTTTTGCTCAGCGGTGGTTTTCGTCTTGGAACTCTGCCTTGCAGGCCATTTTTGCCCAGTCTCTTTCTTATGGTGGAGTCATGAACACTGACCTTAACTGAGGCAAGTGAGGCCTGCAGTTCTTTGGATGTTGTTGTGGAGTCTTTTGTGACCTCTTGGATGAGTCATCGCTGTGCTCTTGGGGTAATTTTGGTCGGCTGGCCATTCCTGGGAAGGTTCACCGCTGTTCCATGTTTTTGCCATTTGTGGATAATGGCTCTCACTGTGGTTTGCTGGAGTCCCAAAGCTTTAGAAATGGCTTTATAACCTTTTCCAGACTGATAGAGCTCAATTACTTTTTCTCATTTGTTCCTGAATTTCTTTGGATTGCAGCATGATGTCTAGCTTTTGAGAATCTTTTGGTCTACTTCGCTTTGTCAGGCAGGTCCTATTGAAGTGATTTCTTGATTGACAGCAGGTGTGGAAGTAATCAGGCCTGGGTGTGATGACAGAAATTGAACTCGGCTTTCCAAAGATGTGATAAACCACAGTTAATTTATGTTTTAATGGGGGGGGGGGGCAATCACTTTTTCACATGAGGCCATGTAGGCTTGGATTTTTTTTTTTTACCCTTAACAATAAACACCTTCATTTAAAACCTGCATTTTGTGTTCACTTTTGTTATCTTTGTCTATTATTTAAATTTGTTTGATGATTTGAAACATTTAAGTGTGACAAACATACAAAAAAATGAGAAATCAGGAAGGGGACAAACACTTTTTCACACCACTGTATATTCCTCTGTAAGGCTGGACACTGGCAGTTCCAGAAGACCTTTACCGTACAATCCTATGTTGATGATGCATCTGGCAAAAACCAGCCATTTCTTGGCCAATGAACTGACAAGTCTCTCTTGTTTGATGACTATTGTGAGCAGCATCTCATAGATGGTCAAGGGCCACAGAAGTCAGGGAAGAAGACAAAACTGGAAACATCAGAGCTTTATTTTGCCAGGAAGCAAAGATTTATCATTGGATTCTAGGCCTTTGATGGCATCTTGCCTGATCTGTGTCCCTGAGGGTTACATCATACCAGCGTCCAAGGCTTTAATTGGTTTATCTGCCACTGTTGGAATGGGATCTTCCATGAACCATTGCTGACATAGCTTTCCCTTAGTAATTGACATGCTCCTGGACTTGCTAGGATTTATCCTCATCCGGGCCCACTCAATATTCTCCTGCAGCTTCTTTAGTAGTCTCTTAGTACAGGCTGTGGTTGTAGAAAATATGGTCAAGTCATCCATATATGCCCTAATCAGAGGGAGGTGGTGTCCAGGTTTAAGCAGCTGTCCTCCAACTACGCAGTGAGAGACCCAGATGATAACCTCCATGGCCATTATCAAGTTTAACAGAGAGATTTCACATCCTCCCATGATCCCTACCTCCAGTCGCTGCCATGAGTATCCATTGTCAAGCATAGCTGAATGTCCTGAAAACAGGATTAGACCATGCCTGTTATGGTTTCTGGAATGCTGAAATAGTTCAACATAGCCCAAAGGACGTAGTGAGGAACTGAACCAAAAGCGTTGACGAGATCCAGGAACATGACATGGAGATCTCCGTCATCCCTTTTTTTTTTTAGCTGTTTGGAGTTCATGCCAGATCATATTTACGTGCTCCAAGCACCCAGAGAAGCCGCTGATTCCTACCTTTTGCACTGACATGTCAATATAATTGTTCTTCTGTAGGTAAACTGACAGCCTGTTGGCCAGTAAGCTGAAGAAGATTTTTTTCTTCAACATTCAAAAGGCTATGGATAAGGATGTTTTCATTTTTTAAGGGAAAAAAGCTATCCAAACCTACCTGGCTCTATGTGGAAAAAGTAATTCCCCCCCAAACCTAAGAACTGGTTGTGCCACCCTTGGTGCCAACAACTGGCAATGAGCCTTTTACATCGCTGTTGAGGAGTTTTGACCCACTCTTCTGTGCAGAATTGTTTAAATTCAGTCATATTGGAGGGCTTCATGAGCTGATGGCCGGACATACTCCTTCAGGATCTTCTGGTAGAGAGCAGAATTCATGGTTCCATCAATTAGGGCAAGTCGTCCAGGTCCTAAAGCAGCCCCAGACCATGACACTACCACCACCATGTTTGACTGTTGATGCGATGTTCTTTTTATGAAATTCTGTTAGTTTTATGCCAGATAAAACACGTGTCTTCCAAAAAGTTCAACTTTTGTCTTGTCAGTCCACAGAATATTTTCCCAAAAGTCTTGAAGATCATCCAGATATTTTCTGGCAAATGTGAGACGAGCCTTTATGTTCTTTTTGTCCAGCAGCGGTTTTTGTCTTAGAACTTTCCCATGGATGCCATTTTTGCCCAGTCTCTTTCTTATTGTCCCATCGTGGACCAGTGTCCAAACTGAGGCAAGTGGGGCCTGCAGTTCTTCAGATGTTGTTCTGGGTTTTTGTTTCTCATCTGTTCTTGAATTTCTTTAGATCACAGTGGGATGTGTTGCTTTTTGAGATCTTTTAGCCTACCTACTTCAGGTTGTCAGATGGTTCTATTTAAGTGATTCCTTGATTCATCAGGTCTAGTAGTAATCAGGCTTGGGTGTAGCTACTGAAACTGAACTCAGCTTTCCAAAAAATGTGGTTAATCACAGTTAATTCATTATGTAACAAGAGTGGCAATTACTTTTTCATATAGGGCCAGACAGGTTTGGATAGTTTTTTTTTTCCCTTTAATAAATGGGATCATCATTTGAAAACTGCATTTTGTATTTATTCAGGTTATCTTTGTCTGATATTGAGGTTTGTTTGATGATCTGGGGCATTTAGGTGTGACAGATGTGCAGAGATATGGGAAATCAGGAAGGGGCAAATACTTTTTCACAGCACTGTATTTGTGCAGCAGGATTATACAAAAACTACTGCATGGATTTAGATGAAATTTTCATCAGAGGTGGTCCTTTGGGCTAGACAGGAACCCATTACATTTTGGTGATGATCTGAGAACACATACCTCCACCAAGGCTCTTATCTTCTCACAGAGTCTTAGCAAGAATACTCCAGAACTACTGGATGGATTTGGATGAAATTTTCACCAGAGGTGGTCCTTGGGCTAGAGACGAACCCTTTAAATTTTGGTGATTATCCAAGAACGCATACCTCCACCAAGGCTCCTATCTTCTCACAGTGTGTTGGCAAGAGTACTCCACATCTACTGGATAGACTTTGATGCAGTTTTCACCAGAACTGCCTCGTGGTCTACACACGAACTCTTTATATTTTGGAGGTGATCCATGAGGGCTGGAAGAAGCTTTGGCAGAGGAATGCGTTCTCTGAGTGCTTTTCTAGTTTCTAATTGGCTCAGTTTGCTCCAAATGAATTTTTAAGTTATATTATTTAGAAAGGTTTTTTTTTAGAATTCTTTTTGTTTTATTCCAAAATAAATGAAGAATATCAGACAACCAATCTACTAGTTGTCAGATTGAGAGTCTGGGGAACAGGTGAAGGATACAGATTTATATTAATACATTTAAATAAGGAGCATTATGAGGAAACATAAAAAGGATGAAAAGTAGCTTCTTCTAAATAAAACTTTTTTCTCTAATTTATTAAAATATCAGGAACTAAAGCTGTGCGATCACTGATGAAAGTAGGAGATGGATGATATTTTTCAGATTTAAACAATTTATGAATGCTATAATTAAATACTGATAATTAAAAAACTATACAAAAATTATGGCCAGATATTCAGATGTAGCCTTTTCAGCACAAAACAATTTGTAATATATTTGTCATACTTTTAATTCGTGAATGAAGCTGTGTATATAAAGCTTGACCTTTTTTTTCCACTGTTGTAATATGAATTCATTAATGCCACATAATATTCAGAGCTATGCATATAAAAAAAACTTTACAAGCAGCATAATCTTTATTTTAAAGGTCAGATTGCTGTTGCGGCCCTCAGCCACTTATATTTTAGTCCGAGACAGGCAAAATGGCTCTTTGGTTGGCAAAGGTTGCAGACCCCTGATCTAAACAGTCAAATAGACTATTTAAATGTCCCCTGCCTGATCCGACCCCTCAAATAACCAAAAATCCACCAATCGCAACAATGAACACAACCCAAAAAGGGGTCAAAGCAATTCTGAGTGCAGCAGCATGCCCACTTCTGTGGTAAATGGTAATATAGAGAATGGAATGCAGAGACACATGGATAATGTGTAAAAGAAAAAGTTACAAAACGGCAAGATTTTTTTTAAAAAAGAATTTCTAGTAACATTTTTGTTTTGCCAGGTAAAAAAATATCTGGGTGGAGAGCCAGTGATGACCTTATGTGTTCCTTTCAATGTCATCTCCCACATGCCAAAAACATGCAAGTTAGGTTAATTGGAGACTCTAAAGTGGCTCCAGGTGTGAATGTGTGTGTGAATGGTGAAAGGGTTGGGCGCCGCACCAGTGGCTGCCTCATCCACTCATGTGGATGCCCTGTAATTTCCCCATTGTGGGACTAATAAAGGAATCTAAAGTGGCAAAACTGATTAATTTTGGAAGAACCCTTTTCTTTTGGAATCAGGACACCCCCTGCCCTCCTCCAGGCTGTTGGTATTACCCCTTTCAACCACACTACCTTCATCAGTTTCCAACAAAATTGAAGAACATCTAGTGCATTTTTATATAGTCTATATGGGACTCCGTTGGGCCCTGGAAAGGATGCAGCTCTGGCTCGATGTACTATGGACCGCACTTCACTCCACTTTGGAGGACTGTTGTCCAGTCGATGTTCCAGAAGAAGTAATGGTGACATTGTGGGACACATATGTGGGTTTCATATGCACAAATGTATATCACCATATGCTTCAGATGTATATCACTGTATGCTTACTGTATGCTTCATGTCTCAGATGAACAAAGAGCTGAGCCTCCTCGGAGATAGCAGGAGGATGTGAAATGTGGTCTTTGGTATGCAAAGAGATGGCCGTGGGGGATTTCCTGGCTTCCAGTGACTTTGGGTGGAAGTGATAAGATCTGAAAGGGATGCATTGTTACTTGGGATTAAATGCAATGTGTCTGGAGCTTTGAAGCTCCTGGGGTATAAAAAGGGATGAAGGTCTGGGTTTCTTCCTCTTTTTCTGTATTGCTGATGTTGGAGAATGTGAATAAACCTGACTTGTGAGATAAACTCTGCCTCGTCCTTTCACATTTCCACAACATAACATTTGGAAGGATGCACTGCTTGCTCTGCCAGCAATAGCCTGGATTTTCTGCAGGTGCATTTCTAAAGCCTTCCTTGATGCAACTAGCCTCCCGCTTTAATTTTTTAATGTACTAGAGTTTACGGTAGGAAGAATCTGACTGATTTCATCTCTGATAGATAAAATTTTAAGATTGAAATAGTTCAGAAAGTCCTGACTAGAAAGCTCAGGGGGGATGCGAAGATTGACTGAGTCCTGGCTCTTTGTAAGCCTGGCTATAGTGTTGAAGAGAAACCTGGGGTTATTCCTGTTTGCTTCTATTAATGCAGAATAATAGCTTGATCTAACATTTCTAAGAGATTTTTTATAGATTAAGAGATGATTTCTCCACGCCAAGTAGAATTCATCTGAATTAGTTGAGCGCCATTTTCTTTCCAATTGACGAGTCTTCTGTTTTAAGCCACGAGTTTCTGAGTTAAACCAAGGGGTAAGAAATCTCTGGTTAGACTTTTTCTTTTTTAAACGGGCAACCAAATCTAGAGTCCGATGCAGACAGGCAGTGACACCATCAACCATGCTATCAATCACAAATGGAGCAGACTCTCCATCACTTATTTCAGGTGTTTCTGTTGTGTTGACCCATGGCATAGAGGAGACAATCTGCAAAAATTTAGCAACAGCGTCATCAGAAAGACATCTGCTGTAGTAGTATTTTTCTTTAGAAAATAAGTGATCAGAGATAATTAAATCAAAAATTAACAGACAATGGTCAGACAGTACAGGATTATGAGGAAACACAACCAGATTTTCGATATCTATACCATAAGTCAAAACAAGGTCCAATGTATGACGGAAATAATGGGTAGAATTTTTTACTTTTTGGGAAAACCCCATTGAGTCTAAAATTGAACTGAAAGCCTTATTAAGACAGTCATTCTCAACATCAACATGTATATTAAAGTCCCCTACAATAATTATTCTATCGGTTTTCAGCACTAAATAAGCTAAAAACTCGGCAAATTCCGATAGAAACTCCGAATAGGCTGTGGGAGGACGATAAACTATGGCAAAGAGAATTGGGTTCATGCCAAGATTGCCAACAGGCCCCACACTGAGGACCAAACCTTCAAAGGAATTAAAACGTAATTTCTGCTTAACATTAACTAGTAATTTAGAATGGAAAATTGCCGCCACTCCACCACCACGACCAGAAACTCTGGGGTTATGACAGTTTAAATACCCAGAGGGAGTTGATTCATTCAAACCAACATAATCATCAAGCCCGAGCTAGGTCTCTGTGAGGGATAGTAGATCGATCTGGTGATCAATTAATAGATCATAGACCAGAAGAGACTTAGAAGATAGAGACCTAATGTATAATAAGCCACATTTAATTTTTAAACTTTGGGGGGGGGGGGGGAACAGAGGCCAAATTATTAATTTTATTAATTTTAGAGACTTGAGGCTGGATTAGAATTTTACCAACATTTTGTTTAATCAATCTGGGAAGTTTATGCATTCTATTTTTTTTTTAACTTTTTTACTAACTTTAAAGGGAGCAGAAAAAGGTTCTCTAAGGGAGGAGACAGGGGCAATGTTGAAAGGTGGTGGATGAGGAGCTGCAGAAGTGCGAGTGTTTTTCAGGTTGTGTTGTATTTGTCCTGGGTTACAATATTTAGGGCAACGGGAGACAGACTCAATCTCTGAAGGATTATAAAACAAAGGCTGATCCAAATGGTAAAGACCACCCGAGTTAATGGGATCGATACAATACGTGGGAACAAGACCAAAAAAGGGCAGTTTGGCAAACCCAGAAACTTCAGAGTGAGTAAACATACCAAATTTCAGTCACTGTACCAGAAAACACCGAATAAAATAGAGAAGATTGTCTGTTAAAACACGTGCACCAAGTCTATTTGGGTGGATGCCATCAGGCCTCATAAGTGATGGGCGGTTCCAAAATAAGTTAAAATTGTCAACAAAACCAATGTTAAAAATAGGACAAGTAAAACACAGCCAAGAATTAAGACTGAGTGTTCTGCTAAAACGATTACAGCCTCGCCTGAGAGGTGCCAAAGGCCCAGAGATGAGCGCACGTCTGCCACAGTTCATAAGAGTGGACAGAAGGCTCCTTAAGTCACTCTTTAAAATCTCAGATGCTTCATCTGGGATGTTATTGCATCCCACATGCACAACAACAGTATGAACATGAGGGAATTCATTCAGCAGGTCAGGGGTAAGAGCCTCAATGTCAGAGAGTCTAGCCCCGGGGAAAAAAATCGAGTCACACAGTACCTGCTTTTGACATTCCTCACGATCGAGTCACCAATTACCAGCGTCGTCTGTGGGGGCTTTGTCGGTGGATTCTGATGAGGAGAGGAATTGTGAAGAGGGTGATGTTGTTGCGAAGGCGGGGAGATGGGCTCTTTTCTTCTATTGGAGCAGGTGTGTAATTTGACACACCCTGGGTGGTTTTTATCCGGGGTTTGCGGACATGAGCCACCTCTGAAGGAGAGGAGGGAGGATGAGGGGCGTCCACGGGCGAGCGGCCAGCGTCCAGGTGGGGAAAATCCTCCAGGTAAAGGATATCAAATCTGTTATCCAAGGACAGCGGAAGAGAAGAGGCGTGGCCCATTCCGGTCGAACGACGATGGCCATTAGCTGGTTGAACCAAGGTCCAGGGCGCAGATGGAGGATGAGAGGGACCAAGTGAAGCTTTTGGTTTAGCCCCAAGACAAAACCAGTGTTTGTTGCTGAGGCCATGGTCAGCTGCGCAGGCTGGAGCAGGTGTGGAGGTAGGTGCAGACGCGCTGAGCTCACCCAAATAAGTAGCAGTATCCGCCAGCCGCGAGGCAGTAGCCAGAGCTGATGATCGCCCGAGAATGATGGTGTCGGTGTGGTCTTCGGTCTCCCGAATCTTGTAAAGATTGGAGAGCCTTGTTTCCAGCTCAGAGACCTTATCGAGGAGCGATAAACAGCAGGAACATGACGGAGAAGGAGCCATAGCGTTCCAGGCGCTGAGATGGGTAGCCCGCAGCTAGCCAAAAACCGCTACTCGTGCGTCCGAACAGACTTTCAGGCGAGGCCAATACAGAGGTAACAGTAAATAAAAACTAATAACAGGGATAAAAAAAAACAATAAAATCGATAAAAACAATCAATAAAAATAAACAAAAACGGAGACAAAAATTATTCTGACGCGATGAGTGTCACAGCACTGTTAAAGGCCCATTGCCAGTTATCGCAAATGCGTGATTGTAGCTGTAGTTGTTTTTGGTACAAATACGTCACTACATTGGTTCCATCAGTTTTTCAAATTATTTTCATCCAACCAAAAAAGAATTATACCTTAAATTAAAAATAATTTACTCTAGAATACAACTATAATTTAAAGACGCACTCCAGCGGCTCAAAACCCACAAAAATACCATCAAAAACAAACTAGTGCATTGGCAGTAGAATGCAAATATTCCTGTCTGAAACAGGTATCCCAATCAGCTTTACAGGCCCAAATGTAAGCTGTGTTTGAAAGTGGAATACAAAGAGGTGTAGGCTATACCAGGAGTATCCAATCATGTGCCATGGAGGGCCAAGGCCCTGCAGGTTTTCTCTTCTACCCAGTCTCTTCAGCAGGTGTCTTCACTTATCAGCAATCAGTGGGAAGAAATTCAGTGAAATCTGCTGCTGAAGACACTGGTTGGAGGTAAAGCTTGCAGGGTCTTAGTCCTCCATGGCACATGATTGGACACTGCTGGGCTATACTGTATGTCAGCAATCATACATGTTAGACTTTGACAACTATGTATAAAAGGGACTAAATGACGCTAAGATTTATTTGACTGTGTGAATATTAATTACAAAATACTTAATTATTGAAAATGAATGGGACATCCAATATTAGTGACTGTTTAAGATCCCTTGTTTATTTGTTTGTCAGATAATTTATTTGTGTGATCTTTCATTACTTATATTCAAGATAATAGTCTTGCACTTTGGAGAATGGGAGTTGTTCAGTCATCATTATAATTATTTTAGTTTATATCACTGTTCAGAGATGGAGTTAACCTTTTGAGTGTGAGAGTTTGCATGCCCCTAGTTGCAGAGTGTGGCGCTGTGCCTGTCATCTCACTCTGACATGATCGGCTCCATTGAAGATTTGTACTGATTTGTACAGATCTCCCAGTTTCAGAAGGTGGCAGACATCCGATGGAGGACTCAATGCATGACACGTAATACACCAAAGAAGAAGAACTCCTCATTTCCTTTTCCTGTTTTTAGCATTTTAGCCCAGAAAGCTAATATGGCTGCCATCCGTCATCGTGCACAGTCACTTTGCCGGCTTTGTACGAGGAAAATAGCCATGGGATACAAGTGAAATTTATGTGGGATAATCATAAGGCTTTGTAGATGTGGTAGAGAGCATAAATGACCGACAGAATGCAAAATAACGACCACGATGGGTGAAAACGCAGCGACCATGGCAGCAAGCAAGTCCCCTTAGTTGCCGATAAGTGAGGAATTTCTGTGGGGTTTTTTAATATTGTACTGATTTCTTGTTCATATACTTTGATAGATGATGAGGTACCTCTGTACAAAAAACGTTGTCAAAAGACTGAGCCATTCTTTGTGTAAATACATCCAAAGTCCAGTTTTGAATGAGTTATGGAATTTAAAGAGGTGCCGCGACATTATACAAATTAGATGCGTAAATTTATTCCTATCTGAAACCTTGGATCATATTTTACAGCATTCTAATTGACAGAAAGCCGTTATCTCTTACCACTTTCAAGTTATAGCCTTGGAAATCTGAACTATTTTATTGACAAAAAATATTTACCACTCTTGACCACTAGGGGTTATGTCGCAATTCGGCGACAGACACACTCAGAGAGTTAATTAAGTGTAATAGTGAATTTTTTCTGTGTATCGTCAATAAACTCATCCAGTACTATAACAGGACACACTTACAAATATTT
Organism: Pholidichthys leucotaenia; assembly: GCA_020510985.1. Classification (NCBI taxonomy): domain Eukaryota; kingdom Metazoa; phylum Chordata; class Actinopteri; order Cichliformes; family Pholidichthyidae; genus Pholidichthys; species Pholidichthys leucotaenia. Next base: position 105,907,917 of record CM035841.1, on the reverse strand, counting down.
GAGACCCACTGTAGTGCATCCGTTTATATTTTAGCAATATTTTGTTATTAAAAGGTTTTTTAAAACTGTAATCAGTATTGCCCATTTGTCAGTAAATATTTAACTAAAAATGATTTCTTTCATTATTTGGGCGCTTTTGTGTCCTGCATTTGGTCGTTAAGTCATTCCGACCATTCCGCTCCACAATCATGGCGAAATTAAGTTTTTAATTTTTAGATACTCGCAAGGGAGGGGGGGACTTGTGGTCCTGCAAAGTACAGCAGCACCACACGGGTGAAGCAGAAGCAGGTACTCCCGTTTACTACTGACTGGGCAGGCTGGACGTGCCTCCCTGCGAAGGACCGTGGTCCGCCCAGTTGGGCTGCTGCTTCTCCCCACATGTTCTGTGTTGATACACCGGTATTTCTTTGTCAGACCCGGTCCCCACTGACACTCTGCCCAGTCTGCTCACGCACTTCATGTTCTCCACATATAGCGAATTATCCTTTAGACCTACGCAATCATGGCAACTTTATGGTATAATTTTTTTAAGCATTAAATCTTCAGTATTATGTTTTTCTCGTCAAATTTGTTATTTTTCACTTTCTTGTTTTGTCCAGGGAACACTGTGGTGAATGACAGGTCGTGATGCAGCGTATTATCCAATCAGCATGGCCGTGATGTCGTGTATTATCCAATCAGCATGGCTGTGATGCCACGTATTATCCAATCAGTGCAGAGTCAATCTGAAAACCCACCCACACTTCCTGAAGCCAGGACATGAAGAGACAGAATGGTGACAGAGCTGTGGCTAAACTTTTATCGATAAAAATTACATATTTTGACTGAGTGACTCCATACTCGGGGATGCACACCATCATAACCTCAGCAAAGCACGTATAAAATCTTAGGTCAGTCTGAGGAACATACAGACAGACAGACAGACAGACACACACACACACACACACACACACACACACACACACACACACAGAGCGATTTCACGCATTTATAGATAGATGTGTATTGCCCAAAATAGTATATTGTGGCTTTTTATACACAAATTGCCTTAGAATTGCTTGGAAAGAGCTTTTTACCTGTTTACAGTTTATTGTTCACCTCAACAATAAACTGGACTGGTCACACAATAATCAACACGCTCTACAAGAAGGGGCAGCGCAGGCTGTTCCTCCCGAGGAGACTCAGGTCTTTTGGAGTGCAAGGGGCACTCCTGAAGACCTTCTACAATTCGGTGGTGGCATCAGCCATCACATTTGGAGTGGTCTGCTGGGGCAGCGGCATCACGGCAGCCAACAGGAAGAGACTGAACAGACTGACCAAAAAAGCTAGCTCTGTTCTGGGGTGACACCTCGACCCAGTGGAGGAGATAGGAGAGGGGAGGATGGTGGCTAAGCTGTCATCTCTGCTGGAGTCCGAGTCCCACCCCATGCAGGATAAGCTGAACGCACTGAGGAGCTCATTTAGCGGTAAGCTGTGCCATCCTAGGTGCACGACAGAGAGGTTCCGCAGATCCTTACTACCTACAGCTGTCAGACTTTATAACCTAACCAGGGCTGCTCGTAGAGGTCGTACTGAATGCACAAAACACAACAACCGTGCACAATAAATCGTCCCCTCCATTATACAACTAGGACAAAATCAATCATTACCGAGGGTGGCAACAACACTGTTGATTCAAATACGAAATATACTGTCTGGGTACAAATTCATATTCTGCAGGGTAACTTAATAAACCATAATGCTGTTTATTCCATCTAGCAGCAATGCTCCTGCACTGTGTACATATCTGTGTACATACACTACCATTCAAAAGTTTGGGGTCACTTAGAAATGTCCTTACTTTTGAAAGAAAAGCACTTTTTTTCAATGAAGATAACTTTAAACTAATCAGAAATACACTCTGTACATTGCTAATGTGGTAAATGACTATTCTAGCTGCAAATGTCTGGTTTTTGGTGCAATATCTACATAGGTGTATAGAGGCCCATTTCCAGCAACTATCACTCCAGTGTTCTAATGGTACAATGTGTTTGCTCATTGTGTCAGAAGGCTAATGGATGATTAGAAAACCCTTGTGCAATCATGTTAGGTCTGCACTGCTGTAATTGCTGCAAATGGAGGATTCTTTGACGAAAGCAAAGTTTGAAGGAAAAAATTATTATTTCAAATACAAATCATTATTTCTAACCTTGTCAATGTCTTGACTATATTTTCTATTCATTTTACAACTCATGGTGGTAAATAAGTGTGACTTTTCATGGAAAACACAAAATAAATGTCTGGGTGACCCCAAACTTTTGAACGGTAGTGTATGTATATTCATTTATTGCTTTGGCTAACCACTTATTATTTTATTAACTATTGCTCTGAGTGCTGCTATCCCTTTGCTGTTGTAATCCTGGAATTTCCCCATTGTGGGTCTAATAAAGGCTTATCGTATCTTCACATCTTCCATCTACTTAAGTATGCATGGATCTATGAACATTCTAATTAGCTCCACCCATACTCCCGCCCACCAATAGCTGGAAGAAGAGGACTCTGAGCCAGGGCTGTGAGAAGGCAATCCAACTTGATGAAAGATCATTCTCGGTGGATCAGAAAGTTACTGCCCGGCCAGGCTTGGAGGGTGGAGGGCTCCCCGTCAGTCTCTAGTTGCCCACTCGCCCAGGTTCTCTCAGCGAGTGGCGTGGCGCCCTGTCCACCGGTGACTGAGAGCACCGGCATGATCAAGAGCAACTGCCTGGGGGCTTCTGGTGAGTGGCGCCCCATCCACCGGTGAAGTGAGCTGAGAGCAGCTTGCCGAGACTGTGGTCTCGCTGAGAGCAGCTGGCTGGCGGCTCCCATCGACTTTGTTGGCGGACAGAGCTCAGGGCCACATTCAAGCCCCCCCCCCCCATCCTCTCTGCCTCTCTCCGTTCTCTCTCTGCCTCAATCCTGCTGCTCCTTGGCTCCTCCTTCTTCCCCCAAGGTAGCCAAGAGCATCTTTCTGATTGGTTAATGTTATAACCAATCAGGCTAAGCAGGAATGCTTACATAGCGAGAAATGATCTGTCCAAACTCCCCTGTTTGGGGAAGGGAAGCGCTCCCTAACTGGAAATTCACAGCAGAAAAATACAGACTTGGGACTGTGGTGAGATTTTGCTCTGGATATGTCTTGTAAGTCACAAAAAACATTTTACAGACATGTTAACAACAGAAAAAAAAAACTTGATTTTTGCCGGAGTGTCACTTTAATACTGAAAATTTTACATACAATACTCTTTCACTGTGTGCCATCCTGAAACTAAAATCCATCTAGTAAACTGGTTAATCCTTTTTTTTCCCCCAGTACCAGTACATCAAAGTATATGTGGCTGTTCTCACATATTTGTGTTTTGAAATGAATAATCAAGTTTTGCAAACAGAATTTATTCAAAACATAAGTATAATTGTCAAGATAATAGTCTTTAATAAATACCTAAAAATTCTAAATATACAAATACTGTGATCAATCTGTCAACATAACATACAGTACACTGTATGTATTTTTATTTTATTTAAACTTTAACAGGGATAAACCAATTTCAGTAAGGACCTCTTTTACTAACTAACTAACTAACTAACTAACCTGCACTTATATAGCGCTTTTCTAGTCACAAGACCACTCAAAGCGCTTTCATTAATACTAACCCTCTATTCTAAGGGCCTATAGGAAACAGATACCTAGGGACAATTTAGAACAGCCAATTAACCTAACATGCATGTTTTTGGCATGTGGGAGGAAACCGGAGAAATCCCGGAGTAAACCCACACAACACGGGGAGAACATGCAAACTCCACACAGAACACTGTTGGTCGGGGGCTGGGATCGAACCCACGATCCCACGATCCCCACAATCCCCCGGCCAAGGGTAAACTGTGCTGCCGCAGTGCTAACCACTGCGCCACCGTGCAGCCCATGGGGCCCTGGCCAAGATGTCTGCACTCATTAAAAAAAAAAAGAGAGAGAGATGATGATGTAATTTTCATCACAACAGCCGCTCGAGCAGACGTGCAAACCAAGGTGGAGCGCAAGCCCAGCTTTAGTTGAGTTAACGTGAAGCTACAGTAGATTTAGACACAGCAAATAACAAAATAAAGGGACATGTACTGTATGTAAACTTTATGGAAAGGGGTCGGTAGGGTTAGCAAGTAGCATATTACCAGATGCAAGGGAGTCTTAGTTGAGTTAATGTTAAGCTAGTTTTAACAGCACATAATGAAACAACTCCCAGACACGAAGACTAAACAACAACACGGACAGGAAGAAATACTCACTCTGCAAGTTGATAGCATATTTTTGCATGCCGGGAGACTCGAAGATGCCGTTTTGGTTACTAACTAACTAACTAACTAACTAACCTGCACTTATATAGCGCTTTTCTAGTCACAAAGACCACTCAAAGCGCTTTCATTAATACTAACCCTCTATTCTAAGGGCCTATAGGAAACAGATATCTAGGGACAATTTAGAACAGCCAATTAACCTAACATGCATGTTTTTGGCATGTGGGAGGAAACCGGAGAAATCCCGGAGTAAACCCACGCAACACGGGGAGAACATGCAAACTCCACACAGATCACTGTTGGTCGGGGGCTGGGATCGAACCCACGATCCCACGATCCCCACAATCCCCCGGCCAAGGGTAAACTGTGCTGCCGCAGTGCTAACCACTGCGCCACCGTGCAGCCCAGTTACGTCGAAACACTTTGATGTGTCGACGTATTATACATAAGTGGATGTATTTATGTAATCGACATAATCTATTACATTCATACTTTGGTGCAGCCCCAGTTTTATTCCAGCACGCTTTTATGTTCCAGTCAAACATGTTATGTCCAGATTACTTATGTTTAAATCTAAATTCATTATGAAAATATGCGAATGTCTTATGATACCTACTGTGAGTTGGATGATTCCTCTGCTGCTGTGGATTGGTTATAGATGTAGAATATACAGTTATACATGTCCTACATATACTGTATGTTATGCTGACACATTGATCACAGTATTTAAGATAAGAGATAAGATAAGCCTTTATTAGTCCCACAATGGGGAAATTCCAGGATTGCAACAGCACAGGGATAGCAACACTCAGAGCAACAATCAAGAAGACAAGAAAAACAAGAGCAGCGAATATACATATGTACATATAAATATATAAATATATATTTATATGTAAACTACTACCACTACCACTGTAAAACCACGGTACCACTGTAAAACCCATTTCTGGATGTGGACATTTGGAGTATTTACTTTTTAAAAACTATTATGTAGACAATTATATTTCTTTATCATTTGGAAACATTATTACTCAGGGATGGGGGTGTGCAAGGGGACCCTATTTGCCTCCTGGACTATAGTTGGTATCAAGTAGCAGAATTAATTTTAATGTGTGTAGGTTGGATTTTAAGTTACGCTAGAAGTCAGAGAAGAGATGAGATGAGATGAGATTCAACTTTATTGTCATTACACATGTATGAATACAAGGTAACGAAACGTGACTTGGCATTTGGGCACGCTCTGCAGAGCGCATCCAAGGCCAGGGCAGCCGCTAGGCGCCAGTCATAAAGAAGAAAGGGGAAAAAAAAGAAAAAGGGAATGGATATGACACAGTAGGCGAGAGAAAAAAAACATGTTTTATCAAAATGGCGCTCGGCGAGTGAGCGAAATTTTGATTGCAGGCAAAAAAACCCTCAATGCACATTTAGCAGACATTTAGCAGGAGATCACACACAAAAGTTGAGAGAGGCAGTGTATTTGTATGAGTCAATATTTGTATCAGTCATGTAATGTTGTATGCATTGTATAGTGTAAATGTGACAGTTGTTAGTGAGCAGCAGAGGGCGCCTCCTGGCAGTGGATAGATGTTATAATCATGTGACTTATAAACACGTCCAGAGTCTATCTCTCTTGCTTGCAGAAGGCACATGGGCACTGTCCTTGAGGGTCCAATCCGCTGATACGACAACAACTGATTGTCGATTGTTTGGGTTAGCAGAGCCGGTCCTTCCGCTTATCTTCATCAGGAGGAATGTAAACACGGGGCACCAAAGACAAGGTCAAATCAAATCAGCACAGTGCACTCAGAGAATAGAATTTGTCCTCACCCGTGTAATTCTGTGCTTCCATTATATGTGCAGGCTTAAACTGTTTTTCCATGGAGAGCACAGGGCTCCAGATGTATTCCTCCACTGAATCACTGTCATTCAGTTCACCGTTTGCCGCTACTCGTGCCCTCCCCAACTGGTCGAATTTGATGAAGGAGCTGGCCGGGTCCGCTTTGATCAGCTCTCTCACCTTCCTTCAATTTCTGATGCATCAGGGAACTTCACAGCCAAAAATAGAAGTCCTGAGATCATAACCAATAATGTTTCCACAGACGCATGAATTCCAATGTCCATGAGTCTCCTCGCAGGTTCCAATTCTTGGGTTGCCCCTTGGCCCGATTCTTGTTGAAAAATAGTGACAATAGCACATTTAAGCGGCTTCCAAATCCATAATTTCCGTTTAGATTAAGATTCAGCAGAAGAAGTGCGACTAAACACAGACAAAAACGCAACATTGCAAAGCTCGGAATAGGTCAGGAAGGCAGACGAGAGGAGGGAAGAAAAATGCGACTGCTCTCTCTCAAGGCAAGAAGAGAAAAAAGAAGTTGGGATTCTAGAATTTACTCCTGGATACCAACAATAAAAATATTCCCAGCATGCATCACTGTACAGATGATTAAACGTATCCCACATCAACTTTATTCATTGTGACCATCTGGACCAGGGGTCTCCAACCTGGGACTCCTGGAATGTTCAGGTTTCTGTGGGAAATTTTCTAATTTCACTTCTCAATTGGTCCAAAGCTTTGCAAGTAATTTGTCATTGTTGTGCATGTGTTCTGTAGGCACCCTTGCACCCATGCGCAACAACGGCAAATTATTTGCAAATCTGTGAACCAAATAAGAAGTGAAATTAGAAAATTTCCCACAAACCTGAATGTTCCAGGAGCCCCAGGTTGGAGACCCCTGATCTAGACAGTGCCATAAATAGATTTTTGTTTCTTCATTTGTGTTTTTTTAAAGAGAAGCTTTTCTCTCAATGAGCTGTTGTTCTTGTACCGCTTACCTTCATGGTGACCTCTTGTTTTCAGTTGTCTCTTCTTTGGTTTGGGCTCTTCTTCTTTAGTTCCTGAGTCTACATGCTGGCTTTCTTCCTCATCTTGGCTCTCAGTTCCAGCAGAGTTGGGAGAGAGCAGCTGCTCCCTGTTTGGTTCTGCTTCAATCTGCTGGTTTTCCTCAGAAATAAGAGTCATCGTGAAGGTATCGGCCTCCAGCTTCACTACCAGCTGTTCTCCATCCTGACTGATGCAGAGTTCCTCCTGTTCCTCTTTAACCTGTGGAGGTTCTGGGTCATCCCGTTCCTCTTTCATCTGTGGAGGTTCTGGTTCCTCCTGTTCCAAACCCGAGTTCTCCTCTTGGTTCCAGAGCTGCTGGTCAGGAGAAAACGTGTTCTCACAGACATGTTGCTCTGGGAAGTCTAGAGGGAAAACAGACAAAAGAAATCATTCACTAATGGGATTAAAGCAGAACTCAGTTCTAAGGAAATAAATGTCCACTTCTGTGGACTGGGCCACACCCACAAATGCGCCATGCGCATCTGCCAACTGACAAGTGAATAGACAAAATATGACTCTAAATGTGTTTGATGACTTCAAATAAATAGCTCTACAATTCTAAAATCTACAACTTAAAGTCCCTGACAAATGAATTAGTAAATGTGTTTTGAGTCTCTCAGACCAAACGAAAGTGTGTTATCAACTGTCCAGCCAAATTTCAATGTTTAAAAATATCCCCAATTATGTAAAAACCAGCTTTAAAAATCTTGAAAAATCAGTCAGCCCTCTCTGCTCTGAGATGGTGGGGGCGTGTCTGCAGCAGGCGTTGAAACCACGCCCACTCCCGCAACAGTGTCAAGTGTCAGCTGTCAAACACACCGCTGAAACCTGGGGAAAGAATCTGAAATATTCAGCATATCTTTTTGACCCAGAAGAGCCACAGTTAATTTCTGAGCCAGAGGACAAGGATTCATCAGAGGTTCAACCACGTCCATCCCTGTCTGTAACAGAATGGTAAAAAAAAAAAAAATCTCTCGTTTAAAAGAGTTAGCACTACATACGTATTAGAGACAAGTGTTTTGCTAACCTAACATTATCCACACAACACTAGCAAAGAAAAACGTTTTTCATCTGTAGTTTTATTTATCTGTATAGATCTGGATAAGAGCCCCCATACTTTCATTTTTCACGATAATCTTGACTACACGAGTTAAATTTAACAAGTGGTGTCACATTATTGTCAGACTGATTCAACTAAGGATGCTTTCACACCTACAGTCATGTGAAAAAATTAGGATACCCTATATAAGCCTGTGTGTTTTTAACATATTTGGACATATGGATATTTAATATCAATGTTGAAAATACTGGGAGATTCATGAAATACAAGTAAACAATTAAAAATGAATTAAAGACTTTTTTCAAACTTTCTGTAAAATATAATTCTAAACAAATAGTGAGGAATAAATTAGAACACCCCCCATCTTTTTTAGGACACCCCCACATTCATTCCGACTTAAAATGGCTAAAATTAATGTTAAAAAATGCAAATAAAAACAAACACAAGGTTAGACATAGACATGTGAACATTTCTTAATAAAGAACTGAATATTTAATAAGGTGTCCTAATTTTTTTTCTTCACATGACTGTATAGCAGACCTGGGCATCGTACGGCCCTTTGGTTGACTCCGACCGGCCCACGTGAGGTTAATTGTAAATTTCAAAATAAACACATTTTCTAATTTTACCTAATGCATGGACTAAAGCTGCGCTGCTTTTATTTCGAAGTTGTTTTTTTATTCACGTGCATAATGACGCAATACGTAAATCAATACTGCAGGCATGACTGAATCTACCTTGTCACAAGCAGATGACTTTAGTCCTCAAAAATGCCCACGCACACTAAAAAAAAGAAAGGTAGATGCCGAATGCAGGGTTTTCAACAAAACATGGACTGCTAAGTATTTATTTACTTGGCTATGGACGAGAGTTGTGATGTCCGTTAGACACCCCAGTTACTCGTATTTGTTCATGGGATAACAGACTTCAAAATTACGGAGGAGCTGGCAGCAATGCGGTCAATGAAAGGGACAGCGGCAGGGAGCGATCATTCACAGAGGTAAATGCATGCATGGACACTCTGGGGCTGAAATGGGACAGACTGGTAGGTGTCACAACGGACTGTTGTCCAAATCTGAGGGGGAAAAATGTCAGACTTTTGAAGCGTATGCAGAATAAAGTGACTGAAATCGATGCAGATCAGAAATTTGTATTTTTGCATTGTATTATACATCAGCATGTGTTGTGCAAGTCAGTGCTAAAAATTAACCATGTTATTGATGTTGTAACTAAAATAGTTAACTTCATCAGGGCACGAGCATTGAATCACAAACAGTTTGTTGCACTTTTGGAGGAGCATGAGACTGAACAGTGACATCGGCTACCACACAGCTGTCAAGATGGCTCAGCCTGGGCAAAGTGCTAAAAAGAGTTTGGGACCTGAAAGAAGAGATTCAAGAGTTTTATGAGAAGAAAGGCAAAGGCATCCCAGAGCTCTCAGATGAGGACTGGATGGCAGATTTTGCATTTGCTGTTGATGTGACTGCACTGATGAATGAACTGAACACCAAACTGCAAGGCAAGGGCCTTTTTGTTTATGAAATGCACAGCCTGGTGAAGGCTTTCATGAGAAAGTTGCATTTTCTTTCAAGCCAACTGGAGAGCAACACTCTCACTCATGCAAATCCTGAAAGAAGTCACACCATCAGCTGATCACCTCCGCAGGTACTCATCCATGTCAGTAGCACTGCATAGTGAGTTTTCAAGGCAATTTGAAGATATCAGAACAATCAAGGATGAAATGCACATAATTTCCTCTCCCTTTACCTGCAGTGTGGATAATGCACCCAGTGATGTTCAGCTGGAACTAATTGACCTGCAGTCTGATGTGATACTGGCAGAGCACTTGAAGTCAGGATCACTGCTGGATTTTTACTCTTCTCTCAAGGAAGAGAACTTTCCAAACATGAGGAGACATGCTCAGAAGATGTTGGTTCTTTTTGGCTCTACCTACATACAGTGGGGCAAAAAAATATTTAGTCAGCCACCGATTGTGCAAGTTCTCCCACTTAAAAGATGAGAGGTCTCCAATTTTCATCATAGGTATACCTCAACTATGCGAGACAAAATGAGAAAAAAAAAATCCAGAAAATCACATTGTCTGATTTTTAAAGAATTTATTTGCAAATTATGGTGGAAAATAAGTATTTGGTCAATAACAAAAGTTCATCTCAATACTTTGTTATATACCCTTTGTTGGCAATGACAGAGGTCAAACGTTTTCTGTAAGTCTTCACAAGGTTTTCACACACTGTTGCTAGTATTTTGGCCCATTCCTCCATGCAGATCTCCTCTAGAGCAGTGATATTTTGGGGCTGTCGCTGGGCAACACAGACTTTCAACTCCCTCCAAAGATTTTCTATGGGGTTGAGATCTGGAGACTGGCTAGGCCACTCCAGGACCTTGAAATGCTTCTTACGAAGCCACTCCTTCATTGCCCGGGCGGTGTGTTTGGGATCATTGTCATGCTGAAAGACCCAGCCACGTTTCATCTTCAATGCCCTTGCTGATGAAAGGAGGTTTTCACTCAAAATCTCACGATACATGGCCCCATTCATTCTTTCCTTTACACGGATCAGTTGTCCTGGTCCCTTTGCAGAAAAACAGCCCCAAAGCATGAAGTTTCCACCCCCATGCTTCACAGTAGGTATGGTGTTCTTTGGATGCAACTCAGCATTCTTTCTCCTCCAAACATGACAAGTTGAGTTTTTACCAAAAAGTTCTATTTTGGTTTCATCTGACCATATGACATTCTCCCAGTCCTCTTCTGGATCATCCAAATGCTCTCTAGCAAACTTCAGATGGGCCTGGACATGTACTGGCTTAAGCAGGGGGACACGTGTGGCACTGCAGGATTTGAGTCCCTGGTGGTGTAGTGTGTTACTGATGGTAACCTTTGTTACTTTGGTCCCAGCTCCCTGCAGGTCATTCACTAGGTCCCCCCATGTGGTTCTGGGATTTTTGCTCACCGTTCTCATGATCATTTTGACCCCACGGGGTGAGATCTTGCATGGAGCCCCAGATCGAGGGAGATTATCAGTGGTCTTGAATGTCTTCCATTTTCTAATAATTGTTCCCACAGTTGATTTCTTCACACCAAGCTGCTTACCTATTGCAGATTCAGTCTTCCCAGCCTGGTGCAGGTATACAATTTTGTTTCTGGTGTCCTTTGACAGCTCTTTGGTCTTGGCCATAGTGGAGTTTGGAGTCTGACTGTTTGAGGTTGTGGACAGGTATTTTTATACTGATAATGAGTTCAAACAGGTGCCATTAATACAGGTAACGAGTGGAGGACAGAGGAGCCTCTTAAAGAAGAAGTTACAGGTCTGTGAGAGCCAGAAATCTTGCTTGTTTGTAGGTGACCAAATACTTATTTTCCACCATAATTTGCAAATAAATTCTTTAAAAATCAGACAATGTGATTTTCTGGATTTTTTTTTCTCATTTTGTCTCTCATACTGTGGGGTAAAAAAGTATTTAGTCAGCCACCAATTGTGCAAGTTCTCCCACTTAAAAAATGAGAGAGGTCTCCAATTTTCATCATAGGTATACCTCAACTATGAGAGACAAAATAAGGAAAAAAAAAAATCCAGAAAATCACATTGAAGGATTTTTAATGAATTAATTGGTAAATTCCTTGGTAAAATAAGTATCTGGTCAATAACAAAAGTTCATCTCAATACTTTGCTATATACCCTTTGTTGGCAATGACAGAGGTCAAACGTTTTCTGTAAGTTTTCACAAGGTTTTCACACACTGTTGCTGGTATTTTGGCCCATTCCTCCATGCAGATCTCCTCTAGAGCAGTGATGTTTTGGGGCTGTCGCTGGGCAACACAGACTTTCAACTCCCTCCAAAGATTTTCTATGGGGTTGAGATCTGGAGACTGGCTAGGCCACTCCAGGACCTTGAAATGCTTCTTACGAAGCCACTCCTTCGTTGCCCGGGCGGTGTGTTTGGGATCATTGTCATGCTGAAAGACCCAGCCACGTTTCATCTTCAATGCCCTTGCTGGTGGAAGGAGGTTTTCACTCAAAATCTCATGATACATGGCCCCATTCATTCTTTCCTTTACACGGATCAGTCATCTTGGTCCCTTTGCAGAAAAACAGCCCCAAAGGATGATGTTTCCACTCCAATGCTTCACAGTAGGTATGGTGTTCTTTCTCCTCCAAACACGACAAGTTGAGTTTTTACCAAAAAGTTCTATTTTGGTTTCATCTGACCATATGACATTCTCCCAATCCTCTTCTGGATCATCCAAATGCTCTCTAGCAAACTTCAGACGGGCCTGGGCATGTACTGGCTTAAGCAGGGGGGCACGTGTGGCACTGCAGGATTTGAATCCCTGGTGGTGTAGTGTGTTTCTGATGTAGCCTTTGTTACTTTGGTCCCAGCTCTCTGCAGGTCATTTACTAGGTCCCCCCATGTGGTTCTGGGATTTTTGCTCACCGTTCTCGTGATAATTTTGACCCCACGGGGTGAGATCTTGCGTGGAGCCCCAGATCGAGGGAGATTATCAGTGGTCTTGTATGTCTTCCATTTTCTAATAATTGCTCCCACAGTTGATTTCTTCACACCAAGCTGCTTACCTATTGCAGATTCAGTCTTCCCATCCTGGTGCAGGTCTACAATTTTGTTTCTGGTGTCCTTTGACAGCTCTTTGGTCTTGGCCATAGTGGAGTTTGGAGTCTGACTGTTTGAGGTTGTGGACAGGTGTCTTTTGTACTCATAATGAGTTCAAACAGGTGCCATTAATACAGGTAACGAGCGGAGGACAGAGGAGCCTCTTAAAGAAGAAGTTACAGGTCTGTGAGAGCCAGAAATCTTGCTTGTTTGTAGGTGACCAAATACTTATTTTCCACCATAATTTGCAAATAAATTCTTTAAAAATCAGACAGTGTGATTTTCTGGATTTTTTTTTTCCTCATTTTGTCCCTCATAGTTGAGGTATACCTATGATGAAAATTGGAGACCTCTCTCATCTCATTTGCACAATTGGTGGCTGACTAAATACTTTTTTGCCCCACTGTAGTTGAGGTATACCTATGATGAACATTGGAGACCTCGCTCATCTTTTAAGTGGGAGAACTTGCACAATTGGTGGCTGACTAAATACTTTTTTGCCCCACTGTATGTGAACAAACATTCTCAGTGATTAGGTTTACCAAATCCAGGTATAGATCTTCTCTCACTGGTGATCACCTGTCAGCTGTGCTTTGCATCTCCACCTCAGACATTCAGCCTGACTTTGATGCACTCATTAAAGCCCAGCAGAGACTAGATTTCTCTCACTGAACAAGAAAAAAGAACTGAAAAACACCAAGTGAGGTGGTTAGACTACAAATGTAGGCATGTAAATGCACCAACTAGCAGTGAACTGGGACACTTTCTATGGAGGCCTTTTTCTCAAAATCACAGTTCAGTGACGATCATTACTATAATATGATGTATCTTGCTTAATATTTGGAGTACAAAGACAATATCGTGATGTCTTTAGAAAGCTAAGAACCTCTTTCCAACAGTATATGAAACTCAAAATGTGTTTTGAATGCGACTGAAAATTATCACTAATATAATGAGTCACAATGGTAAAAATGTTCACATTTAGTTTACCATTGTTTTGTGAAAATTGATTGAATAAATGACATTTTTTGTAAGGCAACTTAACTTTTTCCACTGCTTAATCACAAGCATTATGTCTCCTCATAACCCTGTACTGTCAGACCATTGTCTGTTAACCTTTGATTTTACTATTTCTGACTATTTGGCTCCTAAAGAAAAATATTATTACAGTAGATGCCTCTCAGATGATGCTGTTACCAAATTTATGCAGATTGTTTCCTCTATGCCATGTGTCAACACAACGGAAATAAGCTATAGACAGCTTGCTCCTTCTGTAATTGATAACATGGTGGATAGTGTTTCAGCTTCTCTGCATCAGACTCTAGACTTGGTGGCCCCCTTAAAAAAGAAAAAGTCTAATCAGAGATTTCTAACTCCTTGGTTCAACACAGAAACTCGTAGCTTAAAACAGAAGACTCGTCAATTAGAAAGAAAATGGCGCTCCACTAATTTAGATTAAATCTATTTAGCTTGGAGAAATCATCTTTTAATTTATAAAAAAATCTCTTAGAAAAGCTAGAACGAGTTATTACTCTGCATTTTTTTTTTTTTTTTTTTTTTGCTGGTCATTAACATTTGTTTGTTCTCTCCCATAGATTGAGTCCCCATCGTGCTGTTTGCTCTCTACATGTCTGTTCTTTTCTTCTTCTCTGTCCCCTCACCCCCCAGCCAGTCGCAGCAGATGACTGCCCCTCCCTGAGCCTGGTTCTGCTGGAGGTTTCTTCCTGTTAAAAGGGAGTTTTTCCTCTCCACCGTCGCCAAGTGCTTGCTCACAGGGGATCGCCTGATTGCTGGGGTCTTTCTGCAACTGTGGGGGTCCTCCCTACAGTTGATAGTGCTATGAGATGACTGTTGTTGTGAAATGGCGCTATATAAATAAAGTTGAATTGAATTGAATTGAATTGAATTAATAGAAGAGAACAAGAATAATCCCAGGTTTCTTTTCAGCACTGTAGCCAGGTTGACAAGAGTCAGGACTCTGTCAATCCTAGCATTCCCTGAGAGCTTACTAGTCAGGACTTTATGAACTTTTTCAATAATAAAATTTCATCCATCAGAGATAAAATCAATCAGATTCTTCCCACAGTTAACTTAAATGCTGTAACTACTACAACTCCTTCAATTGATGTCTGTCTTGATGAGTTTACTCCAAACGACCTTTGTGAGTTAGACAAAATAGTTTCCTCATCCAAACCTTCAACTTGTCTTTTAGACCCTATTCCTACCAGGTTATTTAAAGAAGTCTTCCCACTTATTGGTAGCTTTATTCTTCACATAATCAATTCTTCATTAACTTTAGGCCATGTACCGCAGGCTTTTAAAACGGCTGTAATTAAACCCCTACTCAAAAAGCCAACGCTAGATCCAGGAGCTTTAGCTAACTATAGACCAATCTCTAATCTCCCTTTCATTTCAAAAATCTTAGAAAGAGTTGTTGCTACGCAATTATTTGACCACCTGCAGGGAAATGGTTTACTTGAAGAGTTTCAATCTGGGTTTAGAATCCATCATAGTACTGAAACAGCCTTAGCGAAGGTCACTAACGACCTCCTCATCGCATCTGATAATGGACTGGTTTCTGTACTTGTCCTTTTAGACCTTAGTGCAGCTTTTGATATATCGATCATAATATTCTACTTGATAGATTAGAACACTATGTTGGACTTAATGGAACTTCGTTGCAGTGGTTTAGATCTTATTTATCTGATAGGTTCCAGTTTGTTCATGTAAATAATGAGTTTTCTTTCATCTCAAAGCTTAGTCATGGAGTTCCACAGGGATCTGTACTAGGCCTTACTCTTTTTAGTTTATATATGCTTCCGTTAGGCAACATTAGAAAGCACTGTATACATTTTCATTGTTATGCAGATGACACACAATTATACCTGTCAATGAAGCCAGATGATAGTAATCAATTAGCCAAGTTAGAAGCTTGTCTTAAGGAAATCAAAGCTTGGATGATTTGTAATTTCCTGCTATTAAATTCAGATAAGACTGAAGTCATTCTTGTTGGTCCAAAAAACCTTAGAAATACCTTTCCAAATCAAACTTTCAGTTTGGATGCGGTTACTCTTTCTCTTAATAGCTCTGTGAGGAACCTTGGAATTATTTTTGATCAAGATCTGTCCTTCAGTTCACATATTAAATTTGTTTCTAAGACTGCCTTCTATCATTTGCGTAATATTGCCAAGATTAGGAGCATCTTGTCTCAGAGTGATGCTGAGAAACTGATCCACGCTTTTGTTAGCTCGAGATTAGATTATTGTAATTCTTTATTATCAGGCTGTCCTAAAACATCTTTAAAAAGTCTTCAGCTGATCCAAAATGCTGCAGCAAGAGTTTTAACAGGTACTAGAAAGAGAGATCATATCTCTCCGGTTCTGGCCTCCCTTCAATGGCTTCCCATAGAGTTCAGAATTAAGTTTAAAATCCTTCTTCTTACTTACAAAGCTCTAAACAATCAGGCTCCTTTTTATTTAAAAGATCTGATGCTACTGTATTATCCTAACAGAGCACTACGCTCCCAAAATGCAGGATTACTTGTAATACCTAGAATCTCCAAAAGTACAATGGGAGGCAGAGCCTTCAGTTATCAAGCTCCTCTCCTGTGGAACCAGCTGCCAATCTGGATTCAGAAGTCAGACTCGATCTCTGTTTTTAAGAATAGGGCGAAAACCCACCTTTTTGATATAGCCTACAATTAGGGAGGGATCATGTGTTTCTGAACCCTCCCTTAGTTATGCTGCTAATAGGTTTAGTCAGCCGGGGACCTCCAGTAATGCACTGGGCCTCACTCCTTTCCTCACTCTCAATGAAATATTTGTTTTTGCTGGTCATTAACATCTGTTTGTTCTCTCCCATAGATTGAGTCCCCATCGTGCTGTTTGCTCTCTACATGTCTGTTCTTTTCATCTTCTCTATCCCCTCACCCCCCAGCCAGTCGCAGCAGATGACTGCCCCTCCCTGAGCCTGGTTCTGCTGGAGGTTTCTTCCTGTTAAAAGGGAGTTTTTCCTCTCCACCGTCGCCAAGTGCTTGCTCACAGGGGATCGCCTGATTGCTGGGGTCTTTCTGCAACTGTGGGGGTTCCCCCTACAGTTGATAGTGCTATGAGATGACTGTTGTTGTGAAATGGCGCTATATAAATAACATCCATCCATCCATCCATCTTCTACCGCTTTTCCGGAGGTCCGGGTCGCGGAGGCAGCAGTTCAAGAAGAGAAGCCCAGACCTCCCTCTCCCCAGCCACCTGCTCCAGCTCTTCAGAGGGGATACCAAGGCGTTCCCAGACCAGCTGGGAGACATAGTCTCTCCACCGAGTCCTGGGTCTGCCCCGGGGTCTCCTCCCAGTGGGACGTACCTGAAACACCTCAAGTGGGAGGCGTCCAGGAGGCATCCTAATCAGATGCTCATACCACCTCAACTGACTCCTTTCAATGTGGAGGAGCAGCGGTTCTACTCTGAGCCTCTCCCAGATGACTGAGCTCCTCACCCTATCTCTGAGGGTGAGTCCAGCAATCCTACGGAGAAAGCTCATTTCAGCTGCTTGTATCCGCGATCTCGTTCTTTCGGTCATTACCCAAAGCTCGTGACCATAGGTGAGAGTAGGAATGTAGATTGACTGGTAAATCGACAGCTTTGCCTTAGAACTAAGCTCCCTCTTCACCACAACAGACCGGTACAACGTCCGCATCACTGCAGATGCTGCTCCAATCCGTCTGTCGATCTCTCGCTCCATTTTCCCCTCACTCGTGAACAAGACCCCAAGATACTTAAACTCCTCCACTTGGGGCAGGAGCCTGTCCCCAACCCGGAGAGGACAATCCACCTTTTTCCAGCTGAGGACCATGGACTCGGACTTGGAGGTGCTGATTCTCATCCCAGCCGCTTCACACTCAGCGGCAAACCGTCCCAGCAAGAGCTGTAGGTCATTGCTGGATGAAGCCAACAGGACAACATCATCTGCAAACAACAGAGATGAGATCCTGTGGTCACCAAGCATGACACCCTCCATTCCCTGGCTGCACCTAGAAATCCTGTCCATAAAAATTATGAACAGGATCGGTGACAAAGAGCAGCCCTGGCGGAGTCCAACTCTCACTGGGAATGACTCCGACCGAGTGTTGGCAATACGAACCAAACTCTCACAACGGTCGTACAGAGACCGAATAGCTCGTAACAACAAGCCCGATACCCCATACTCCCGAAGCACCCCCCACAAAAATCCACGAGGGACGCCGTCAAATGCCTTCTCCAAGTCCACAAAACACATGTAAACTGGTTGGGCAAACTCCCACGAACCCTCAAGAATTCTCGAGAGGGTAAAGAGCTGGTCCGATGTGCCACGGCCAGGATGAAAACCACATTGCTCCTCCTGAATCCGAGGTTCGACCAACGGCCGGACTCTCCTCTCCAGTACCTTGGCACAGACCTTCCCAGGGAGGCTGAGGAGTGTGATCCCTCTAAAGTTGGAGCACACCCTCCGGTCCCCTTTTTTGAAGAGAGGAACCACCACCCCGGTTTGCCATGCCAAAGGCACTGCCCCCGACCTCCACGCAATGTTGCAGAGGCGTGTCAACCATGACAACCCAACAACATCCAGGGCCTTGAGGTACTCAGGGCGAACCTCGTCCACCCCCGGGGCCCAGCCACCAAGGAGATTTTTAACCACCTTGGCGACCTCAGCCCCTGTGATAGGCGAGTCATCCCCCTCGTCCCCAAACCCTGCTTCCTCTGTGGAAGGCGTATCAGTGGGATTGAGGAGATCCTCGAAGTATTCCTTCCACCGCCCGATGATATCCCCAGTTGAAGTCAACAGTGTCCCATCTGCACCATACACAGTGTGGACGGGGAGCTGCTTTCCCCTCCTGAGCCGCCGAACAGTTTGCCAGAATCTCTTTGAAGCCAACCGAAAGTCTTGTTCCATGGCCTCACCGAACTCCTCCCATACCTGCGTTTTTGCTTCAGCAACCACCCGAGCTGCACTCCGCTTGGCCTGCCGGTACACCTCAGCTGCTTCGGGAGTCCCACAAGCCAACCAAGCTTGATAGGACTCCTTCTTCAGCTTAATGGCCCCCCTCACCACTGGTGTCCACCACTTGGTTCGGGGGTTGCCACCACGAGATGCACCGACCACCTTGCGGCCGCAGCTCTGGGCCGCCGCTTCAACAACAGAGGTGGAGAACATGGCCCATTCAGACTCCATGTCTCCAGACTCCCTTGGAATGTGGTTGAAGTTCTTCCGGAGGTGGGAGTTGAAGACCTCCCGGACAGGGGCCTCAGCCAGACGCTCCCAGCACACCCTCACTATACGTTTGGGTCTACCAGGTCTGAATGGCTTCCTCCCCTGCCATCGGATCCAACTCACCACCAGGTGGTGATCAGTTGACAGCTCTGCACCTCTCTTTACTCGGGTGTCCAAGACATACGGTCGCAGGTCTGATGATACGATAACAAAATCGATCATCGACCTGCGACCTAGGGTGTCCTGGTGCCAGGTGCACATATGGACACCCTTATGCTTGAACATGGTGTTCGTTATGGACAGACTGTGGTTAGCACAGAAGTCCAATAACTGAACACCACTCGGGTTCAGATCGGGCAGGCCGTTCCTCCCAATCACCCCCCTCCAGGTTTCACTGTCGTTGCCCACGTGCGCATTGAAGTCCCCCAGTAGGACAATGGAGTCTCCAGGAGGAGTACCCTCCAGCACCCCAGTCACAGACTCCAAAAAGGGTGGGCACTCTGAAACATCATTTGGTGCATAGGCACAAATGATGGTCAGGACCCGTTTCCCAACCCGAAGGCGCAGGGAAGCAACCCTTTCGTCCACCGGGGAAAACTCCAATATAGAGGCAGCAAGGTGGGGCGATACAAGAATACCCACCCCTGCTCGTCGCCTCTTGCCCGGGGCAACTCCAGAAAAGGCCAAGCTCCAGCCCCTCTCCAGGAGACTGGTTCCGGAACCGGAGCTGTGTGTTGAGGTGAGGCCGACTATATCTAGCCGGTATCGCTCAACCTCGTACACCAGCTCAGGCTTCTTCCCCACCAGAGAGGTGACATTCCACGTACCAAAAGCCAGTTTAGAAAGCTTGGGATCAGTCCGCCAAGGTCTCCGCCTTTGACCGCCACCTAATCCACATAGCACTGGACCCCCATGATCCCTCCTGCAGGTGGTGAACCCACTGGAGGGCGGACCCATGTAACTCCTTCGGGCTGAGCCCGGCCGGGTCCCATGGGTGGAAACCCGGCCACCAGACGCTAGCCTTCGAGCCCCTCCCCCAGGCCTGGCTCCAGGGTGGGGCCCCGGTAACCCCATACCGGGCGGGGTACACTGAATCCTTGATATACAATTTATCATGAGAGTCTGTTGGCTCGTTCTTAGTCTGGCCCTTCACCCAGGACCAGTTTGTCTTGGGAGACCCTATCAGAGGCAAATTGCCCCCGGACAACATAGCTCCTGGGATCACTGGGGCACGCAAACCCCCCCACCACGATAAGGTGACGATCCATGAGGAGGTATATAAATAACGTTGAATTGAATTGAACATATACTCTTACCAGTCTTACCAGCTTGTCAAAACAATGCTATGTGCTGCTTTTTATAAAGAAATACAATATTAGGCAGAATTGAGTTCAGCCTTTTGGTCCGGCCCTCCACAACATTTTCTGTTTCTCATGTGGCCCCATGGAAAAAATAACTGCCCACCCCTGCTGTACAGGCTTAATTTTGGGCGGTGCGGTGGCGCAGTGGTTAGCACCGCACCAGCACAGCAACTCACCCTTGGCCATGGGATCCCTGGTTCGATCCCAGCCCCTGACCAACAGTGATCTGTGTGGAGTTTGCATGTTCTTCCCGTATCTGCGTGGGTTTACTCCGGGATTTCTCCGGTTTACTCCCACAGGCCAAAAACATGCAGGTTAGGTTAACTGGAGACTCTAAAGTGGCCCTAGGTGTGAATGTGTGTGTGAATGGTTAAGGGATAGCGCCGTACTGTGGCTGCTTCATCCATCCAGGTGGATGCCCTTAATTTCCCCTCTGGGGATCAATAAAGTATACAAAATCAAAAAAAAAAAGAAATTTGTTTCAGTCGAACTTAAGTTTGTTTTCTCCATTAGTGCGGTTTGTTTTGTCTGGTAAGAACACAATAATCACACTCAGGTGCACACCAAAACAACCTAAAAGAGGTGGTCTCGATTTGAATCAACTGGCCAACTCTGGTGCAGTCCTGCAGGTGAGAAAGGGACCGCACTAAAACAGGACCAGCGGCAAACGGTAAAACATTTTATGCCACTGTACATACCTGATGGATCTTCGAAAATATCTGTGGCTGAGCATGTCACAGGTCTGGAGGATTAATGAACATTAACATGTTTTTTTTCCATCCGGAACCACACTTCATTTTCTAACTATACAATTTGCTGAAAGCAGTATATGCACGTGATATAATAAACGATAACCAGGGCAACGAAAAAAAACCCATAGATTACGCTACAATTTGTATTATTTTCTCCCCAGAAATGCATAAATGCACAGCAGTCATCCTGCTTCCTGCATTTACCTTTCTTGTTCCCGCGGCAAAAACATCTGACTAATAACATCTGCCAAGATGCTGAAGATGAAATGAGGGTGGACATTTCAGCAAGACAATGATCTCAAACACACAGCCAAGGAAACTCTCAACTGGCTCCAGAGAAGGAAAATGAATGGCCCAGGCAGTCACCTGACCTGAATCCAATTGAAAATCTATGGAACAAACTGAAGATCAGAGTTCATAGAAGACACCCACGGAACCTTCAAGATTTGAAGACAGTTTGTGTGAAAGAATGGGCTAAAATCACTCCTAAGCAATGCCTGTGCCGAGTTTTTCCATACAGGAGGTGTCTGGAAGCTGTTATTACCAATAAAGGCTTTTCTACTAAATATTAAAAGAATTTCACCATGTGTGTTCAATACTTATCCCCTGTGTCATTCCACTTTATCAGATATAACTTGTTTTGTGAACACAGTTGCCTTGATTTCTTTGTATGTACAGCCTACCTGTCAGGTCAGGTAGGCTCTGTCCTACCTGCTACCGCATAACCATGAAAACTGGTAACATGGGTCGAGCTGCCGGTGACTAAACTGGCAACCCCATCAGCTGGTCTGGTGTGGAGGATGAAACTGGACATCCTTGCAGAACAAAATAAAATATCTGTTACAAGGTCTGTGGTGGACCATGCCAGCCTCTGCAGTATGACATCGATGCCAGTTTGTCTTGGCCTGTCCTTGCCTGCTGATCAGAATCAGAATCAGCTTTATTGGCCAAGTATGCACAACACATACAAGGAATTTGACTTTGGCTAAAAACTTGCTCTCGTTGTTCAGGTGGAGGATTTAAATAAGATTTAAATAAGGATTCAATGACAACAGAGTATGTACAGTAAATTACAGTCTGTCCACGTTTCTATAAAAGGATGCAAATATATACAGGAATATATGCAGTTATTTACTCAGACTATCCACACTTTGCAGAAATATATGAAAAAATATACAGTCACACAGTATTTCAATGTGAACTCAGATTCAGTGATATAATGTGAATGAAGTAAAATGCAGTGTGAGAGTTATGTGCAATGTAAGAATGGATGAAAAGTCATGAGTACAGCAACAGGTAGGACTAGATGAATGTTAGGAGTTCATCAGAGTGATGGCTTGAGGAAAGAAACTGTTCCTGTGACGGGTGGTTTTGACCTTCAGTGATCTGTAACGACGACCAGAAGATAGAAGTTCAAATAGTTTGTGGCCGGGGTGTGATGGGTCAGCACAGATGTTTCCCGCCCGTTTCCTGGTTATGGACCGATATGAGTTCTCAATGGAGGGTAGGTCGGTACCAATGATCCTCCCCGCAGACTTAATGATCCGCTGCAGTCTGGTCTTGTCCTGTTAAGTGGCAGATCCAAACCAGACAGTGATGGAAAAGCAGAGGACAGATTGGATGATGGCGGTGTAGAAGACAACCAGCAGCTCCTGAGGCAAATCAAACTTCTTGAGCTGACGCAGAAAAAACAACCTCTGCTGGGCCTTTTTCCGGACAGTGTCTATATGGGAGGACCACTTCAGGTTCCGGGAGATTGTGGTACCCAGAAACTTGAATGAGTCCACAGTGGACACTGTGCTGTTGAGGATGGTGAGTGGGGGGAATGAAGGAGGGTGTCGCCTGAAATCCACAGTCATCTCCACCGTTTTGGCTGGGTTAAGTTCAAGATGGTTCTGGCCGCACCAGAGGATCAGCTGCTCCACCTCCCGCCTGTATGCAGACTCATCACCATCCCGGATCAAACCGATGACTGTGGTGTCGTCCGCAAACTTCAGGAGCTTCACCGAAGGGTCCTCTGAGGTGCAATCGTTGGAGTAGAGGGAGAAGAGCAGTAGGGAAAGGACACATCCTTGGGGGGCACCAGTACTAATTTTTCGGGAGAGTGAGAGAGATTACATCGATGTTATACTGAGACAGTGATTCTGGTCAATGGCAAAAGCTAGTATCACTTATCCGATTTTGCTAGCAGTTCCATGGTTTAAATGGCAAAGGAAAAAGAAACTCAGCCAGGCTCGGACGTCACCCGGTCAAACAAGGTCTGCGCTGGTTCGCTCCCGCTCCAATGGCCAGCCAAAAGTAAGCTAGGAAGCAGGAGGAAGACCCTAAATTTTGCTAAATGGAACGTCCGAACACTACTGGATCGACAAAGCTCACACAGACCTGAGCGTCAGACAGCTCTGGTTGCAAGGGAATTAGATAGGTACAATATCAACAGCGCTGGTCTTTGTGAAACACAGCTTGCTGGTTATGATAGCATGGAGGACGGTGGCTATACATTCTTTTGGAGTGGAAAGATGGAAGAGGAGCATTGAGAAGCTGGAGTTGGTTTTGCTGTGAGAAACTCAGTCACTCTACAGCTGGATGAGGATCCAACACTGGTAAATGATGGGATAATGACCATGAGACTTCCACTACAAAAGAATGTCTTCATAACTGTCATCAGTGTATAAGCACCCACTATGACAAATCCACAAGAGGTGAAGGAGAATTTCTATGCTAGGCTGGAAGAGGTTCTTTGCAAAGTACCAAACAAGGGTAAATTGCTGCTTCATCCATCCAGGTGGATGCCCTCAATTTCCCTCTGGGGATCAATAAAGCATACAAAAAAAAAAATGATTATAGCTGGAGACATGAATGCAAGGGTTGAGAAAGATCCTGACAAATGGCCGGGTGTGCTTGGAAAACATGGATTAGGCAAGTGTAATTCAAATGGTGAGCTTCTCCTTGCTCTCTGCTCAGAGTTCAGACTAGTTATCACAGACACACTCTTCAAGCACAAAGATCAATACAAGACCACGTGGCTGCACCCTCGCTCCAAGCACTGGAACATCCTTGACTACGTTATCACCCATCAAAATGACAAAAATGATACCTTTAACACAAGCGTGATGAGAGGTGTAGACTGTTCAACTGACCACCTTATGATCAAATCTAAAATGGCCTTCACAGTCAGAAAGAGTTTTCAGAAGAACAGAGGCAAACCTAAGAATAAGCTGAATGTAAGGAAACTGAAAGATAACAATGTTAAGCTTGAGGAATAGCTAAATAAGGCACTGGGAGGTTGGGAGAAAGCGGATGTAAGAAATTTGGATGAAGAGTGGAACAACCTGAAGTCAACAACATATGAGATTGCACTGAGGGTATTAGAAAAGCTGAAAAGAAAACATCAGTACTGGTTTGATGAAGATGACACACAATTGCCGACCCTTCTGGAATAATGTGACAAGGCCAAAGTCAGGCAGCTTCAACTCAACACAAGATCAAATCGAGGGAAGTTAGTAGAAGCAAGGTGAAAGTTACAGAAATAGATCCGACAGCTAAAATCAGATTGGTGGGAAGAAAAGGCAGAAGAACGACAGAGATATGCTGACAAAAATGACATGAAAGCTTTCTACTCAGGACTGAAAGACGTCTATGGACCCCAGAAGAGAGGTACAATAAAACTGCCCCGGATGGTGCAACAGTACTGCAGGAAAAGTCAGAGATTATTGATCAATTTGCGGACCACTTTGACACCTTACTGAACATTCCTGGGGTGTTGGAAAACAAAGCTTTAGAGAAAATTACTCAACATAATATAGTCCCTTTGCTTGATGCAGTACCATTTTTTGGGGAGTCCGTAGATGCCATGCACATCATGAAGGAAGGAAAAGCACCTGGTAAATGTGGAGTCCCAGCAGAGGTTTGGAAGTATGGAGGACTAAAGCTTCACAGGAGCCTATACAGCATAATACTTCAAGTATGGGAGAATGAAAGTGTCCCTCAGGACTGGAAGGATGCCAGTATGGAGATCACGAAATGATGAGACTGGTTGTTTTTTAGTTCCAGTTTATTGCATCTTACATCTCCAGCCTTCTCTCTCTCTCAGACAGAAACAAAGAGGAAGTGCTGCAATAAACCCACACATATATACAGTACATCATGCACCCCCACAGACAGAGTCACCCACTCAAGTCAAATCCCTCTATTCATCCCTCACACCAAAAGTCACACATTCACGTTACATCAAATCTTTCTATTCATAACGTACATCAAAGGCAAAGTCACACATCGATGTTACATCCTTCCATTCACGCTTAATCCGAAGTTCCTTCAGGCTCTCGTCCCTGAGCCTCTGTCCTTCTTCTAAGTCCGCAGGTTGCCCAGACTCATTGTCCATTTGAGGCGTGAGGTCAATCCACATTGCAAGCCCACAGTCCTTCTGTGTTTAAACCTAAGCATGCAAATATGTGAGCTACATACAGTTACATACAGTTATGAATATGGGCGCAATCTTTCTATTCATAACGTACATCAAAGGCAAAGTCACACATCCATGTTACATCCTTCCATTCACGCTTAATCCGAAGTTCCTTCAGGCTCTCGTCCCTGAGCCTCTGTCCTTCTTCTAAGTCCGCAGGTGGCCCAGACTCATTGTCCATTTGAGGCGTGAGGCGCCATGGCTGCATAATCTATCCCCACGTGCACCGGGGCCGCGTCCGCGCCGCTAACCGGTTCCGCGGCCGTGCAATCTGCATCCGCGCGGACAGGTGCTGTTACCGCGCGGGAGAGGCAATCCGCTACAACATTAAGCTTACCGGCTACGTGCTGAATGTCAGTGGTAAATTCCGAAATTGCGGCCAGCTGCCTCTGCTGCCGTCCGGACCACGGTTCCGAAATTTTGGACATTGCAAAAGTAAGCGGTTTGTGGTCGACAAACATGGTGAAACGCCGCCCTTCCAGCCAGAACTGGAAATGGCGAATGGCCAGGTAGAGCGCCAACAGCTCCCTGTCAAACGCGCTGTATTTCCGCTCGGCATCGCGCAAGGATCTGCTGAAAAAAGCGAGCGGCTGCCAGACCCCGGCGACCTGCTGCTCCACCACGGCCCCGATGGCCACGTCTGACGCGTCGGTGGTTAGCGCTATGCGGGCTGATGGGTCTGGGTGTGCCAGCAGTGTCGTGTCCGCCAGTGCTGTTTTGACCTCCATGAACGCGTGTTCCCCCTCCGGGGACCACTCGATCACATTGGAGGGCTTCTGCTTTTTAAGCGCGGCGTATAACAGCTGCATGAGCTGCGCTGCGTGGGGTATGAAACGGTTATAAAAATTTACCATTCCTAAAAATTCTTGCAACGCTTTAACCGTTTGTGGCCGAGGGAACTCTGCCACTGCGCGTACCTTGGCCGGTAGAGGGACTGCCCCCTCTGGGGAGACGCGGTGTCCCAAAAAATCAATTTGCGCCACGCCAAAATGGCACTTGGCTGGGTTTATTATCAACCCGTGCTCCTCCAACCTCTGAAAAACAGTCGTGAGGTGTTTTTCATGTTCCTCCTCAGAGGCACTGGCGACTAAAATATCGTCCAGGTAG
Source organism: Pholidichthys leucotaenia (assembly GCA_020510985.1). Lineage (NCBI taxonomy): Eukaryota > Metazoa > Chordata > Actinopteri > Cichliformes > Pholidichthyidae > Pholidichthys > Pholidichthys leucotaenia. Next base: position 105,881,121 of record CM035841.1, on the reverse strand, counting down.
ACAAAAACAAAAGGGAGATCGCGCAACACGGCATCCATCATTCGTTGGAAGGTTTGCGCGGCGCCTTTAAGGCCAAAAGGCATGCGTAAAAATTCGAAAAGTCAGAACGGGGTTATTACCGCTGTTTTGGGGATGTCCTCTGCATGGACCGGGACTTGGTGATAGCCGCGAACCAGGTCTATTTTAGAAAAAATGCGCGCCTTCGCTAAGTGCACCGAAAAATCCTGGATGTGCGGAATTGGGTAGCGGTCATGCGCCGTGGCATTGTTCAGCCTGCGGTAATCACCACACGGCCTCCACGAGCCATCAGCCTTAGGGACCATATGGAGCGGGGAAGACCAGGGGCTCTTCGAGCGGCGAATTATGCCCAACCTTTACAGGTTGGCGAACTCCTCACGCGCAATGGAGAGCTTAGCTGCATCCAAGCACCAAGCCTTCGCAAAAACAGGCGTGCCAACTGTGGTGATGAAGTGTTCCACCCCGTGTTTCGCAACCTTAGCTGAAAAAGTGGGAACTGTGAGTGCTGGGAACTGGGTGAGGAGAGTGTGAAACTTACCGCCTGCTGTGGCAACGTTAGTCTGTACTGGTGGAGGGGACACTCGAGCTGCACAAGGAATAGAATAAAAAGAGAGTGCATTAACCAGGCGTTTATTCCTCAGATCTACCAACAAGCCATGTGAGCACAAAAAATCAGCGCCTAACATGTTGAAACTCACCGCCGCTACAATGAAAGTCCATTCATAGTTGCGGCCGTGTAGGGACAGTTGCAGAGTCCTTTCTCCGAACGTCTTGATGGACAAGCCGTTCGCTGCCATTGCCCGGTCCCCGCTGGGTCCAGCCAAGCGGTCCGCATAGGTCGCGGTGATGAAACTCCTCTGGGCTCCGGTGTCCACGAGGAAATGCCGCCCAGAGCTCGCATCTGTTAGGTAAAGCAGCTTATTCTGCTCGCCGAGAGTTGAAGCTGCTAACGACCCCCAGCTTTGGCGTTTCCCTGCTTCTTGAAGCTGCACGGCGGGACGCATCTGTACGCCCTCTCCGCGAAGCGTCGATGGTAGAAACAGAGGCCGTCCCCTCCTCTGCTTTGGGACCACGCTGCTGCCGTCGTCGCTGGGGTGGTTTCTGCTGCCTCCGGCTCCTCCCTGCCCCCGGCCGCTGCGCCGAGGTCTGCTGCTGCCGCGGACATCGCCTGCTCGCCGCAGGCATCTAGGTGCCGCTGCGCTTCTGCGGCCAGCGCGCGGAAGTCCTGGTGGTTCACACATTTCATGCTGGACAGGGTACCTCTCATGTGCGCCGGGAGGGTCCTCAAGAAAATGTGCTTAAATAAGAACTTGTCGTCTTCCGTCCCGAGCAGCTGCAGCATGTCCTCCATCAGCTCGGCCGGCCTGCGTCCTCCACGGTCTCGCAGATCTAGGAGCCTCCTGGCCCTCACCTCGGCTGAGGGCATGAAACTCGAAATGAGGGCGGCTTTCAGTGCTTCGTATTTGCCAGCAGCGGGCGGCTGCTGCACCAAGCTCCGCACGCACCGAGCCGCGCGGCTGTCGAGTCTTGCGATGACATGGTGAAATCTGGTGTCATCTGCTGTAATTCCCCCGAGCACGAACCGCGATTCCGCATGCTGGAACCATGAGTGCGGGTCTTCTTGCCAGAACTCGGGGAGCTTGAGTGAGACCGCACTCGTACGGACGGTCCCCGGTGAATCCGGGTCAGAGCGCTCGTCTCCTGACATCTCACGTCTTGGTCACCAATGTGGAGATCACGAAATGATGAGACTGGTTGCTTTTTAGTTCCAGTTTATTGCATCTTACATCTCCAGCCTTCTCTCTCTCTCAGACAGAAACAAAGAGGAAGTGCTGCAATAAACCCACACATATATATATATATATATATATACTATATCATGCACCCCCACAGACAGAGTCACCCACTCAAGTCAAAACCCTCTATTCATCCCTCACACCAAAAGTCACACATTCACGTTACATCAAATCTTTCTATTCATAACGTACATCAAAGGCAAAGTCACACATCCATGTTACATCCTTCCATTCACGCTTAATCCGAAGTTCCTTCAGGCTCTCGTCCCTGAGCCTCTGTCCTTCTTCTAAGTCCGCAGTTGGCCCAGACTCATTGTCCATTTGAGGCGTGAGGTCAATCCACATTGCAAGCCCACAGTCCTTCTGTGTTTAAACCTAAGCATGCAAATATGTGAGCTACATACAGTTACATACAGTTATGAATATGGGCGCTACACCAGCACTGTGCCCATCTTCAAGAAGGGATGTAGGACGGACTGCGGAAAATACAAGGGTAGCTCTCTGCTATCGATAGCTAGCAAGATACTGGAACGTATTATGCTCAACTGACTGAACGAACACATCTGTCCAAAAATTTTACCTGAAAGCCAGTGTGAATTTCATAGTGGCCAAAGCACAGTGGATATGATTTTCTGTCTGTGTCAAGTATAGGAGAAATGCATTGAACAGAATATGCTCCTGTATGCAGTTGTCATTGATTTCACCAAAGCATTCGACATGGTACCTCAAGAAGGACTTTGGAAAGTATACTAGGGAAACATGGATCCCCCAGAAAATTCATCAGTATGATAAAATCATTGCATGATGGCATGATGGCCTCTGTGGCACAAGGACACAATTCCTCCAAGGAGTTTAAAGTCACCAATAGAGTAAAACAAGGCTGTGTGCTTGCACCCACATTATTTTCATTGTATCTCGCTGCAATATTACAAGTTGCCTTTGAAGGCGTGAAACAGGGCATCGAGAGCCAAACTCATCACGATGCAGATTTATACAACATAGCCCACTTCAAAGCAAAGACTCCAACAACTAAAGTCCTAGTTCATGAGATGTTTGCAGACGACAGTGCACTGGTAGCTCACAGCTGCGAAGACATGCAGATTTTAGTAGACCACTTCACCCAGGCTGCTGCACATTTCAGTCTGAAAATAAACAACAAGAAAACAGAGTGTCTCTACCAGCCTATCAAAAATCTACCCGCATATGAACCAGAAACGATCACCATCAACCAAAAAGGATCACTGCAGTCCAAAGACTTCAAATATTTAGGAAGCACCATATCTGACAATGCTAGACTGGACAAATAACTCATTTAAAGAATGGGTAGAGCCAGCACAGCTTCTAGAAAATTGCAGGGCCGGCTATGTTATAACAGGCATGTGTCTATCAGAGTGAAATGTAAAGTGAACTGGGCTGTCGTGCTTTAAACTCTGTTATATAGAGTTGAATCATGGACAATCTACAGAACTCAGATTGAATGATTTCATGTATACATGATGAGACAGCTGCAACAAATCATGAACCTTATCTTGATTGACAAGGTCAGAAATAAAGATTCTGTGACGAGCTGGATTACCTTTCACAATGGATATCCCAATAGACAGGAATCTGCAATGGTTAGGACATGTTCACAGGATGGACAAGTCCAAGCTCCCCAGGCAGCTACTTTACTCTCAACTTTGTAATGGAAAAAGAAACCAGGGCAGACCGAAACTGAGGTACAAAGACATCACCAAAACGAACACAATATGGAAAGACAAAGATACAAATCGATGGCAAATTACCACAAACGACCGACCACCTTGGAGGAGGCTCTTTAAGGCCATGTCTAAACAATGAACAGTCATAGTCATGTCGACTGACTGCATGATGATGATGATGTACAGTGAGGAAAATAAGTGTTGAACATGTCAACATTTTTCTCATTAAACATATTTCCGATGGAGCCACTGACCTGAGATTTTCACCAGATATCAGTAACAACCCAACTAATCCATACATACAAAGAAATCAAGGCAACTGTGTTCACAAAACAAGTTATATTTAATGAAGTGAAATGTCACAGGGAATAAGTATTGAACACATGAAGAACAAGTGGTGCAAAAAGGCATAGAAAGCCAAGAAACCAGCTGAAATCCATCAGAATTTAGGAAGCCATCCCATCCCCCATCAGTCTAAACTAATTTCAGCTGGTTAAGCCCTGACTGACACCTTAAAAAGGTCTGTGAATATCAAATTGTCACACCACAAAGAACTCATGATGGGTAGAAGCAAAGACCTTCGCAACCTTATTGTTGCAAAACATAATGATGGCATTGGTTACAGGTGCATTTCTACACTGCTCAATGTTCCAGTGAGCACTGTTGGAGACATCATTCAGAAGTGGAAAGAACATCATTTTACCATAAACCGGCCACGACCAGGAGCTCCTCACAACATTTCTGACAGAGGAGTCAAAAGAATTATCAAAAGAGTTATCCAAAAGTTAAAGACCACTCATGGAGAGCTCCAGACAGACCTGGAGTTAGCAGGTACTGCTGTTTCAAAGAAAACAATAAGTGATACACTCAACCAACATGGGCTTTATGCCCACTCACCTCGCAAGACTCTATTGCTGAAGAAAAAGCATGTTAAAGCTTATTTAAAGTTTGCTGCACAACATTTGGGCAGGCCAGTAAATTACTGGGAGAATATAGTCTGGTCAGATGAGAACAAAATTGAACTTTTTGAATGCCACAAGACACAGCATGTTTGGACAAGAAATTGCACTGCACATCACATCATGGTGTGGGGGTGTTTTTCCAGCATATGGTATAGGGGGACTTCATATAATGGAAGGAAAGATGAATGGACAAATGTACAGAGACATCTTTGATAAGAACCTGTTGTCATCTGCCAAGATACTGAAGATGAAATGAGGGTGGACATTTCAGCAAGACAATGATCCCAAACACACAGCCAAGGAAACTCAACTGGCTCCAGAGAAGGAAAATAAAGATGCTAGAATGGCCCAGTCAGTCAACTGACATGAATCCAATTGAAAATTTATAGAATGAACTGAATAACAGCATTCATAGAAGACACCCACGGAACCTGTTTGTGTGGAAGAATGGGCTAAAATCACTCCTGAGCAATGTCTGCGCCTACGTTCTCCATACAGGAGGTGTCTGGAAGCTGTTATTACCAACAAAGGCTTTTCTACTGAATATTAAATGCATTTCACCAAGCATGTTCAATACTTATTCCCTGTGACATTCCACTTTATTAAATATAACTTGTTTTGTGAACACAGTTGCCTTGATTTCTTTGCATGTATGGATTACTTGGGTTGTTACTGATATCTGGTGAAAATCTCAGGTCAATGGCTACATTAGAAACATTTACCATCTTGTAAATCTTCCCTTCCACTCTTGCTGCTGCCTTTCTGTCACAAATCAACCCCGACACTCATCTCCACCCACTCCACCCTGCCTGCACTCTCTTCTTCACCTTTCTTGTGCATTTTCCATTGCTTTGGATGGTTGACCACAGGTATTTAACTCATCTACTTTCACTACCGCTACTCCTTCCATCTTCACCGTTATACCTGCCTCCCTCTCATTCACACTCATATATTCTGTCTTGCTTCTACTGACTTTCATTCCTTTTCTCTCCAGAGCATACCTCCACCTCTCCAGGTTATGTTCCACCTGCTCCTTACTCTCACTACAGATCACAATGTCATCTGCAAACATCATGGTCCATGGAGACTCCTGCCTGACCTCGTCTATCAGCCTGTCCATCACCATGGCAAACAAGAAGGAGCTCAGAGCCGATCCCTGATGTAATCCCACCACCACCTTGAATCCATCCGTAACTCCTACAGTGCACTTCACCACCGTCTCGGTGTCTTCATACATGTCCTGCAGCACCTGCACATACTTCTCTGCCACTCCTGACTTTCTCATACAGTACCACACTTCCTCTCTTAGCACCCTATCACATGCTTTCTCTAGATCAACAAAGACAGTGCAACTCCTTCTGACCTTCCCCATCAGCCTTTTTAGAGCAAACATTGCATCTGTAGCACTCTTTCTTGGCATGAAACCGTACTGCTGCACACTGATTGTCCCCTCTCCTCTTAACCTGGCTGATATTTCCCATATCTTCATAGTGTGGCTGATCAACTTTATGCCTCTGTAGTTACTACAGCGCTGAGCATCACCTTTGTTCTTAAAAATTGGTACCAAAACACTCCTTTACTCCTCAGGCATCCTCTCACTCTCCAAGATAGTGTTAAACAATCTGGTTAAAAAGTCCACTGCCATCTCTCCTAAACATCTCCATTAGGGGTGGGTTCAAAAGATCAATATATCGATATGTATCGATACATGTTTGACTGAGCCGATATCGATCCACAAAATCCGCGGATCGATCTTTTAATATTAATATGTTTTTATATAATATTTTTACGTTTGTGAACGTCTGCTGAGTATAATCGGGTCGAAACCGGGTCAGTCAGCCAGGAACAACGGCCGAGAACCATAAACAACTGACGCGCTAACGGAGCTAGCAAGCTAGCGGATATGCTAGTTCTTCTTCTGTGGTGTTAAAACGGTTCTCATCTGGCAAGAGTTTCCTGCCGCGCGTGCTCTTTCGTGTTTACACGAGCGGCGATATTAACGTGCGTCTCTTAATTTAGCAACAAAAGTCACCGTAAAGATTGTCCTCAACAGCTTCTGAATATTTTTCATAAATAAAACTTCTGTGTTCCCTGCGGCGCGTGCACACGTCTTTTGTGTTTACATGACGCGGAGTTAATAACGTGCGTCTCTTAATTTAGCAGCAAAAGTCACCGTAGACTGTCCTCAACAGCTTCTGAATATTTTTCATAAAGCGGGGATAAACGGACTTTTACTCCGTGCAGCGCTGTGTTGGAACATCAAGTTGACGACTGATAAAGGGAAAATGCGGAGGCTGAAACCCGTGAAGCAGAGGGAGACTTGGAGCTGCTGAGACTGTAAGTATAATATTTGTTTGTTTTAACGTTTATGTCGTCAATTAATAATTTATCTGGCATGATGGTGGTTTCTTTTACAAACTATGGACACAGAGAGAACTGCTGGTTAAGCGCTGTGAATAAATGCTGAATTAAGGTATATTTTATGAGATTATGGACTTCTGCCACTTAAGGGATGTGAAGAGAATAAATCACAATAAAATTAATAAAGGCTGCAGTACAACAAGCTATTGTTACTCAGTAGAACTAAATTGAAATGAACAAACCTTCTCAGGAAATTAACTGAAACCCTTTTCCAACATTGAAAGTTAATTTGTAGTTAAAATATTTAAAAAAAACCTAAATTATTAAACCCTACTGTGGTGTGGCGATCTAAAAATATGAATGTTAATTTTACTGTGAAATCTATTCTTTTTATCTGCCTTCAGATGTGTAAAGACTGGAAGCTTCATTCTCAATGAGACCTTCTGAAGGTCAGAGGTCGTCAGTGGAGGAGCATCCCTGCTTCATGTGGATTTCAGCACAGAAGAAGACCTTCAAGATTCAAGGAGGTGCTGCCATCATTTTCTCCACACTAACATGCATTCAATGCAATTTAGTTGTTGGAATGACAAATTCTTTTATTTCTTTTTTTAAAGTTCTCAGCAAGAACACAATATTGGTCTTTTTTTTTTTTTTTTTTTACAATTTTACTGAGCATTTAATTCTAAATAAATCACTGTTTAACAAGAAATTTTTGGCAATCCTGTACTTTTCTTGTGGTGTTACATAGAACAGCATCACTGTAAACTATGGAAAAAGCAGCTGCTTTAAAATCTGTACTTCCTCACACAACTTTGAGTGCAAAAAAACTCTAAAAGTGCCATAACTTTTTGGAAAAGCTCCCACAAATCCAGGCTTTTTGGGCCACAACAATCACAAAAACAGCTGACAAAATCCTGGAGGGACTGAAATACAATGAGATTATGAATGCATGGTTCATGCATTGAATTTGTTTACTTACTCTGGGTGGTTAACTTGACACGACACACCCTTTGCACTAAAGAAAGCACCTGTGAGCACTTTATGAAATGATAAGTTAAAATAATAAAAAGTGCATTATTGTAACTGATTTTGGGTCAGTTCTATATGTGATAATTTATGAATTAAAGTTAGAAGATTCTTGGTACAATTTGCAGCATTAGGTCTCGAAGATTTTTGTTTCATGGGAAGTAAAATGGCTATTAAAAATGGTAATTCCCCAGATCGAATCGGGATTGAATCGGAATCGAATCGATTCAGAATCTCAAGAATCGGAATCGAATCGATTCTGGAAATTAGGGATCGTTCCCAGCCCTAATCTCCATACCTCCACAAGCCACAGGTATGTCATCTGGACCAACCGCTTTTCCATTCTTCATCCTCATCAAAGCTGCCCTCATTTCCCCCTTGCTAATCCTCAGGACTTCCTTGTTCCACCATCTTTCCTTCATCTATCCTCCTCTCGCTCTTATTTTCTTCATTCATCAGCTCTTCAAAGTACTCCTTCCACCTTCTCAACACACTGTCGTCATTTGTTAGTACATTACCATTTCTGTCCTTAATCAACCTAACCTGGTGTACATCTTTTGCAGCTCAATCTCTGTCTAGCCAGTCAATAAAACTCCTTTTCTCCTTCCTTAGTGTCCGCCTCTCATACAACTCACTATATACACCTTATCCTTTGCCACCTCTCTCTTTGCCATGCACCTAGATTCCAAATACTCCTGTCTACTTTCTTTATCTCCCTGACTATCCCACTTTTTCTTTGCCGACCTCTTCCTTTAGATACTTTCCTGCACCTCCTCATTCCACCACCAAGTCTCCTTGTCTTCCTTCCTCTGTCCATTGGATACACCACATACCTTTCTACCCATTTCCCTCAATACTTTTGTTGTACTTTCCCAGTCATCTGGTAATTCTTCCCTACCACCCAGAGCCTGTATCAGTTCCTCCCTGAACTCTGTGCGACCTTCCTTCTGTAACTTCCCCAACTTAATCTTTCGCTCTGCCTTCATTGTTTTCCTCTTCAGTGTTTCGTCTGGCTTAAAGACCTTGGCGCGGTGGCAACATATCTTTGGGGGGGAGGGGGGCAGAAAACACATGACACGATTGTAACCAGAAATGTAAATTTTACACTATTCCTTTTTATTTGTTTAAATTTTGCAAAGTAATATTGCAAAATGGAACTTACCATTTGAAGTATTGTACTACCAAGGCTTGAATGTTGGCATAATGGGCCAGTTGGGGTCCCACCCAGATGTCCTGTGTTTGGACTTTTTACTGGAGTCATCTTTCTCTCCTCCCTCTGCTCTCACCTCTCCTGGACCCTCTGTCTGAACACTTTCCTCTCCTTGGCTTCTCTCTTCTGTCTCATCTTTCCCTCTCTGATCCCTGTCTAATTCAGGTTCTCTCTCTGTCTATGGTAGTATACAAACAGGCTAGAAAATACCAAGTGTCGTGTTTTGTCCTGCAGGATTTTTTTTTCATGGTTTACATAAATAACCAAAATGTGTATTTTTTGTATTTTTATTCTAGTGTTTCTTTTTTTCCATTGAGAGAGTAGGGAAGGGAAAGAAACAGTCATAATAGTAATTTACTCATGCATACTTAAATTATATGATCAGGTGGGTATAGTAGCCAGAAATTCTACTCATGTAAAAGCAGTGCTTTGAAATTAATAATTAAAAGTAGACAACCAAAAATTTCTAGTTAAGGGTACAAAGAGCATCTACTTAAAAACTTGAGCAATGACTTCAGTCTTGAAGGTCTGAGGTTTTTCTCCAAAATTTATAACAATTTTCTTATAGTTATCTACCTTTCTCTGTAAATTTATCTAAATCTGTAACCATTTTCCTCAAATTTGTAATTTCCTCTTGTAAAATTATGACTTTTCTTGTACATTTGAGACTACTACAAATTTGTGAATTCTTTTATGGCTAATGTTTATCTTTTTTTAATCCAATCCAACTTTATTTATGAAGCTCTTTCAAAACGACAGTTGACACAAAGTGCTGTACATCAATGATAAATAAAATATAAGAACAATAAAATACAGCTAAAGTACAAAACAGCACAAATAAAACAATAGTCATACAATAGAAACAAGAACAAACAAAATCAGTGTCTCAAACTGGGTCAAAAGCCAGAGAATAAAAATGGGTTTAAGAGGAGTTTTAAAACTGGACAGTAAAGAGGCCTGTCTGATGGACAAAGGCAGATTATTATAAAATTGATGTTTTGTTTTTTTTTAAATAAATTTGAAACAGAATGTGGCAATTTTTTTACTTTTTTCCTCATACAATTTAATGAATTGTAAGGATTAAGCGGAAGAAGATGAATGAATGAATGAATGAATGAATGAATGAATGAATTTAAAGAAATAAATTAACTTAAATGACCAAATATGCAGTTATTTCTATGATAATATTTCTATGTATTTATAGTTGTTGGTTTTTTTTTTTAAAGAAATCTCACCAACCCGACAGCAGAAAAAAACTCCTTTATTTTGAAACCCAAATGTTGGCATGTTTAGTTTCTCTGAAGGCTGCTGACGGATTAAAGTCATTGACTTCATGAATTTCGGTCATCTTAACTTGCCAGGTACATAATAATGAACGTAAATTATTAGTTAATATTGTAGTAGCTGGTGAAGTAAATCCTCAGCAATTCATCAGTCACTCTTGCCTTTCCCTGCAATGAAGCCTAACCACACATGTTAGCTAAGTGACTCCTTATTGTTGTTCCGGTTACCAGCGGGTTAAAACCACCATAAATGCCTCCACAGCTTATATACCTCTTGTACTTTTTTCCACGTTTAAAGTACTTTAATAAGCTCATGCTTCTCTCAGACAGCAACACAACAGAGACGAGCTCTGCCTGCAGAAATGGTCACGCGGGTGCTGGGCGGGCGGGGCACTTCTGCGCGGATGACAATCAAGCGCGTTGTTTGTGTGCGCGCTTGCGGAGCGTTTCTTTTATAAATTTTCTTAAATTAATATATTATAGGCGTGGCGGCAAACTTCCTTAGGGCAGTGGGCTGCCACACGGAAATGTTACCAGAGGAAACCCTGCTCTTCTTGCTTTGCAAAGTCATCCTACCGACTACCATCCAATGCTGTCTAGCTACATTCTCCCCTGTCACCACCTTGCAGTCTCCCATCTCTTTCAGATTTCTCCTTCTGCATCAGATGTAGTCCACCTGTGTGTACCTTCCTCCACTCTTGTAAGTCACCCTATGTTCCTCTCTTTTCTTGAAGTATGTGTTCACCACAGCCATTTTCATCCTTTCAGCAAAATCCACAACCATCTGTCCTTCCACATTTCTCTCCTTAAGACCATACCTACCCTGGACCTCCTCATCACCTCTGTTCCCTTCACCTACATGTCCACTAAAGTCCACTCCAATCACCACTCTCTCCCTGCTGGGAACACTCTCTACCACTTCATCCAATTTACTCCAGAATTCCTCTCTCTTCTACCTGACATCCAACTTGCATACCTGCCAACTTTTCAAACCTGAAAAGCCTAGTAGCTAGCCGGGGTCCAGGGGGCGATGCTAATGCTAATAATGCTAATGCTAATAATAATAATGCTAATATTTGCCAAACAAATATTAGCATTAAATCTAGTTAAATGTAGCTAACAACCTCATATTTCTTCAACTTTCAAACCTGAAAAGCCTAGTAGCTAGCCGGGGTCCAGGGGCCGCAGGCCCCGGTAGGTCCAGGACAAAGTCCTGGTGGGGGGTTCAGGGGGGGCGAAGCCCCCCGACGCCAAACAAATATTAGCATTAAATCAAGTTAGAATGTAGCTAACAACCTCATATTTCTTCAACTTTCAAACATGAAAAGCCTAGTAGCTAGCCAGGGTCCAGGGGCCACAGTGACAAACAAATATAAGCATTTGACATAGAAGTCACATATTAAATATATTAAAGGTAAAATATCTAAATCAATTGCAATACTACACAGAGCGAAATACTTGCTGAATCAACAACCCACATTATATACTTTGTATCATTCATTAATACTCCCATACATGACATATTGTACTGAAGTATGGGGAAATACATATAAAACAAACATATATCCAGTCTTTATGCTTCAGAAGAGAGCTATTAGAATAATAAACAAAGCAGCTTACAGGGAACCAACAAACCCAATTTTTCTTAAATTAAAAGCTCTCAAGGTGAAAGATCTGGTTGATTTTAAAACTGCAGTAATAATGTTTAAAGTGAAGAATCTATCACTGCCCGCAAATATCCAAAAGTTGTTCCAAATAAGGGAGAAACGATATCATTTCAGAGGAACATGTATATTTCAAAAACCTTCAGTGAGAACTACCACCAAGCAACACTGTGTTTCAGTGCAAGGAGTCAGATGATGGAACGATTTTGGATCTGAATTAAAATCATGTACGCTTGGACAATTTAAACAAAAACTAAAGGAAGAAATACTCCAAACATATATACAAGATGACATGTAAAATCACATAAGGATTGTCATATCCAGCCTGTGTTGTGTTGTTACTTAGTTTTTTTGTCACATTTTGTCTTAGCTTTGTTCTGAATTGTAATTGCTCTTGTTTTGTTTTTCTTTTGAATTCTTGGATGGAATATGGGTGGGCAATATAAGCTGCGGCTTCAGCCATCACCCATTTCAGATAACTTATGTTGAACTGTATAATCAGAGGAGTTATTGTTTAATTTGACCTTGTTGGATTTTTGTTTTTAATCTTTACTTTTAATCTATCCGAAATAAAGATTCATTCATTCATTAAATTTGCATTCAAAAGACTATCTTAACACTGCATAGAACTTCGAATAGGCCAGATGTGATGTATTATGAATACTAGAAAAGCACTCGGAGAGCACAGACCTCCGCCAAGCGCCACAGTTCCCCCCATACAGTGTTTAATATCATAAATAAAATATTGAAAATGGCCCTATCTCGCAATGTTAAATTAAAAAAAAAAAAAAAGAATCCTTTAAAAAATTCCTGGATCCAGACGGTGATCCGGATCACCACCAAAATCTAATCATCTGTAGGATACCCCATTTCTGACAATCTGTGAAAACTTCATGAAAATCCGTCCATAACTTTTTGAGTTATCTTGCTAACAAAGAAACAGACAGACAAACCAACGCTGATGATCACATAACCTCCTTGGCGGAGGTAACTAGAAGACTAGAAATATCAGCACTGTTTAACAGACACGTGCGTAAAAGACGGCAAAATCGCTCTGATATTTTATGTGTTTACATGATACACCAAGCATGACAAGGCTTGCAGTTACACAGCACATGTTCTTCAGAATCTTAGGCATTATATAAAATGTATTCTCCCTTTAGATTTCGAATCCATGGTCCATTTGCCAGGGCTGAAGTGCAGTCGTGTGAACGTCTGCAGCAGATAACATCGTGTTTACATCTCGCCATGTACGCACGCCTCTCCAGGATTTCTCGCGAGAATAGAAACCACAATACCCTCAATAGCGATAGCGTTAGCTTAGCAAACGCTTCAGGTAAAGCGTAGCAGCAAACCACGAAAAGAAACGCTACTGACGCTACTATGTTCTAAATTTAGATACGATTCCTAGCGATCTCGTGTCTGGAATTGCTTTCGTGTTTTTTTTACGATTTAAAATTTTTGACTAAATTTTTAGTGAAAAACCGTAATTTTGATTAATAAAGCCGTAACCCGGAATGGGGTCTTGAAAACCGGAACCATTACGGCAAAACCGGAGTAGTTGGCAGGTATGCAACTTGTGGGGCATATGCACTGACAACATTCAACATCACACCTTTGACTTCTAGCTTCAAATTCACGATTCCGTCTGTCTCTCTCTTTACCTTCTGAACACTCTTCACATACTCTTCCTACAAGATTACTCCTACTCCATTTCTCGTCCTATCTACACCATGGTAGAACAGTTTAAATCCTCCTCCAATGCTCATAGCCTTGCATCCCTTCTATTTGGTTTCCTGAACACACAGTATATCTACCTTTCTTCTCTCCATCATATCAGCCAACTCTCTGACTTTACCAGTCATAGTCCCTACATTTAACATCCCTACTCTCACCTCCACACTTCTACCTTTCCTTTTCTCCCTCTCCCTCTTAACACGCCTTCCCCCTCTCCTCCTCCTCGATCTTCAACCAATGGTAGCCCAATTTCCACAGGCACCCTGTCGGTTAACACCACCGGCGGTGGTCATTGTTAACCCCGGCCTTAACGGATCCGGTACGAAAGTGTCATTCGTCATGATCCACATGTTTGATTTGGCAAAGGTTTTACGTCGGATGCCCTTCCTGACACGACCCTCCCCATTTACCCGGGCTTGGGACCGGCACAAGGAGTACACTGGCTTGTGTACCCCCTGCAGCATTTTTCTTATACTACATATTAATTTTTATAATTTAACTATCCATTTGATTTACTTTAAGTCTACAGAGTTTCAATTCTATTTTACCACATCATTTTTTATCTTTTTTTGTTAGAACATTTTGATCTACAACTACTACGTCTTTCCTCATGTTGACTACTCTCATGTCATTTTCCAGTTCACTTCTTCCGTCTCATTTCTGTCTCATCAATCACTGAGTGGAACCTTGACCTGCACCGACCTTCATCAAAGGTTTGGGTCTCCTGCTTTAGTCCAAACTTCTCTCCCTCCTGATTAATGCAGACATCCTCCTGTTCCTCTTTAATCTGGGAACAATCTGCTCCCACCTGAACAACAATAAAGTTTCTCTCCTGGTTTAGAAGTTGCTGCTCATCCAGAACCTCCTCTTGATTAAAGTCATTTTGCTGTGGGATATCTGGAGAGACAAAGAGACACAAGAAAGGTGTTGGAATATGGTTATGACACAAAGAGATAAAGTTCATCCAATGAAGCCTCTTAGATAAAAGTGTCTTCAGCAGCAGAGACCCACTGCACCTTTTGTGGAAACACGACACTGCAATCAGCTGGAATTGATAATGGGGGTCCATGACAGTGGGGCCAAAGTCTGCTGTCTCTGACTGCCTCCTTCCTCTCAACCAGTGTTGGGCAAATTACTAAAAAATAGGAACTGGGACTTCCGGGAAGGTGGCGGAGAGGTATAATGCTTAAACAGAGAGCTCTCCCTAGTCGGATTAAAAATCTTTGGTAAATGGCCAACTCGTCATAAATGGGTCAATAAACCAAGGGATGAAAACACGAAGAAGCCGGAGCAATATACGCATCTTCGGGATTCCGGAGGGCACTGAAGGCAACTCAATGACGAAATTCATAGATCAATTCTTAAAAAAAGAGCTTGAGCTGCCCAATGAAACAGACTTGCAGATCCAACGTGCGCACAGAGCCTTGGCACAGAACCCGAACTCAAATTCTGCACCCAGGTCAATTGTGGTAAACTTTTTAAAATACGACGTAAAGGAAAGAATCCTGACACAAGCGTGGAAAAAAAAGATACGAGTTGGCGACAAACAGATATTCTTTGACCATGACTACCCGACAGAAATTGTGCAGCAGCGAAAGAAATATGCCAACATTAAAAAAATGCTGAAAGAGAAAAAAATTAGATTCCAAACGCCACTAACGAAGATGAGAATTCATTGGGAGGACGGCGTGAAAACCTACAACACGGCCAGAGAGGCAGCGCGGGACATGAAGGAGCGAGGCTTTGTGGTGAGCGTACCGGAGGAAGCGGCTGGAGCAGCGGCAGCACGGAGCGCACCGAGACGACCGGAGTGGAGGCGAGTGAGCGGCAGGGGGCGGGAGACGGACGTGGCGCACAGAGCCCAAGAAAAACTGCAAGGCTTTCAACGGAAAGCCTAGATTATAACAAAGATTAAGAAGGACACAGAAGAAATGAAGGCCAAGAAGACAAGGTAAAAGAGAAACAAACGGCTAGGAGAGGTTTAAGTGATTTTTGTTGGACATTTCTAGACTAATGACTATTACTCGGATAGTAAATACAGGTCTAGGGAGGGCCCCTCACTCAGTGAGGACATTCCCTCCACCCACCAACAGGGACCAATGGGCAGAAGAAAGGCCCAAAGTGTGGAGGTCGAGGTTCGTTAATGTGTTTTTGTACATATATGTGTTAGTTTTGTTGTTAAAGGGGTTAGGAGCACAAGTTAAAAAAATGGAAAAACATGAATATGGGTAAAAATCTTAAGATAATGACATTAAACGTGAATGGTCTGAACTCACCTGTTAAAAGGGAAAGAATAATAAGAAAATTCAAGAAGGAAAAAGCCGAAATTATATTTATGCAAGAGACACATTTGAACAAGACAGAACATGAGAAACTAAAGAGATTTGGCTATAAGAACTCCTACTACAGTTCATTTAAGGGAGGGACTAAAAGGGAGGTTATGATATTAATTTCAAATAAAATACAATTTGAATGTGAACAAGAAATCCAGGATAAAGAAGGCAGATATGCAATAATAAAGGGAAGAATAGATAGTATGCAGATCACATTAGTGAACATCTATGCCCCACCAGAAAGTGACAAGGGTTTTTTTCAACATCTGTTTGATCTCATAGCAACACACAGTGAAGGAGTCCTAATTTGTGGAGGAGACTTAAATGCTGTCATGGATCATGAAGTTGACACAACAAATGTTAAGAAGACAAAAAAACATGTAACAAAGTTCATAAGAACTTCACTGGCAGAAATGGGTATGGTAGACATATGGAGGGACCTACACCCACTCAAAAAAGACTATACACATTATTCAGCAGTCCATAAAGTACACTCTAGAATAGATTACTTCCTTATGAATGAAGGTGACAGACGCAGGGTGAGAAATTGTCGGATTGGAGGGGCAGAAATATCAGATCATAATCCTATATACATGGAAATATATTTAAACAATAGAAAACGACAAACAACATGGAAACTTAATGTAGGACTATTTAATGATGAGAAAATGAAAGAAAGAGTAAAGTTAAACATAAATGAGTAGATCGAGGAGAATGATAATGAAGAAGTGGACCCAACAATACTATGGGATGCACTAAAAGCCGTGTTAAGAGGTAAATTAAATGATGAATCAGGAAAAGCAAAAAAATCTAAACTGGAATCATATGAACAAAGATGTGAGAGACTGAGGGAATTAGAATGTAAACATCAAAACACAAATGACCCAAAAATATATCAAGAAATTAAGGAAGAAAAAATAAAGATAAAAGAAATACAAATAGATGAAATTGAAAGGAAAAATAGATATTTAAAACAAAAATATTATGAAACGGGGCCAAAGGCCACAAAACTGCTGGCAAAACGGTTAAGAAAACAACAAACAGTGAATAATGTACATAAGATTAAGGACCCCATCACAAATAAATCCACAGTTACCCCAAAAAACATCGAAGAAATATTCCATAAATTCTATCAAGAACTATACTCGCAACCTGAAGAGACAAATGTTAAGGATATTAAAAAATTTCTAAACACATTGGACTTGCCATCAATAGGAAACCAACAAAATGAAAAGCTAACAGCAGAAATAACAACACAAGAGATTAAAGATGTGATTAAGTCACTAAAAAATGGTAAATCACCAGGTAGAGATGGATACCCCTCTAAGTTCTATAAACTGTTTATAGAAGAACTCACGCCACAGCTCCTAAAGTCATTTAATTGGACATTAAACAACAACAAAATACCTCCATCATGGAACGAAGCCATTATTTCAGTTATTTTAAAGCCAGGGAAAGATAGGGAACAATGCGGAAACTATAGGCCAATCTCTTTATTAAATGTGGATTATAAAATATATACAACAATTATCTGTAAACGAATAAAGACATTCTTGACGGAATTGATAGAGGATGATCAAACTGGTTTCATAGAGGGAAGCCAAACACATGATAATATCAGGAGAACAATACACATAATTAATCAAATACATAAAGAAAAGAAAAGTGCAGTAATGAGTTTAGATGCAGAAAAAGCATTTGATAGGGTTAATTGGATGTTCCTATATAATGTGCTGGAACGCTTTGGATTTAACGAAAAGTCAGTGCAATGCATAAAGACACTGTATCAAAAACCTGTGGCAAGAATCAAGATAAACGGTAGCTTAACAGACAAAGTAAATATACAAAGATCAACTAGGCAGGGATGCTGCCTATCGCCCACCTTATTTGCTCTGTTCATAGAGCCACTGGCTCAAGCGATGCGACAAAATAAGAAATTAAAAGGTGTAACAATAAAGAGAGCGGAACACAAGATTGGGCTATTTGCAGACGATATTATAGTTTACGTTGAACAACCAGATGAATCAATAATGGAAATGATGGACTTGATAGAAAATTTTGGAAAATTATCGGGATACAAGATAAACATAACAAAAACACAAATACTGACATTCCACTATAACCCTTTAAACCAGATAACTGATAAGATCAAACTAAACTGGAAACAAAAAGAAATAAAATACCTTGGAGTGAACATACCTAAAGATTTAAGCAAAATCTAAAAAGCAAACTATGATAGGTTAGAACAAGAAATAAAAAAAAGATATTGATAGATGGTCAATCTTAAACATGGATCTGAATTCAGAAATTAAGACAGTCAAAATCAGCATACAACCTAGACTGCTTTACCTCTTCCAGGCTCTACCAACAGAGATTCCTGGTGCCCAGTTCTCAAAGTGGGACAGGATGATATCAAGATTTGTTTGGGGAGGTAAAAAGCCAAGAGTGAAATATAAAACTCCAATTACCAAAAGAGAGAGGAGGCATGGGCCTACCGAATCTAAAGGAATATTACTACTCAGCACAAATAAGATATATCATATGTTGGTGCGACGGAGGATACGAGGCAAAATGGAAAGAAATGGAAAAGGAAATTGAGGGACTCCCAGTACAAAGCATAATAGGAGATAAGGATGCATATAAGCAAATCAAACAAATAGACGCAATCACTAAATTTACTTTGGAACTGTGGTATAAAATAGTACAAAAGTATAATATAAAAGAGGACATAAAACTATTGAAATGGGTAGCATTTGACAGTCAGTTTGAACCGGCAAAGCAAGATAGGGGATACAAAAATCTGGTGAACAAGGGAATCACAGCATGGGGCAATATGGGAAAAAAAGATTTCTTGAGTTTTGTAAACATGAGAAGAAAATTTAAACTAGAAAAATCTGAATTCTTCAGATATCTGCAG
The DNA here is from genome assembly GCA_020510985.1 of Pholidichthys leucotaenia. Lineage (NCBI taxonomy): Eukaryota > Metazoa > Chordata > Actinopteri > Cichliformes > Pholidichthyidae > Pholidichthys > Pholidichthys leucotaenia. The sequence continues at coordinate 105,862,114 of CM035841.1, read as the reverse complement.
ATGAGAGATTATTATATGAGGAAGATTAGGTATAACCTCCACACAGATGTGAGTGAGATTATACAATTCATTTTAAGCTCGTATGCAGGAAATAAAATAAGAATTATTTCAAAGCTATATCAGAAACTTACGGCAAACAAACATTCAAGTAACTATATAAAGGAGAAATGGGAGAAAGAACTAAATTTAAACATAACAGAAGAAAACTGGCAAGAAATATGGAAAACACAACACACATCAACAAGTTCAAGGACATGGAGGGAATTTGGATAGAAAAATCTGATTCACTATTTCATTACACCACAGATTCAAAGAAAATATACAAATACTCAATCTATATGCTGGAGGGGCTGTGGGGCTCAAAATGCAGACCACTCGCAAATGTTTTGGAAATGCTGCAAAATCTCATCATTCTGGAAATCTATACATGTGACAATACAGAGGATATTAGGATATAATATACCAATGAGCTGTAACTTGATGTATTTATGTGATCTTAAAAGAGACAATGTAATACAGGCTGAGGACAGATATCTAGTTAAAATCTTGCTGATTGCATGTAAAAAAACAATCACAAGAAAATGGCGATCAGAAGTTCTTCCTGACCAAGAGCAATGGACTGACATTGTTGAAGATATACTATGTTTAATGGAAAAACTAACATATCGACAAAGAATGCAAGAAGGACAATATGAAAAAAAATGGTGGAAATGGACACACTACAAAGTGCAACAACGAGACAAAAATTGAAAGAATAATCAGAGACACTGGAAAAACCAGAAGAATTAAGAGATGGAAAATATAAACTTGATACTCCAACATTTGACCCCCCCTTCTTTTTTTTCCTCCTTTCTTTTCTTCTTCTAGCTCCTTTTTTTTTTTAAATATAGAGACTGTGATCTGATTGTAATATGAATGATGAAAAATGAATCAAAATCAAAGTTACAAAAAAAAAAACAACAGGAACTAGTTACAGTTACTAGTTACTTCTTTTCAAAAGTAATTGAGTTACTTTTGAATTACTGCATGGTTAAAGTAACTAGTTACTTGGAAAAGTATCGTTCACGTTACTTTTAAATGCATACTTAAATCATCTTGCACATATAGCAAGATCAAGGGTCCCTTGTTCTCATCAGAAAAAAAGAAAAAGAAAACTGATGAGAAAAAAGTCTCATCTTACAGAGAAAAAATGTCTCAGATTTATACAAACTATTGTAATCAGTAGAAAGTCAGAAATTTACTAGAAATAAAGCTGTAAATTTTGCAGAGAAAACTTTGGACCCCCCTGGTGGGCAGTTTTTGGCCCACGAGCTATACGCTTGACACCCCTGGACCAGCCCATTAAAAATACATATTTACAGGATTTACTTCCATGAAATAGTTGCACATCACAACAGCATGTAGATGAATAAGATAAAATAAAACAGAAAGCACAGATAAATGAAAGTTCACCACTTAGAAGAAGCCGTTCTTTACGGCAACAAATCACAGTCACTTTTTCTCTGTGCGTAAAAAAAACTTTAAATGCATTTAATGCAGATATTAAATGCGACCTTCTTGCTCAAAAAATACTCATGTTTAACCACAGAGGTAGGAGCTGTCAGGGGCTACTCACCGCTCGGACAAATGGTGATCAGGGCTCGATATGAGAAGTTGCCACCGGTGTGAACTGGGGCAGGACAGGAAACCGACCCGCGGAGACTGACGACTGCACCAGCTATGGTTGAGTCAGTTTATTTGTGCCAAAAATATCTATCCATATTAATAAAATGAGTAACGTGAATAACGCATCTGATGAAAGTTCAGTAACTGTAACGCATTACTGAATTTTTAAACAGTAATTTTGTTACACAGCACGCTACTGCAAAAGTGTTACAGTAACGTGCTACTTTTTAACACGTTACTCCCAACAAGAAATTTTTGCCTGTAGATCTGACTTTTATTGGACATTTAGTCATTTTCTGCTGAATTTTAATCTTTTGCTACTTAAATTTATAATTTCACTTAAAGATATTTGAAATCCATAAATTATTAACTTTGCTTGCAGGTTGGTGAGGTTTTCTGTCAAGACTTGGAGACTTTTTGTAAATTTAAAACTGTGTACCTTAAACACAGTATAACAGCGTTTTTTCCACAAATTGTGAGTTTTATTTTTGGTCAAAATCACATTCTGAGAACTAAACAAAGTTTATCAAAGCCTCGTTGGTTCTCCATACCTAGTCTGTGTGGTTTTATTCCGGAAACTGAAGTCATCGTTTCTCTTCGTCCTCAGACTCAGAATGTGGACTTCCACGTCGGTGCTTTGTTCTCCAGCACTCAGCTGTTCATCCATGAGGAGCAGAACAGGAGCCGAACAACCGACACCATGAAGGGTCTATAGATCCGTCTGTGCTTATTTTCCCCTGTAAAGACGATGAGCAGCACCGCACCGAAGAGACACATTCGGGAGTAAAACCGTAGCCTTCTTCATGGAGGGACCAGCCAGAGCTAACAGGCTAACATGCTACTGTATTAAGCTCCACTGGAGAATCAGACGGTTTACGGTTTTCTTCGGTTACCGCTTTAGATCGCAATAACAGCCACACGGAGTCATCATGTGAATAAATTATAGAGACAGTCTGAATAATCAGGTGTAGGTACCATATGTGCTCGCGCTGCTCGATGAGCTCGGGTCCTGCGCCTGCTCATGGCGTCACACAATATTGCATCTACGGCAGCGCCACTTGGACAAACTACATTGAGCCGTTTGCAATACACGATTTTTTTTAATAAAGCGTTTTATTTTAAAAATGGTACCTACACATCCATCATTTTGGTACATGTGAAGGTAATGACTGCTAGCTTCTTCTTCTTCTTCTTCTTGAGTAAGGCAGACTAGATGCATCAATGGCGTATTGCTGCCCTCTTCAGTTCATGTATCAGGTTGGCAGCTGTATCCTAAATTCTCCCAAACAATCCAGTTCTGTGCAGAAACTCCAATAGATTTTTAACTGTACTTCAGCTTGTTATGTCCACAAACCTGGCACAAAAGGAGACGGACAAGGAGGTTGCATTGGAACACAGCTTTAATAATAATATGGTTGCACTACAGCAGGGATGTCAGGTTTTACTTCCACCCAGTCTCTTCAGCAGGTGTTTTCACTGATCAGCAATCAGTAGGAAGAAATTCAGAGAAATCACCTGTTGAAGACACTGGGTGGAAGTAAAACCTGCAGGGTCTTGGCCCTCCATGGAATGAGTTTGACACCTGTGCACAACAGGGAACATACTGTAGGCGGAGTCGTCCTGGGCAAAGAGGAAGCCCGAATGGCAGACACCCCTTATTATAGGGCGGTCTGATGACGCCACCCGATGGCGTCATCACAATAAATCATTTCACAATAAACCTCCATCACATTCTCTCCCCTTGACAAAATAAGAAAACACTGTGGCCGCACATGGCCAAAACATAAGGAGCAGCATCTTTGATAAGAACAAAGGGCAGCGTTTCCTTGGAGATAACAGGAAGCTGGGAAATGTGATCTTTTGTATGTCAGAGACAGCTTGGAGGATCCTTTGTGTGCCAGAGACTGTGAGGGGGATGTTAAAGGATTAAGGAAGTGCATGTAATGTGACCTTTTGATATGTAGAAGGACCTGAGTATTTAAGTGAAGAGTTCTCTTTGAGATCTCCTCTTTTCTACTATGCTCATGTGAGAGAATGTGTAATAAACTGCCTGAGACAAATTTGCCTCATCATTTACACACTCTACACTGGTGACCCAAGACGAAGCATGCAACACGAAGAGAATTCCCCGGAGCCAGCCTCATTGGGAGCCCCCAGCCAAGCATATGCCGTTACAATCCAGCTACCGGATTTTTGGCAGCACAATCCGCGCTCCTGGTTCCACCTGGTTGAGGCGCAGTTCGTCCTCTGGGGGATATCGGTGGATGACACGAAATTCTACCATGTGGTCGCAAACCTCGACACCCACACGGATCAGCATGTGGAGAGCCTGCTGGATCAGCCACCAGCCAGCGACAAATACGGCGCATTGAAGGCCGCATTTATCCAGCACTACACACTCTTGGTTGAGGAGAGAGCAGAGAGACTCCTGGTGCGGACCGGGTTGGGAGATTGCACGGCTATTGACCTCATGGAGAGGATGCTGAGATTGAAGGGCTCGGACGACGAGGAGTTCATTTTTACCCACTTTTTCCTACGGAACCTTCCGTCAGCAACCAGAGCGGCCCTGGCCAGTTTGCCATTGCTGGCCAAGCGGGACTGCCGTGCACTGGCCCGGGAGGCACACCAGATCATCATGGCCAGCAGACAGCTTGCGACCACGGCGGCGGCGACGGAGCTCGGCGCGACGACCGGAGACGGCGAGGAGCCTTCGACGGCGGTAGCAGAATCACCGGCGACGGCGGGGGCCAAGGAACGCGGAGGAAGCACCCTTTGGTTCTACCACCGCCGCTTTGCAGAGAGGGCACGCAAATGTATACCACCGTGCCAGTTCAAGCGCTCGGGAAACACCAAGACCGGGGGTCGGTAGCAGCTGCGGCCCTCGGGGAGGAGAACAAGCTGCTCTACTTGACAGACGCACGCTCGAGGAGGCATTTCCTCGTGGACACCGGCACCCAGTTGAGTTTCATCATGCCGTCCTACGCCGACCGGCTGGCAGGATCCAGCGGCCCTGAGATGGCAGCAGCAAACGGCTCGGAGATTAAGATCTTTGGTGAGAGGACTCTACTCCTGTCTCTACATGGCCGTACATTTGAGTGGACTTTTGTCATAGCAGCATTGAATTTCAATATATTGGGGGATGATTTTTTGTGCTCACATGGTTTGTTGGTTGATGTCGCTAACAGGCGTCTGGTTAATGCACTGTCCTTTGATTCTATTCCTTGTACAGCTCGAGCGTCCCGGCCAACAGCACAAGCCAACGTCACAGCTGCAAGCGGTAAGTTCCACACACTGCTCACTCAGTTCCCAGCACTCACGGTCCCGACATTTTCGGCAGCCGTCGCTAAACACGGGGTGGAGCATTTTATCACCACCACCAGGCCGCCCGTTTTTGCAAAACCTCGGCGCTTGGACGCAGCTAAACTGGCCATAGCGCGCGAGGAGTTTGCCAACTGGAGAGGTTGGGCATCATCAGGCGTTCAAACAGCCCATGGGCTTCCCTGCTACACATGGTCCCTAAAGCTGACGGTTCGTGGCGACCTTGCGGGGATTTCCGCAGGTTGAACAACGCCACAGCGCACGACCGCTACCCAATTCCTCACATCCAAGATTTTTCCGTGCATTTGGCAGGAGCGCACGTTTTTTCTAAAATAGACTTCGTCCGCGGTTACCACCAAGTCCCAGTGTGCGCTGAGGACATACCCAAAACAGCAGTGATAACCCCGTTTGGCCTATTCGAGTTTTTGCGCATGCCATTCGGGCTTAAAGGGGCTGCACAGACATTCCAACGCATGATGGATGCGGTGCTGCGCGATCTCCCTTTCGTATTCGTCTACCTGGATGATATTTTGGTAGCCACCGCGTCCGAAGACGAACACGAAACCCACCTCACGGCGGTTTTGCGAAGGTTGGGAGAACACGGTTTAATAATCATTCCGGCGAAGTGTCAGTTAGGGTTGACGCAGATTGATTTTTTGGGGCACCGTGTTTCTCCCGAAGGAGCAGTTCCGCTACCTGACAAAGTGCGCGCGGTAGCAGATTTTCCCCGACCACAGACGGTCAGGGCGTTACAGGAGTTTTTGGGAATGGTGAATTTTTATAACTGTTTCCTCCCCCGCGCAGCGCAGCTCATGCAACCACTGTATGCCGCGCTCAAAAAACAGAAACCCACAAATAAGATTGAATGGTCCCCGGAGCGAGAGCGGGCGTTCTCGGAAGTCAAGGCAGCCCTGGCAAACGCTGCATTGTTGGCACATCCAGATCCAACGGCCCGCATAGCGCTCACTACTGACGCGTCAGATGTGGCCATCAGAATCAGAATCAGAATCAGAATCAGGTTTATTGCCATTGTTCATGTAGTACACAAACTAGGAATTTGTCTCGGTACAATGCTGCAACATTAAACATGATAAGATAAGAGAAATAAACTATACATGTAATAAAGTGTAGGATAAGATTAAGTGATACTGGTCAACAGTTAAAATATATATTAGCCAGCAGCAGATACTGTGGAGAACTATATAGTGCAGTCGGTAATGCAGGAAGAAAACAGTGATGATTGACATGAGTCTGGTTGAGCTGCTGTACATGGTGCACGAGAGTCACTTAGTGTTCAGCAGTCTAATGGCAGAGGGGAAGAAGCTGTTCATGTGACGGGAGGTTTTAGTCTGGATGGACCGAAGTCTTCTACCAGAGGGGAGGGGGGCAAACAGTACATGACCAGGGTGTGAGGGATCGGCTATGATCCGGCCAGCACGCCTCCGGGTCCTGGAGATGTACAGATCCTGGAGAGATGGGAGCTTGCAGCCGATCACCTTCTCAGCAGTGCGCACGACGCGCTGCAGCCTTAGTCTGTCCCTGGCAGTGGCTCCTGCGTACCACACGGTTATGGAGGTGGTGAGGATGGACTCGATGATGGCTGATGATGACCGCCATAGGGGCGGTCGTGGAGCAGCGTGTAGCCGGGGCTTGGCAGCCGCTCGCCTTTTTCAGCAGGACTTTGCGCGATAGTGAACGTAAATACAGCGCGTTTGACTGGGAGTTGCTGGCTCTACACTTGGCTATTCGCCACTTCCAGTTCTGGCTGGAAGGGCGCTGTTTCACTGCGTTCGTTGACCACAAGCCACTAACATTCACGATGGCCAAGGTTTCGGAACCTTGGTCGGGCCGGCAGCAGAGACAGCTGGCCGCGATCTCAGACTTTACTACCGATATTCAGCATGTCTCGGGTAAACTGAATGTAGTGGCAGACTGCCTCTCACGCGCCATGGCGGCCCCAGTCCGCGTGGGGATAGATTACGCAGCCATGGCCGCAGAGCAGGTTAGTGACGTGGATGTGCGCGTGCTCCAGTCTGGACCAACAGGGTTAAGGCTGGAGAGCAGGGTACTGCAAGACGGTATGCCCCCCCCTAATCTGCGATGTCTCCACTGGGCGACCGCGTCCCGTGGTACCGGCTGCGTGGCGCCGCCGCGTTTTTGACTCGGTTCATTCTTTAGCGCACCCAGGAGTGCGCGCATCAATCAAGATGGTAGGAGAGAAATTTGTGTGGCCGAGTTTTCGCAAACAGGTGAAAGAGTGGGCAGCAGCCTGCATGGCGTGCCAACGAGCCAAAGTACACAGACACACGAGGGCTCCCTTGGAGCCGTTTCACATCCCGGCTAAGAGGTTCAACCATGTTCACGTGGACCTCGTGGGCCCCCTCCCGCCATCACAGGGGTGCATGCACCTTCTGACAATGGTGGACCGCACCACGCGATGGCCGGAGGTGGTTCCACTCGCGTCAACCACAGCCGAGGAGGTAGCGCGTGCGTTTTTAACAGCATGGGTGGCGCGTTTTGGAGTCCCGTCAGACATTACGTCCGACAGAGGCCCTCAGTTTGTTTCCAAACTTTGGTCAGCAATGGCCCGCAGCCTGGGTGTCACAATTCACCGCACAACCACGTACAATCCTCAGGCTAATGGGTTATGCGAACGTTTTCATAGGTCATTGAAAGCGGCTCTCAGGGCGTCACTGACGGATGCAAATTGGGTAGACAAGCTACCATGGGTTTTATTAGGGTTGCGTTCTGCACCTAAAGAAGACTTAGAAGCTTCCCCAGCTGAACTCGTTTTTGCGCAGCCACTTCGGCTGCCCGGGGAGTTTCTCCCAGATAATCCTGCGCCGGGCAGCTCCCCATCTCAGCTGTTGTAGCATAGCATTGACACAGGCACGCTGCCAGGCCCCATTCACCACAGTTTTCCGCGTGTTTTTGTGCCTAAAACTTTGAAAAACGCGGAGTTTGTTTTTGTCAGACATGACGCGCATCGCCCCCCACTGTGACCACCTTACGATGGACCGTTCAGAGTGCTGGAAACAGGGGACAAGCATTTTTTGCTAGATTTGGGGGGTAGGAGGGAAAAGGTTGGCATAAACAGACTCAAACCCGCTTTTGTGGTGGCGGACGAGCAAGTGCTGTTGGTGAGGGCCCCTCGGCAGGGAAGACCCCCACGGGGAGCTTCCCAGAGTAGAATTGCCCCAGAACACCCACAGGGACAGACAAAAGGTTTTCACCCCCAGACAGCAGCTCTCCAGCACGACAGCGCCGCGGAGGCGGTGAATCCTGGTTACAGCAGATACGGGAGAAGACTGAAGCCCAAGCAGCATGTGGATTGATGTGTAATGATTCAGCATACAGACTGTTATTCTTTTGTTCGATCCAATATGCTCGGGGGGGTGGTGGTGTGGCCGCACATGGCCAAAACATAAGGAGCAGCATCTTTGATAAGAACAAAGGGCAGAGTTTCCTTGGAGATAACAGGAAGCTGGGAAATGTGATCTTTTGTATGTCAGAGACAGCTTGGAGGATCCTTTGTGTGCCAGAGACTGTGAGGGGGATGTTAAAGGATTAAGGAAGTGCATGTAATGTGACCTTTTATGTGAATGCAATGTGACCTTTTGATATGTAGAAGGACCTGAGTATTTAAGTGAAGAGTTCTGTTTGAGATCTCCTCTTTTCTACTATGCTCATGTGAGAGAATGTGTAATAAACTGCCTGAGACAAATTTGCCTCATCATTTACACACTCTACAACACATCTAATTAGAACTCACCCAAATTTGGAACCACAACCCCAGACACACCAAAGTTAAAGCAAACATCAAATCATAAAGAACACGAAAACAAACTAAAACTAGGATCTGTGGGTAGACTGCCACATGGTCCGCACAGCAAAGTGGTTTATTCTGCCACTTGCACTGGAACAGCCGTGCTCTTAACTAAACAGTTTTCAGTCTGTTATGTACAGTCCCCCATGGTAATGTTGGGTCGGGGGGGGGGGGGCTGTGGCAGCCCCGCAGCAGATGCGCCCCTGGAGGTGGCAGGCCTTCGGGGCAAGGACCAATCTTCGAAGCACAGGAGCCCGAGTCCCACACCACCTTCACCAGCTCCTGCGCAGCCTCACCACCCAGAGGATCCACCTGAACACACCACAGCTGGTTTGCATGCCTAACTGAGCCGTCTGTCAGCCAGAAACACGCCACTCCCAACTTTGCCACAATCCTCAGCGGCGCCTGATGTTTTGCCAGCTGTGGTCCGGCCAGTTGTCGCCCTGGTCTTTCATCTGCCCAAACTCGATCCCTGTTCATGACCTGGAGAGGTACCTTGTTCAGTCTGATGTGCTGCCGTGCATGCGGCAGCTCCATGCTCTCATGTCATCTGGCCCCGTTGTTACACTGTGGCAATGCAGCAGTCACCGTCATTGCAGCAGACCCCTCACCCATCTTCGGCCGAAACCCAATATGAGCACTGAAGGTGTCTGGTGCCTCCGTGGTTGTCGCTTATCAGGACAGGCGCTCCACCCACCAACCCAGCCAACCCTACTACCTCTGGCCGAGCATGGGCACTGGAGCCATCCCACTTCTCCACTGAGCTTGAAGTGGGCGCCTCGGTGCCAGTACTGTCCTAAAGCACCTCATCCCAAACCACAACATCATCATCCACCGGAACCGGCGAGCTCCAATGACCACACCCAGACCATTCAGTCCCAGTGCTGTCTCTGATGGAGAAACCCAGTCCGTAAAACAGGTCCCACCCCATGATGTTATCGCCATGTGCCGCCACCTGGAAAGTGAAGTCATGCACCGTTTGAGACTTGTAGCAAACAGTCAACTCCACAGTCCTGACATTGCAGTCTGTTACCGCTGTAGCCGTATAACGGCGCTGGGTTACTCCTGATCCTGTGGTATGGGAAAAACTTCTTCACCGTGGCCCAATTTAGCATCGACCACACCTCCGCCATGTCGACCAGTAATGGTAAAGCAACACCGTCCAATTCCACCATGCAATAAGAATACCCGTTGGTGTTGGGACTCACTGAGTGGATGGTCGTTGTAGGCAGGCAGGCTGGCTTATTCAGCGGGCTCCATGGCGCTGGAAATTGGCACACCCTGGCAAAAGGACTCATGCGCCCACACTTACTGCATTGCTTCCCTCTTGCCAGGCACACTCGCCCTTTGAACCGGTGCATTGGAGACCCAGAACCCCCACAAACGGGGCCTCTCGGGCAGACCTTTGGCTCATTGTGTTAGCCTCGTAGTCCTCGTCTATGCTGTCTTCGTCCTCCAGGTCCACCACATTCACCGACGTAGTCGTCTCCGGCGGCTTTTGTGACTGTGGCCAGTTTAGCTCCGAAGCTAGCTTATCTGTGGCCTCCAGCTGGAGAGCTGGCTCGACAGCCCTAGCTAATGTCAAGTCATTTGCGCCATTAGCAACCTAGCACGTAGGCCAGCATTACACTTGTGCTCGGCCAACTGGTCCCACACCATCTCGTCCTCCATCAGCCCAAAACGGCACTCACTAGCTAACTGTCTGAGGTCAGCAATGAACTGTTGAATTGGCTCACCGACCCTTTGGCGTCTCTGGTGAAAGCGAATCCGTTGTACCGTCACGCTGTCGAGTGTGGAAAAATGGTTAGCTAGCAGTTCCACGACGTCTTCATATGAGTCCGTCAAACCAAGCATCCACAGAATCCTTTGGCCTTTGATACCCAGGTTGTGGACAAGGAGCACTCGCGTCCTCACCTTGTCCAGCTTCCCGAGGTCCAAGGCCATGATGTAGGTCTCAAAAGCCTCCAACCAGCGAGGCCATGGCACCGGTGGTTTGCCAGGAAGTTCCAGGAAAGGCCGCGGTGGTGTAACGCATGCCTCCATGGTTTAATCCTCAGTCACCAAATGTTATGTCCACAAACCTGGCACAAAAGGAGTTGGATGAGGAGGTTGCACTGGAACACAGCTTTAATAATAATATGGTTGCACTACAGGGAACACACCGCAGGCTGAGTCGTCCTGGGCAAAGAGGAAGCCCGAATGACGGACGCCACTTATTATAGGGCGGTGTGATGACACAACCGGAAGGTGACATCATCACACTGCACTTCACAATAAAATCCCATCACACAACTGTCCAGGTTCATCAAAGTGTGCATGTTAAAAACAGTTTCTCCAGCAGATCTCAGGTCTCTTAACAGTTTCCTCTGTTGTCTAGCATACCTTTTGCAGTGGATTATGACATGGGGCACTGTTTCCATGCTTCCACAGTCACATTTGCCATCAGGGTGTTTTCCTATCAGAGCAAGCCCACTTCTAAGCCCACAGTGCCCAAGCCTCAGCCTGGTTAAAACAATTGAAGCTGTGGAGAGCGTGAAATGAAGAGGCTGAATTTCTTTCTCAATTCAGATTTATTGAACATCTCACATCTCCAACGATCTCTCAAACAGAAAAGAGGTCGAACAACCCCCAGACCTTCACTTTTATACTTGAGACATCAAAGAACATAATCCCAAATGTCAACAAATCCCCCATCGACAATAACTCTCCCCAAGTCCCTTCTTCCTCCACCTGACCCCAGGAGGTCAGGAAGTCCTTTCAGAGTCTTTAACAAAAGCACCTCCACCTCCTGCTGTTATCTCCAGGAGGACCAGAAACATTGTTACTTCAAAGACGTGGGTTACAAAATACATATGTGGTCATAAGCATCCCAATCACTGTGCTATACATATGCAGTTAAAATATGTGTGCCACATAACCCCCCCCCCCCAAAAAAAAACGTCGAAGAATGAAACAATACAACATAGTCCACACAACATGATAAAAAAAAAACACAAAAAAAACATAACATCAGTCCATACACAGTCTGGGCTTCAAACGTCTTCCAAACTTGCTGAAAACGGGCTTCTCAGCTCCTGCGGTGCCATCATGCAGTGAATCTGCTAACTGTGGATGAGAACTGTTAGTTGATCCCCACGGGGGCTCTGGGGCATGCTCCCTGGGGGGTCTGCCACGTCGAGGAGCCCTCGCCACTCGTACAGACTCGTCGTTCATCACAAAAGTAGGCTTTAATCTGTCTATACTAACTGTTTCCCTCCTGTCCCCCAAATCTAGCACAAAATGCTTATCACCTGTTTCCAGCACCCTATATGGGCCATCGTAAGGTGGGCGTAGGGTTGGGCGCAGAGCTTCGTGCCTGACAAAAACAAACTCGGCATTCTTTAAAGATTTGGGTACAAAAACACGCGGAAAAGTGTGATGAATGGGGCCCGGAAGCGTGTCCGCCCCCGTGCCGATCAATGACCATTGAGCAGGGGGACGTCCTGGTGCTGGATGATCTGGCAGAAACTCCCCTGGCAGCCGGAGGGGCTGCGCAAAAACCAACTCCGCTGGGGAGGCTTTTAAGTCTTCTTTCGGCGCAGAACGCAACCCCAATAAAACCCATGGTAGTCTGTTTACCCAATTTGCATCCGTAAGCGACGGTCTGAGGGCTGCCTTCAATGATCTATGAAGACGCTCGCATAAACCATTAGTCTGGGGGTGGTAAGCGGTAGTGCGGTGAATTGTCACACCTAAGCTGTGGGCCATCTCTGACCAAAGCTCAGAAACAAATTGAGGTCCCCTGTCGGACGTAATATCCGACGGAACCCCGAAACGCGCTATCCAAGCTGCCAAAAATGCGCGGGCCACCTCCGCAGCCGTGGTTGATGCCAGTGGGACCACCTCCGGCCAACGCGTGGTTCGTGGTTCGATCCACCATTGTCAAAAGATGTGTGAACCCCTGCGACGACGGTAGGGGGCCCACGAGGTCGACATGCACATGATCAAACCTCTTGGCCGGGATGTGAAACGGCTCTAAGGGGGCTTTTGTGTGCTTGTGAATTTTGGTCTGCTGGCAAGCCATACAGGCTCTTGCCCACTCTTTCACATGCTTGCGCAGGCTTGGCCAAGCAAACTTCTCTGCTACCATTTTCACAGACGCGTGCACCCCCGGGTGTGCCAGGGAGTGAATCGAGTCAAAAACGCGGCGGCGCCAAGCGGCCAGGACTGTTGGACGCGGTCGCCCAGTAGAAACATCGCAGACTAGGGGGGCATACCATTTTGCAGGCTCCTGCTCTCCAGCCTTAACCCTGTTGGTCCAGACTGGAGCGCGCACACGTCCGCATTGCTACCCTGATCCGCCGCCATGGCTGCATAATCTATCCCCACGTGAACTGGGGCCGCGTGCGCTTCCGCACTGCTATTTTGCTCTGCGGCTGCGGTAGTATAATCTACCTCTGCGTGGACTGGTGCTGTTACCGCGCAAGAGAGGCAGTCTGCCACTACATTGAGTTTACCCGCTACGTGTTGAATATCAGTAGTAAATTCCGAAATTGCGGCCAGCTGCCTCTGCTGCTGGCCCGACCAAGGTTCTGAAATTTTGGCCATCGCAAAAGTGAGCGGTTTGTGATCGACAAACGCGGTGAAACGCCGACCTTCTAGCCAGAATTGGAAGTGGCGAATGGCCAAGTGGAGCGCTAACAGCTCCCTGTCAAATGCGCTGTATTTTCGCTCGGCCTCGCGCAAGGATCTGCTGAAAAAGGCCAGCGGCTGCCAAACCCCGGCAACGTGCTGCTCTACAACCGCCCCTATGGCCAAATCTGACGCATCAGTAGTGAGCGCTATGCGGGCCGTTGGGTCTGGGTGAGCTAACAACACAGCGTCTGCCAGGGCTTTTTTTACCTCCGCGAATGTGCGCTCCCGCTCCGGGGACCACTCGATTGCATTGGAGGGTTTTTGCTTTTTAAATGCGGCGTATAACGGTTGCATGAGGTGCGCTGCGTGGGGGAGGAAACGGTTATAAAAATTCACCATTCCCAAAAACTCCTGTAGTGCTTTGACTGTTCGTGGCCGGGGAAAATCTGCCACTGCGCGCACTTTGTCCGGTAGCGGAACTGCCCCTTCTGGGGAGACGTGGTGCCCCAAAAAATCTATCTGCGCCACCTTAAACTGGCACTTAGCTGGATTGATTATTAACCCGTGCTCTCCCAACCTCTGAAAAACTGCAGTGAGGTGTTTTTTGTGTTCCTCTTCGGACGTGCTGGCTACCAAAATGTCGTCCAGGTCGACAAACACAAAAGGGAAATCGCATAACACGGCATCCATCATGCGTTGGAAGGTTTGCGCAGCGCCTTTAAGGCCAAACGGCATGCGTAAAAACTCAAAAAGTCCAAACGGAGTTATCACCGCTGTTTTGGGAATGTCCTCAGCGCGCACTGGGACTTGATGATAGCCGCGAACCAAGTCTATTTTAGAAAAAATGTGCGCCCCCGCTAGATGTACTGAAAAATCCTGAATATGTGGAATTGGGTAGCGGTCATGCGCTGTGGCGCTGTTTAACCTGCGGAAGTCACCGCAAGGTCTCCATGAGCCGTCAGCTTTAGGGACCATGTGCAGTGGGGAAGCCCATGGGCTATTTGAACGGCGGATGATGCCCAACCTTTCCAGGTTGGCGAACTCCTCGCACGCTATGGACAGTTTAGCTGCATCCAAGCGCCGAGCTTTCGCAAAGACAGGAGGGCCAGAGGTGGTAATGAAGTGCTCCACCCCGTGTTTCGCAACTGTTGCTGAAAAAGTGGGAACTGTGAGTGCTGGAAACTGGGTGAGGAGAGCGTGAAACTTACCGCCTGCTGTGGCGACGTTGGTCTGTGCTGGTGGCGGGGACACTCGAGCTGCACAAGGAATGGAATAAAAAGAGAGTGCATTAACGAGGCGTCTATTGGGAAGATCAACTAACAACCCATGTGAGCACAGAAAATCAGCACCTAACATGTTGAAACTCACCGCCGCTACAATAAAAGTCCATTCATATGTGCGGCCGTTCAAGGACAGAAGCAGAGTCCTTTCACCGAAGGTCTTGATGCTCGAGCCGTTCGCCGCTGTTGCTCCATCACCACGGGGACCCGCCAGCCGGTCAGCGTAGGTTGGGGTGATGAAACTCACTTGGGCGCCCGTGTCCACGAGAAAAGGTCTCCCAGAGCGCGCGTCCGTCAGGTAGAGCAGCTTGTTCTGCTCGCCGAGTGCCGCCGCTGCTAACGACTCTCGGTTCTGGCGTTTCCCGAGCTCCTGAACTGGCACGGCGGTACACATCTGTGTGCCCTCTCTGCGAAACGACGATGGTAGAAACAGAAGGCGTCTCCTCCGCTGTGTCGGGACTTCGCTGCCGCCATTGTTGGTGGGCCCGCCTCCGTCGTCTCTGGCTCAATGCTGCTCCCGGTCGCCACGCCGAGATCTGCCGCTGCTGCGGTGGCTGCATGCTCCTCACTGGTGTCGAGGATCCGCTGCGCCTCACGGGCCAGCGCGCGGAAGTCCCGCTGGGTAACAAAATGGGTGCCCGCCAGGGTCGTCCTCGTCTGCGATGGCAGGGTCCTCAGGAAGATCTGTGTGAAGAGGAAATCATCGTTGTCTGTGCCTCTCAGCAGCAGCATGTCCTCCATCAAATCGACAGGCTTGCATCCTCCCAAGTCATGTAGCGCTAGGAGCCTCTTAGCTCTCTCCTTGGCTGAGGGCGTGAAACGCTGGATGAGGGCAGCTTTCAACCCGCTGTATTTGTCGCCAGCGGGCGGGTGCTGCACCAGGCTCCGCACATGTCGAGCTGTGCAGTTGTCGAGTTTGGCGATGACGTGGTAGAATTTTGTGTCATCTGCCGTTATTCCCCCGAGTGCGAACTGTGCCTCGGCCAGGAGGAACCACGAGTCCGGGTCGTTTTGCCAGAATTCTGGTAGTTTGACTGAGACCGCGCTTGCTCGGGTGGTCTCTGGCGAGCTTGGCTCAGGGGAATCATCTCCAGACATTGCACGTCTTAAGGTCACCAATGTGGAGAACGTGAAATAAAGAGGCTGAATTTCTTTCTCAATTCAGATTTATTGAACATCTCACATCTCCAACGATCTCTCAAACAGAAAAGAGGTTGAACAACCCCCAGACCTTCACTTTTATACTTGAGACATCAAAGAACATAATCCCAAATGTCAACAAATCCCCCATCAACAATAACTCTCCCCCTAAGTCCCTTCTTCCTCCACCTGACCCCAGGAGGTCAGGAAGTCCTTTCAGAGTCTTTAACAAAAGCACCTCCACCTCCTGCTGTTATCTCCAGGAGGACCAGAAACATTGTTACTTCAAAGATGTGGGTTACAAAATACATATGTGGTCATAAGCATCCCAATCACTGTGCTATACATATGCAGTTAAAATATGTGTGCCACAGAAGCCATCCTTTTACAAGTAAGAGGGTGCTTATGTTTTTCAACTTGTCTCTCTTGTATGTTATAATAATATCTTCCTCTTGTAGAGAATGCGTTCAAAGATGAGGCTGAGTTTATTTCTCAGGTTCGGCTTTATTAAGGGAACACATCTCTTGCAATCTCTCAACACGAAAAAGAGACCGAGCAAAGAAATACCACACTCTTATACTGCCTAAGTCACATGGTGCTTCAGCAAACATACAATCACATGGCATTTAATTCCCAGTCACAATGCAACTCTTTGATGTCCATCTTTTATCCCTCGATGTTCCGGGAATCCTCCTGGGGCATCCTCTCTGAGACAAAGGCCAAAACTCGCACCTCCTCGTCATCTCCTGTAGATCTCTGCAGACCTAGACCTTCTTTGTCCCGCGAGACGTGAAGCCCCCAATACACATACAGCCATACATTTGTGGGGAAATATGAACTCAATATATGTGCCAAATAACCCCCCCGCCATATGTCTATTTAAGGGACAAAACATAATCAGAGATGCATGACAAAAAACATCACTGTATATCACCAATCAGTCCACCGAATGCTTGGGTTTTAACCTCCTTCCATATCTGCTGTAAGCCGGCTTGGTGCCTTCTGCCCCGGCTTGCTGCATCTGTGGATCAGAATCATTAGCACATCTCTGTGAGGGCTGCGAAGAATGCCTTCTCGGCGGCCTGCCACGGCGGGGGGCCCTAGCCAACTGCACGTGTTCATCAGCCAGAACAAAGGCGGGTTTGAGTCTGTTAATGCAAATCAACTCTTTTCTGCCTCCCAAATCAAGCAAAGAATGTTTCTCTCCTGTTTCCAACACTGAACGACCCGTTGTAAGGCGGTCGCAAGCCTGGGCGTTGGGCATCATGTCTAACAAAAACAAACTCCGCATTTTTTAAAGCCTTTGGCACAAAAACGCGTGGAAAACTGTGATGAACTGGGCCAGGAAGGGTGTTTGATCCTGTGCCGCTCTGCAACAGCTGAGCGGGGGGGCAATTTGGCGCAGGGTTGTCGGGAAGAAATTCCCCTGGCAAACGGAGAGGTTGTGCAAAAACTAATTCAGCCGGAGAAGCCTGCAAATCCTCCTTAGGTGCGGAACGCAACCCCAATAAAACCCATGGAAGTTTATCCACCCAATTTGTATCCGTAAGAGACGCTCTGAGGGCTGCTTTCAATGACCTATGAAAGCGTTCGCACAAACCGTTAGCCTGGGGGTTATACGCAGTAGTGCGGTGAATCTTCACCCCTAGGCTGTGGGCCATCGATGACCAGAGTTCGGAAACAAATTGGGGACCTCTGTCAGACGTTATGTCCGACGGAACTCCAAAATGCGCGACACAAGCCGTTAAAAACGCGCGTGCAACATCTGCCGCTGCAGTTGACGCCAAAGGGACCACTTCTGGCAAACGCGTGGTGCGGTCTACCATCGTCAAAAGGTGTGTACACCCCTGCGACAACGGAAGGGGGCCCACCAAGTCAACATGCACATGATCAAAACGCTTAGCCGGGATGTGAAAAGGCTCCAAAGGGGCTCTAGTGTGCTTGTGTATCTTGGCTCGCTGACACGCCACTCAGGCTTTGATGTCCGTCTCTTATCCCTTGATGTTCCGGGAATCCTCCTGGGGCATCCTCTCTGAGACAAAGGCCAAAACTCGCACCTCCTCGTCATCTCCTGTAGATCTCTGCAGACCTAGACCTTCTTTGTCCCGCGAGACGTGAAGCCCCCAATACACATACAGCCATACATTTGTGGGGAAATATGAACTCAATATATGTGCCACACTCTCTTCATTTTCCCATGCTTTTCCCCACTGCTTTTTTACTGATTTATTGATGCATTCCACAATTTCAGGAGTACCTATTGCAGAGTAAATTCTATTTCTTCCGTGTGTACTGCCCTCTTTGCAAGTCTGGAAGCCCCTTCACGCCCCTCTACTCCGACATGTGCTGGAACCCACATAAAACCCACCTCACACCCTGCTCTGTGAAGTCTGAACAATGTGATATATTTCTTTAAGTAGATCTGGTCTTACTTTGGATTTAAATTTTTTGATCGCTAATAAAACTGCTAAAGAATCACTGCATATGACTGAATACTTTGTATTATGTTCTTCAGTCGACCAAAGTGCCCATAAAACTGCCACCATTTCTGCTGCAAACACAGACGTGTGTGTTATTGGGTGTATAAGGGGGGAGAGGAGGGGGAGTACAGAGCACTGCTAGACAGATTTGTGGAGTGGACCGAGAAGAATCACCTGAGGCTGAACATCAACAAGACCAGAGAGATGGTGGCTGACTTCAGGAAGATGACACCTTCACAGCCATTGCAGATTAGGGGGGAGGATGTGGAAGCAGTGGAGGACTACAAATCCAGTATCTCACAAAAGTGAGTACACCCTCACATTTTTGTAAATATTTTATTATATCTTTTCATGGGACAACACTGAAGATATGACACTTTTGATACAAGGTAGTATCATGTAGTATCAGTACAAGTAGTCAGTGTACAGCTTGTATAACAGTGTAAATTTGCTGTCTTTTGGATCTTGGTGTGATCTTGGTGTGATCGTCACTTCCTTGTGGTAACGTATCATCACTTCCTGTTTTGCTGTCTGCCTGTGTGGTTTGCTCTCCAGCCACTAGCTATGGCTACTAGCTCTCCTTCCTCTCCTCCTCTGGTGTGCTTTCTCTGTCAGATGTTTAGCTACACCTCTGCCTCTTTTAGTGATAACGGTAAATGTAATAAATGTTGTCTTTTTGAGGCGCTCGAGGCAAGGTTGTCTGATTTGGAATCCCGGCTTCGCTGCATTGAAACACCGTCTGCGCCAGTTAACCGTGACGGACGCCCCTTAGCTGCAGCGGAGCTAGCTAGCTTAGGCCCCCCTGTCAGCGGTCCCCCGGCTCTCCTCAGCAGCGAGGAGACTGGGTGGGTGACGGTGAGAAGGAAGCCTAGTCGCAAAGCCCCGGTACTCCACCAACCTGTTCACGTTTCTAATCGTTTTTCCCCACTCAGCGACACACCCGCTGAGGAAAAAACTCTGATCATTGGCGACTCTGTAGTCAGAAACGTGAACCTAGAGACTCCAGCGGCCATAGTCAAATGCATTCCTGGGGCCAGAGCAGGTGACATCGAGTCAAATTTGAAAATGCTGGCTAAAAGTAACTGTAAATATTCCACAATTGTTATTCACGCCGGCGTTAATGACATCCGTCTCCGGCAGTCGGAAGTCACGAAACTTAATATAGAATCGGTGTGTGACTTTGCAAAAACGATGTCTGCCACTGTAGTATTCTCTGGGCCCCTCCCCAATCTGACCAGTGATGACATGTTTAGCCGCTCGTCATCCTTGAACCGCTGTCTGTCTGTGTGGTGTCCTAAAAATGACGTGGGCTACATTGACAATTGGAGCTCTTTTTGGGGAAAACCTGGTCTTATGAGACGAGACAGCATTCATCCCACTTTGGATGGTGCTTCTCATTTATCTAACAATCTGGCATCTTTTTTATCCAAATTTCCAAGACTACTCAGAGTTGGGACCAGGAAGCAGAGTCGCAGTCTTACACGCCTCTCTGCAGCTCCTCTACATCCGCCACCCCTCAACTTAGCCCCTGTCTTCCCCATCAGAGAATCGTTGTCTGCTCCCTCCAAAGTAAATAAAAATATAATGTATAAGCATCCCAAAGTGATAAAGCAAAATATTGGTAAAACTCAAATTAAACATAAAGCCTCTAAATTGAATGATTTGGCCTCTGTTCCTCCTCATAATTTAAAAATTAAATGGGGTTTATTAAATATTAGGTCTCTAACTCCCAAGTCTCTGTTAGTCCATGATCTGTTAATTGATCATCAGATTGATTTAATTTCCCTTACAGAGACTTGGTTAGGGCAAGAGGATTATGTTGGTTTAAATGAATCAACTCCCTCTGGTTATTTAAACCGTCAAAATCCCAGAAGTTCTGGTCGTGGAGGAGGAGTAGCAACAATTTACCATTCCAAATTACTAGTTAATGTAAAGCAAAAAACATGTTATAATTCCTTTGAGGGCCTGGTCCTCAGTGTTGGGCACTTTAGCAATTTTAGGTTAAACCCAATTTTATTTGCCATAGTTTATTGTCCCCCATCAACCTACTCAGAATTTTTATCCGAATTTGCTGATTTCTTAGCTGATTTAGTGCTGAAATCTGATAGAATAATTATGAATGAATGAATGAATGAATGAATGATAGAATGATAGAATAATTATAGTAGGGGACTTTAATATACATGTGGATGTAGATAGTGACTGCCTTAATGTGGCATTTAATTCAATATTAGACTCGATTGGGTTTTCTCAGAAAGTAGGAAATTCTACTCATTACCTCCACCATACATTGGACCTTGTTCTGACATATGGCATAGATATAGAAAATCTTGTAGTGTCTCCTCATAACCCTGTACTGTCAGACCATTGTCTGTTAACCTTTGATTTTACTATTTCTGACTATTTGGCTCCTAAAGAAAAATATTATTACAGTAGATGCCTCTCAGATGATGCTGTTACCAAATTTATGCAGACTGTTTCCTCTATGCCATGTGTCAACACAACGGAAATAAGCTATAGACAGCTTGCTCCTTCTGTAATTGATAACATGGTGGATAGTGTTTCAGCTTCTCTGCATCAGACTCTAGACTTGGTGGCCCCCTTAAAAAAGAAAAAGTCTAATCAGAGATTTCTAACTCCTTGGTTCAACACAGAAACTCGTAGCTTAAAACAGAAGACTCGTCAATTAGAAAGAAAAATGGCACTCCACTAATTTAGATGAAATCTATTTAGCTTGGAGAAATCATCTTTTAATTTATAAAAAATCTCTTAGAAAAGCTAGAACGAGTTATTACTCTGCATTAATAGAAGAGAACAAGAATAATCCCAGGTTTCTTTTCAGTACTGTAGCCAGGTTGACAAAGAGTCAGGACTCTGTCAATCCTAGCATTCCCTTAGAGCTTACTAGTCAGGACTTTATGAACTTTTTCAATAATAAAATTTCATCCATCAGAGATAAAATCAATCAGATTCTTCCCACAGTTAACTTAAATACTGTAACTACTACAACTCCTTCAATTGATGTCTGTCTTGATGAGTTTACTCCAATCGACCTTTGTGAGTTAGACAAAATAGTTTCCTCATCCAAACCTTCAACTTGTCTTTTAGACCCTATTCCTACCAGGTTATTTAAAGAAGTCTTCCCACTTATTGGTAGCTTTATTCTTCATATAATCAATTCTTCATTAACTTTAGGCCATGTACCGCAGGCTTTTAAAACGGCTGTAATTAAACCCCTACTCAAAAAGCCAACGCTAGATCCAGGAGCTTTAGCTAACTATAGACCAATCTCTAATCTCCCTTTCATTTCAAAAATCTTAGAAAGAGTTGTTGCTACGCAATTATTTGACCACCTGCAGGGAAATGGTTTACTTGAAGAGTTTCAATCTGGGTTTAGAATCCATCATAGTACTGAAACAGCCTTAGCGAAGGTCACTAACGACCTCCTCATTGCATCTGATAATGGACTAGTTTCTGTACTTGTCCTTTTAGACCTTAGTGCAGCTTTTGATTCTATCGATCATAATATTCTACTTGATAGATTAGAACACTATGTTGGACTTAATGGAACTTCGTTGCAGTGGTTTAGATCTTATTTATCTGATAGGTTCCAGTTTGTTCATGTAAATAATGAGTTTTCTTTCAACTCAAAGCTTAGTCATGGAGTTCCACAGGGATCTGTGCTTGGCCCTACTCTTTTTAGTTTATATATGCTTCCGTTAGGCAACATTATTAGAAAGCACTGTATACATTTTCACTGTTATGCAGATGACACACAATTATACCTGTCAATGAAGCCAGATGATACTAATCAATTAGCCAAGTTAGAAGCCTGTCTTAAGGAAATCAAAGCTTGGATGACTTGTAATTTCCTGCTATTAAATTCAGATAAGACTGAAGTCATTCTTGTTGGTCCAAAAAACCTTAGAAATTCCTTTCAAAATCAAACTTTCAGTTTGGATGCGGTTACTCTTTCTCTTAATAGCTCTGTGAGGAACCTTGGAGTTATTTTTGATTAGGATTTGTCCTTTAATTCACATATTAAATTTGTTTCTAAGACTGCCTTCTATCATTTGCGTAATATTGCCAAGATTAGGAGCATCTTGTCTCAGAGTGATGCTGAGAAACTGATCCACGCTTTTGTTAGCTCGAGATTAGATTATTGTAATTCTTTATTATCAGGCTGTCCTAAAACATCTTTAAAAAGTCTTCAGCTGATCCAAAATGTTGCAGCTGTAGGAAACTCGAAATGAAGAGACTGAATGATTTTTCAGTATTGGTTTATTCCATCTCAAGCCTACAGCTCCTCTCTCAGTCAGGGAATGAAGAGGGTGAGCTGGGGGTAAACCACATACCTTTATACTGTAACACCAGACACAAAACACATTCACATCAAACACAGAATTCCATTCATATCTAATCCTCTTATTGTCCTCTCGGCTTCTCTGTCTGACCCTATGAGTCAGACAGTCCCTTCAGGTCCACTCTCAGATCTTCTCACTTCGTCTCTAGTCCGCAGGGGGTCCAGACTCAATGTCCGTATGAGGCGTGATGTCAATACACACTGCGAGCTCCAAGTTCCCTCATGTCTGAATCTCTGCCAAGGAATATGTGAGCTACATAATGTTACGCCACATCACTCCCCCCGAAACGCCCAAGAACGGACATACACCAGAATCAGAATCAGAATCAGAATCAGGTTTATTGCCATTGTTCATGTGATACACAAACTAGGAATTTGTCTCGGTGCCATGCTGCAACATTAAAAACATAATGAGAAAAAGGGATAAACTAAAAAACTAAAGGACTAGAAACGTGCAATAAGTGTAGAAAAATAAGTAATAATAAGTAATAATAATAATAATACTAGTAATAATGAGTAGTACTAGTCAAGGCAGTTTAAAAAATTAGCATGTAGCAGATAATGTGAAGTACCACATAGTGCAGTCAATAATGCAACAGAAAAACAGTGATGAATGACATGAGTCTGGTTGAGCTGCTGTACATAGTGCACGAGAGTCAAAAGTCACTTAGTGTTCAGCAGTCTGATGGCAGAGGGGAAAAAGCTGTTCATGTGCCGAGAGGTTTTAGTCCGAATGGACCGAAGCCTTCTACCTGAGGGGAGGGGGGCAAACAGCACGTGACCAGGATGTGAAGGATCGGCTATGATCCGGCCAGCACGCCTCCGGGTCCTGGAGATGTACAGGTCCTGGAGAGATGGGAGCTTGCAGCCTATCACCTTCTCAGCAGTGCGCACGACGCGCTGCAGCCTTAGTCTGTCCCTGGCAGTGGCTCCTGCGTACCACACAGTTATGGAGGAGGTGAGGATGGACTCGATGATGGCCGTGTAGAACTGCACTAACATCTTGGTGGGTAGCTTGAGCTTCCTCAGCTGCCGCAGAAAGAACATCCTCTGCTGGGCCTTTTTGATGAGGGAGCTGATGGTTGGCTCCCATTTGAGGTCTCGGGTGATGGTGGTGCCCAAGAAGCGGAAGGAATCTGCAAAGGTGATGGGAGAGCCTGTGATGGTGAGGGGGGGCAGGGGGGATGTGACTTTCCTGAAGTCCACAATCATCTCCGCTGTCTTCAGAGCATTCAGCTGCAGGTTGTTGTGGCTGCACCAGGACACCAGCTGGGCCACCTCTTCCCTGTAGGCGGACTCGTCACCGTTGGAGATGAGCCCGATGAGGGTGGTGTCGTCCGCAAACTTAATCAGCTTAACAGACTGGTGGGAGGAGGTGCAGGAGTTGGTATAAAGGGAGAAGAGTAGGGGGGAAAGTACACAGCCCTGGGGTGATCCAATGCTGATGCTAACAGAGTCTGAGACAGACTTCCCCAGCCGCACATGCTGTCTCCGGTCCGTCAGGAAGTCGGTGATCCACCTGCAGAGGGAGTCAGGCACGTTGAGCAGGGACAGCTTGTCCTGGAGCAGATCACCAACCTTAAATCAATAATGGACAGTCATACACACTATGTCAAGAGTGGACACACACACACCGACTTCTTGTCCATAACGGGCAGTCATACACATTACACCCTTACATCACCCCCCCTATGTAGGCTCTACAGCACAATTTACACGGGTTGATCAAAATACACATCACTCTGCCCGTTGCTTAGGCTTCAATCTCCTCCCAAATCTGCTGAACGCAGGCTTCGCAGCTTGTGTTGTGCCGTCCTACTGTGCGCCTGTGGAATGAGGGGGAGAAGGGTTATTTGCCCCCTGCTGGGGAACTAGGGGCTGTCCCTTGGGCGGCCTGCCGCGTCGAGGCGCCCCCGCCGGCCGTACAGGTTCATCACGTAACACAAAAGCAGGCTTTAATCTGTCAACACTGATTGTCTCTTTCCTGCCCCCCAAGTCCAGTACAAAATATTTCTCCCCGGTTTCCAGCACTCGGAATGGACCATCATAAGGTGGGCGGAGACTGTGACGCTGGGCGTCGTGCCTGACAAAAACAAACTCTGCGTTTTGCAAAGCCTTGGGAACGAAAACCCGCGGAAAAGTGTGATGAGCGGGGCCCGGGAGCATTTCTGCCTCCGTGCCGCGTAGAGGTCCCCGCACCGGGAGGGGCTCGGGTGCTGCATGGGCAGGCAGGAATTCTCCTGGCAGCCTGAGAGGTTGAGTAAACACTAATTCAGCAGGTGAGGCATCTAAATCCTCCTTGGGTGCCGAACGCAACCCCAATAAAACCCATGGTAGTTTGTTTACCCAATTTGTATCCGTGAGCGACGCTCTGAGGGCTGCCTTCAACGATCTGTGAAAACGCTCGCATAAACTGTTGGCCTGTGGGTGATAAGCGGTGGTGCAATGGGCTGTTGCCCCTAAGCCGCTGGCCATGGCTGACCATAGCTCTGAAACGAACTGCGGACCCCTATCGGACGTAATGTCCAATGGGACTCCGAACCGCGCTACCCAGGCTGTTAAAAAAAACGCGAGTTACCTCTGCTGCTGTGGTAGACTGCAATGGGACCACTTCCGGCCAACGCGTGGTCCGGTCCACCATTGTTAAGAGATGTGTGAACCCCTGCGAGGGCGGCAGGGGTCCCACTAGATCAACGTGCACATGATCAAACCTCTTAGCCGGGATGTGGAAAGGTTCTAAAGGGGCTTTTGTGTGTCTGTGAACTTTGGCCCGCTGGCAGGACATGCAGGCTCTGGCCCACTCCTTCACGTGCTTGCGCAGGCTCGGCCAAACAAACTTCTCTGCTACCATTTTCACCGAAGCGCGTACTCCCGGGTGTGCTAGGGAGTGCACCACGTCAAAAACACGACGGCGCCACGTGGCCGGTACCACTGGGCGAGGTCGCCCGGTGGATACATCGCAAATAAGCGGGGGTGAACCGGTTTGCAAATTTACGTTCTCCAGCCTTAACCCTGTTGGTCCAGACAGGAGCGCACGCACGTCTGTGTCCTCGCCCTGTTCTGCTGCCATGGCCGCGTAATCTATCCCTACGGGCACCGGAGCTGCATGCGCGTCCGCGCTGTTACCGCGCTCCGCGTCTGCGGCGCTAAAGCCCCCATCCGCGCGGACAGGCGCTGTTACCACTCGCGAGAGGCAGTCCGCCACCACATTAAATTTACCGGCTACGTGCTGTATATTGGTGGTGAATTCTGAAATTGCGGCCAGCTGCCTCTGCTGTCGGCCTGACCATGGTTCAGAGACTTTGGACATTGCAAAGGTTAACGGTTTGTGGTCGACAAAAGCGGTGAAACGTCGCCCTTCCAACCAGAACTGGAAATGGCGAATGGCCAGGTGGAGCGCTAGCAGTTCCCTGTCAAACGCGCTATATTTTCGCTCCGCATCGCGTAGGGACCTGCTAAAAAAAGCGAGTGGTTGCCAAGCCCCGGCAACTTGCTGTTCTACCACGGCTCCTATGGCCACATCTGATGCGTCTGTGGTTAGCGCTATTCGGGCTGCTGGGTCTGGGTGAGCCAGCAGTGCTGCGTTCGCTAGTGCTTTCTTAACCTCAGTGAATGCGCGCTCCCGCTCCGGGGACCACTCAATCGCATTGGAGGGCTTTTGTTTTTTTAGCGCGACATACAACGGTTGCATGAGCTGCGCCACGTGAGGTATGAAACGGTTGTAAAAGTTTACCATGCCTAAAAATTCCTGCAACGCTTTTACCGTTTGTGGCTGGGGAAACTCAGCCACTGCGCGTACTTTGGAGGGCAGCGGAACTGCACCCTCTGGGGAGACGCAGTGCCCCAAAAAATCGATCTGTGCTGCGCCGAAATGGCACTTGGCTGGGTTGATTATCAACCCGTGCACTCCCAACCTCTGAAAAACAGTTCTGAGGTGACTCTCGCGTTCCTCCTCAGAGGCGCTGGTGACTAAAATATCATCTAAGTAGACAAAAACAAAAGGAGGTCGCGCAAAACGGCATCCATCATGCGTTGGAAGGTTTGCGCAGCACCTTTAAGGCCAAAAGGCATGCGTAAAAATTCAAAAAGCCCAAAAGGGGTTATTACCGCTGTCTTGGGAATGTCCTCTGATCGGACCGGGACCTGGTGATAACTGCGGACCAGGTCTATTTTAGAAAAAATTCGTGCCTTGGCCAAATGCACCGAAAAATCTTGGATATGCGGAATTGGGTAGCGGTCCTGCACTGTGGCATTGTTTAACCTGCGATAATCGCCGCACGGTCTCCACGAGCCGTCCGCCTTAGGGACCATGTGGAGGGGGGAAGCCCAAGCGGACTTCGAGCGGCGAATTATGCCCAACCTTTCCAGGTTGGCGAACTCCTCACGCGCAATAGAGAGCTTAGCTGCATCCAGGCGCCGAGCCTTCGCAAAAACCGGTGGACCACTTGTGGTTATAAAGTGCTCCACCCCGTGCTTCGCCACCTTAGCTGAAAACGTGGGAACTGTGAGTGCTGGGAACTGGTTTAGGAGAGTGTGGAACTTACCTCCTGCTGCGGCGGCGTTGGCCTGTACTGACGGCGGGGACACTCGCACTGCACAGGGAATAGAACAAAAAGAGAGTGCATTAACCAAGCGTCTATTAGCCAGATCTACCAACAAGCCATGTGAGCACAAAAAGTTGGCGCCCAACATGTTAAAACTCACCGCTGCTACTATGAAGGTCCATTCATAGTTGCGGCCGTGCAAGGACAGGCACAGAGTTCTTTCGCCAAACGTCTTGATCGACGAGCCGTTTGCGGCTGTTGCTCCATCTCCGCGGAGACCGGCCGCCCGGTCCGCGTAGGTCGCGGTGATGAAACTCCTCTGTGCTCCGGTGTCAACGAGGAATCGCCGTCCGGAGCTTGCATCCATCAGGTAGAGCAGCTTGTTCCGTTCGCCGAGGGTCGAAGCTGCCAACGACCTCCGGCTCTTTGCGTTTCCCTGCTTCCTGAAGTTGCATGGCGGGACGCATCTGTGCGCCTTGTGCGCGAAACGTCGATGGTAGAAGCACATCTCGTTCTCTCCTCTGCTCCGGGATAGCGCTGCCGCCGTTGTCGCTGGGGTTGGCTCTGCTGCCACTGGTTCTCCGCCGCCCTGGGCTGCCGCGCCGAGGTCCGCTGCTGCCGCTGCCGTCTCCTGTCCGCCGCATGCGTCCAGGAGTCGCTCTGCTTCCAAAGCCAGCGCGCGGAAGTCCTGCTGGTCCACACACCTCATGCTGGACAGGGAGCCTCTCATGTGTGCTGGAAGGGTCCTCAAAAAGATGTGTTTAAATAAAAACGCATCGTTGCCTGCCCCGATCATCTGCAGCATGTCCTCCATGAGAACGGTCGACCTGCGTCCTCCTCTGTCGCGCAGGTCTAGGAGTGTTCTGGCCCTCACCTCGGCCGATGGCACAAAGCTCCGAATGAAGGCGGCTTTCAGGGCGTCGTATTTGCCAGCAGCGGGCGGCTGCTGCACCAGGCTCCGCACACACCGGGCTGTGCGGCTGTCGAGTCTTGCGATGACATTGTGGAACTTAATGTCATCCTCTGATACCCCGTTAAGCACGAACCGTGATTCCACGTGTTGGAACCATGAGTGCGGGTCCTCTTGCCAGAACTCGGGGAGTCTAATGGAGTTTAGCCTCTCCATATTTCTCACGTGTGGGTCACCAGTGTAGGAAAGTCGAAATGAAGAGACTGAATGATTTTTCAGTATTGGTTTATTCCATCTCAAGCCTACAGCTCCTCTCTCAGTCAGGGAATGAAGAGGGTGAGCTGGGGGTAAACCACATACCTTTATACTGTAACACCAGACACAAAACACATTCACATCAAACACAGAATTCCATTCATATCTAATCCTCTTATTGTCCTCTCGGCTTCTCTGTCTGACCCTATGAGTCAGACAGTCCCTTCAGGTCCACTCTCAGATCTTCTCACTTCGTCTCTAGTCCGCAGGGGGTCCAGACTCAATGTCCATATGAGGCATGATGTCAATACACACTGCGAGCTCCAAGTTCCCTCATGTCTGAATCTCTGCCAAGGAATATGTGAGCTACATAATGTTACGCCACACAGCAAGAGTTTTAACAGGTACTAGAAAGAGAGATCATATCTCTCCGATTCTGGCCTCCCTTCATTGGCTTCCCATAGAGTTTAGAATTAAGTTTAAAATCCTTCTTCTTACTTACAAAGCTCTAAACAATCAGGCTCCTTTTTATTTAAAAGATCTGATACTACCGTATTATTCTAACAGAGCACTACGCTCCCAAAATGCAGGATTACTTGTAATACCTAGAATCTCCAAAAGTACAATGGGAGGCAGAGCCTTCAGTTATCAAGCTCCTCTCCTGTGGAATCAGCTGCCAATCTGGATTCGGGAGTCAGACTCGATCTCTGTTTTTAAGAATAGGGCTAAAACCTACCTTTTTGATATAGCCTACAATTAGGGAGGGATCATGTGTTTCTGAACCCTCCCTTAGTTATGCTGCTAATAGGTTTAGTCAGCCGGGGGACCTCCAGTAATGCACTGGGCCTCACTCCTTCCCTCACTCTCAATGAAATTTTTTTTTGCTGGTCATTAACATTTGTTTGTTCTCTCCCATAGATTGAGTTCCCATCGTGCTGTTTGCTCTCTACATGTCTGTTCTTTTCGTCTTCTCTATCCCCTCACCCCCCAGCCAGTCGCAGCAGATGACTGCCCCTCCCTGAGCCTGGTTCTGCTGGAGGTTTCTTCCTGTTAAAAGGGAGTTTTTCCTCTCCACCGTCGCCAAGTGCTTGCTCACAGGGGATCGCCTGATTGCTGGGGTCTTTCTGCGACTGTGGGGGTTCCCCCTACAGTTGATAGTGCTATGAGATGACTGTTGTTGTGAAATGGCGCTATATAAATAAAGTTGAATTGAATTGAATCTTTTCATGGGACAACACTGAAGATATGACACTTTGATACAATGTAGTATGAATGAATGAATGAATGAATGAATTTATTTATTTCGGATAGTACATTACAGGTTAAAAGAAACTGTATAATATAACAACAAGGTCAAATTAGACAAAGACTCCTTCTACTATACAATTCCACGTGAGTTATCCGAAATGGGTGATGGCTGAAGCCGCAGCTTATATTGCCCACCCATATTCCATCCAAGAATTCAAAGGAGAAAAAAGAGAAAACAAGACAAGAGCGATTACAATTTAAAACAAGGCTAAGACAAAATATGACTGAGAGAAAAAGAAAACTGAGCTAGTCTAAGTTAAGCGGTTACTATTCAAAAACAAATCTAAGACATAGTGTCACAGAGAAAAAAGAAAAACTAAGCTATAACACAACACAGGCTGGAAATGTCAGTCCTTATGTGAGTTTACATGTCGTCTTGTAAATATGTTTGGAATATTTCTTCCTTTAGTTTTTGTTTAAATTGTCCAAGCTTTGTACATGATTTTAATTCAGGTCCAAAATCGTTCCATAATCTGACACCTTGCACTGAAATACAGTGTTGCTTGGTAGTTGTTCTCACTGTAGGCTTTTGAAATATACATGTTCCTCTGAAGTGATATCGTTTCTCCCTTGTTTGGAACAACTTTTGGATATTTGCGGGCAGTGATAGATTCTTCACTTTGAACATTATTATTGCGGTTTTAAAGTCGATCAGATCTTTCAACTTGAGAGTTTTTTGTTTAAGAAAAAGTGGGTTTGTTGGTTCCCTGTAAGCTGCTTTGTTGATTATTCTAATAGCTCTCTTTTGAAGCATAAAGAGTGGATATATGTTTGTTTTATATGTATTTCCCCATACTTCATTACAATATGTCATGTATGGGAGTATTAATGAATGATACAAGGTGTATAGTGTGGGTTGATTCAGCAAATTTTTCACTCTGTGTAATATTGCAATTGATTTGGATACTTTACCTTTTATATAATTAATATGTGGCTTCCAACACAGTTTGTTATCAATTATTACTCCAAGGAATTTAGTTTCGGATACCCTTTCAATCTCTACACCATTTACACTGAGTTTGGGTACTGGGTAGTTGTGATGGTTGTTAAAGACTATAAATTTTGTCTTGCTTAAATTGAGCGTTAATTTGTTTGAATCAAACCACAGTTTCAGCTTTCCTAATTCCTTTCCGAGTGTATCCAGAAGTTGTTCCAAGTTGTTTCCACTGCATAGCAGGTTAGTGTCATCAGCAAACAATATTAAGTCCATTTTTTCTGAAACTTTACATATATCATTTATATACATATTGAATAATAATGGTCCCAAAACTGAACCCTGTGGGACTCCACAGGTGACCTTCAGTAGCTCTGAGTTTTTGTTGTTAACACATACAAACTGATATCTATTCTTTAAGTAACTTCTTAACCAGGACAGTGCTACCCCTCTGATACCACAATTTTGTAGTTTCTTTAATAATAGATTGTGATCTACTGTATCAAATGCTTTTTTAAGATCCAGGAATACTCCAACTGAATACTCTTTATTTTCAATGGCTGTTGATATTTTTTCTGTAAATTCCATTAAGGCATATGCTGTTGTCCTTTTGTGTCTGAACCCATATTGCTGCTCACACAATAAATCATTCTTCAGTATGAAGTTGTCAATTCTCTCATAGAATATTTTTTCAAGTATCTTGGAAAATTGCGGTAATAGTGAAATTGGTCTGTAGTTGGAGAGTTCCCCTCTGTCGCCTGTCTTGTAAATCGGAATTACTTTAGCTATTTTCATTGCATTGGGAAATATACCTGATTGGAGAGACAGGTTACAGATATACGTCAGTGGTTTCACTATGCATTCGATAACAGTTTTGACTAGTAGCATATCAATACCATCGCAGTCAGTAGATGTTTTACTTTTGAACGATTTAACAATTTCAATGACCTCTCTTTCGTCTGTGTTCTTTATGAAGATGGTGTCTTTTACAGCAGTGTTATTGCATATTGAATCACCTGTTGGCACCGTAGTGGGTATTTCTCGGGCCAGTTTAGGTCCAATGTTAACAAAAAAATTATTAAATTCATCTGCAGGTGAAGCTATATTCACATTCGGAGTCGAGTTATTATTTTTTGGAGTGTTAGTTGGGTAGCTGGTATTTCTGCTTTTATTTCCAAGGATACTGTTGATTATTGTCCATGTATTTTTAATATTGTCTTTGTTTTTTTCCAGTTCTTTACTGTAATAGTCTCTTTTACTACATCTTATTATATATGTTAACTTATTTTTGTATGTTTTATACCGCTGCTCTGCTTCTTTTGTCCTTTTCTTTATGAAAGCTTTATATAATAAATTTTTCTTTTTACACGCCTTTTGTAGTCCTTTGGTTAGCCATGGTTTGTCAGTAAATTTGTGTTTAAGCTTTTTTTTAACTAATGGGCAGTTTTTTTCATAAAGAGTGGTTACAATGTTTGTAAATGTGTCATAGGCTTCATTTACATCTGATACATAGACTTCTGTCCAGTCTTGCTTCAGCAAGTCCTCTTTAAAAGAACTGATTGCGTTTGGTGATTTGTGTCTGAACGATTTTGAGATTTTTTCTGGGTTGGGCGCCGTGTGGCCATGGATAAGTGCAAAGATTGGCAAGTGGTCGCTTATATCATTTATCAATAATCCACTTTCTATTTTCTTGTCGAGAACATTGACAAACAGGTTGTCAATAAGTGTAGTAGAGTGAGCTGTGATTCTACTGGGATGTGTTATTGTGGGATATAGACTCATGCTGTACATAGAGTTCATGAACTCTGTAACTACATTTTGTTGATGTGGATTAAGTAGATCAATATTGAAATCTCCACAAATTGCTACCATTTTCTTACTAGTAATATTATTGTACAGCTCGACTAATTTATCTCTGAATGTCTCAATGCAAGTTCCCGGCGTTCTGTATATGCAGCTTATGATTAGATTTTTTGTTTTGTCTAGGTCAATCTCAACAGTAACACATTCCAGAATCCCTGGTAGTGCTGAGGACATTTCATTTACAAGCTTACACCTATACAGGTCATCAATATACAGTGCAACGCCACCACCCTTTTTTTGAGATCTGTTAATGTTAAACATCTGATATCCCTCTATTGCCATCAGGGGAGCCTGGTCTGCATTAAGCCAGGTTTCAGAGACTGCAATAGCTGTGAATTTTCTGTTTAGCTGTTTTAAATAGTCCTGAATCTGTGAGAAGTTTTTGTTAAGACTTCTGCTATTGAAGTGTATTATTGACAGTTTACCATCTAATTGCACTTGACTTTTGAATTGCTTTTCAGTGTAATATTCACAGTGGTTATGAATATTATTGAAAAAGTGGTTATCAGGATCAATATCATTCTCCATCTCTTGTGGTTTATGTTCAGCATAGTGGCATATTTTTAGAGTTTGAGTTTCCTCACTCTGTGTTTCATAGTCAGTGTTCATCCATCCATCCATCCATCCATCTTCTACCGCTTTTCCGGAGGTCCGGGTCGCGGAGGCAGCAGTTCAAGCAGAGAAGCCCAGACTTCCCTCTCCCCAGCCACCTGCTCCAGCTCTTCAGAGGGGATACCAAGGCGTTCCCAGACTAGCTGGGAGACATAGTCTCTCCACCGAGTCCTGGGTCTGCCCCGGGGTCTCCTCCCAGTGGGACGTGCCTGAAACACCTCAAGTGGGAGGCGTCCAGGAGGCATCCTAATCAGATGCCCATACCACCTCAACTGACTCCTTTCAATGTGGAGGAGCAGCGGTTCTACTCTGAGCCTCTCCCGGATGACTGAGCTCCTCACCCTATCTCTGAGGGTGAGTCCAGCAATCCTACGGAGAAAGCTCATTTCAGCCGCTTGTATCCGCGATCTCGTTCTTTCGGTCATTACCCAAAGCTCGTGACCATAGGTGAGAGTAGGAACGTAGATTGACTGGTAAATCGACAGCTTTGCCTTAGAACTAAGCTCCCTCTTCACCACAACAGACCGGTACAACGTCCGCATCACTGCAGATGCTGCTCCAATCCGTCTGTCGATCTCTCGCTCCATTTTCCCCTCACTCGTGAACAAGACCCCAAGATACTTAAACTCCTCCACTTGGGGCAGGAGCCTGTCCCCAACCCGGAGAGGACAATCCACCTTTTTCCGGCTGAGGACCATGGACTCGGACTTGGAGGTGCTGATTCTCATCCCAGCCGCTTCACACTCAGCGGCAAACCGTCCCAGCAAGAGCTGTAGGTCATTGCTGGATGAAGCCAACAGGACAACATCATCTGCAAACAACAGAGATGAGATCCTGTGGTCACCAAGCATGACACCCTCCATTCCCTGGCTGCGCCTAGAAATCCTGTCCATAAAAATTATGAACAGGACCGGTGACAAAGGGCAGCCCTGGCGGAGT
This sequence comes from Pholidichthys leucotaenia, assembly GCA_020510985.1. Taxonomy (NCBI): domain Eukaryota; kingdom Metazoa; phylum Chordata; class Actinopteri; order Cichliformes; family Pholidichthyidae; genus Pholidichthys; species Pholidichthys leucotaenia. The sequence continues at coordinate 105,828,063 of CM035841.1, read as the reverse complement.
CCAACTCTCACTGGGAATGACTCCGACCGAGTGTTGGCAATGCGAACTAAACTCTCACAACGGTCGTACAGAGACCGAATAGCTCGTAACAACAAGCCCGATACCCCATACTCCCGAAGCACCCCCCACAAAAATCCACGAGGGACGCGGTCAAATGCCTTCTCCAAGTCCACAAAACACATGTAAACTGGTTGGGCAAACTCCCACGAACCCTCAAGAATTCTCGAGAGGGTAAAGAGCTGGTCCGATGTGCCACGGCCAGGACGAAAACCACATTGCTCCTCCTGAATCCGAGGTTCGACCAACGGCCGGACTCTCCTCTCCAGTACCTTGGCATAGACCTTCCCAGGGAGGCTGAGGAGTGTGATCCCTCTAAAGTTGGAGCACACCCTCCGGTCCCCTTTTTTGAAGAGAGGAACCACCACCCCGGTTTGCCATGCCAAAGGCACTGCCCCCGACCTCCACGCAATGTTGCAGAGGCGTGTCAACCATGACAACCCAACAACATCCAGGGCCTTGAGGTACTCGGGGCGAATCTCGTCCACCCCCGGGGCCCGGCCACCAAGGAGATTTTTAACCACCTTGGCGACCTCAGCCCCTGTGATAGGCGAGTCATCCCCCTCGTCCCCAAACCCTGCTTCCTCTGTGGAAGGCGTATCAGTGGGATTGAGGAGATCCTCGAAGTATTCCTTCCACCGCCCGACGATATCCCCAGTTGAAGTCAACAGTGTCCCATCCGCACCATACACAGTGTGGACGGGGAGCTGCTTTCCCCTCCTGAGCCGCCGAACAGTTTGCCAGAATCTCTTTGAAGCCGACCGAAAGTCTTGTTCCATGGCCTCACCGAACTCCTCCCATACCCGGGTTTTTGCTTCAGCAACCACCCGAGCTGCACTCCGCTTGGCCTGCCGGTACACCTCAGCTGCTTCGGGAGTCCCACAAGCCAACCAAGCTTGATAGGACTCCTTCTTCAGCTTAATGGCCCCCCTCACCACTGGTGTCCACCACTTGGTTCGGGGGTTGCCACCACGAGATGCACCGACCACAGTTTCTGTGGTCTGTGCATTTCTGTCGTTGTACTTCAATATAGAAGGCAGAAATAAAAAGGGACTTATATATAAAAATAAAGAGCAATAATGGCAAGAACCAAGAAGACCGCCCGTAAATCCACCGGTGGAAAAGCCCCCAGGAAGCAGCTGGCCACCAAGGCCGCCCGTAAGAGCGCCCCGGCCACCGGCGGAGTGAAGAAGCCCCACCGCTACAGGCCCGGTACCGTGGCTCTGAGGGAGATCCGCCGCTACCAGAAGTCCACCGAGCTGCTGATCCGCAAGCTGCCCTTCCAGCGCCTGGTCCGGGAGATCGCTCAGGACTTCAAGACCGACCTGCGCTTCCAGAGCTCCGCCGTCATGGCTCTGCAGGAGTCCAGCGAGGCCTACCTGGTGGGTCTGTTCGAGGACACCAACCTGTGCGCCATCCACGCCAAGAGGGTCACCATCATGCCCAAAGACATCCAGCTGGCCCGCCGCATCCGCGGAGAGAGAGCTTAGACAAATTTGGCCAACTACCAAACAAAAGCCAGTTTCTAAACTGGCTTTTGGTAGTCAGTGTTCATTTGTATTTATCTAAGTCAGTAGCATCTCTGATCATTATACTTTTTGCTTGCTCAGGTGTTCCATTTAGTTTAATCCAAATTCTACAATTTCTTGTCCAGGTTGACTGTATCTTATTATGTTTCTTTAGCATCCGTGCCTGCCGTGCTAATTCAGCGTTTTTTTTTTGTCAGGTGTTCATTTAGGTAAACTTGAGTTTCCTTTAGTTTTTTGGCCTGCCTCAGTATGTCATTTTTCACCCTCCTGTTCACAAAGCGCATCACAATTGATTTCTTTGTTTTGTTATCTTTCTTCGGTAAAGCATAACAGGCTGAGATCGAGTATCAGGCTGAGTATCATGTAGTATCAGTACAAGTAGTCAGTGTACAGCTTGTATAACAGTGTAAATTTGCTGTCCCCTCAAAATAACTCGACACACAGCCATTAATGTCTAAATCGCTGTCAACAAAAGTGAGTACAGCCCTAAGTGAAAATGTCCAAATTGTGCCCAAAGTGTCAATATGTTGTGTGGCCACCGTTATTTTCCAGCACTGCCTTAACTCTCTTGGGCATGGAGTTCACTAGAGCTTCACAGGTTGCCACTGGAATCCTCTTCCACTCCTCCATTCAAGATTCAAAGGCTTTATTATCATGTGCACAGTTAAGAAATGCTACATTTCCTGAGCAATAAAATTCTTACTATGCTCTCCAAACGAATGCCAAGGTAATAAGTACAGAAACAATTCTAATAAGGTCATGACACACTAACACAGTAACTCAATCCTAATACTAATGGATGCCAACAACACACACACCAACATACAGTTAGGCAGTTAGAACTCCTTAAGCACACCTTGATACTAAATACTAAAACTAATGAGTACTAATAACACTATGTACAGTGTGCAAATGAGCATTGTGCAACGAGCAGTGTATAATTACAAATTAGTACCCGGTGCTAATTTCTGTAACGGTAGTACCAATAGACTGTGCATGACAAGTAGCAGCAGAGATGATAATTAGCAGCAGAGATGATATGGATATCAGACGGGTGAGACTATATCTACTGTACAGGTGAGCAGTGTGCAAATTTAACAGCCGGTGTGTGAGTTCCTATATGCAAAGCTGTGTTACAGAGTTTTGGGAGTTGTTATCTGTTTAGGAGTCTGATGGCAGTGGGAAAGAAGGAGTTTTTCAGTCTGGTTGTCCTGCATTTCACTCTTGTGTACCTCCAGCCTGAGGGTAGAAGTGTGAACAGTCTATGCTGGGGGTGGGTGGGGTCCCGGAGGATGCCGTCAGCTCTCCTTTGGACTCTGTGGTGGTAGATGCTCTGCAGAGAGGGGAGTGGAGTCCTGATGATCTTCTCCGCTGTCTTCACCACTCGCTGAAGGCGTTTGTGGTCCAGGGCAGTGGTGCTGCCATACCACGCAGTGATACAGTTGGTCAGGATGCTCTCGATGAGGCAGCTGTAGAAATTGTTGAGGATCCTGGTGGACACGCCAAACTTCTTCAGCCTCCTCAGAAAGTACAGTCATTTATTTACCTTTTGTTCTTATTAAAGACAAAAATAGAAAGGACATTTCCTTTCCTAATGTAGGAGTCTTTAGCTTCCAGGTGGGAGAGAGAATAATGGAGTACTGCAACGATGGCATTTGAGGTGGACCTGTTGTGCCAGTAGGCGTACTGCAGGGGGTCCAGGGTGCCAGGTATGCTGTCCTGAATGAGGGGCAGCACCACTCTCTCGAAGCACTTCATGATGATTGAAGTGAGTGCTACCGGTCTGTAATCATTCAGACAGGTCGGCGGGCTCCTTTTGGGGAGGGGGATGATGGTTGTCATTTTGAAGCAGGAGGGGACTATGTTCTGGTTGAGGGAGTGGTTAAAGATTGCTGTGAGAACGTCAGTCAGCTCGGCAGCGCATGCTCTGAGGGCCCATCTAGGTATGTTGTCTGGTCCTTCTGCCTTGCGGGGGGTTGATATTCCTCAGTGCTTTGTTTACCTGGCCTGGTGAGATTCTTAGTGTGTGTGGGGGGTGGGGGGCATGAGTGTGTGTCTCTTCTCTGTGCTGTGGCTGGTGGTCTGGAAGCAGGGGTAAAAGATGTTGAGATCGTCCAGCAGGCTGTCTGTAGGGCTACTGGTGCTACTGTTGGTCCTCTTGTAGTCTGTGATGTGTTACAGGCCTTGCCACATGCGCCCTGGGTCAGGAGTGGAGTAGAGGCTGTCCAGCTTTTCTCTGTACTGCCTCTTGGCTGTTGTTATAGCCTTTCTCAGTCCATACTTTGCAGCTTTGTACTTGACCTCACAGCCTGATTTAAATGCACGAGAGCGAGCATGCAGCATCTGATGTACTGACTGTTGATCAAGGGCTTCCGGTTGGGGAACTTCCTGACCTGTATGGTAGGCATGATGGTATCAGCACATGTGCTGATATACCCAGTCACATATTCAGCATAATCCTGTGTGTTTAAAGAAGAGTCCGCTCGGGTGGCTGCAGCTTTAAACACATCCCAGTCTGTGCAGGCAAAAAAGTCTTGTAGGGTGCAGTCAGTCTCTGGAGTCCAGCACTTAATTTGCTTAATAGCAGGGTTTGTTTGTTTCAGCTTTTGTCTGTAGGCTGGGTACATAAACAGTGAAATGTGATCTGACTGTCCAAAGTGTAGATTAGTTTATTTGACAGGGACAGTGCAATAAACATAGACAATTAATCAAAGACAATCAATCTGATGTGTTGCACATAGAGTGTATAGCTATTAGCTAATTTGCAACTCTTGTCCCTGGGGGCGGGGTGCTGCTCTGTAGGCGCCATGTATGTTGGAATAAACATGATCCAATGTGCTTTTATCGTGGGTGGGAATGTCCACATGCTGGTAATATTGATGACATCACGGAGCTGGTGGATATTAGAGACCTTGCGCTCCTCCACTTTCTGTTTGAGGATGCCCCACAATAGGTTTTAGTGCTCAATAGGGTTTAGGTCTGGAGACATGCTTGGCCAGTCCATCACCTTTACCCTCAGTTTCTTTAGCAAGGCAGTGGTCGTCTTGGAGGTGTGTTTGGGGTCATTATCATGTTGGAATACTGCCCTGCCAGCCAGTTTCCCAAGGGAGGTGATCATGCTCTGCTTCAGTATGTCACAGTACATGTTGGCATTCATGGTTCCCTCAATGAACTGCAGCTTCCCAGTGTTTGCAGCACTCATGCAGCCCCAAACCATGACACCACCATGCTTGACTGTAGGCAAGACACACTTGTCTTTGTACTCTTCACCTGGTTGCCGCCACACACGCTTGACACCATCTGAACCAAATAAGTTTATCTTGGTCTCATCAGACCACAGGACATGGTTTCAGTAATCTATGTCCTTAGTCTGTTTGCCTTCAGCAAACTGTTTGCGGGCTTTCTTGTGCATCATCATTAAAAGGGGCTTCCTTCTGGGATGACAGCTATGCAGACCAATTTGATGCAGTGTGTGGCATATGGTCTGAGCTCTGACAGGCTGATCCCCCCACCCCTTCAACCTCTGCAGCAATGCTGGCAGCATTCATATGTCTATTTTCAAGGTGCTCTTACACTGTAATTTCGCAGTCTGGGAATCAATAAAGTACATCTATCTATCTATCTATCTATCTACTGTATCTATCTAGCATGTCTGGAAAACAGGGCAGCGGAGGCAGGGGTTGTGGTGAACTCAAACTTTATTACAAACACACAAAACAGTACACGTGTTGTATTAATATGGTAACAAGCAAACTTATAACTGACGTAGGCTCTGACTGTGACAGAGGTGGAGCGCCAAAGACCACGGCTCCGGCCAACAGTCTCTTAATATAGGCACGGTGTGATGATGTCACTTGTGCATCTGTCATCACGTCCGCACAGTCTGTTGTAAGCTGCAGCTTACTATACACTTACTAGACTCCCAGCAACTTTTACATTTACAACAGCTCTTCTCTCTTTTTCTTCTTTACATCACACTCACAACAGGCAGAGAAATAGAACCTGGGCCACCAGGTAGACTGCCGGTTAACCCTCCACGACTGTGTGGATTATTCTGCCACTACTGAATTAGTCGTGCTCTGTCTAAACAATGCAAAGCAATTATTTTCAGCAGTTCAGCTTCAGGCCCCTCGGTCAAGCCTGTGGTGGCTGCGCCCCCGGAGGCACCGGCTGCAGCAGCCCTGTGTGCCATCTCACCAGAGTCATGGCTTGCTTGTCAGTAATGTCCCAGCCTGAGTCCCACACTAGCTGGGTTGGCTCCAGCGCTGCGTCCTGATCTGAGGCAGCTGCTCTTACCTTCCACAGACAGCTGACATGCCATCTTGAACCACTGCTCATGATGGTCCGGTCATGATGATGGGACCATCTGTGGGTCCAGGTGGTCGGATCGTTGGACCCAAACCCTATCAAGAAGTGCGTGCAGTGATCGGTTCGGCTGCACTTGGCACTGCTGCTCTCCTGTCTGTGATGTTGGCTGCTCCTGTGACGGCATGCCAACCACGCCAGCAGCAGGACATGCTCTCAGTTGGCGTTGCCCTGTTGGGTCCTGCTGGGCCACTAACCCTCCATCCTGCTGTGCTGCAGTGGCCCCCTGAGGCTGATATTCGGTGAGGATGCAGGATGAGTTCGGCTTCTTCTCCCTCTCACCTGGTGCTGGTTGTGGTCGCGGTGATGTGTTGCTGTCATCAGCAACGGAACGCGCGCTGGGTTGTCTTTGGTCACCGGGGTCCCCTTTCTCCATGAACTCCCTCTCCTGTGGCTCCACGGTGGCTGCTTGAAGCCCGTGCTGGGTGAGGATCAGAGCTGAGTCCAGTCTGTGCTCTCTCTCCATGCTGCATTCACTCTCTGTGCTGTGTTCTCCGGCTGTACCCACATCCGCAAAATCACACTCTCCCTCCTGTGATGAGGCTGCACTCTGCGAACATTTATACTGTGTGGATACCATCTCTGAGTCCCATGTGGCTGCGGACTGGGGCTCTTGTGGCTGCTCTGGTTCTACTGGGTTCTGAATGGTGTGCGGTGTGAGGCAGGGAGTGGCTGCGTCCACGTCTGAGTGCAATGGACCCAGACCGTCATTGGTCAGCACGGGGTCTGTGATGGAGAGGCCCAGTTCACAAAACAAATCCCACCAAATCCCACACATCCCACAAATCCCACATTATCACCATGGTGTGTCACCTGGAACCGGAATGCTGGGATTGTTCTGTCGGCGCATTGCACTGCAAAGGTGATGTTTCTGCTGGTCTTAGAGTGTTCATCATCGGGCAGTTCCACTGCTCCAGGTCGCTGGGGAGTGAGCCTTCCAACCATGGCCTCATTTATCAGGGACCCTGAGGCAGTGGTGGCTACCATCATTGATACACTGATGCCGTCCAGCCTCATTACACGCCGCAGTCCTGACCAATTCTCAGGGCCCACAATGTTGATGCCGTCCATGTCAGGCCGGAGGTCAATGGGCTCAGCAGCTGGGACAACTGTCTGCACCAGCGGAGATGACTGTGGGGAACGCGGGCGGAGGTCCGCCAGCCACAATGCTACAAGGGCCGTCATCTCCAGCTGGGCCATTAATTCAATTGTGGTTGTCTCTGATAGGAGGTGCAGCATCCCCAGCAGCACCTCCCGTAGCCATTTCAATGTGTCTGCCACTGTCTGCCTGTCTGTTTTTTTTCCGCACTATGCACTGCATCCACAGCATACTCCTCCAACTGAGACTGTATCAGCCTATCTTCTGCGTGGCTAAACTTGCACGTGCTAGCCAAACAGTGAAGGGCATCTATGTACTGTAAAAGCGACTCCTCCTCTCGCTGTTGGTGCTGGTAAAACACAAACCTCTGGGCCATCACTTTCTGTGGAGCAGTGAAATGCTCGACCATCAAGGCGGCACATTCGCTGAAGGTCCCTGTAGGGCCCAGTGCTTCCAACACCTGCTGTCCCTCGAAGCCAAGGCAGTACCCTATTACTGTCTAGGCCCTAGACAATGGCCCTAGCTAGGCCCTCACCTGGGGTGATGAGGAACAGAGGCAGTGCCATCAGACACACTTCCATCTTCAGGAAAATGGCTTGTTTTTCTCATCGCCAATTGTTATGTCTGGAAAGCAGGGCAGTGGAGGCAGGGGCTGTGCTGAACTCAAACTTTATTACAAACACACAAGATGGTACGTGTTGTATTGATATGGTAACAAGCTAACTTATAACTGACATAGGCTTTTACTGTGACAGAGGCGGAGCGCAAAAGACCACGGCTCCCACCAACAGTCTCTTAATATAGGGAAGGAGTGATAACGTCACCCGTGCATCTGTCGTCACGTCTACACACGTCTGTTGTAAGCTGCAGCTTCACAACAATGTGGTCTGATATTCACACCCCCTTTTCAAATCTGAAATCAGGAATAAAACCCCAAAATGTCACCCTCCCATTCTCTGAGCTCTTTGAACCATCTGTAAATATTTGTAAATATTCTCTCTGCATGAATGGATGTGAGTAGGTCGGAGTGTGAGTGAGAGGGTGTGTATGAGTGAACGTGAGTGAGTGTGGGTGACCCTGAGGGTGAGTGGGAGTGAAATTGAGCGGGTACAGGAGTGACAGAGAACGGGTGGGTCCGGGAGTGCCAGTGTGGGACTATGTGGGGGAGTGAGAGTGAGTGAGTGCGTGTGGGTGCGTATGAGAGCATGAGGGTATGAAGGTTTGGGAATGGGTGTGTCTGCTAGTTGGGAGGTGCCGGATTGAGGGGGTAGTGCCTCTCGGCTATGTGGGCTCCCCTGGGTGGGGTGGGGCTTCTTTGGGCATGGGGGTCCCCGGGGTGTGCGGCGGTGGTGCTGAGGGGGGGGCGGGCCTGCTGTGGGGGTGCCTGGGGGGGCTCGCGTGGCCGTGGGGGTGCTGGCCTACCGGTGCCTGGGGCCAGGGGACTGGCATTGGCCCCACTGGGGGGGGTGGGGCGTTGGCAGGCCCGGGGGGGTGGGGGGGGGGGCTCGCTGTGCTGGCCACCTGGTGGTCTGGGCTTCCTTGGCCATCCCTCCGGGGGCAGATGCCTGGCTTTCCTGGGGCTTGTTGACCTCAGATATTTGTGCCCTATGGGGGTTGGTGGCACTGCCTTGCCTGCTCAGGATTTCCGGGGGGAGGGGGGTTGCTGCAACCGGCCCCCCTCTTCGTATGTTTCATGACAAACCACTCACGTGCACACACTTATTTTGCGCGTGCTCTCATATACACGTACATGCACAAATGTCTCCTCTTTAACAGGTGCAGATACCAGACTCGTGTTGAGACCTCTTCAGTGGAAGAAGCAGTCTGTCTTCTGTTTGTTTTAGTTGTTGGTTTGTTTGTCTTTGTCCCTTAGTAAGGGAGATGTTGAAGATGTCGGCCAGGACATTCTTGAGCTCCTCTGCACAGTCCTTCAGGAAGCGGCCCAGTATGTTGTCTGGACCAGCTGTCTTGCGTGGGTTGATCTTGCAGAGGGTCCTCTTCACACTAGCCGGATCCAGACTCGTGGCCTGCTCATCTGGAGGGTGAGTGGTCTTCTGTGCTGATGTGCTGTTTTGTGCTTCAAAGCAGCCAAAGAAGTTATTTAGGTTGTTGAGCAGCGTGGTGTCACTCGCACAGGTCTGAGGTGGAGTTTGTAGTTGGTGAGGGTCTGTATGCCACGCCAGAGGGAATGTGCATCTCTGGTGTTGCCGGATATTTTCTTGCTGTACTGTCGTTTTGCCTCCTTGATGCCACAGGACAGGTTGGCCCTAGCAGTTGGTAGTCCTGCAGTGTTGCTGGACCTGAAGGCTGCGTCCTGAGCCCTCAGGAGCCTGTAGACCTCTGCTGTCATCCATGGCTTCTGGTTAGCATGAACAGTGATGGTTTTGCAGTGAGTGACATCATCAATGCATTTCGCTATGTATGCTACAACCACCTCAGTGTACTCCTCTTGGTCTGTGCGTCTATTGTGAGTGGTTGCGTGCTTGAAAGTGTCCCAGTCTGTAGTGCTGAAGCAGTCTTTCAGAGCATCAGAGGCTCCTTCTGGCCACATATGTACCTGCTTTTTTGTTGGTCTGATCCCAGCCCCTGACCAACAGTGATCTGTGTGGAGTTTGCATGTTCTCCCCGTGTCTGCGTGGGTTTACTCTGGGATTTCTCCAGTTTCCTCCCACATGCCAAAAACATGCAAGTTAGGTTAATTGGCATCAAAACTGGGGATTCTTAATTGTCCTTAAGTATGACTGAGAGTGAATGATTGTCTGTCTCTCTGTGTTGGCCCTGTGATGGACTGGTGATCTGTCCAGGGTGTACCCTGCCTCTCGCCCTAAGATGCTGGGATAGGCTCCAGCCCCCCCGCGACCCGAAAAGGATTAAGCAGAAGAAGATGGATGGACAGATGTTTTCACTCTGGATTTGTATGCCGGCCTTAACAGGATGGTGACATGATCAGAGAGACCCAGGGGGGAGGCTCTGTATGCTTCCTAGTGAGTTGTGTACACCAGGTTCAGCAAATTATCTCCTCTTGTTAGAAAGTCTACATGTTGGTGTAGGTTTGGTAGGAGGGCCTTTAAATCTGCATGGCTGAAGTCTCCTGCTGTGATGAAGAATCAGTCTGGATGGGCTGTTTGTGTCTCACTAATGGCCTGATAAGAGTTCTTTTAGTGCTTTCTCTCGTCGGTGCTGGTGGGCGGGGCATACATGGCGGCTAGTAGGACAGATGAAAATTCTCTCGGAATGTAAAAGGGTCAGCACTTGATGATCATAAACTCCACTAATGGAAAAGAGTGTTTGTGTACAACAGTTGCATCATGGCACCAAGCATCACTAATGTAAACACACACACCTCCACCCCAGGTTTTTTCTCCTTCTGGTATAATTGTAGCCCAGCTAACTGAATGGCAGAGTCCGGTATATTGTCATTTTGATGTTGTCCAACCTGTGTGCCAGTACTGTGGGAGGAGATAGGTTTCTCTCCCATTAACGAGCTTGCCAGGGGTCGTGATACTTTAGTTGGAGTGCCTGCCGATGATGATGACACAGATACTGAGTGAATAACAATAAAAGCGGTAGGATTAACAAGTTTATCCTTCATCTTACTCTCTTTCAAGCATGTAAACTGAGGGTGACTGGAGCTATTTTAATGTCTTTATCCCTTTCTTGATCAGCTAACAATACACTTTTGCTATTTAACATTTTACTTTATTTTTTTTGAAAATTCATGTTAGAAATACAGTATTCAAATAACAAGGTGCTAAAATACACAAATGCAGGAAATGGCATCTATAATATTCACATTTTTTGACAGGCAAAAACCCTCCAGACCCCTCACCATAAAGCACCCCCATATTAGAAATACTTACAATGTCCATGCATGCAGTACATTAAATATTAGAGGTCTGAGGGGCCCAAAGCAGAGTGAACATGCAGATGATCTGATGATAGATGTTCTCACCAAACTGACAGCTTTGATAATTTAAAGAACATTTCAGTCACACAAAAGAGACTTAAAAGACACACTCCAGCGGCTTTAAAGCCACCTCAAAAACAAATATGTATTGCTCAAAATAGCATATTGTGGTGATGTGTAAATAAACACACAAAGATTTTTCTTGGGAGCAAAAACTTACCAATCTTCTCTTCGGGAAAAAAAGACCACGAGAACAATCAGTCTTCAGAGCAAAGGTTGGTTTATTATGTTGACAAAATGAACCCAATAACAGAGGAGTGCCGTTTTACAGCATCCTAAGATACACCAAAAGTACACTGAAAAGGAACTGATTCTGCTCACTTTTTTGTACAGTTCTTGAAGCTGATATTTTCCATACCAATAATGATTTTTATTGGATTATAGAAAAGTACACCAATAAAATGCAAACATATATTATATGTTCACACCCATCAACCCGCTCAGTGATGGATCATAATACACTATTATGTATCATTCATGTGTACATCCGCTATGAGCTGGGGACCCTTCAAAGATTCTTTATGTAACGTGATTGTTTGCTTGGGCCAAAGTGACATTTATGGGGCCATAAGTGTCATAATACTTTTTATCATCCAGGAGTACTCCTGCTTTAATGTGTCTGTGTAATATTCATCATCCTGACTATACCCCACATCACTGCCAACTCACCATTTGAAGTGGTCACAGCATAGCAGATCCATGACTAAGTGGGCCTCCTCGCTGCTTTGATGTGGCCAGAGTATAGTGCATACGTGTCCAAGCAAAGCTTCAGCTTCTGCTGCAGACACTCTTGTTAAAGCTGAAGGAGGCCTTTTCTATTTTTTTACACATTTCTTAGGTCAGTACATACAGCGGGGTAAAAAAGTATTTAGTCAGCCACCAATTGTGCAAGTTCTCCCACTTAAAAGATGAGAGAGGTCTCCAATTTTCATCATAGGTATACCTCAACTATGAGAGACAAAATGAGAAAAAAAAATCCAGAAAATCACATTGTCTGATTTTTAAAGAATTTATTTGCAAATTACGGTGAAAAATAAGTATTTGGTCAATAACAAAAGTTCATCTCAATACTTTGTTATATACCCTTTGTTGGCAATGACAGAGGTCAAACGCTTTCTGTAAGTCTTCACAAGGTTTTCACACACTGTTGCTGGTATTTTGGCCCATTCCTCCATGCAGATCTCCTCTAGAGCAATGATGTTTTGGGGCTGTTACTGGGCAACACGGACTTTCAACTCCCTCCAAAGATTTTCTATGGGGTTGAGATCTGGAGACTGGCTAGGCCACTCCAGGACCTTGAAATGCTTCTTACAAAGCCACTCCTTCGTTGCCCGGGAGGTGTGTTTGGGATCATTGTCATGCTGAAAGACCCAGCTACGTTTCATCTTCAATGCCCTTGCTGATGGAAGGAGGTTTTCACTCAAAATCTCACGATACATGGCCCCATTCACTCTTTCCTTTACACGGATCAGTCGTCCTGGTCCCTTTGCAGAAAAACAGCCCCAAAGCATGATGTTTCCACCCCCATCCTTCACAGTAGGTATGGTGTTCCTTCTCCTCCAAACACGACAGGTTGAGTTTTTACCAAAAAGTTCTATTTTGGTTTCATCTGACCATATGACATTCTCCCAATCCTCTTCTGGATCATCCAAATGCTCTCTAGCAAACTTCAGACGGGCCTGGACATGTACTGGCTTAAGCAGGGGGACACATCTGGCACTGCAGGATTTGAGTCCCTAACGGCATAGTGTGTTACTGATGGTAGCCTTTGTTACTTTGGTCCCAGCTCTCTGCAGGTCATTCACTAGGTCCCCCCATGTGGTTCTGGGATTTTTGCTCACCGTTCAATTCAATTCAATTTTCAATTCAACTTTATTTATATAGCGCCATTTCACAACAACAGTCATCTCATAGCACTATCAACTGTAGGGGGGAACCCCCACAGTTGCAGAAAGACCCCAGCAATCAGGCGATCCCCTGTGAGCAAGCACTTGGCGACGGTGGAGAGGAAAAACTCCCTTTTAACAGGAAGAAACCTCCAGCAGAACCAGGCTCAGGGAGGGGCAGTCATCTGCTGCGACTGGCTGGGGGGTGAGGGGATAGAGAAGAAGAAAAGAACAGACATGTAGAGAGCAAACAGCACGATGGGGACTCAATCTATGGGAGAGAACAAACAGATGTTAATGACCAGCAAAAAAAAAATATTTCATAGAGAGTGAGGAAAGGAGTGAGGCCCAGTGCATTACTGGAGGTCCCCCGGCTGACTAAACCTATTAGCAGCATAACTAAGGGAGGGTTCAGAAACACATGATCCCTCCCTAATTGTAGGCTATATCAAAAAGGTAGGTTTTAGCCCTATTCTTAAAAACAGAGATCGAGTCTGACTCCCGAATCCAGATTGGCAGCTGGTTCCACAGGAGAGGAGCTTGATAACTGAAGGCTCTGCCTCCCATTGTACTTTTGGAGATTCTAGGTATTACAAGTAATCCTGCATTTTGGGAGCGTAGTGCTCTGTTAGGATAATACGGTAGTATCAGATCTTTTAAATAAAAAGGAGCCTGATTGTTTAGAGCTTTGTAAGTAAGAAGAAGGATTTTAAACTTAATTCTAAACTCTATGGGAAGCCAATGAAGGGAGGCCAGAACCGGAGAGATATGATCTCTCTTTCTAGTACCTGTTAAAACTCTTGCTGCAGCATTTTGGATCAGCTGAAGACTTTTTAAAGATGTTTTAGGACAGCCTGATAATAAAGAATTACAATAATCTAATCTCGAGCTAACAAAAGCGTGGATCGGTTTCTCAGCATCACTCTGAGACAAGATGCTCCTAATCTTGGCAATATTACGCAAATGATAGAAGGCAATCTTAGAAACAAATTTAATATGTGAATTGAAGGACAAATCCTCATCAAAAATAACTCCAAGGTTCCTCACAGAGCTATTAAGAGAAAGAGTAACCGCATCCAAACTGAAAGTTTGATTTGGAAAGGAATTTCTAAGGTTTTTTGGACCAACAAGAATGACTTCAGTCTTATCTGAATTTAATAGCAGGAAATTACAAATCATCCAAGCTTTGATTTCCTTAAGACAGGCTTCTAACTTGGCTAATTGATTACTATCATCTGGCTTCATTGACAGGTATAATTGTGTGTCATCTGCATAACAATGAAAATGTATACAGTGCTTTCTAATAATGTTGCCTAACGGAAGCATATATAAACTAAAAAGAGTAGGGCCTAGCACAGATCCCTGTGGAACTCCATGACTAAGCTTTGAGTTGAAAGAAAACTCATTATTTACATGAACAAACTGGAACCTATCAGATAAATAAGATCTAAACCATTGCAACGAAGTTCCATTAAGTCCAACATAGTGTTCTAATCTATCAAGTAGAATATTATGATCGATAGTATCAAAAGCTGCACTAAGGTCTAAGAGGACAAGTACAGAAACTAGTCCATTATCAGATGCAATGAGGAGGTCGTTAGTGACCTTCGCTAAGGCTGTTTCAGTACTATGATGGATTCTAAACCCAGATTGAAACTCTTCAAGTAAACCATTTCCCTGCAGGTGGTCAAATAATTGCGTAGCAACAACTCTTTCTAAGATTTTTGAAATGAAAGGGAGATTAGAGATTGGTCTATAGTTAGCTAAAGCTCCTGGATCTAGCTTTGGCTTTTTGAGTAAGGGTTTAATTACAGCCGTTTTAAAAGCCTGCGGTACATGGCCTAAAGTTAATGAAGAATTGATTATATGAAGAATAAAGCTACCAATAAGTGGGAAGACTTCTTCTAAGGGGGCCACCAAGTCTAGAGTCTGATGCAGAGAAGCTGAAACACTATCCACCATGTTATCAATTACAGAAGGAGCAAGCTGTCTATAGCTTATTTCCGTTGTGTTGACACATGGCATAGAGGAAACAATCTGCATAAATTTGGAAACAGCATCATCTGAGAGGCATCTACTGTAATAATATTTTTCTTTAGGAGCCAAATAGTCAGAAATAGTAAAATCAAAGGTTAACAGACAATGGTCTGACAGTACAGGGTTATGAGGAGACACTACAAGATTTTCTATTTCTATGCCATATGTCAAAACAAGGTCCAATGTATTGTAACGTCGGGGCCATTTT
Organism: Pholidichthys leucotaenia; assembly: GCA_020510985.1. Classification (NCBI taxonomy): domain Eukaryota; kingdom Metazoa; phylum Chordata; class Actinopteri; order Cichliformes; family Pholidichthyidae; genus Pholidichthys; species Pholidichthys leucotaenia. The sequence continues at coordinate 105,812,915 of CM035841.1, read as the reverse complement.
AAGGGGGGGCCAGGGATTTCCCAGCATGCTTTGCCAGTTTGAAACGTTACTGTGTGTGTTAAATGTGTTATTTCTGAGTTATACTGCTGTGTCATTATAACTGCATTATAATGACCCAGCAGTGTTTAGCAGGATTAGGGCAAGATGTATCATGTGTGTGTAACCATGATTGAAACGGAGGTCTGGGAGAATGACTTCCACTCCTGTCTGTGCTCAGAAGCAGGTTGGGGGTCGGGGTGTGAAAATTAAATCAGGTTGATCACAACCATCTGCTCCATTGTCTTTGTGTGAACCCTGCAAACGTCACACTGGTGTCAGGAGTGGGATATGGAGCAAGATGATAGCCAGGACCCGGGAGGAGGTCCTGCGGCCGGGGCAGTTCATCGCTTGGCTGGGGACGGAGCGTAAAGCTGAGACGCCAGCCCCCGGAGAGCTTCGCCGCGATGGACGGAGCAGAGCAAACCAGCCCCGTTTCCCGCCCTTTTCAGGGCAGGACGGGCGGGCGATTCCAGGGCGATCAGGAGCGGTGATCGACCAGGACGTGACCGTCCCATTCATCCGGCAGCGGGCCAAGATTCCCCGCTACAACGGCGAGAACCTGTTTGATGACCACCTGTTCCAGGTCGAGCTGGCCGCTGCGCTGAAAGCGAGCGGGAGGAGGAGCTACGGCAGATCACAGCAGCGCGTGCACGAAGGAAACAGCCGTGGCGACGCGAGGAAGGACGGCTTCCGCTGCACAGAGCCAGGGTACATGGCATGGTACTGCCCCGCACACAGCGCACGACAAACTGGCCCCTCGCCGACGTTAAATTAGAGCGAGGTGGCATGGACGGGGAAAAAGCCGCCTCCTGCAGATGCTTCCCCCGGCAGGTGACGTCACAAAGGCCTTTGGAGCGCAGCAGCAGTGGAGCCAACAGGACAGATCCGGTCTTTTCTCGGGATCGGCAGGGGCTGGACGCGGGCCAGCGGCCGACTGGGAGGTCCTGGCAGCGGTGGGAGTCATGGGACTCCCGCTGCCAGAGGAGGAACTGTGCGTGTCCTACCGCCACCCGATGCTTTTCCTTTCGGTGACGTCACGGAGGCCCTCGGCGCAGGAGCGACGCAGTGGAGCGAGCAGGACGAAGATGCGGCCATTTTCCAGGCGCGGCAAGGGCTGGACGCATGGATGCGGGCCAGCAGCCGCCTGGGAGAACTGGCAGCGGTGGGAGTCGGCCGGAGCGGGCCTGGGACTCCCGCTGCCAGGGAAGGGACTGTGCGTGGTCCTACAGAGGCTGTCAGATGTGTCCATCCGCCCGCTGATGGCCAAACCGGAACCCTACCCCAACCAGATGCTCTGACCGAGACTCAGATGGCCCGTGCATGCCGCCCCGGCACCGGGCTGACTCGCGTTGGATTTCTGAAAGTGGACTTTGAATTTTCTGGGGACAGAAACCAGTCCAGGGGGGGCAGTGTAACGTCGGGGCCATTTTAAGGGGGGCCAGGGATTTCCCAGCATGCTTTGCCAGTTTGAAACATTACTGTGTGTGTTAAATGTGTTATTTCTGAGTTATACTGCTGTGTCATTATAACTGCATTATAATGACCCAGCAGTGTTTAGCAGGATTAGGGCAAGATGTATCATGTGTGTGTAACCATGACTGAAACGGAGGTCTGGGAGAATGACTTCCACTCCTGTCTGTGCTCAGAAGCAGGTTGGGGGTCGGGGTGTGAAAAATAAATCAGGTTGATCACAACCATCTGCTCCATTGTCTTTGTGTGAACCCTGCAAACGTCACAGTATGGTGGAGGTAATGAGTAGAATTTCCTACTTTCTGAGAAAACCCAATCGAATCTAATATTGAATTGAATGCCACATTAAGGCAGTCACTATCTACATCCACGTGTATATTAAAGTCCCCTACTATAATTATTCTATCAGATTTCAGCACTAAATCAGCTAAGAAATCAGCAAATTCGGATAAAAATTCTGAGTAGGTTGATGGGGGATGATAAACTATGGCAAATAAAATTGGGTTTAACCTAAAATTGCTAAAGTGCCCAATACTGAGGACCAGGCCCTCAAAGGAATTATAACATGTTTTTTGCTTTACATTAACTAGTAATTTGGAATGGTAAATTGTTGCTACTCCTCCTCCACGACCAGAACTTCTGGGATTTTGACAGTTTAAATAACCAGAGGGAGTTGATTCACTTAAACCAACATAATCCTCTTGTCCTAACCAAGTCTCTGTAAGGGAAATTAAATCAATCTGATGATCAATTAACAAATCATGGACTAACAGAGACTTGGGAGTTAGAGACCTAATATTTAATAAACCACATTTAATTTTTAAATTATGAGGAGGAACAGAGGCCAAATCATTCAATTTAGAGGCTTTATGTTTAATTTGAGTTTTACCAATATTTTGCTTTATCACTTTGGGATGCTTATACATTATATTTTTATTCACTTTGGAGGGAGCAGACAACGATTCTCTGATGGGGAAGACAGGGGCTAAGCTGAGGGGTGGCGGATGAAGAGGAGCTGCAGAGAGGCGTGTAAGACTGCGACTCTGCTTACTACCGTTCTCGTGATCATTTTGACCCCACGGGGTGAGATCTTGCGTGGAGACCCAGATCGAGGGAGATTATCAGTGGTTTTTTCTAATAATTGCTCCCACAGTTGATTTCTTCACACCAAGCTGCTTACCTATTGCAGATTCAGTCTTCCCAGCCTGGTGCAGGTCTACAATTTTGTTTCTGGTGTCCTTTGACAGCATTTTGGTCTTGGCCATAGTGGAGTTTGGAGTCTGACTGTTTGAGGTTGTGGACAGGTGTCTTTGATACTGATAACGAGTTCAAACAGGTGCCATTAATACAGGTAACGAGTGGAGGACAGAGGAGCCTCTTAAAGAAGAAGTTACAGGTCTGTGAGAGCCAGAAATCTTGCTTGTTTGTAGGTGACCAAATACTTATTTTCCACCATAATTTGCAAATAAATTCTTTAAAAATCAGACAGTGTGATTTTCTGGATTTTTTTTTTCTCATTTTGTCTCTCATAGTTGAGGTATACCTATGATGAAAATTGGAGACCTCTCTCATCTTTTAAGTGGGAGAACTTGCACAATTGGTGGCTGACTAAATACTTTTTTGCCCCACTGTACTTATGTCTCCAGCTGGCTTATACTACATTTTCAAAAAAAAGAAAAAGATTTATTTTCAAACACTTACAATGTCATGCAGTGTACCTTTATTTGTTATGAAGAAAGTCTTAACATGCATACACACTACTCACAAAAAGCTAGGGATGTTCGGCTTTCAGGTGAAATTTCAAGATGCACCTGAAATGCACTATGACATTTACAGGTGAACTTAATTTGACCTTCTTTAACCTTCTGAATGCACATGTCCCACTATTCAGTGTTTCAGTATAGTTTTTTTCAGTTTTGCATAACTTGCTGTTGTCTAACAAGGTGCTTAACAGCAAAATTCACAACAGGTGTTTGATCCATAAATTGACCAATAAATTTTCTGGTTCAGTTAGAATTGGTTTCATCATGCTGTTCACATTTTGACATCATTAGACCAAGAAGATGCCTAACAATTGGTCAACAGTACCTCACCATTGTGAAGCTTCAAACAGGATGTTGTCAGAGGGAAGTGGCCAGTGAGCTTAGAATGTCATCAGCAGGTTGCAACAGAGGTACAGAGAGATTGGAAGAGTCACAGAAAGGCACAGAAGTGGGCATCCTTTACCCACATCCCATGCTGATGACCGCTCCATTGTGAACAGTGCCCTGCAGAACAGGATGATGAATGCTACTCAACTCCAGGCACATTTAAGGGAGGTGAGAGGCACCCAAGTGTCACGTCAGACCATTCGAAACATTTACATCAGCATGGTCTGCATGCTAGATGACCTGCAAGGGTACCTGATCACACCATAAGGCACAGGCATCCTTTTCTTGCATGGGCTAGGGAGCATTTATGCTGGACAAGGGACCAGTGGGCCTCAGTGCTGTTCTCTGATGAAAGTCGATTCACGTTGAGCAGAAATGATGTCCGCCAACGATGCTGGAGACGTCAAGGAGAGCACTATGCATCAGCCACTGTTGTCACCATGTTACAGTTTGGGCAGGTGTGTCTAGTCAATACAGAACTGTGCTATACCTTGTGAATGGTACAGTGACAAGCCAATACTACCTGAATAACATCATTATTCCAGTCATTGTGCCCCTGCATGAACAACACAGGCCTAATTTCATCTTCATGGAAGACAATCCTCCAGCTCACCGAGGTTGCATCATTAGGGAACAGCTGTTGGAAGCTGGGGTACCTCAAATGGAGTGGCCTGCACTTTCTCCAGACCTGAATCCCATAAAAAAAACCTATGGGATCAGCTGAGTCACCATGTAGGGGCTTGTAACCCTGCACCCCACAACCTCAATGACCTGAGAGCCACCCTTCAAGAAGAGTGGAAATGCCATGCCTCAGCAGACAATAAGTGAACTTGTGAACAGCATGAGATGTCGTTGTCAAGCTGTAATTGATGCTCAAGGGCACATTACAAGTTATTGAGACATTGACATCCGGGATTCTTGGAGCGACCATCCCCAACCTAGAGGGTCCCCAGGTGGTGGATAGGGGAAAAGCCCTCAGATATGAGGGCTAGCTGTGACATAAGTCAGGCTCGCCTGGTCAAATAAGCAGTCCCAGACCAACTGGCAATGTTTCTATCAGGATGGGACAGGGTAACAGGTGGTGCTGTTGCACTCATGAAATCCCCCATGTGTCCTATGACGGGATCGTCATGCGAACAAGAGGCACGTTATAACCTCTAGCTCCGGGGAAGGAAAACCCCGAAGAAACAAACCAGGGTAGGAGATGCTCATTAGCCTTGGTTGGCAAGTCACCTATGAGAAGGAAACTTGGACAAGAAAACCCAATACAACCAATGGATGTACTGGGCCCATGGTGCACAATGACAGTACAACACATTTACGTCACATGGGTGAACAACCTCACTTTTTCTTGTGATGGCGCTCTACCTGTGGAGTCCCACTGGGCTAGTGGAGTGCCGGGCCCTGTGCCTTCGACGGACTCATCCCATATGACAGTCCTGTCCACTACACAAAGCACTCAAGAGAAAGGACCTGGCCCACCCCAATCCCAGTGGCCTGGAAGCTCTACGGCAAGTTGGGGGACCTGCAACGTACTGTCGCCTTCATTGAAGAGGCGAGAGTGTCCATCTGATGAACAAGAAGAAGAAGAAGATACATTGACATTTTTTGTTGTGGTATACCCACCACTGACTTTTGTTTCAATAAATTGTTTGAGATGAGAAAATCACCATTGCATGTGTCTACTTAAATGCACTACTTTCATGAGCTATCACTGTAGTGTGCACTTTTTACATTTTCCATAAATTTCTCCCAAAAGCCAAATACCCCTAACTTTTCGTGAGTAGTGTATATATCTCTACAATTAAAACTAACATACTTTCTAAGATTCTCATTGAGCAACTCATAAAATAACACTGAAAACATACTAGTGTTTTTTATCCACAAAAAAAACTTTTATTGCCTTAGAATTGCTTGGAAAGAGTTTTTACATCTTCCACCTACTTAAGTATTTAAGTTCAGTCTTGGTCATTAGCAGAACATTTCTCAGAATTTTCACCCGTGTCAGTATCACACTGATTCTCTGACAGGGAGGAGTTAGACTATCATTGGGCATAAGTTGTGAATGGCGGCAACATGCTAAACATTCGCTGGTATAAGTTATCTATAAGTTATCAAAATGCTCTATATGTTATTAATACATTATGTACACTACCGTTCAAAAGTTTGGGGTCACCCAGACAATTTTTGTGTTTTCCATGAAAAGTCACACTTTTATTTACCACCATGAGTTGTAAAATGAATAGAAAATATAGTCAAGACATTGACAAGGTTAGAAATAATGATTTGTATTTGAAATAATAATTTTTTTCCTTCAAACTTTGCTTTCGTCAAAGAATCCTCCATTTGCAGCAATTACAGCAGTGCAGACCTAACATGATTGCACAAGGGTTTTCTAATCATCCATTAGCCTTCTGACGCAATGAGCAAACACATTGTACCATTAGAACACTGGAGTGATGGTTGCTGGAAATAGGTCTCTATACACCTATGTAGATATTGCACCAAAAACCAGACATTTGCAGCTAGAGTAGTCATTTACCACATTAGCAATGTATAGAGTGTATTTCTGATTAGTTTAAAGTTATCTTCATTGAAAAAAAAGTGCTTTTCTTTCCAAAGTAAGGACATTTCTAAGTGACCCCAAACTTTTGAACGGTATGTATATGTCCAACTCGTTATGGACATGTGATGCATATGCCCAAAATTGAAAATCTGGGCTGTGTGCCAGCATTTTAGAGAAATATTAATATGTCAGCAAACGCTACCTAAATTGTCAAGATGTGATAGGGCCATAATAGACTACAGTTGCTCTTCTGTGAGTTCTCATGTGGCAACTCAAACTAGAAAACTGAGTGAACATTTACCACATATTTTACAAGACTATGGCTTCTTTCCAGTGTGAACTCTCATGCGTTTTCAAATGGTGATGTTGATTAAAACTTTGCCCACATGTTTTACAAGAAAAGGGTTTCTCACCAGTGTCAATTCTCTGTTTTCAAAGCACTTAGGTGAATAAATCTTTGTGCTCAAGGGCTCCTTACTGTTTTATTTATTTGCATAACATATCATTACAAGTGCTATGGGCCCCAGCCAGGGGTCTATGGTTACACTTTAAATCAAAAAGCTTTGTATCCGAGGGCTCTCTTCAAGATAGAGACTGTTCCTCTGATTGCTGAGATCTGTATTTCACAGATACTAGGGCAGCCAGCGATCGCCTGTAGATATTTTTTCAGGTTCTTCTTCACCATCCCAGTTGCTCCCACCACCACAGGTATAACATCTGCTTCCTGCGGTTTCCAGGTGCTCCTTAGGTCATTTTTGAGATCTTGATATTTTGTTATTTTTTTTTTCTCTTTCTGCTCTATTGAGGCTGTCGTAGTTTGGTATGGTTACATCTATTAATTTGGCAGTTTTGTCCTTTTTGTTCAAGATAACAATGTCCGGTTTTATTGCTCCTCCTTCTATGTGTCTTCTAGTTGGGATTTCCTTGTCATAAAAGATGGTAATATCTCCGTTGGAGCTTATTGGCTCTGGAACGTGCTCCCATACTGGTCCTTTTACTTCCATTTTAACTGTCCATTTTAACTGACAGTTCCATTTTAACTGTCATGTGAACTGTCATGTGAGTTTTCAAAGCACGACGGTCACTAAATCCTTTCCCGCATATTTCACAAGAAAAGGGCTTCTCACCAGTGTGAATTCTCATGTGACTTCTCCAATTTCCACTTCGATTAAAACTTTGTCCACATGTTTCACAAGAAAATGGCTTCTCACCAGTGTGAATCCTCATGTGAGTTTTCCAATTCCCACGTCGATTAAAACTTTGTCCACATGTTTCACAAGAAAATGGCTTCTCACCAGTGTGAATTCTAATGTGAGTTTTCAAAGCACTACGGTGGCTAAAACTTTGTCCACATGTTTCACAAGAAAATGGCTTCTCACCAGTGTGAATTCTCATGTGAGTTTTTAAAATACCATGTCGATTAAAACTTTGCCCACATGTTTCACAAGAAAATGGCTTCTCACCAGTATGACCTCTCATGTGAGTTGTTAAAGCACTAAAGTGATTAAATCTTTTCCCACATGTTTCACAGGAAAACTGCTTCTCACGTGTGAGACTTATATGATTGTTCAAAGAAGCATGAATATTAAATCTCTGATCACATGTTTCAAAAGAAAATGGTTTCTCAACAGTGTGAATCCTCAGGTGAGTTTTCCAATTACTACGGTGACAAAAACTCTGCCCACATGTTTCACAAGAATAAGGCTTCTCACCTGTATGAATTCTCCTGTGACATTTCAAATCGCTGTGGTGATTAAATCTTTGCCCACATGTTTCACAAGAATAAGGCTTCTCACCTGTATGAATTCTCATGTGACTTCTCAAATGATCACTTCGATTAAATCTTTGCCCACATGTTTCACAAGAAAATGGCTTCTCACCTGTGTGAATTCTCATGTGAGATTTCCAATTACCACGTTGACAAAAACTCTGCCCACAAGTTTCACAAGAATAGGGCTTCTCACCACTATGAATTCTCATGTGTCTTTTCAAATGACCATGTTCACTGAATCTTTGCATACATGTTTCACAAGAAAAGGGCTTCTCACCAGTGTGAATTCTCCTATGAACTGATAAAGCATTCCTCCATCGAAATCTTTTCCCACACATGTTGCAAACGTGTGGCTCATCCACTGTATGATGCTTCTGGGACTCATTTTTACAGTCTTGGTCATGAACGGAACATTTTACAGAATTTTCACCTGTGTCAGTGTCATACTGATTCTCTGACATGGAGCAGTTGTCTACGTTGCTACTGTCACTTCTTTTTCTGTGAAGTCTCTTCTTTAGCTTTGGCTCTTCATGTTTACTTGATCCTGGGTTTACATTCTTACCTGCTCCCTGGTCTTGGCTCTCAGTGTCAAGAGAGTTGTGAGAGTGGAGCTGCTCACTGTTTGGTTCAGTTTCACTGTTGTCACTGTCCTCATCAGTAGGAGTCACCATGAAGGTATCAGTCTCTTGTTTTAGTTCAACGTATTCTTCCTCCTGACTGGTACAGAATTCTTCTTCCTCTTTAACCTGTGCAGCTTCTTGTTCCTTCTGGTCTAGACTGGAGTTCCTCTCGTGGTCACAAAGCTGCTGGACAATGAGAACCTCCTCCTCTTCCTTACAGTCACGTAGCTGTGGAACATCTAGAGGGATAAAGAGGAACAACAACAATGAAAAAAACAGCACTCAGAGTCAATGTGTTGTAGTTTTAAAATTTGAACAAGGCTCTACTGCTGTGTGAACATGTCAATTATTTTTTTTTAAATTTTTTAATTTTTTTGTTACTTATTTGTACCCGTAGGTAGATTTGTTTTGCAGTCTGGTGACAAGCCACCAGCTGCCGGTCGCTGCGTGCGCAAGCGCCCCGTATCCCTAACCTGCATGTTTTTGGCATGTGGGAGGAAACCGGAGAAATCCCGGAGTAAACCCACGCAACACGGAGAGAACATGCAAACTCCACACAGATCACTGTTGGTCGGGGGCTGGGATCGAACCCACGATCTCACGATCCCCGCGGTCCCCCGGCCGAGGGTAAACTGTGCTGCCACAGTGCTAACCACTGCGCCACCATGCAACCCCACTTAAATTATAGGTTTAAGTGGAATTTTAACTGTACAAATGTAAAAAGTATTTGAATGCAGCAGTGTGACAGACTTTTTAGTTTGGACCAGGGATGAAACAGTTACTAGTTTGCACTGGTACCACAGGGAAATCCTCACCAATTACTGTTGACTGCACATGTAAGTACATGATATTAAATTTAACAAATCTCTGATTAGAATCCTACATGAGTCACACTAATGTCTTTGTTCAGTCAGGCAGTTTTACATACCTATTCTGTGTAACTTTATCACAGGTTTCCTGATGACATCACGCCATCTGTGCTGACAGTCCATCATTCTTTGAACCGCTTTAGAAAAATGTCAGACATTAATAACCCTTCTTTACCAAATAGAACTCATGTTCACCATCCTGGTTAGAATGTGAGTAATTGGTTATTGATAGTTAAAAAAAAAATTTCAGTGATGTTCAGATGTGATAGTCCAGGAGCCAGATAGCATCCCCTTTTTTACCCATCAACATGAACTTGCATTCTAAAACAGAAATTCACCAGTCAAATAGCTATAGTCCAGGAGCCACAGGGGGTCTCCATGCACCACTCCCATAGTAAAGCAACCCCCCCCCCCCCAAAGCCTTAGGGGGGCCACTATGTGAAATAAGCATTTCATTTCATATATCCCCACTGTTGATGAGTACCGGCAACCCTCTGGAAGTAGTCAGCAACCTCAAGTACCTTGGCTCCTGAATAGGATCTATTAGTCATGATATGAAGGTGTGCAAGGCACTTGCATGGGGTGCTCTCAATGACATGCGAGCTATATGGCACTCAAACATGTCAAGAGAGCCAAAAGTTAAATTCTTCTGTGCAACAGTGGAATCCATACTGTTATATGAAAGCGAGTGCTGGTCATTAAATGTTTCCCTTCAGAGGTCATTGGACAGCTCCTACACCTGGATGCTGCGCACCGTCCTCAATGTAAACTGGCAAGACCCCGTCTCCAATGAAGATCTCTATGGGGACCTTCCCAGAATATCAGACAAGGTGGGCTGGCAAAGACTTGGCCTTGTGGGTCACTGTTACCATCATCAAGAGCTCCCAGCAGGCCACCTGGTACTCTGGGAACCGATGCATGGCTTTTGCTGCCCAGGACGGCCATTAACATCATTCGTGGACACTCTGAAGGGAGACCCTGGGGTGGCCAACACTGGCGAGCTTGCCGCCTGTATGTTAGACCATGAAGATTGGACTGCTAGGCATGCAGCTCGGCTGAGGCTGCTCTGACTGGTGTTCCATTCTGAATGATTTCATTTATCATTTGGAAGTTTTCTGGGGGGTTGGGGTCCTGTTCGGTCTGTTTGGTCCCATTCCCTGTTTAGTCCAACCGGTCAAAGAAAGGGCAGGTGGCCCAAAACATTACTGATAAATAATAAATACTTAATAGGAGCTTTTCGGTGTGCGGATTGTCTTTGATATTTCTGATATGTTTTTTGGGGATCCAACACCCGACCAGGTGGACTGTGTGATAAGCGTATCATCTTTATTATTTTTTTAAATCGCAACTTACCTTGGTGAAAACGCCATAAACACATGACCACGTGTGCAGGAATATTGTCAAAGTTGATGTCTTTCCATTTGACTGCAGCAATCCATTCCATCCGACACCTCTTTAGCTTGGAGACCCGATTCTCTCCACTTTTCTTCCAAGTCGGGAAGTAAAAAAGCATACACCGTTATCAATTTTTTTTCACGCCAATTGTGAGAGCGGTTGTTGCATTTGATGACACAGCAAAACTTACCCATTCTAACGTGGCCTGGTATTCAGATGAATAATAATAACAGACAGAAGCAGCCTGTCATGATTCAGATCAGGCTTAGACTCAAACGCAGAGCTGCCAGAACAATCACTCAGACTCCAATGAAAAGTTTCACAATTTTATTGGAAAACACAACAGAAAATGTTGTGCGTAAGTGCATAAGCCAAAGAAAACGAAACACAAAAACAGCAACTTAAATTTCCTGACAAGACATGTGCCCCTGGAGCACACGTAGCCTATGGGAGAGAGCAGACAGAGGTTATAAGGGACAGATTCTCCAAAGGGAGAATAATGCAGGAAAGCACACTTACAACTTAAACAGCGGAGCCTGGCAGAGGACTCCAGCAGGGACCGGGGACAGGCGTAAGGCAAGACCTGAGTGGACGTAGTGATCTTCCTGGTCAGACGAGCATGATCAGCTCCGGAAACACACCTGCGGGTGGCAGCAACCTGAGGAGCAGGAAACACAAGGTAAGAATTCAGGGAATGCAAATAACGAGACAAAGTTCAACTTGACTGTGGCTGCAAACCCAGACAATCCAGCGATGAGCTCTCCTCACGCTGGGCCTTAAATACACGGGTTCATCAGATGCAGCAGGTGGACAATCACACAGGTGTGCTCAATCTCCCGGAGCGGGAAAACAAGAACAGGAGGGGAGGGGGAGCACGCTCGTGTGACCATCACAGTACCCCCCCCCCCCCAGGGACTCCCCCTGGCGTCCCACTGGGCTTGTGTCGATGGGTTCGATGGAAAGCCCGAATCATCCGCTTGTCCAAGATGTAAGATCCTGGGATCTATGACCTCTCCTCCGGCCCATAACCTTCCCAGTGGACAAGGTATTGACATCCCCACCCCCAACGGCACACGTCCAGGATCCTCTCCACCGTGTATGTAGTCTGGCCATCGATGATCCAAGGAGGCGGTGGGGGGTCCGGAGGAGGGCAGAGGGGACTGGCAGAGAAGGGCTTAATCCGGGAGACATCGAATGTAGGATGGATGCGCATAGAGGGCGGCAACTCCAGCCAAATGGTGACATTGTTGATCAACCGCTTGATGGTAAAGGGACCCAGAAAGCGGGGGGACAGCTTCCGGGATTCTGTCTTCAGCAGAATCTGGTCAGTGGACAGCCAAATCCTCTGTCCCACTGTGTACTTCGGCGCTGGTGCCCACCTGCGGTTAGCGTACAGTCTGTTGCGTTCTACGGAACGAAGGAGAGCAGCCCTCATGGCCCTCCACAGACGGCGGCACCGGTGCACATGGGCCTCCACGGATGGGACGGCGAGGCCCCTCTCCGCCATGGGGAGCAAAGGTGGAGTGTAACCCATCGACGCTTTGAATGGCGTAAGCCCAGTGGAAGAGGAGATCGCCGAGTTGAGTGCGTATTCCACCCAGGTCAAATGGGCGCTCCAGGTGGTCGAGCTGGAGGAAGCTACACACCTTAAGGTGGCCTCCAGAGACTGATTAGCACGCACAGCCTGACCATTGCTTTGAGGGTGATATCCAGACGTCATACTGGCGGACGAACCCAAGAAGTGACAGAATGCCTTCCACACCTGGGATGTGAATTGGAGCCCCTGGTCCGAGACGATGTCGATGGGAATACCGTGCAGCCGGATGACGTGCTGCGTCAGCAGGTCGGCCGTCTCCGTGGCAGATGGTAACTTGTAGAGAAGAACAAGGTGAATGGCCTTGGAGAAATGGTTGACAATCGTGAGGATAACGGTATTCCCCAGGGATTGAGGGAGGCCCGTAACAAAGTCCAGTGAGATGTGAGACCATGGGCAACATGGCACTGGGAGGGGATGGAGGAGACCCACAGGAGGGGAGGAGTCAGTGTTATTTGTGGAGCAGGTGTGACAGGCCTTAACATACTCCCGCACATCCTTCCCAAGTGTGGGCCACCAAAGTACCCTTCGTAATATGTCAATGGCTCTGGAGATGCCGGGATGACAGGCAAAAAAGCTGGTATGCCCCCACTGAATTACCTCTCCACATAGCACCGCGGGGACATACAGCCGGTCCGGTGGGTGTCCCTCCGGGACGGGTTCCAACGATTGCGCCTGCCAGGCCCTCTGCTCATTCTCCCACTGGAGTGCCCTGAGAAAGCAGGAAGATAGAAGAATAGTCTCTGGGGGAGACGCAGCAGCTGTGGAGGAGGAGGTGGAGGAGTCAGAGTTGGGAGAAAACTGACGTGAGAAAGCATCAGCCTTAGCATTATGGGACCCTGGCCTGTACAAGATGGATAAATTGAACCTATTGAAGAACAGGGCCCACCAAGCTTGCCGAAAATTAAACCGCCTGGCCGACCAAAGGTATTCTAAATTTTTACGGTCGGTCCAGTCAATAACCGATTGGCTAGCTCCCTCTAGCCAGTGTCTCCATCCCTCCAATGCCAGCTTAATGACCAACAGTTCGCGGCCCCCAACAGCGTAATTCCTCTTGGCTGGTGTTATCCGCCGAGAGAAATACGCGCATGGATGGCACTCCTGATCGGAGGTGGAGCGCTGGGAGAGGACAGCGCCCACCCCCAAATCAGAAGCATCTACCTTGACCACAAACTGCGCCACAGGTCCACCTGTGCCAGGATAAGCGTGTTGGTGAATAGGCCTTTTAGGGTCACAAAAGCTCGTTTAGCAGCCTCGGACCACTTAATCGGGCTTTTGGTCGATGTCAGCTACATAAGCAGTTGCGCCACCCTACTATAATCCCAGATAAACCAGCAGTAGAAGCTGGCAAAGCCAAGGAAGCATTGGAGATCCTTCCTGGACTGGGGGGTAAGCCAGTCTACCACCGCCTTAATTTTCGCCGGATCGGCCTTTACCGTGCCCTCGGCAATGATGAATCCAAAAAATGAAGTTGAACGAGTGGAAAATTCGCACTTCTCAGCCTTCGCAAAAAGCTGGTTCTCCAGCAACTGCTGCAGGACGGATCAAACGTGGACTACATGCGCCTCCAGGGTACGAGAAAAAATCAAAATGTTGTCCAAATAATTTGGAAAGGGCCCAGTCAGGTGTTCTGAAGGTCTTCTTAATGGCATATATAGGGATCCCAGGGATCAGATACATTTCTAAAATATACCAAGGTCTTCAAGACTTAAAAGGAGACAACACATCATATATAAAAGAGAGATGGGGAAAAAGAGGGGAATTTCACTTTACAACTGGAAATATGGGAAAAGCTAAATAAACAATAATGGAAAAGTACCTCATCCCTGCAGTGGAGAGAATTTGGATGGAAAAATTTGGTAAGATTTTTCAGAACACCTGCACAAAACAAATTTACTCGTAAGGGGTTGAATTGTTGGCGCTTGTGTGGTGAAGAGACTGCAAATCATTTTCATGTGTTTTGGTCATGCCCAGTTATCCACCAATATTGGACCAATGTACAGACAATATTGGGGAAAATATTCAAAATAACAGTTCCCTTTTCTTTTGTAACTTTGTATTTGGGTTTACTACCGGACTCACTGGAAAGACGAGGAGAAAAATACTTATTCACTATTTTAATATTGGCAAGTAAAAAAGCCCCAACTAAAAAATGGATGTTGAAGAACTGTCCTACACCTGAAGATTGGATTAACGTGATCCAAGACATCTACTCGATGGAAAAGTTGACATTCGCACCGAGACAGGACATGGATGGGTTCTTGAACTTTTGGCAACCCTGGAACGCACATGTGTCTTCCATTAGATCTAATCTTTGACAAATACCATTTCAATAATGGCACCGCTCTTTGTTCCAATGCTACTCAGATGCTCTTTTATTTTTATTTATTTATTTTTATTTTTTTGTTTTGTTTTTTGCTCTTTTGGTTTTTTGTTTGTTTTTTTTCTTGTTTTGTTTTTTGTTTTTTCTTTAATTTCTCTTTTTCTTTCACGTAAAAAAAAGGGGTGTTGTAATAATTATTCTTCCAATGTTGTCAAAAAACAAAAAAAGGGAACAGGTGATGAAAATGTAAACAAAGCAATGCTGTAATGACGTGTATGCCCTTTACAAAAACTTAAATAATAAAAAAAATGTTGTCCAAATAAACAAACACAAACTGGTTCACCAAGTCTCGTAGGACGTCGTTAGTTAACCGCTGGAAGACGGTAGGGGCGTTGGGCCGCCCAAATGGCATGATCAAATATTCAAAATGGCCCAAAGGTGTCTTAAGTGCCATCTTCCACTCATTCCCTTCCCGAATGCGGACTAAATGATATGCAATGCGGAGGTCGAGCTTGGTGAAAAAACGTGCCCGTTGGAGTAGCTCAAACGCCGAATTAATAAGTGGCAGCGGATACTTATTCTTCCGGGTTATTGCATTAAGCTCACGGTAATCAATGCACGGCCGCAGAGACCCATCCTCCTTCCCTACAAAAAAGAACCCTGCGCCGAGTGGAGCGGATGATGGACAAATTATGCTGGCACTCGGGAAGTCTTTAATGTAGGTGTCCATCGCCTCCCTCTCCGGCCCAGATAAACTGTACAGCCGGGTGGATGGCAGCCGTGCGCCAGGGAGGAGATCAATAGCACGGTCGTAGCCCCGGTGAGGTGGTAAAGATGGGGCTCTAGACTTGCTAAAGACCTCCCCTAAGTCATGATAAACCTCGGGCACGGAGCTGAGATCCACCGGCTCAGCTGAAGGGGAGGACAGCAGGTGCGAGGGCAAGCATGCAGCCGATTGGAGATGAGACGAAAGACAGAAAGGGCTCCAGGATGAAATGGAACCCTGACTCCTATGATGGGGTTATGGATGTGGTGCCATAGATACCCCAGGATCACAGAGGTGTTAAATTGGGGCAGGACGTAAAACTGAATAACCTCGCGGAGGTTTCCCGACAGAATGACCGAAATGGGCTCGATAATTGCCGTGATGGTGCTGCCCGAAACTGCCGAGACCGACAAAGGTGTCAGAACATTCTAATTTCCACGCCATGGCCCGTTGAATAAAATTTTGCTCTGCCCCAGAATCAACCAGGGCAGAGGATTTAAACTCCGCCCCTGGTAACTGTATAAGGGCTGAAAGTTCAAAACAGTTGGGAGGATTTTGCAAGGACCTTCCCGCCAGACCCGCCACAGTTACTGACGGGCCGGGTCTTTTGGTCTTATGGGACATTTCGCGACAGCGTGACCTGGGGCCCCGCAATACAAACACGCCTCCTCCTTTACTCAACGTGGACGCTCCTCCAGAGTCAGATGGGACCTGCCAAGTGCCATCGGCTCGAGGGGGCCTGCGGAGCAGCACCAAGGGGCGGGCTGGCCGGCCGACCGGGAAGCAAACAGAGAGGCTGTTATCCTCCACTCCTTCGTTTGCTCCCTAAACCAGTTGTTGAGGGCCACGGCCTGTGTGATGAGCTCATCCAGGGAGGAGGGAGATGCATGGATAGCCAGCTCGTCGCGGAAATGCGAATTCAGACTCGAGAGAAACGCACTGCGTAGAGCAATGTCGTTCCAGCTGGAGTCCGCCGCAACGACCGGGAACTCGGTAGAGAAATCAGCCACAGACCGATCCCCCTGCCGAAGCTCCATAAGTGGACTAACAATATTCCCCTCACTCTCTGTGTGGTCGACAGCCCTTGAGAACTCCTGCACAAATCGCTCAAACGAATAAAGGGGTCCATCCAGGCTGCTCAAGATGGACTGTGCCCACTTAAGCGCCCAGCCCCGCAACAACAAGGTCATGAAACGTATTTTGGCCACATCATCCCTATATTCCCCTTCCACCTGCTGGAAATACAATCGGCAATAGAGCAGGAACCCCCTGCAACCACCTGCAGGGGGTGCTTCTACACCTGGATCTTCGGTGCTTGGCCATGTCTCACATTGATGAGTGTGTGTGTGTCTGTTTGTCTGTATGGGGTTGGGTGGGTGAAGTGGTGGGGTGGGAAGCCCAGAATTAAGTTTAAAATCCTTCTTCTTACTTACAAAGCTCTAAACAATCAGGCCTCTTTTTATTTAAAAGATCTGATACTACCATATTATCCTAACAGAGCACTACGCTCCCAAAATGCTGGATTACTTGTAATACCTAGAATCTCCAGAAGTACAATGGGAGGTAGAGCCTTCAGTTATCAAGCTCCTCTCCTGTGGAACCAGCTGCCAATCTGGATTCCGGAGTCAGACTCGATCTCTGCTTTTAAGAATAGGGTTAAAACCTTCCTTTTTGATATAGCCTACAATTAGGGAGGGATCATGTTTCTCTGAACCCTCCCTTAGTTATGCTGCTAATAGGTTTAGACAGCTGGGGGACCTCCAATAATTGCACTGGGCTTCACTCCTTTCTTCACTCTCAATGAAATATTTTTTTTTTGGTGGTCATTAACATCTGTCTGTTCTCTCCCATAGATTGAGTCCCCATCGTGCTGTTTGCTCTCTACATGTCTGTTCTTTTCATCTTCTCTATCCCCTCACCCCCCAGCCAGTCGCAGCAGATGACTGCCCCTCCCTGAGCCTGGTTCTGCTGGAGGTTTCTTCCCGTTAAAAGTTTTTCCTCTCCACCGTCGCCAAGTGCTTGCTCACAGGGGATCGCCTGATTGCTGGGGTTTTTCTGCAACTGTGGGGGTTTCCCCTACAGTTGAAAGTGCTATGAGATGACTGTTGTTGTGAAATGGTGCTATATAAATAAAGTTGAATTGAAGCAGGGTGTAACTGTTATTTTTTCAAATTTGTAAAGCACTTAGTGTTACAAATTTTTGTATGAAAAGTGCTATATAAATAAAGTTTTGATTGATTGATTGATGTGAGGTGTGAAATACAAAAACCACTTGAGGTTATTTTTACAGAAAACCAAACAATTTCTTGAGTAGGAATATGACATCTGTAATAGAATTTATTTGATGACACTGACTTTAAAAATGTTCTGTCACATCTGTAATAATAATCACATTTTCATTATTTTTTTCCTTCTCGTTTCTTTCTCCAAGGTCCACGGTAGTGGACCTGAGCGTGAGTAGTCAGAGTCGCTATGAAAATAACGAGCAAGATGCTGCATAACAATATTGCATGTTCTCTTTATAGAAAAACTGCATTTCAATATTTTTTTGCAAGATAATTCAAGAACCTCTCTCAATATTCATTACACACAGAATGAAATATTTCAACCCATTCTGATTTAAAGTTTCTGTGACACGATGTAGGAACTATGGATCAATATTCAGTATGAATTTATCTTCAGTCGTCCACATAGTTGGTCCTGTTGACTTCGAACGCTAAATAAGTGGAGAAATATTTCTAAGTGAATTCAAATTTAGCGCCGTGTTGCACTAACATGATACCCTGAGATGAGCCTCGTTTCCAGATATGACGTCATGAGGAGAGTTTCCTCTCGCTGATCCGTGAGCTGTCAATGTAAACAAGCTGTTTAGCTTCTATATCAGCGAAGAAATGCCGAAACGTTGTGTGGCGGCTGCATGTTCTAATTGCTCCAGTGAAAGTATAAGCCTGTTCTCATTCCCAAAAGATCCCGATCTTCTTAAAAAATGGGCAAAGCAAGTACAGAGAACAAGGGACAAATGGCAACCAACACCATCTTCTGTACTCTGTAGCGATCATTTCACTGCAGACAGTTTTGAGGAGGCGCCTGCTCTACAGGAATCTTTAGGCTTTAAAGTTTGTTACAAATGGGTTCTAAAACCAACTGCCATACCTACAGTTTTTAAATGAAAACCCAAGGCTCAAGATGATATCAACATATCAAAACTGCGCAGAGAAGCAACAGTGTCAAAACTCGCCCGGAAAAGAGTTTGTGTAATTGATTTTTTTTTTTTCCCCACATAAGGCGATCGTATTTTTATTATATTTTTTCCGCCAAAAGTAAAATCCTCCCCTATGAATTTTGAAGCCGAGTGTTGACTTTACTCCAAATGGAACGACTTTGTGTTAAAAAACGTAATATTACTTTTTTCAGTTTTCATTTTTACAAACCTCATTGCCTACCGAAACTGAATATCTGAGCATTGTTTTTTATTTCCCGATCGGGGAAATAAAAAAAAATTGAAGCCAAAATTTCTGTAAACCAAACGATTAAATAACGGTCGCCTTATGTGGGAAAAAAAAAATCAATTACACAAACTCTTTTCTGGGTAAGTTTTGACACTGTTGCTTCTCTGCCCTGTTTTGATATGGACGATCGCCCATACCAAAACAGCGCAGAGATACGGACGATTGTTCAATTCAACTTTATTCATATAGCACCATTTCACAACAACAGTCATCTCATAGCACTTTCAACTGTAGGGGAAACCCCCACAATTGCAGAAAGACCCCAGCAATCAGGCGATCCCCTGTTACTCAGCGCTTGGCGACGGTGGAGAGGAAAAACTCCCTTTTAACAGGAAGAAACCTCCAGTAGAACCAGGCTCAGGGAGGGGCAGTCATCTGCTGCGAGATGCACAGAGATACAGTCAATCGCCCATATCTAAACAGTGCAGAGATACGGACGATCGCCCATATCAAAACAGCGCAGAGATATGGACAATTGTTGCACAGAGATACAGACGATCGCCCATATCAAAACAGCACAGAGATACGGATGATCGCCCATATCAAAACAGCGCAGAGATACGGATGATCACTCATATCAAAACAGCACAGAGATACGGACAATTGTTGCACAGAGATACGGCCGATTGCCCACATCAAAACAGCGCAGAGACACGGACGATTGTTGCACAAAGATACGGCCGATCGCCCATATCTAAAAAGCGCAGAGATACGGACGATTGTTGCACAGACATACGAACGATCACCCATATCAAAACTGTGCAGAGAGCAACAGTGTCAAAACTCGCCTGGAAAAGAGTTTGTGTAATTGATTTTTTTTTTCCCACATAAGGCAATCCTGATTTTATCATATTTTTTCCACCGAAAGTAAAATCCACCCCTATGAATTTTGAAGCCGAGTGTTGACTTGACTCCAAATGGAACGACTTTGTGTTAAAAAACATTATATTACTTTTTTCAGTTTTCATTTTTATACATCTCATTGCCTACTGAAACTGAATATCTGAGCTTTTTTTATTTATTTCCCTGACCACCCAATCAGGGAAATTTAGATCGATCTGTATATTACCATTCAGTGTTTTGGAGGTGACCGATGTCCATCTATAACCCTTCACCGTCGGACCCTTCATCCTCTTGTAAACAAGAGGATGAAGGGTCTTCTTCTTCCGACATTCAGAGAGAGCAGACGCTTTTCTCCCTCCTCTCCCTCCTAATCCTACTCCCTTCTGATCCCAGCTTGCAATGTTGCGTTTTTGTCTGTGTTTTTGTCGCTCTTCTTCTGACTGAATCTTAATCCAAATGGAAATTATGGATCTGGAAGCGGCTTAAATGCGATTGACACCACTTTAAAAGAAGATCGGGTCAGGGGGAACCAAAGGGGGGAGACTCATGGACATTGGGAACTCATGTGTCTGTATGATTCGACTGGAGATGCAGAAGACATCTATTGGCTATGATCACAGGACTTCTACTTTGGCTTTGGAGTTTCCTGATGTATCAGAAATTGAGGAAGGTGGGAGAGCTGTTCAAAATGCAGACCCAGGCAAAGCTCCTTCATCAAATTCGACCAGTTGGGGAATGCACGAATAGCGGCATGGTGAACTGAATGGTAACTGATTCAGATGGTGGAATACATCTCGAGTCGCTAGTGCTCTCCAGGGAATGTTTTTAAGTCTGTATATGGAAATTATGAAGCACAGAATCGCATGAGAGAGGAAAATTCTATGCTCCGAGTGCACTGTGCAGATTTGACCTTGTTTTTTGGTGCCCTGTTTACATTCCTCCTCGATGAAGATAAGGTAGAAGAGGTGGCTGGCTTCTCTTAACCCAAACAATCGACAAACAATTGCTGTTGTTTCAGCAGACTGAGCTCTTCAAGGACAGCGTTATCATGTGTCTTCAGAACTCTGCCATCTGCATGCATGAGGAGAGATAGACTCGACATGCTTATCTGTAGAACACATGATTATAACATCCATCCATTGCCAGGGGGTGCCCTCTGCTGTTCACTAGCAACTGACACATCCACACTGCATCATACTGATCATATGCTGACTACACACACTGTCTCTCTCGCTGCTTTGTTATTGTGTGATCTATATTGTCTGCTAATTGTGCATTAGAGAGTTTTTTTCTATGTAATCACAATTTTGGTCATAAAATGAGCTTTATTTTGATTAACAATGCTTTTTTCTCTCTGCCCATTGTGTCAATCCCCCCCCCCCCCCCCATTCCCTTCTTTACCCTCTATGACTGGCGCCTTCATGGCTGCCGCGGCGCTGGGAGGCGCTTATAGAGCGCGCCCAATGTCAAGTCAAATTTCAATTCTCCTGTATGTCTTGCACGTATGGTAGTATTGACAATAAAACCTTTGAATCTGAATCTCTGAAACGTGCGAGTCATCATCGCTTCCTGAATGATATGGTTCAACTAAATAGGGTTGCAGTCCTTCGTTAGAACCAGCTCACTCTTCTTCATCACTCGATCCTGCTTCTTCCTCAAAGACTATCAACAAATCGCTCAAATCTTCGCTGAAATCACTCACAACTTCCTCCACTTCAGTGTACTCAGCCATGCTTGTTTACATCTTTGGTTCACCTCATTACGTCACAAAATGGCGATGGCGTTTGACCCAATTTCAACAAACGAACATCGCAATCTTCTGCATCACGATCTAATTTATGGTAGTATATGGGAACTAAATTTTATTGAATTTTTTTGTCTACACAGAATAAAAACACAGTAGTTCTTCTTTCTAATGATGTCTTGGTTGAATTATGTCACAGACTCTTTAATGTTGATGATTATGGTGATAGTTTTTTTAAGTTTTGATATTTTTACCTCCTATTGCATGCCATTGTCACGACTCGCCGCTCATCAGCGGCCTCAGCTGCGCGCACACCTGCGCCTCGTCAGCCACGGGCTCTCTCTCTGGTAGTCCATCGATTTGATGATGACCATCTTCTTTATTTGTGAGTCTGCTGGTGTTTGAATGGTCCGATCCTGGATCTGCAGATTCGGTTACAGACCGGGCATGTGAAGGAGGTGCTGGGGGGAGCAGGGGGGACTTGGCGAGCATGCCGCTTTGCTGTCCGGTGTTGTGTGCGCTGTTACTCCATATAATTCACTCCCTGTGAGGAGTGGAAGCGCCAGATGTCTCGGCAGGAAGTGAGTTCCTCCAGTGA
Organism: Pholidichthys leucotaenia; assembly: GCA_020510985.1. Classification (NCBI taxonomy): domain Eukaryota; kingdom Metazoa; phylum Chordata; class Actinopteri; order Cichliformes; family Pholidichthyidae; genus Pholidichthys; species Pholidichthys leucotaenia. The sequence continues at coordinate 105,790,658 of CM035841.1, read as the reverse complement.
AGAGGGGTTGATCTGACATCTCTTCAGGATGGACTTCATTTGATCTTTGAAGCGCTTCTTCTGCCCACCAGCGCTGCGTTGGCCACGGTGTAACTGACCATACAGGATTCTGCGTGGGAGTCTGTGGCTGGGCATCCGGATGACATGCCCCAACCACCTGAGTTGATGCTGGGCCATGATGGACTCCACGCTGCAGCTGCCAGCTCTCTCCAGCACTTCTGTGTGGGGCACTCTGTCCTTTCAAGTGATGCCAAGGATCTTTTGGAGACATCTTACATGGAAGGTCTCCAAGCTTCTCAGATGGCGGCTGTAAATAGTCCATGCCTCACATCCATATAGTAAGGTGGTGATACATACAGCTCTGTAGACCAGCACTTTGGTGTGGAGTTTGAGATTGCTGTTCTGAAGAACCCTTCTCCTTAGACGACCAAAAGATGCTGATGCTTGCTTGAGGCGGTTCTGGATCTCGTCATCCATTGAGCAGGTGTCAGACATTATGCTCCCCAGGTATTTGAATGTGGGCACTGTGAGCAGCTGTTGCCCTGCTGCTGTGAGGGTTATTGGGTTTTGTGGGGGGTCGGTACTAGACTGACAGAGTACCTCTGTCTTCTGGGTGTTGATTGTCAGTCCCATTCTGGTGTATGCAGTTACAGCTGCCGAGAGGATGTTTTGTAGAGCGTCTGGTGTATGAGCAACCAGGGCACAGTCATCGGCGTACTGTAGCTCAATGATGGTCTCTGATGTCAGTTTGGAAGTTGCCTGTAGCCTCCTGATGTTAAACAGGTTACCATCAAGCCTGAAGTCAATGGTAACTCCAGCTTGTTTCTCCACCCTCCTACGTAGCAGAGTTGTTACACAGACAAGGAAGATGTTGAAGAGAACTGGGGCCAGCACACAGCCTTGCCTCACTCCGGTTTGCACTCCAAAAGGTTCTGAGTTGTGCCTTCCCACTACCACTCGGGCCATCATCCCAGAATGGAACTGCGCAAGGATGGTGAGAAACTTGGGTGGACACCCAAATCTCCTTAGGACTTGCCACAGTAGTTCCCTGTTCACTGTGTCAAATGCCTTTGACAGGTCGACAAAGGCAATGAACAGGTCCTTATGCTGCTCCCGACATTTCTCTTGGAGCTGACGCGTCACAAAGATCATGTCAACTGTTCCCCTGTCCTTCTGAAAACCACACTGTGACTCTGGGGTGACCCGCTCTGATATTGCAGAGATGAGTCTGCGGAGCATGACCTTGGCAAGGACCTTTCCAGCAGTAGCCAACAGAGAGATACCCCTACTATTGGAGCAGATGGCTTTGTCTCCTTTGTTCTTGTAGATGGTCACAATGTTGCTGTCTTTCCACTGTTGTGGGACACACTCTCATCTCCACACCTCTGAGATATAGAGATACAGTCTCCAAGTACAGAGGTAGCCTCCTTCCTTGAGAAGTTCAGCTGGGATGCCATCAGGTCCAGGGGATTTATTGTTTTTCAGGGTTTTTACTGCTTGCAGGATTTTTTTGAAGGTTGGGGGGAGGTCGAGATCTGGCAAGGTAGGATGTTCAGGGAGCTCTGCAATGACAGTTGGGTCCACTGAGGTGGGCTGGTTAAGCACGGTGTTAAAATGCTCAGCCCACCGCTCCACTATCATGGCCTGATCCTTGATTAAAGAAGAAATAGCCCACCCCCTATTTAGCCCACTCAGCCCTGTGCAGCGGTCTGGAGCCGTCTGTTCGCGTCGGCACTGCTTCGCAGTTGAATCATCTTCTGATCATCAGCGAGTCTACTATCCTACGTAAGCATACCTTACCTCTTGCTAGTCTTCTCCCCTGTGCACAGGTGGATTCCCTGGCGGCGGAACCCCCGTCATCGCCATCCTATCCTCACCGTCGTCACAGGCTCAGCTGGACGCTGTCTTCCGGGCCTCTTCCTCGGCCAACGCCAGCCACCTGCCAGCCACAAGTAAGCAGCACACTGCTCATTCTTCCTGTTGAGGTGTGGTGCCCTTTACCCCTGTCCTCTGCTCTCTCCATAGGGTTGCCCGGCTGTACGGTGCACCGCTCTGCTTCCTGTGCATCGGCGTTCACCCTCATCACATATACATATCGCATACATCCATCCACACACACCTGCTTGTTGAATAAAGCTGTTAAATCTATCCTGAGCCTGCGTGCGTGTTTCCTGAGCCAGACATTATGTCAGTATGGCTCCAGCAAAGCGGCTCAGCAGACAGCGGGCTCGCACACCGTCTTTCCACCCTCGAGGCTCGGGTGGATTTAATAGCCCATCAACAGCAGGTGATATTAAATCAGTTGGTAAACATCACTCACTGGTTAGACCGCTTGGACCCCCAGCAGGCGTTCCCCTCGGCTCACCGGCGGGGGAGGGGGGGTAGCTCCTGCCTCTCTGGTGGCCGGCCAGTCTGCTACGGGAATGCCAGCCCGACTCACACCAATCCCAACCCCCGCCCGCTTCAGCGGGAAGCTCGGCGGAGCGCGGGGGTTTATCATGCAGTGTGAGTCGGTGTTTCTGCACGTTCCCGGGGACTTTCCCTCGGATCACAGCCGAATTGGCTACATTGGTAACCTCCTGGAGGGGAGAGCGCTAACTTGGGCTTACGCCGTCATGGCGAAGCCCAGTTACGCGAACCTCTCCTACAGCCAGTTCGTGCGGAGCTTTTTAGAGGTGTTTGACCATTCTCGGCGAGATAGCGTTCTCACTGACCGCCTCCTTGGTCTCCAGCACGGAGGCCGGTCAGCGGCGGACTACACTATCGACTTCCGGGTCGCAGCGGAGGAGGTAGGCTGGGGTGAGGCGTCACTCTGTGGTATCTTCCTCCGCAGCCTCAGCTCAGATCTGAGGGATGAGCTGGCCGGTCGAGACCTTCCGGAGACGCTCTCGGAGCTAATCTCCTTAACTGTCAGTTTGGATAATAGGCTGCGTGAACGGTCTGCCGAGCTGAAGTTTATCGGCTGCTCGCGCGGAGGCTCCGTCCACACGCCTCAAGCTCGCCCCCTGGCGTTACCTCCTCCGGAGTCTTCTGAGGAATCGGAGGCAATGGTGGTTGGTCGGTCAAAGCTCCCTCTAGCGGAGAAACAGTGCCGCCGGGAGTTGGGCCTCTGCATGTATTGCGGAGGCAATCAACATACCGTGGAGCATTGCCCGGAGAAGCCAAACGGGAAGGTCTGCGAGTCACTGTAGGGGGCCTCGCGGACTCTAACCGGTCAAATCCCCTCACTAGTCTCACACTGCCCATCCGATTTTGTCACAACTCCACAGGGCATCTCACACACGCACTGGTGGACTCAGGCGCAGAGCAGAGCTTTATTTCAAAGAGCCTGGCAACCCAATTGGGCATCCCCTGCCACCCTCTGGCCGCTCCTCTCAGACTGATCACCCTCTCCCATGCTCCCCTTGGACGAGTGACTCATCGCACCCAGCCGGTCCCTGTTATCATCTCAGGTAACCACCGGGAGGATCTCACCCTGTACGTCCTGTCCTCCTCTGTGTCGCCTGTCATCCTAGGTTACCCCTGGTTGCGCCTGCACAACCCTGTGCTGGATTGGCAGACAGGAAGAGTCACTGCCTGGAGCTCCTTCTGCATGAGTACCTGCCTACAGTCCGCAGCCTGCGCCCCCGGATCTCACACTGGTGCCTTCGGAGTTCCATGACCTGGGTCTCGTTTTTAGCAAGTCCAGAGCAATGTCTCTTCCTCCTCACCGGCCCTACGACTGCGCCATCAACATCCGCCCGGGGGCGCCCCTGCCATCCGGACGCCTCTACAGCCCGTCTGCGCCGGAACGAGAGGCGATGGATAGTTACATCAAGGAGTCCCTCAGCGCGGGAATCATCCGCCCCTCCTCGTCTCCGCTCGGCGCAGGGTTCTTCTTCGTCTCCAAGAAGGACAGGTCTCTCCATCCCTGTATTGATTTTCGGGCCCTGAATGACATCACGGAGAAGGACAGTTACACCCTGCCCTTAATGGACACTGCCTTCCACTCCCTCCAGGGGGCGACCTGGTTCACCAAGTTGGATCTCCGCAGTGCTTATCACCTCGTCCGGATCCGGGAGGGGGATGAGTGGAAGACGGCCTTTCGTACGCCTAGTGGTCACTTCGAGTATCTGGTGATGCCGTTTGGGCTGACCAACGCCCCCACCGTTTTTCAACGCCTCATCAACAATGTCCTACGTGATTTCCTCGGCCTCTTCGTGTTCGTGTACCTGGATGACATTCTCATCTTCTCCAGGTCACGTGAAGAACACCAGGTCCACGTGAGGCGGGTCTTACAACGGTTGCTGGAGAACAGGCTGTACGTCAAGGCCGAAAAGTGTGAGTTTTACGCCAAGACCACCTCCTTCCTAGGATTTGTAATCTCACACAACCAAGTCCTTCCTGACCCCGCGAAGGTCAAAGCAGTGGTTGAGTGGCCCACGCCGACCTCTAGGAAGCAGGTACAGCAGTTTATTGGGTTTGCCAACTTCTACCGCCGTTTTGTGCCCAATTTCGGTGCCATCGTTGGCCCGTTGACCCGCCTCACTTCCCCCAAGAACCCCTTCCGGTGGACTGAAGAGGTCGCAGCAGCGTTCCAGACATTGAAGACAGAGTTCTCCTCCTCCCGAGTCCTGACCCAGGTTGACCCCACGCTGCAGTGTTTGGTGGAAGTCGACGCGTCTGATACGGGAGTGGGGGCGGTGTTGTCCCAGCGATCACCCACCGACGGGGTCAAGCAACCCTGCGCCTTCTTCTCACGGCGTCTGTCTCCGGCTGAGCGTAATTACGACGTCGGGGACAGGGAGCTTCTTGCCATCAAGCTCGCCCTGCAGGAGTGGCGCCACTGGCTGGAGGGGGCTGCGTTGCCGTTCGTGGTGCTGACAGACCACAAGAACCTGGAATATCTGAGATCTGCTAGACGTCTGAATGCCCGCGAGGCGCGCTGGTCCTTGTTCTTCGCCAGGTTCCGTTTTACCATCACCTACCGCCCTGGTTCTAAGAATGGCCTGCCCGATGCCCTGTCCAGGCAGTTTGCCCCCGAGGTGTCGGAGGAGCCGGGCCATACCATCCTGCCTAGCTCGTGTGTTGTGGGGGCGATTTCCTGGTCCATCAGGGACAAGATCCGGAGGGCGCAGGAGACCGAACCGGACCCTGGCGGCGGACCGGAGGGGAAGCTGTTTGTTCTATCTACTGTCCGGGGGGAGGTCATCCATTGGGTTCACACCTCCAAATTCGCCTGTCACCCTGGTGTGTCCCGGCTAGTGGATCTCCTCCAGCGTTCCTTCTGGTGGCCAGGTCTTCAGAAGGATGCCACCAACTACGTTCGGGCGTGCCCTGTGTGTGCCACCGGCAAGTCAGGAAACTCTCCCCCCCGCGGGCCTGCTCCAGCCCCTGCCGATCCCTGGCAGGCCCTGGTCCCACATAGCCCTCGACTTCGTCACCGGTCTCCCAGTCTCCAACACCTATGACGCTGTGCTGACCATCGTGGATCGTTTCTCCAAGGCTGCCCACTTCGTGCCACTCCGGGGCCTCCCTACGGCACGGGAGACAGCGGACCTCCTGGTTCAACACGTGGTCAGACTGCACGGGATACCGGTGGACGTCGTCTCTGATCGGGGGCCCCAATTTTTCTCAGAGGTATGGAGGTGTTTCTGCAACGCCCTGGGGGCCACGGTAAGCCTCTCCTCTGGCCATCATCCGCAGTCCAACGGGCAGTGTGAACGGGCCAACCAGGAGCTGGAAGCCACCTTACGCTGCGTCACCCCCTCCAACCCGTCGTCCTGGAGCTCACACCTGGCCTGGGTAGAGTATGCCCACGACTCCACACGGTCTGCGGCCACAGGGATGTCCCCCTTTAAGGCGTCCCTGGGATACGACCCACCGTTGTTCCCGGAGCAGGAGGGTGAGCTGGCTGTTCTATCCATCCAGGCGCACCTGAGACGTTGTAGGAGTCTGTGGACCAAGACGCGCGATGCGCTTTTACGCACGGCGGCGCGCAACAGCACCACAGCAAATCGCCACAGGAGACCGGCTCCTGCCTACCAGTTGGGCCAACGTGTCTGGTTAGCCTCTCAAGACATCCACCTCAAGGCTGAGAAGAGGAAGCTGGCCCCACGCTTGATTGGTCCCTTCACCATCTCGAAAATCATTAACCCGGTGGCTGTGCGTCTGGCCCTCCCCCCTCCCTCCGCATATGTCCCACCTTCCACGTATCGAAGATCAAGCCCGTGGTCTCCGATCCCCTCTGTCCTCCGCCCGCGCCTCTGATGATCGATGGACACCCGGCCTGGAGAGTCACTTCCATCTTGGACTCCCGACGTCGAGGTCGCGGGCTGCAGTACTTGGTGGACTGGGAGGGATTCGGTCCTGAGTGGAGGTCCTGGGTGCGCTCTTCTTTGGTGTTGGACAGGAGTCTCATCACGGAGTTCCACCGGGTGCATCCGGACAAAGCATCGCCTGGAGGCGCTGCTGGGGGGGGGGGGGCAGTACTGTCACGACTCGCCGCTCATCAGCGGCCTCAGCTGCGCGCACACCTGCGCCTTGTCAGCCACGGGCTATTTAGCCCACTCAGCCCTGTGCAGCGGTCTGGAGCCGTCTGTTCGCGTCGGCACTGCTTCGCAGTTGAATCATCTTCTGATCATCAGCGAGTCTACTATCCTACGTAAGCATACCTTACTTCTTGCTAGTCTTCTCCCCTGTGCACAGGTGGATTCCCTGGCGGCGGAACCCCCGTCATCGCCATCCTATCCTCACCGTCGTCACAGGCTCAGCTGGACGCTGTCTTCCGGGCCTCTTCCTCGGCCAACGCCAGCCACAAGTAAGCAGCACACTGCTCATTCTTCCTGTTGAGGTGTGGTGCCCTTTACCCCTGTCCTCTGCTCTCTCCATAGGGTTGCCCAGCTGTACGGTGCACTGCTCTGCTTCCTGTGCATCGGCGTTCACCCTCATCACATATACATATCGCATACATCCATCCACACACACCTGCTTGTTGAATAAAGCTGTTAAATCTATCCTGAGCCTGCGTGCGTGTTTCCTGAGCCAGACATTATGTCAGCCGTAGTGTAAATATACATGTATTAAATTAATAAAATCTGTTAATCCAGCATTTTTCTTCCTGCTCTTAATTTTATTCTTGTGCTTCTATATTTTTCCTTTTATGCGCTCCTTGACAAAAATGCCAGCGTACAGCCTGGGATGACATACACCTCATGTGTACTGTGACAGTGACATCAGTCATACCTGCATAAACAAATACCAAGCATTTCAAAACCGTGCCTGAATGGCATAAAACAATGCCCATGCTACCATGCCACAAGCACCGAGGCATCAGCACCTGTGGTGCTTTCACAGGTAGCAAATAGCAGATTTTAATTTTAACATGTGCAGGTTGGATTTTGAGTTATGCTACAAGTCATAGAAGTTGGGATTCTAGAATTTACTCCTGGATACCAACAATAAAAACATTCCCAGCATGCATTACTGTACAGGTGAGTAGACACATCCCACATCAGCTTTATTCATTGTGACTATATAGACCAGTGATTTTCAACCTATGTACCGCGGCACACTAGTGTGCCGTGAGAGACCGTTGGGTGTGCCATGGGAAATTATCCAATTTAACTTAATTACTCATTACTAATTTTACTTAATTACTTGAGTGAGTGGCTATGTTTACATGGACACAAGTAACTGGATTAAAAGCCTGATCGGAATAAAAATGCTTCATGTAAACATGGCAATCTGAATATTCTAACCCGATCACGCTCATTCGGATCAAAATTTCATTCCGATTGAGAGGGGTGGGTTATGCCGATTGTTAATCCGAATGGTGCGCATGAAAACACTTATTCCGAACACAGGGCAGAAAATATGTTTACTGCGCATGTCTGTACAACAGCCGCACGTCGATGTGACGTATTTCCGCCTTAGCAGCAGCTAGCGGAAAACATAGAGTAAAACAAAACTGGTCTGTATCGTCCTGCTGTCTCCCTCTTTTCGTCATATGCAGAAGTATGTACTTGTAGCTTCATTACGGAGACTAGCAGAAGCAAAAGTACAGTCTGAATAACACGATACAGGTCAATTTCGACACGAAGCGGGGCTCGCTAACACCAGAAGTTATTTCTTCTTCTACTATTTTTTGAATGTCGAAAAGTCGACCTGCACATGTCAAAATGATTTATTCCGTTCAAACCTGTGACACATGAAAACGCACGCCCTAATCAGATCAGCTTTTTCAGGATCCATGTAAACAGTAAAATTCTGATCTGAATTGTAATCAGATTGAAGAAATTTTGCCCATGTAACTGTGGCCAGTGTCAGAGTAATACTCTTTTATGTCACTGGATGGCAGCAGATGGCTGCCTGTAAAAAGACAATAGAATTAGAGCTGCACGTGACAGGTCACAGTGACCGTGATGGAGAAGTTTTTGACAAGGGGAAAGGCTAAGTCCGAACAAGGCTCTGGACAAAATTCTGACCAAGAAGAAGGCCCTAGTATGAGTGGTACATGAAAGAAAAAAGACAAGATGGTGAGCTCAAGGCAATATAGCGAAAGCTATCTTTCATTAGGATTTACTTTCACCGGGGATGCAACGACACCGACTCCGTTATGCTTGGTGTGTGGTGAGAAGCTATCTAACAGCGCCATGGTGCCAAGCAAGCTTAAATGCCATCTCCAAATGAAGCACCCTCCCTCCCTTGACTGTGATAAAAACTAAAAACAGAGAGAGACTGAGAGCTGTTGAGGAAGAGCTCTGTGTGTGTCTTTCTTCCATTCCTACCAGGATATCAGCTTTGTGTTCATCTAAACAGGCCCAGGGTTCACACTGAGTGAGTATAAATACATTTAGAAACTGTATTGCTAACTATATTTTATTATTTTTACTGTGTTAGGCTATAGAGTGTCATTTTGTGTCATTTTGGTTGGTGGTGTGCCCCAGGACTTTGTCAATGTAAAAAATGTGCCGTGGCTTAAAAAAGGTTGAAAAACACTGATCTAGACAGTGTTATAAGTAGATTTTTGTTTCTTCATTTGTGTTTTTTTCTTTTTTAAAGACAAACTTTTCTCGCAATAAGTTTTTTGTTCTTGGAGTGTTTACCTTCATGGTGACTTCTTGTTTTCAGTTGTCTCTTCTTTGGTTTGGGTTCTTCTTTAGTTCCTGAGACTACATGCCAGCTTCCTTCCTCATCTTGGCTCTCAGTTCCAGCAGAGTTGGGAGAGAGCAGCTGCTCCCTGTTTGGTTCTGCTTCAATATGCTGGTTTTCCTCAGAAATAAGAGTCATCGTGAAGGTATCGGCCTCCAGCTTCATTACCAGCTGTTCTCCATCCTGACTGATGCAGAGGTCCTCCTGTTCCTCTTTAACCTGTGAAGGTTCTGGGTCATCCCGTTCCTCTTTCATCTGTGGAGGTTCTGGTTCCTCCTGTTCCAAACATGAGTTCTCCTCTTGGTTCCAGAGTTGCTGGTCAGGAGAAAACTTGTTCTCACAGACATGTTGCTCTGGAAAGTCTAGAAGGAAAACCGATAAAATAAATCACTCACTAATGGGATTAAAGCAGAGCTCAGTTCTAAGGAAATAAATGTCCACCTCTGTGGACTGGGCCACACCCACAAATGCGCCATACGTATCTGACAACTGACAAGTGAATAGACTGTCAAAATATCACCCTAAATGTGTTTGTTCACTTCAAATAAATAGCTCTAAAATTCTAAATTCTACGACTTAAAGTCCCTGACAAGTGAATCAGTAAATGTGTTTTGAGTCTCCCAGACCAAAGTGTGTTAACAGTCCAGCCAAATTTCAATGTTTAAAAATATCCCCAATTGAAGATGGCGGAGAGACATAACGCTTAAACAGAGAGCTCTCCCTAGTCGGATTAAAAATCATTGGTAAATGGCCAACTCGACATAAATGGATCAATAAACCAAGGGATGAAAACACGAAGAAGCCGGGCACACGGACAAAAGCAGGGTAAAATTAAAGAATCCCTCTTCAACAACGCAGGAGAAATCGCTGAACACGAGGCCCAAAAACACGAGGTGACTACAGCAGAGAAAATGGAGGACGCCAAACTCGATACCATGAACACTGGCATCGCCAATATAGGTAAAGAGTTAAAAGACTTCAAGCGACAACTCCAACAGGATTTAACGGCTCTTAAGGAAGAGCTGAAAAAAGAGATGAAGGAGGAAATTATGGGTTTCCGAAGAGAAATGGAGCGCAAGCTAGCAGAAAACATCGAGGAGCTGCGCACTCAACGGGCGTGTATGACAGAAGCACAGGCTCGAATACCGGAGTTGGAAGACTGGAAGACCGAGGCAAGCGAGTGGCTGCAGACCCTGACGGCACAAACACAGAGGATGCAGGAAAAAATAACCGACCTGGAGAGCAGGTCCAGACGGAGCAATATACGCATCTTCGGGATTCCGGAGGGCATTGAAGGCAACTCCATGACGAAATTCATGGATCATTTCTTAAAAAAAGAGTTTGAGCTGCCCGGTGAAGCGGACCTGCAGATTCAACGAGCGCACAGAGCCTCGGCACAGAACCCGAATCCAAACTCTCTACCCAGGTCAGTTGTGGTAAACTTTCTGAAATACGACATAAAGGAAAGAATCCTGACACAAGCGTGGAAAAAAAAGATATGAATCGGCGACAAACAGATATTCTTTGATCATGACTACCCGACAGAAATTGTGCAGCAGCGAAAGAAATATGCCAACATGAAAAAAACGCTGAAAGAGAAAAAAATTAGATTCCAAACGCCGCTAACGAAGATGAGGATTCATTGGGAGGATGGCGTGAAGACATACAACACAGCCAGAGAGGCAGCGCGGGACATGACGGAGCGAGGCTTTGTGGTGAGCGTACCGGAGGAAGCGGCTGGAGCAGCGGTGGCACTGAACGCACCACGACAGCCGGAGTGGAGACGAGTGAGCGGCAGAAGACGGGAGATGGACGTTGTACACCGAGCCCAGGAAAAACTGCAAGGCTTTCAACGGAAAGCCTAGATTATAACAAAGATTAAGAAGGACACAGAAGAAATGAAGGCCAAGAAGACAAGGTAAAAGAGAAACAAACGGCTAGGAGAGGTTTAAGTGATTTTTGTTGGACATTTCTAGACTAATGACTATTACTTGGATAGTAAATACAGGTCTAGGGAGGGCCCTCCACTCTGTGAGGTCATTCCCTCCACCCACTAACAGGGACCAGTGGGCAGAACAAAGGCCCAAAGTACGGAGGTCGAGATTCGTTAATGTGTTTTTGTACAAATATGTGTTAGTTTTGTTGTTAAAGGGGTTAGGAGCACAAGTTAAAAAAATGGAAACACATGAATATGGGTAAAAATCTTAAGATAGTGACATTAAACGTGAATGGTCTGAACTCACCTGTTAAAAGGGAAAGAATAATAAGAAAATTCAAGAAGGAAAAAGTCGAAATTATATTTATGCAAGAGACACATTTGAGCAAGACAGAACATGTGAAACTAAAGAGATTTGGCTATAAGAACTCCTACTACAGTTCATTTAAGGGAGGAACTAAAAGAGGGGTTATGATACTAATTTCAAATAAAATACAATTTGAATGTGAACAAGAAATCCAGGATAAAGAAGGCAGATATGTAATAATAAAGGGAAGAATAGATGGTATGCAGATCACATTAGTGAACATCTATGCCCCACCAGAAAGTGACAAGGGTTTTTTTTCAACAACTGTTTGATCTCATAGCAACACACAGTGAAGGAGTCCTAATTTGTGGAGGAGACTTAAATGCCGTCATGGATCATGAGGTTGACACAACAAGTGTTAAGAAGACAAAAAAACATGTAACAAAGTTCATAAGAACCTCACTGGCAGAAATGGATATGGTAGACATATGGAGGGACCTGCACCCACTCGAAAAAGACTATACACATTATTCAGCAGTCCATAAAGTACACTCTAGAATAGATTACTTCCTTATAAATGAAGGTGACAGACACAGGGTGAGAAATTGTCGGATTGGAGAGGCAGAAATATCAGATCATAATCCTATATACATGGAAATATATTTAAACAATAGAAAACGACAAACAACATGGAAACTTAATGTAGGACTGTTAAATGATGAGAAAATGAAAGAAAGAATAAAAGTAAACATAAACGAGTATATCGAAGAGAATGATAATGAAGAGGTGGACCCACCAATACTATGGGATGCACTAAAAGCCGTGTTAAGAGGTAAATTAATTATTGAAACAGGAAAAGCAAATAAGTCTAAACTGGAAACATATGAACAAAGATGTGAGAGACTGAGGGAATTAGAACGTAAACATCAAAGCACAAATGACCCAAAAATATACCAAGAAATTAAGGAAGAAAAAATAAAGATAAAAGAAATACAAATAGATGAAATTGAAAGGAAAAATAGATATTTAAAGCAAAAATATTATGAAACGGGGCCAAAAGCTACAAAACTGATGGCAAAACGGTTAAGAAAACAACAAACAGTGAATAATGTATATAAGATTAAGGACCCCATCACAAATAAAACCACAGTTAACCCAGAAAACATTGAAGAAATATTCCATAATCTCTATGAGTTTTATAAACTGTTTATAGAAGAACTCACGCCACAGCTCCTAAAGTCATTTAATTGGACGTTAAACAACAACAAAATACCTCCATCATGGAACGAAGCCATTATTTCAGTTATTTTAAAGCCAGGGAAAGATAGGGAACAATGCGGAAACTATAGGCCAATCTCTTTATTAAATGTGGATTATAAAATATATACAACAATTATATGTAAACGAATAAAGACTTTCTTGACGGAATTTATTTATTTAGCGAATGCAAAGTCCTTAAGCCAAGCAGTTGCCTCCTGGTTTGCTGTATGGAGGGTGTGTAATCCTCCTTCCAGTCTTTGGAGCGGGCAAGCCTCTATGATGTGTTCCATAGTTTGCTCCTCTCCACATGCGCACAGTGGGCTAGGGATACTGCCCCATTGACGGAATTGATAAAAGATGATCAAACTGGTTTCATAGAGGGACGCCAAACACATGATAATATCAGGAGAACAATACATATAATTAATCAAATACATAAAGAAAAGAAAAGCGCAGTAATAATGAGTTTAGACGCAGAAAAAGCATTTTGATAGGGTTAACTGGAAGTTCCTATATAGAGTGCTGGAACACTTTGGATTTAACGAAAAATCAGTACAATGCATAAAGACACTGTATCAAAAACCTGTGGCAAGAATCAAGATAAACGGTAGCTTAACAGACCAAGTAAATATACAAAGATCAACCAGGCAGGGATGCTGCCTATCGCCCACCTTGTTTGCTCTGTTCATAGAGCCACTGGCTCAAGCAATGCGACAAAATAAGAAATTAAAAGGTGTAACGATAAAGGGAGCGGAACACAAGATTGGGCTATTTGCAGACGATATTATAGTTTACCTTGAACAACCAGATGAATCAATAATGGAAATGATGAGCTTGATAGAAAATTTTGGAAAATTATCAGGATACAAGATAAACATAACAAAAACACAAATACTGACATTCCACTATAACCCTCTAAACCAGATAACTGATAAGATCAAACTAAACTGGAAACAAAAAGAAATAAAATACCTTGGAGTGAGCATACCTAAAGATCTAAGCAAAATCTACAAAACAAACTATGATAGGTTGGAACAAGAAATAAAAAAAGATATTGACAGATGGTCAATCTTAAATATGGATCTGAATTCAAAAATTGAGACAGTCAAAATCAGCATACAACCTAGACTGCTTTACCTCTTCCAGGCTCTACCAACAGAGATTCCAGGTGCCCAGTTCTCAAAGTGGGACAGGATGATATCGAGATTTGTTTGGGGAGGTAAAAAGCCAAGAGTGAAATATAAAACTCTCCAGTTACCAAAAGAGAAAGGAGGCATGGGTCTGCCGAGTCTAAAGGAATATTACTACTCAGCACAAATAAGATATATCATATGTTGGTGCGACGGAGGATATGAGGCAAAATGGAAAGAAATGGAAAAGGAAATTGAGGGACTCCCAGTACAAAGCATAATAGGAGATAAGGATGCATATAAGCAAATCAAACAAATAGACCCAATCACTAAATTTACTTTGGAACTGTGGTATAAAATAGTACAAAAGTATAATATAAAGGAAGACATAAACCTATTGAAATGGGTAGCATTTGACAGTCAGTTTGAACCGGCAAAGCAAGATAGGGGATACAAAAATCTGGTGAACAAGGGAATCACAGCATGGGGCAATATCGGAAAAAAAGATTTCGGGAGCTTTGTAAACATCAGAAGAAAATTTAAACTAGAAAAATCGGAATTCTTCAGATATCTGCAGATGAGAGACTATTATATGAGGAAGATTAGGCATAACCTCCAAACAGATGTGAGCGAGATTATACAATTCATTTTAAGCTCATATGCAGGAAGTAAAATAAGAATTATTTCAAAGCTATATCAGAAACTTATGGCAAACAAACATTCAAGTAACTATATAAAGGAGAAATGGGAGAAAGAGCTAAATTTAAACATAACAGAAGAAAACTGGCAAGAAATATGGAAAACACAACACACATCAACAAGTTCAAGGACATGGAGGGAATTTGGATGGAAAAACCTGATTCGCTATTTCATTACACCACATATTCAAAGAAAATATACAAATACCCAATCTTTATGCTGGAGGGGCTGTGGGGCTCAAAATGCAGACCACTCACATATGTTTTGGAAATGCTGCAAAATCTCATCATTCTGGAAATCTATACATGTGACAATACAGAGGATATTAGGATATAATATACCAATGAACTGTAACTTGATGTATTTATGTGATCTTAAAAGAGACAATGTAATACAGGCTGAGGACAGATATCTAGTTAAAATCTTGTTGATTGCATGTAAAAAAACAATCACAAGAAAATGGCGATCAGAAGTTCTTCCTGACCAAGAGCAATGGACTGACATTGTTGAGGATATATGTCTGATGGAAAAACTAACATATCGACAAAGAATGCAAGAAGGACTATATGAAAAAAATGGCGGAAATGGACACACTACAAAGTGCAACAACGAGACAGAAATTGAAAGAATAACCAAAGACACTGGGAAAACCAGAAGAATTAAGAGATGGAAACTAAAAACTTGATGCTCCAACATTTGTCCCTCCACCCCCCTTTTTTTTTTTTCTTTCTTACTCTAGCTCCTTTTTTTTTAAATATAGACTGTGATCTGAATGTAATATGTATGATGAAAAATGAATAAAAATCCAAGTTACAAAAAAAAAATATCCCCAATTATGTAAAACCAGCTTTAAAAATCTTGAAAAATCAGTCAGCCCCCTCTGCTTCGAGATGGTGGGGGCGTGTCTGCAGTAGGTGCTGAAACCACGCCCACTCCCACAACAGTGTCAAGTGTCAGCTGTCAAACACACCGCTCAAACCTGGGGAAAGAATCTGACATATTCAGCATATCTTTTTGACCCAGAAGACCTACAGTTCATTTCTGAGCCAAAGAACAAGAATTCATTAGAGGATCAACCCCGTCCATCCCTGTCTGTAACAGAATGGTAAAAAAAAACAACTTCTCTTTTAAAAGAGTTAGCACTATGCATTAGAGACTAGTGTTTTGCTAACCTAACATTATCCATACAACGCTAGCAAGGAAAAGATTGCTTTTCATCTGTAGTTTTATTTGTAAGACTAGAAAAGCACTCAGAGAGCGCATACCTCTGCCAAGGCTCCTTCCAGCCCCCATGGATCACCTCCAAAATGTAATGGGTTCATCTGTAATCCAAGAACCACCTCTGGTGAAAATTTCATCAAAGTCTGTCCATTAGTTTTGGAGTATTGTTGCTAACACACTGTAAGAAGATAAGAGCCTTGGCGGAGGTATGCATTCTTGGATCATCACAAAAATGTAATGGCTTCCTCTGTAACCCAAGAACCACCTCTGGTGAAAATTTCATCCAAATCCATTCAGTAGTTTTGGAGTATTGTTGCTAACACTCTGTGAGAAGATAAGAGCCTTGGTGGAGGTGTGCATTCTCAGATCATCACCAAAATCTAATAATCTGTTCCATGTGCTATTACACACCTTTTCTGAAAATTTCATCAAAATCCGTACATAACTTTTTGAGTTATGTTGCTAACAGACAGCCAGCCAGCCAGCCAGACCAACAAATGCAGGCGAAAACATTACCTCCTCCTCTTGGCGGAGGTAATAAGATAAGATAAGCCTTTATTCGTCCCACAGTGGGGAAAGACAATACAACTTATCTGTATAGATCTGGGTAGGAGCCACTATGCATTTGTTTTTCAAGATAAATTTGACTACACTTGAGTTAAATTTCACAAGTGGTGTCACGTTATTGTCAGTCTGATTCAATTAAACTATACCTGTAGGTCTTCTGACTGCTGAGTGTTGATTGCTGAACATCCTCATTACCTCCACCAAGGGAAGAGGTAATGTTCTTAGTGGTGTGTTGGGTTGTCTGTTAGCAACATTACTAACTAGAAAAGCACTCGGAGAGCGCAGACCTCCGCCAAGTTCCACAGTTCCCCCCATACAGTGTTTGTGTGTACGTTTTCAGATTCCTTGACCATGAAAACATATGACTAGCAATTGGATTGACTATGATAGGATTAGTGGTTCAGTGGTTATTCACGAAAATGGCATTTTCCGTAATGGCGGCCACAGTTCCCCCCCATACAGTGTTTGTGTGTACGTTTTCAGACTCCTTGACCATGAAAACATATGACTAGCAATTGGATTGACAATGACAGGATTAGTGGTTCAGTAGTTATTCACGAAAATGGCATTTTCCGTAATGGCGGTTTTCTTCTGGACGGTGATCCGGATCACCACCAAAATGTAATCATCTGTAGGATACCCCATTTCTGACAATATGTGAAAATTTCATGAAAATCCGTCCATAAGTTTTTGAGTTATCTTGCTAACAAACAAACAAACAAACAGACACACAAACAGACAAACAGACAGACAAACCAACGCTGATGATCACATAACCTCCTTGGCGGAGGTAAAAATTATGAATGGATTTTGATGAAATTTTCAAGAAAGGTGTGTAATGACAAGGGAACAGATGATTAGATTTTGGTGGTGATTCGGATCATGATCTGGATACAGGAGTTTTTTTTAATATTATTTTATATATTAATATGGCGCTTTTCATGTACTGCCCCTTTAAGACGTGTCCACCGAGTTACATGTGCGGCCACGCGCCTTGGCAACCCGGAAGCTAAACACTGCAGAAAAAGTATTAGGGGGCGTGTCCACCAAACTCATTTTTTCTGCTGTGGGTGACTATTTTCTATTCATTCTGTATGTAGTCCAGCGTTTACAGCACTGAGCGCCCTCTGCGCTGGAACGTTTTGAGTGGTGGCCGCTTTTTGTCGCGGTGCTCAGGGCCAAAAAAAGTTCAACTTTTAAGACTATTGTACAGCTGCACTCTTCAATGTCACACCTTTCTAAGCAGCCAATCAGAATTAAGGAAGGGCAGGACACAGGACGCTGGTACAGGAAGACGAGAACGGTAGGTGACGGTGGAGAGGCTGAACTTTGCTGCATCAAACAACCTGGTACGCTCTGATCTGACACTAAGGATCACATGATCAAAATTTGAAAGCAAATGCTTGGAGGAACATGTCCGCATCTGTCGGCGTGCCAGGTGAGCGTTTGTGCCTTTGTCATGGTCATATTTCTTACAAGTTTGTTGCGGTAGATAATATGGATACTGTGTGAATTTGTAGTTGATGACTGCAAAAAAATGGAACGATACCGCACTGTTGTGTAATATTGCTAAATAATTCTGAACCTTGTCAGTAAACTGTAAGGAAGAAAAAAAATGAAAACTGACCTGAAAGATATCCTAATTTCTAATTTGATAAATAAAAACCTACAACCATAATCATCAAAATTAACTCAAACAGCTTTGAATATCACTCTTAAGTGCAGTGAATACCGAATATGAAGGTTTACCTTTCTGAGTTACATTGTTAAAAAATGCACTTATACAAAACTTCCACCTAATGTTAGTTTGTGGGTTGGAGCAGATCAGTAATTCAGTTGTAAGATATTTAATCAGTTGTTTAATTGACATTAGGCATTATGCTGTCTGTGATAAACTGATACACAACTTTAAATTCAATAGTACAGCTTTCTTGTTTTTCTTTTTCTTATTTTTTTTTGTATTTAGCTCTGCAAAGCTGACAACAAGGTGATTTTCACAGGTGTGCAGGCTTAAACAGCAGGTGAGGTAAAATATGCACTAGAGCCCCAACAGGAAGCAGAGATGGTGGACATGACAGAAATATTCACGATTAGTCGACTAATCGAAAAAATAGTTGTTAGATTAGTCGACTACCAAAATAATCATTTGTTGCAGCCCTAATATGAATTGATGACTCGAGGTGGGGGATACACAAACTGTACTCAAGTAAAAGTAGCATTACCCTAAAAGTGCAATATATTGTGGTGACACAAAGGAGATGACACTCCACCCAGTACTTCGGGGTGTTGGGGGTGCTAGCCAGGTGCGCCAGAGCACTGGGGGGTATGTAGTAAATAAAGACGTGCCTTTCGCCCCCGCTGTGCCAGGCTCACACCTGAGGACACAGGGGACGAATGTGTTAATGTGTATGTGGATGTGTGTTCACACTTGGTAACAGGTATGTAAATGTGTTTACCCTGAGTGCCAGAGGCGGGGAGAAAATGTATTAAGCAGTTCACTTTGGCACTCAGAGTTAGTCTGTTCTTTGTTGGAGGAGAAATAAACCTCTGTGTCATCAGCTCGTGTCTCGTCTGTTTTCATCCTCCACAATATTACTTTTTTATGAAAACAATTTTTTTTTAAATAATACATCCACAAAGTGTTTAGAAACATGTACAATGTAAGTCTTAATGTTCTAAAAATCAGTATATTGATGAAAAAAATATTTTGTAATTTTTGGCAGGTACAGAATAATATAAATATTTACCTCCAGCAGCTGGAGTAAGACAAACATGGAAGTCCAGTGAGGATGTCACAGCTAATAGCATCGCTAGCTTGATGTTACCTGCTGTGTCTTGTTTTTTGGGTTGTTGGGTTGCCAGGTAGTGAATTATTCAGCTAAATACCTGAGTCTCAAGGCAAATGTCAGTTTCCCAATCGTTCTCAAGTATGTCACGACAAAGGAGCAGGATAAATATGGGTTCTACTTTTGATGGCTGATGTCTGCTGAAGAGTCTCAAAGGGCTGAAAAGTCACACAGAGGTGACCACTTTTCTTCTGACAGGTAAGCTAACGAGTGCTAGCTATGATGCTAACTAGCGCATTCATCTTCTGCTGCTAATCTGGTGGTTAGTGGCGGGGGGGGGGGGGAGCCTAAAGTCTATGTGTTGTGTATAGTTTAGACTTTTATTTGTGAGATACGGGTGGCAGCTCCACCTTCCGGTTCTGTTACCACCAGTGGCTATAAGAGGACAGTGGGCAGGAGGGGCGGTCTCTTTGCTACCTCTTCTGCCCGACGGTTGCATCTGTGTGGTACAGTGCCTCATTAATAAACATGTGTTCAACTTGACACCTGGCCTCGTCCTTGGCTCCATGTTGTTGTTCGTCCATAGTTGTCGATGATGACCTCGTAATCCTATTGATGAGTTGACAGTTGACGGTGAGTCCTGAGATGACTGATCAGTCCAATTTTGGCATGGAACGTCCTGGTACACGTGGGGCAGGCATGCATCATCACGTTAGCGGATGTGCTGGGCTGTCTAGTCTTGCGCAGTGCACGCTTGGCTTTAGCTCCAGCAAAACGTCTGGCTTCGAGATTTCTGCAGCCATCCTTAATGCTCATATGCCAGGCCAAGCGGTCTTGTGCTAGAGTTTCCCAGACGGCCACGTCTATATTGAGGGATTTCAGAGAGGCCTTCAGGGTGTCCTTGTAGCGTTTCTTTTGTCCCCCTCTCAACCTTTTTCCTTCTGAGAGTTCCCCGTAGAACAGCTGCTTTGGAATGCGTTCATCAGGCATCCTGACAACATGACCTGCCCACCTGGCTTGTGCTCTTATTAGCATGGTGCGGACCATTTCCATTTTAGCTCACTCAAGGACTTCTGTACCGGGTACCTTGTCCTGCCAGTTGATGCTGATGATCCTTCGAAGACAGGTGAGGTGGAAATGGTTGAGCTGTCTGGCATGCCTTGCATACACCGTCCATGTTTCACAGGCATAGAGGAGTGTTGGGAGCACAACAGCACGGTAGACCTTTAGCTTCATTTCTAGGCTAATGCCCCGTCTTTCCCGTGCAATTTTGCGGAGTCTGCCGAATGCAATACTGGCCTTGGCTATTCTGTGGTTGACTTCGGTATCTATTGTTGCAGACTGGGAGAGGGTGCTACCTAGGTATGTGAATTGGCCTACAACTTGCAGTCTCTGCCCCTTCACTGTAATAGTTGGTTCTGCCTGTTGGCCATTTGGAGCTGACTGGCGCATAACTTCGGTCTTCTTGGTGCTGATGGTGAGGCCGAAGTTGTCACATGCCATGGAGAATTTGTCCATGCTTGACTGCATCTCACACTCTGAGCTATCATTTAAGGCACAGTCGTCGGCAAAGAGGAAGTCCCTCAGTACAGTCTCTTTTACCTTGGTGATAGCCTGGAGTCTTCTTGGGTTGAAGAGCCTTCCATCCTGCCTGTACCTATGCCTGTTATGTCTGTACCATGTACAGACATAACATTTGGCAACAAGGATAAAAGTGGATTAAAACAAGATATGGAAGCGTGCAGGTTTGAAATTCGGCCGGTTTTGGAGCCCCCCTGTGAGCCACCAGTCCCATGGCTGAGGTGGTGCACAGTTTTCTGGACGTACAGGGTGGCGCTGGACCTTTGGAAGCTGGAGAAGTGGAAGGCACGTGAATTGTAGGTGCACAGTTTTCCAGTGAAGGAACAGCATGTACTAAGCACACTGGGTGACGTGATAGTTTTGATGAAGGGATTGAGCTAATGGCACGCTATTTTCGCACCCTGGAAAACATGATAGTTGGCAAGATTCGGTTTCGACAGCACCACCAACAGGTGAGCGAGTCTATTCAGTGGTTTGTGACAGACTGGGAGCTGTTGGTCGGCGGATGCTAGCTTGGACTATTGGAGAAAGGGATGATTCACGATCAGTTGGCAGAATATATCAACGGCACTACGATCTGGTCAAAGCTGCTTACGTTTTCGAGCAAATTGGTGCTGCCCACTGCCGTTGAGTTAGCTCAACTGCTGGAAGCTGCGGATGAACTGTCACGGGAGCTGAGTGAAAGCTTGTCACACCAACATCTGGGATCACCGTCGATCGCATATGCAGTGGACCCGGTCAGCGTTGGAAGCGTGAAGGACGACACCAGCGCTGTGAATTTGAGGTCCGCTCCTGGAAAGCCCAGAGATGAGGACTGTGGGTCCACGAAGCACCGTTTCAAGGCTAAGGGTTGTTCGGCAAGAGCAGAGCACTGCAGCACGTGTGGCCACTTGCTTCATGTCACCAGGGTATGCCACAAGATCCGAGCGAGGAGGTCCATGGCACAAAGAGGACTCTTGCACCCTCACAGTTGTCCATGCTGTGTCCCCATGCATCGATGGACACACGTACAGTTTGGTGGAGTTGGACGGGCTGGAAGTGGTGCTATGGATCAACATGGGAGCGGTGGGCTCCGTGCTGGATGGGACAACCGTGAGATGTTTTTCTCTGCACATCAGAATTGAGAGTGACCCGGCACCGCTTTGTGATTGTGGAGGAGGACAGCTGGCCACGGTGGAAACATTGGAACTGACGGCTCAGTGCGAATTGGCTGAGATGTGGGACCATTCGATCCTGGGCGTGGTAGACAGTGCAGTGTGAGATGAGGAACTGCCTGGCATCCTGGAGAGTGAGCAAGACCAATATTACCCAGGGCTATCACAGGAGGGTTCCTGTGCCAGATCCCAAGTGACCCTGGATGAGGGAACTGGGCGGCACAGTGGGACGCCTGTGACAGCGGGTGGCGTCGAGTGGCTGGCTCCATCTGTTCCCGGATTTCGGCTGGAAGGTACTGGTGAACAAGGGTTGCAACAACAATGGTGGTAGTGAAGTTAAGAGAGGTTGGGGCAGGACCGGCTGGCACAGTAGAGCGACGTACCAAACATAAACACTGCAAGCCGAACAAAACCCATCTGGGAGCCGCGGACTGGATTCGGGTTCCGGGGGGGGGGGGGGATGAAACCACGGCAGTTATGGGCCAAACGGCAGGTGGAGGAGCATCAGGGATGGCTGCGTGTTGTGGCCAGATGGGAGGACACTTCTCCCCAGCTGTCGAATGGTTCGTGGGGGCACCCGAACGAGCTGTGGTGTGCCCGGGAGAAGGCTATAAGTGGTGGGCCTGGACGAGTGAAATATTCGATGGTAAGGAAGAGGAGGCGCACTGGTGCCGAGACAAGTTGCTGCGGCCCGAGAGGCAGGCCACTTCCAGGGGCGGACTGATGAAAGGACAGTCCAGGGGGGCCCACGGGCTTATCTATCCTCCAGCCGTTTTGTATATAGGTTAACTGTTGTACACAAGTTTGAATCAGTTATGTGTATGTCATAATCTGATGGTTGATATCTGGTCTGGATGTTGGATATGTGTGCATATTTTGATAGCCATGGGGTACGGCTTATTTGATGTTTCTGGAATGTGTTACTCTATGTGTTTGATATGTATATATATTCATGTTTAGTTTAGGACACGGTGGTATTTTAAGTGGACTCCTTTGAAGTATAAGGGGCAGAATAACCCGCTTCGCCGTGTGGGGTGAGGTGGCAGTCCACCCATCCTCCCCTAGTTTTAGTTATTTTGGAGTGACTGGGTTAAGCCACTTGTGTTGTGTTATCTAATTATTTTAGTGCGTGACTCAGGTTCTAAATTGGAGTGGGTCTGAATTGTGTGTGGGATTTTTTTTTTCTTTTTTTGCTTTTGTGAAGGAGGGAATGTTGTGTATAGTTTACACTTTTATTTGTGAGGTGCGGGTGGCGGCTCCACCTTCTGGTTCCGCCACCACCAGTGGCTATAAGAGGGCAATGGGCAGGAGGGTCAGTCCTTTTGCCACCTCTTCTGCCCAGCGGCTACAACTGTGTGGTATAGTGCCTCATTAATAAACATGTGTTCAGCTTGACACCTGGCCTCACCCTTGGCTCCATATACAGACATAACACTATGTAACCAACTAAATTTTATTTCTGACATGTTCATATTATTATGAGTGTATGATAATATCAGCCAATATATGATGTGGAACACACCCCACTAACTGCTCCTTACCAAGCTGACACGTATGACAGCTTCATTATATGATCAACATTTGCATCTATGAATGTAACAGCTCATACCAATTGTGCAGCAGTCATGTTTTACATAAAGATTTTTTTTTAATTATCAGCTTTGATGTGCAGCTGCTCAGTCTAATAATCTGGTGTACAGTGAAAAAAATTAGTTGTTTATTGTTGTTACAGTTTAAGATAATAATGTAAAACTTTACTGATCACCATGGTGGAAACTGAGGTTAAAAATAGTTCCAAGTTCTAACAGTAGAACAAACATGTCTTAATAAATAATAATAATAATAATAATAATAATAATAATAATATAAATAAACAGGTTTATTTTCTTACAAATGTTAGTGCACAGCATTAGTCACCGAATTTCTTGAGTACTTGAAGTAGCTGTAATTATGTATACGTATGTAGAAATTTATGTCAGATTTTTGACTATCAAGTAATAAACCACAACATTTTTTCATCCTCTGTAAGGACTTCCTCCATCATAAGGTGAAAAAGCACAGATGGGTGTTTGGACAATGTCATCATGATACAGCAGAGAAGAGCTCCATCAAACAGTGATGGAGAGAGGGTTAACAGCTTCTGAAGCCCTCACTGATGTGATGGACCAGTGGGGGTTATGGACAGAACATCTATATCTGACCTTTCGGTTAGAATGATGCAAAGTTTTACATGTTAAAGTCACAAAAAGGATTATGAATATGACTGTGTTTTCACAGATCAACATTTAAAAAACACATTCTGATGATGCCAGCAGAAGCTTCTCCTCCACCCCACTTGTGTATGAGGCCCAAACGCCATTAGCAGCTCAGGACAGCAACCACCAGAGGGATCATCCAGTAAGGAAGATAGTTGGCGGCACACCAATGTAAGTTTTGTCTTATCAAAACATTTTACACACAGTAATGTATAAAGTCAAATCCTTTAGTTTGAATTTTTAAATGTGTTTGTTTAGAAGATTTTTTTTAACTGTTTTTGAAATGTTAAGGAGTGTTTTTTTTAATATTTATTGAGTAACCTGGTCAAGTCAATCATATTTATGGATTATTTTGCCAAAAATAGATGCAAAAGATGTTTGTTTTTCTTTTTTGAATAACTTCTGAAGACAACAGTAAAAATTTGGCAGCTAAAATGTCTTTGACTTTTCATTTTTATTAAAGCCACAACCTGCCTGTGCACTTGGTGTTCCAAGAATGTGGAATTAGAAAAAAATGTTGTTCCTCTTCTATAATCAGGTCCAGTCTTGCAGCAGGAATGAATATACAACACAGCCATCCATCCATCTTCTATGGTTTTTCTGGGGGTCCACATTGTGGAGGCAGCAGTCTGATCAGAGGAGCCCAGACTTCCCTCTCCAAGATGTTCTCAGACCAGCTGGGAGACATAGTCTCTGTAACGTGTCCTGGGTCTGCCCCGGGGTCTCCTCCCTCCTCCCACAACACACTCAAAAGTAATTCCATTTCTGTAACTGGGCTTTCCTTCACCTACAGTATACTGTCATTAACATTATGTAGACCAAGCAAACTCTTTGCAGCACTGCTGTAGTCCTAAAACTGTCTAGTAGTTCACATACTGTCATGTTTTAATGCTGTTAGTCTGTGATGACACTTTCTTAGAGACTGTCCTTTTTTACATCAACAGTTTGTACCTGACTATGATAACAAAGGTCAACACTGACTATGGGGACAACAAAAGCTTTCCAGAGTGTGGTGTAGTGTGTGTGTGATGCTGTACCCGCCCACTGGCGTGACGTCAGTAGTTTTGTGTGTGTCTAATAAAGAGTAATTCGCTGTTCAGTTCAGCACGGCTCCTGTCTCATATTATTCATACATAACATTCTGGCAACAAGAATAATTATGGAAGCGTATGGGCTACCTCAACCCCTAGTGCCGTTTCTGGAGTACACGGGAGAGCCGGTGATCCTGTGGCTGAAGTGGAGGGCCATGTTTGAGGGTTACATCGGGGCGCTGGGCCTAGGTGGATTCGACAGGAGAAGATAGCAAGCGCTCCTGGCCCATCATCTCGGTATGGAGGGGCCGAAGAATTCTCGGTACGTTGGGAGAGACGGAATGCTATGAGGATGCTGTCGAGCGGTTGGCCAAATTTTTCGCCGAGCAGACGAGGACCACAATGCTGTGGGTGGCGGGAGTGTTGGTGCCAAACGAGGCTAAGCTAGTTAGCTGGGAGAAGCTAACAGAACAGCCAGTGTCTATGGATGGGCTACCCATGAAGCTAACTGCGTGCCAAAAGAGGGCTCCA
Source organism: Pholidichthys leucotaenia (assembly GCA_020510985.1). Classification (NCBI taxonomy): domain Eukaryota; kingdom Metazoa; phylum Chordata; class Actinopteri; order Cichliformes; family Pholidichthyidae; genus Pholidichthys; species Pholidichthys leucotaenia. The sequence goes on along the minus strand of CM035841.1, from coordinate 105,765,068 downwards.
GACTACCAGCTGGGCATCGAGGTGGGACCGGGGAGTTCCCGGTCACTGAAGACGGCGGGCCAGCCGCGAAGCACAGGAAGGTGGAGGACTGGAGCACTGATGAGTTGGACGGCACGGTGTGTGACGACAGCGGAGAGGGAGAGCAGCAGGAGTCAGCCCTTAAGCTGGAGGCTAGGCAGCAAGTGAGCCCGTTCTTTTTTTTTTTTTTTTTTTTAAATCTGTTGACTCTCTTATTTCTGGATTTCTGTGGGCAGGCAAGAACCCTAGAATTAGTAAACCACTCTTGCGGCATACTCAGGTTGACAGATGTCTGGGCTTACCCAGTCTTTTACATTACTACTGGGCAGTAAATGCTTACAAGATCAGGTTGTGGTTCACTTCCCCTGAGACTAACTGGTTTCAGCTCGAGATAAATTCATGTCTGTCTACATCCCCACAGGCCCTGGTCTGTGACCCTAGCCCAGGGGTGGGCAAACTTTTTGGCTCAGGGGCCACATTGACTTTTAAAATTTGACAGACAGGCCGGGCCAGCACCAGATGCATATCATATCATATCAGCATATCAAAGATAAACATAAAAATGGCATTACAGTGTTAATACTTATATTCACTTTAAGTGGGAGCAGTGTTGTTGTTCACCCTTTTTTGCCAGTGCATCGAAGTCTGTTGTTAATTTTGTTGTGGCAATTCTCAAAGCAGATCTGAGGTGTTCACTCAACTGGGATCTGTGGGGTGCTTTGTTGGTGTTCATCACACCAGTCTGTTCACAGACATACGTAGATCCAAACAACACTAGCATCCTCTGTGCCATCTTCTGGATGTTTGGAAATTTTGCTGGGCTTAATGAAGCAGAAAACTCATCCAGTTTAAGAGAGTGAAACTTCTCCTTCAAGATGGTGTCACATTAGAGATCAGTTCCAACTGCAACTCCTGTGGCACCGTTTCACGATCTTGTGTGAAGGGACATGACACCAGCTGAAGTGACTTGTCAATTTTTCCAAAATCAGAGAACCGATGGCAGAATTCTCCATGCAGGTCATCCAGTGATTTCTTGTATTTTTTCCACATTTTGAGGGGCCTCTTTCAGTGTAGCCAGCATAGGGAAATGAGTAAATGACTTGTTTGACATTTGCTTTGAGCATAAAGCTAGCTTAGTTTTGAAGGCTCTGACGTTTGTGTACATTTCATGCACAAACTGGTCTTTCCCTTGTAGCTTCACGTTCAGCTCATTCATGTGTGTCAGTATGTCCACAGCAAAAGCTAAATCACAAAGCCAATTGGTATCACTCAGCTCAGTAAAATCGTCAGCTTTCTCAAGTTGCTCCAAAAATTAGATAATCTCCTGTTTCTGTCATGGTTTGCTCTGCTCGTTATTCCCAGCTGTGCACACACCTGGTCCTCATCATGCCTGGCCTATATCTACTGCGCTGCCCTTACCGGCAGTGCAGAGATGTCTCTCAGCGCTCCTGACAAGCTTCATCGCCACTTCCTTCTGTCTACCGAAGTCTCAGCCCAAGCCTGTTTTCATCGTCGCCGGAGAATCCCTCCAGCTGCCCACGTAAGCTTAAATTCCTACCCACCGTTGTCTTCCAGTCCCCTGTGCACAGGCGGAGTCTGTGGCGGCGGAATCCTCCACTCACCTCCCTGGCGGCGGATTCTCCCTGTGCACCAACTCACCTTGGATACTCTCCTGCCGGAGCTGCACCATCAACAGAAGAGCACCGTCTCCCTGGCTGTAGCCGTCACGCTGAACCAGAGCCTTCACTATCTGCTCCCACAGTCAGCAACTGAGTAACTGTTTAACTCCAGCCGTGACTTCCACTAACTCCCTCTCTCTGTGTGTTCCTAGGGTTGCCAGGCCGTACGGTGTCTCGCTCTGTCCCCGGCAGTCCCAGTCTACACTTACACTCACCAACACTCTCCTTGTTGTTAATAAACTTAATTGCATCAATTTGGAGTCTGTGTCTTGTCACTGGGTCACAACCATGTCAGTTTCAGCTCCCACACTCGTTGACGTACTTTCGCCAAACTTAACCAGCGGACATTGGAATGATAAAGCAAATCCTGGTGATCGGTGTCAGTCTCTTCAAGGAACTTAATAAACTGATAATGCTGAAATCCCCTCGCTCGAATAAAGTTAACAAGCTTTACAACTGGCTTCACTACGTGGTCAAGCTGCAATACGGATTTGCACAGTGCTTCCTGGTGGATTATGCGGTGTAAGAAAATTACCTCCTGTTCGGGGTTGTCCTCTTTCACCCTCTCCTGGATTCTTTTGAGCAACCCAACGTTTTTTCCTGTCAGATTGGGTGATCCATCTGTGGTAACATTGGCGAGCTTACTCCAAGGTAGCTTGTGCCTCATGATGACCCTCGACACACTGTTATACAAGTCCTCTCCTCGTGTTTTCTCTTTTAGGGATTCGATGGCCAAAAACTCCTCCGTTATCTCAAAATTGTCATTAATCCCTCTGATGAAAAAGTATTTAGTTGTCCATTCCTTATTAAACACTTGGCACTCACTGTCAACTTTTCTTTTCTTTGGCCCAGTCATTGTTGCAAATGGGTTCTGCTGTCAGAGCAGTAGCAGAATAATAACAAAGAGTATCCCGGGCTCCGCAAAATTGTGTTTTGCTGCGCCTAATGCGCCACCTGGTGGAATTACCAGGCATTACAGGACCAGGTCAAATGAACGCAGCCATAATTATATGATTTGGGCAATTATTAGATTAGATTATTTGTTTATTTGACAGGGACAGTGCAATAAACATAGACAATTAATCAATGACAATCAGTCTGATGTGTTGCACAAAGAGTGTATAGCTATTAGCTAATTTGCAACTCTTGTCCCTGGATGGGCTTTAGAAAGGAGAAACAAGTAAAAAGAAAAAAAGGAAAGGAAAAGATAAAAAAAAAAAACAGAATACACAATAACCACATACATCAATGCAAAAAAGATTGTAAATACATTATAAATACACAATTATAAATATTATAAATATTATAAATACACAAATATAACAACCTGACTCACATTTGCCTATTTCAGGCCTCCCTCCCTTCGTCACTCACTATAAACAAACACATTCATTCCTTCCCTTCATTCACTCTCACCCTGCAGACAATCATTTCATACATGGGTACATTCTTGTTTATTTTTCAGCCAGTTTTTAACCTTTTTAGTGAATGTTTTAAAGTCCGTTATTATTTTAATTTCATTTGGCATTGTGTTCCAGATGTGACTGCCCTTTATAGAGAAAGCTGTTTGTCCAAATGTGGTTCTGCGGTGGAATATTTTACAGTTATTGTTAACAGAACTCCTGGTGGCTCTGCTGCTGTCCTGTCTTTGGATGAAACCAGCAAGTGGCTCGGGTGCTGATTTATGGAAACATTTGAAAGTTAATTTCAGAAAACAGAGGTCAATGAAACTCTCAAAACTCAATAGGTTGTATTTTTTTAAAATATTACAGTGATGCCACCTAATGGGCTTTTTGTCCAAGATTTTTAGAGTTTGATTATATAATGAACCTACAGTATATGTCTTATTGTGGAAGGGGCTGCTTGAGCCCAGACTGTCAAACAGTATGATATATGAGAAAAAACCATAGAATGCATATACAGTACAGCTGCTTCGTAAGGTATGTAATATCTAATTAATTTAAAGCAGTTCAGATTTTTTTTTACTGTTTTTGAAATTTTCTTTATATGAAGATTAAATTTGAGTTGAGGATCTAGTACAATGCCAAGGTATTTGAATTCTGTAACTAAACTGATGTCTTGATCATGTATATTAACTTTAAAACGTTGCAGGTTACATTTTTTGATTGAAAAGCACATTGAAACTGTTTTCTGAAGGTTCAGCAATAGATGGTTCTGGAGGAGCCACTCTTGGACATCAACCATACTTGTAGACAGTACATCTGCAGCCTGTGCTGGAGTCTTGGCAGCTGTGTAAATAACTGCATCATCTGCATAAAGTTGGCATGTTGCAGCTGAGCAGTGTAGCGGCAAGTCATTAATAAAAATGCTGAAAAGTAAAGGACCAAGAATGGACCCTTGTGGGATACCCATGCGGTTGTTTAAAAATGAGGATTTATCCTGGTGAACTTTTACACACTGTTCTCTATTCTGGAGATAAGATGCAAACCATTCTAATGTATCTGGAGAGAAGTTAAAAGATACCATTTTGGATAAAAGCAAACTGTGGTTTACAGTATCGAAAGCCTTTTTGAGATCTAGAAAAACAGCTCCTACCACATTACCCCTGTCCAAGGACTGTTTGACATTTTCAATAAGGCAACAATTTGCTGTTTCTGTTGAGTATCCTGGTCTAAAACCAAATTGATGTGGATGAAGAAGTTGACTGTCTTGTAAATAGTCTATCAGCTGTGTAGCTACAACTTTTTCAAGAACCTTAGACAGGACTGGTAAAATAGAGATTGGGCGGTAATTGCATATATCGTCTTTACTGCCTGATTTATGAACTGGTATGACGACAGCTTTTTTCCAGCCAGATGGAAATGTACTAGACCTAATGGAGAGATTAATGAGATGAGTCAGTGGTTTGATTAATATTTTGCTGTGCGTTTTGAGAAAGGAGGTGCTCATGTTGTAGATATCATTAGTCTTTGAGTTTGACAGTGTTTTAACAATACCAGCAATTAACTCCTCATTTACCTCATCGATGTGAAAAGAATTTGTTGGAAGTATTGATTTTGTGTTGTTGAGCACATTTGGCAGCACAAAGTTTTTTGTTAAGTATTCCACAGAGTCCACAAAATATGAATTAAATTCATTTGCCAATGTAGCCTTGTCACTGATGGTCTTGCCATTGATTCTAAGTTCCTTTACCCCCTTCTGAACATTTTTTTTATTAGTTAAGTTATTTAAATGCCTCCATAGGGAACTGTTGTTACCCTTTGCATGATCTATCAGTTTATTGTAATAAGATACTTTTGATTTTCGCAGCTCTTGTACCACTTTATTTCTTAAACTTTTGTACACAAGGTGATCATTTTGTAGTTTAGAGGTTAGTGATGTTTTCAATGCAGAGTCTCGCCTCTTCATAAGTTTTCTTATTTCATTATTTAACCATGGTAGGTTAATCTTCTGTTGTCTACTTTTAATTTGCTTTGTAAATTTTTCTATGGACTTTGTAATTGTTGCAGTTATAAAATTACAACAATCATCTACTTCATATATTGACATGAGCTGCTCCCAATTTTGATTCTCTAAGTAATGTTCAAACTCCTCATTTTTTGATTTAGGAATAATAAAATTTGATTTGTCAATATCGACTCCCCCAAAATACTGAGGTCGCTTTTTAGTAAGTTTTCTGACAGCAAGAACCATGTTATGATCTGAGAGACCAGTTACAAGATTATAGGTTCTGGTTATTCGTTCTGGTTTATTAGCAAATACCATGTCAATAAGTGTTCTAGATTGTTTGGTTATCCTGGTAGGTCCTTTGATCATTTGTTGGTAATTAAATTTAGTCATGAGGCTTTTCAGTTTCTGTTTGTCCTTTTTATCAGACCAGTTGATATTGAAGTCACCATAAAATATTGTTTCTCTGCTCCTCTCAAGTTGTTTAACCAGAGCACTTAATTCATTATAAAAAGAAGAATTGTGTGAGGGTGGGTTGTACAATACTGCAATGTTGAAATTCATTACCGGTGAGAGACATACATTTAACAGCTAAACATTCAAGTGAAGTATTCAATCAACCAACTGACATTTAAATTTCTCTTTGATGTAAATTAAAACACCTCCTCCCCTCCCTGCCAGCCTGTCTTTTCTAAAACACTGATAACCCACAACATCGATCATATTAGTGTCTATGTTCCTGTGTAGCCAGCTTTCTGAGAGACAAAGATAGTCCAGATTTGAGTCAGACAGCAACACCGAAATCTCATCTCTTTTGGGGATTATGCTCCGTATGTTTAAATGTCCGCCGAGGATCCCCTTTGGTTTAGCCTTTGTGTCCCAAAGAACTCGTGCATGATTAACAGTTCGGAAAAATAGATGTTGTTTTTGCTTTTGTACAGCTCGGTTTTCGGATCTCGCCTCATTTGCAAGTTGTTTAACCGCTCCTGTTTCCAAAAGTTTGGACGTAGTGCAGCTGTTTACAGCAGGATCAGATATGCGAGTCTGTTCAGTGCAATTCGACTCACCCGATTCGCTATGCTGGGCCGGAGATAGCAACAACCAATCCGCCGGCTCAGATGTTTGTGCTAACCCAGTGGTCTGCTGTTTAATAGTGGCAGGTCCAGGGTTAAGGTGAATATCCCCTGCCAGAAGTAGCAGTACTAACAGTACTTTAACTGTATAGCCTCAGCCATATTGTGATATTTGCTTACCCGTCATGTTTGCCTTGTTTTGGGAGTTTTTTCTCAGGGCTTTTGAAGACCAGATAGAGTACAGGGTGAAATGACCATGTCCATATCCATATAAATAAAACTTTTTAGCTTCACCTTTTGTTGAGTTGACCGGAAAACCCTTCTTGTTGCAGTTCCAGACACACAAAGACAATAATAAGAAGAAGTAGATAGGCAGAAAGTGTCTAGAAGTGGGGCCCATCAGACCACTCCTCACTCCGGTGGCAGCCATCTTTTTTTTTAAATCATACATTCTCATAGAAACCATACATTCCCAATGTGCCCAAGATAGGAAACTACCCCACAATAAATATTATAAATAGCATAAATACCCTAAAAAAGCACATAAGGGAAAAAAGCAATACAATTCTTTCAACCAGAGTCACTTCCTGCGCTACAAGAGGAAAACTTTCTGAGCGTCCTCAATCGAGCGTGATGCATTCACTGACCAGGAACTCCCGCTATCATCCTCCTTAGCCTGGAAGTTAAGCACCGAACTGTCCGGGCTCGTCCAAGGTCCTCTTGTACGCCTCGAGGAGGGAATGCTCCGTGCCCGAGGAGAGGTGGCAGACAGGTGGAGAGAAGAGGAGCGGCTCCTTGGTTTCCGTCGTCCAGGGGAAACCTGCAGCACACAGTGCAGCACAGCTTAGCCTCCCGTGAACGCACCGGGGCTAACAAACATTCACCTCACACACAGACAGTAAGCACGTTCCTTTACTTATCTGCGTTTTCGCCTCTCATCCAGCACTACGGCGTCTCCGCCAGCTGGTCACTCTCCCGGCGTCTTCGGTCCCGTGCGCTGCCGCTGTAAATTCACACACCGTCCTCTCTCCGCTCCGGCCCATGTCTCCCAAAGTGAATGGTTCTTTGTCTCTGTTCTCCCTGAGGGTGAGGGGCCCGATTGCTTCACCAGCCACTTCTGGCAATTTCTCCTTTTTTCGCACGAGCAGGTTTATTCTCCAATGGTAGTAACAAAAAAAGCTCAAAACGCCAGCTCTAAACTGCGTTTTAACTGCGTTTAACTGCGTTTTAAACAGAAACGAACTGGGAGCCTTTACTTGTGCGTCCTCACCTTACAGGAACCAGAAGTAGTATCTGCACCCAAAGATGTACCAATCTTTGGCGGGCTGGATTAAAAAGACCGACGGGCCGGATGTGGCCGGTGGGCCTTAGTTTGCCTACCCCTGCCCTAGCCTCTCCTCTCCTTTGAACTGTTTAACTAACTTAATAGTAGGAGCTACATTGATGATATGGACACAGATACGTCAAAATTTCAAGTGGTCTTCCCTTCCACTCACCACTCCAATCTGTGAGAACCATCTCTTTCTTCCAGGAAAAACTGACCCGAGATTTAGACGCCTGGCTGGAGAAGGCCTCCATTGCCTGGGAGACCTGTACATCAATGAAATATTTGTTTCATTCAGTCAGCTAAGCGTGAACTATGGGCTTACAAATCCGGACTTCTTCAGCCACTTACAACTTAGAAATTTCACAAGAGCTCATTCTTCACAGTTTCCCCAGATTCCATCTGAGTCAGGCATTGACCTGATTCTAAAAGCTGGTTCTTTAACTAAAGCTCACATATCATTTTTATATAATGTTCTCTTGTTACCTGAGGACTCAGATCTGTAAAAAATTAAAGCGCATTGGGAGAGCGAGACTCAGGTCACTTTTTCAGATCATTTCTGGTCCTCTGCTCTGAAAGTGGTGAACTCCTCTTCCTCATGTGCTCTTCTCAGCCTTATTCAATTTAAGGTCCTGCACAGGATTCATTACAGCAAATCTAAGCTAGCTAACATCTATCCACGCAGAGTTGAGGACAAGTGTGACAGATGCTCTCTCTCTCTCTCCCTGCGACTTGACACACATGTTTTGGAGCTGTTCTGCTTTAAGTCTTTACTGGGAGTTTTATTTTAAAACGATTTCAGCAATTCTTGGAATGTCCATTCTCCCATCCCCACATGCAGCCATCTTTGGTGTCCAAGCAGATCATGATACAGCTACTTTTCAATCGCATGTCATTGCCTTCACCTCTTTGATTGCACATAGAAGAATTCTTTTGGTATGGAAATCTGACTGTCCCCGTCCCCTAAACTATGGCTACAAGACCTGATGTCTTTTTTAGAATTAGAGAAAATAAAGATTTCTCTGAAGGGGCTGTTCACATTGGCAGCCTCTGATTAAGTATTTTGATAGTTTGCCATTAAAAGATATTGCCCCATTACTTCCGGTCTGGACACCATGGTGATTGCAGCTTAACGCTGAAGCTCCCAGACCTAATCCAGGAAAATATCTTGAAAATCAGACTTATCGAATTTTTGGAAGAGTGAAAATCAAAAGACAAAATAACCATGCCTAAAGGAAAAACAGAAGAAATCGACATTTTCCAGGCCAGGACACGCATCGGCCGAAGAATCTGAACCGGAGGATTTCCGTTCAGAAGATGAGGAGCTGAATGTAGCTAACAAGAAGGTTAGATTGAAAACGTTATTTGAAGAATTACGACGATTCCGCCGAGAGGTTTGGGCCGAATTTCGTGAATTCAGAGATTAATTAAAAAGGACAAACAGCAGAGTGGACCAGGCCGAGAACCGAATCTTGGAAGCAGAAGAAAGAATAAAAGTGCTTGAAGATTCCGTGCTGGATTTACACAAAAGACAATCAAGACTAGAGGCTAAGCTAACCGACCAAGAAGGAAGACTGAGAAGAGACAACATAAGAATTCACGGTCTGAAAGAAGGAGCCAAAGATGGTTTCAACACAATGGCAGAATGCGTGGAATCTTTACTGAGAGAGAAGTTGGATATCCCCCAAACCATCGACTTGAAGATAGAAAGGGCCCATCGTACATTAGCCGCTAGGCCAGCGGCGGAAGCGCCCCCACGTTCGGTGGTGGTGAGATTTTCCAATTTCAAAATAAAACAAGAGGTTGTAAGACTGGCTTGGCAGAAAAAAGGATTTATGCACCAAGAGAGAAAAGTCTTCGTGGAACACGATTACGCCCCGGAGGTTCTTAAAAAGCGCCGGGAATACAACGAGGCAAAAAAGGTGCTACGAGAGAAAAAACTGCGCTTTCAGACGCCCTTTCCTGCGAAGTTAAGGGTCGTCTACGGTGAAGAGACATGTCTCTATAATTCGGTGGAAGAAGCAACAATTGACATGGCGAGAAGAGGGCTCCCAGTAACGGTGTTTAAACCCGCAGCAGACCCGAGCGATAGGATCAAGGCTCAATCGTGGTCCACACAGAGACCTTCAAAATCCACGGGCCAGCAACGGGAAACCCAGCGCCAGAGCTACAAGGATAAGCTTGCCGTTTTCAGGAGGGAACAGCGAACTTTTTTTTTTTTTAGTCATTCTGCACTTCCAACCCCCCTCCTACAAGGTAACAAACATTAAAGGAGAGGCAGAATCAGCATGTGGTAAAACATTTCATGGAACAGTTATAGTATTAGAAACAAATAAGTCTTTTTAATATATAAAAAAAAACAAACAAACTTGTTAAAATAGAAATGTGACAATGATCCACATGTTCTCCCCACACTAACAAATACTGTATTAGCGTGAATGTTTACTGTGATGGGGGTGGGAGGGTGCACACAATTTCATAGGGTATAGGCATAAAAAAAAAAAAAAATCATTACAAGTTCGGATTGGGATCTGAAATTCACGTTAAAAACATGGGACGCGGACTTCCGGTCTGGACGCCATGGCGACTGCAGCTTAACACTGAAGCTCTCAGACCCAATCCAAGATAACACCTTGAAAATCAAACTTAACGGATTTTTGGAGGAGTGAAAATCAAAAGACAAAATCATCATGTCTAAAGGAAAACAGAAGAAACTGAAATTCTCCAGGCCAGGACACGTATCGGCCGGAGAATCTGAACTGGAAGATCTCCGTTCAGAAGACGAGGAACTGGTGGTAGCTAACAAAAAGGTTAGCCTGAAATCGCTATTTGAAGAGCTACGACGATTTCGCCGAGAGGTTACGGCCGAATTTCGGGAATTCAGAGACGAATTGAAAAGGACAAACAGCAGAGTGGACCAGGCCGAGAACCGAATCTTGGAAGCAGAGGAACGAATAAAAGTGCTCGAAGATTCTGTGCTGGACCTACGCAAAAGACAAGCATCTATAGAGGCTAAGCTAGCCAACCAAGAAGGAAGAGAGAGAAGAGACAATATAAGAATTCATGGTCTGATAGAAGGAGCCGAAAACGGTTTTAACTCAATGGCAGAATGCGTGGAATCTTTACTAAGAGAGAAATTGGATATTCCACAAACCACCGACTTAAACATAGAAAAGGCACATCGTTCATTAGCCGCTAGGCCAGCGGCGGAAGCGCCCCCACGTTTGGTGTTGGTAAGATTTTCCAATTTCAAAATAAAACAAGAGGTTGTAAGACTGGCTTGGCAGAAAAAAGGATTTATGCACCAGGAGAGAAAAGTCTTCGTGGAACACGATTACGCCCCGGAGGTCCTTAAAAAGCGCAGGGAATACAATGACGCGAAAAAGGTGCTAAGAGAGAAGAAACTGCGCTTTTAGACGCCATTTCCTGCGAAGTTAAGGGTCTTCTACGGTGAAGAAACATGTCTCTATAATTCGGCGGAAGAAGCAACAGCTGACATGGCGAGAAGAGGGCTCCCGGTAACGGTATTTAAACCCGCAGCAGACCCGAGTGAGAAGATCAAAACGCAAACATGGACAACACAAAGACCTTCAAAATCCACGGGCCAGCAGCGGGAAACCCAGCGCCAGAGCGTCGCGGATAAACTGTCCGTTTTCAGGTTGGAATAGCGACCTTTTTTTTTTTTTTTTGAATCAATCTGCACATCCAACCCCCCTCATACAAGGTAACAAACATTAAAGGAGATGCGTATTCAGCATGTGGTAAAACATTTCATGGAACAGTCATAATATTTGAAACAAATAAGTCTTTTTAACCACTTGCACTCCGGGCAATTTTCCTAAAAATGCCAAAAAAAAACGTGCCCAAAGTAAATCGAAAGCTGTTATTCAGCCCTTTGCAGCATCTTCATGGGGTTGGTCTCATTTAAAAGAAAACACTTTGAATTTTTTGGCAAAAAAACCATAATCTCTCTACGTGCTCCGGCCACTGAGTTACAGTCATCTAAACATACTGAAGTTGAAGAAAAAAAATTTGGACACGGTGTTTTTTTGGATACAAATGCTTGTAAATAACACACAGCTGTCCGATCCGGCTGGAAAATGCAACAGAAATGTAGAACCAAGTGTTATCCAGCTGAGATCCAAATTTGGTAACAATACCACAAAAAATGAATATTTTACACAGCTTTGTTCTCAGGCTGTTCCCAGGCGTTTTGGAACTGTGCCAAATTGTGCCAAATGGCACAGTTTGGAAAAACATCTGTAACTTTTGAATGATTCAATGTAGAAGCTTCATTTTAGGCTCAAAGGAAAGGTTACACTCAGGGCTGTGACCCCCCCCCCCCCCCGCTACCAAGGACAGAGTTCGGCCCTCGCTACATGAGATTACACTCGTTGCATGTTTCTACAGCAACGCTGTCACAGCGGCCCCCCCCCCCCGCTACTGTGTGTGTCTGTGTGGGGGGTTGTCCCCCCCCCCCGCTCGCTACAGAGGATAGACTTTAGCCATCGCTACACAACGGATTAGCCTTATGTGGTGATGTAGGACAGCAGTGCAGTCACCGCGGCTCCCCCCCCCCTCGCTGCAGAAGAATAGCAGGGGTGGGGGGGCGTTCACAGCCTGTACACTGCAAGCAACCCCTTGTACCGCGGCGCACGAACTTCAGACTTCGTGAACCGCACAGCTGTAATTTACTGATCGGTCAAAAGTCATTTTGGATTACAATTTTCAGGGATAGAGAATAATTTAGCTTATAACACCTTACCTCTTCACAGCGGAGTCTGGGCGAACTTCTCTTCCTCATTGTGAGACGAACGCGACGCTGGTCCGCTCTGGTTCTGGTCTCGCGACTCGATCAAAACATAATTCCATTATTGCGGTTTTGTGCTTCCATGATTGCGGTTTTTGGCGAACGATTTTTCAAAACAAATAACAGTAGTAATTAAAAAAAGACTGGCGAAGGCGTGTGTGTCACTCAGCCTTCGTCGTCAGCCTCCGTCGGTCTATGATCACCATGGAAGAAATCATAACGTCTACTCTGCTGGAACCAATACAAAATAAGCACCGCCTGTGGCCTTACATGCCGATCCACGAATGGCACTCCCTGTCACACAGGTTGCATTTGTGGATGGTCTCCATGCTGCTGGGTCTGTGGAGCTCTTCCTGTGTCCTTTTTTGATCCGCTGCAGCAGCCAGTCTTCACCCAGCCTTAAAAAAAAAACAGCTCACGAACTTCTCTGCTTCAATTGGCTCACTGCATTCAAAGCGTTGGGAGGCGGGTCCTCCTTCCTAGATTTTCATTCATTGGTTCTTCAAGGTTTCAGAAACCCAATTCAAGGCTCTTATTAGTCGAATGAGAGGTCAATCAGATGAAATAATCTGTTCGCGGCTGTGTTTGCAGATTTTTTTTTCAGTGGCGCTTGGAGGGCACACCACCTACACCACCACCATCAATATCCTTATCATGCGTCATGCGCACGAGGGCGCACGAGCGCGCTCTCGTGCGCCCTCGTGCGTCATAGGACGCAGAGACTTGCCCGCCCGCGGAACAACGGAGCGCAAGTGGTTAATAAAAAAAAAACAAAAAAAAAAACTTGTTAAAATAGAAATGTGACAATAATCCACATGTTCTCCTCACACTAACAAATACTGTTTTTGCGTGAATGTTTGATGTGATGGGGGTGGGAGGGTGCACACAATTTCACAGGGTATAGGCATAGAAGGAAAAAAAAAAATCATTACAAGTTCGGACTGGGTTCTGAAACTCACGTTAAAAGCATGGGACAACTTACAGGGGTAAGAGAGGGCCCTCAACACGTAACAGAGTTTGAGGAATTCCCCTCAGAGCCTTCACTCCATCAAGGCTCTTCCAGGGTCTTTAAAAAGACCTCAGCTCAGGAAGTTCTTTTGACAGTTTTTTGTTTTAAAGTTTTATACACTATGTTCTTAATGTTTTTCTTGTTTTTAATGTTCTTTCAGTTTCTGAGTAGCACAAAAGAGGGCCACCACACAGTTATACTAAACAAAACAACACAATGGAGAAACAGGGTGTAACCAAAATAATTTCATATAATGTAAAAGGAATCCTGAATCCAGTTAAAAGATCCAAGATTCTAGGCAAAATGAAAAAAGACAAAGCAGGAATAATATTTTTACAAGAAACCCACCTAACAGACGTGGAGCACAATAAACTCAGTAGACAAGGGTTTAAAATGATCTCTTCATCTTCATATAAGTCAGGGAGGAGGAGGGGAGTAGCGACATTGATATCAACCAAAATTACATTTGAAAAAAAATCAGAACACAAAGATAAAGAAGGGAGATGCAGTTTGGTAACTGGGCGGCTAGAGGGAGAAGATATCACCCTGCTGAATGTGTATGCTCCCCCAGGGGCTAACTGGAAATTTTATAAAAATGTATTTGACCTAATGATAACTAAAGCTCAAGGTTTAGTGATATGTGGTGGGGACTTCAATCTTAGACTGAATCCATACTGGGATGCTTCTGGTAATTCTCCACATCAAAATAACACCCAAAGCAGGAAGACTCGGATGCTACTAAAAGAAATGGGAATCTGTGATGTGTGGAGGGAACTCAACCCCAGTGTAAAAGACTATACATTTTACTCAACTCCACATTCATCTTACTCAAGGATTGACTATTTTTTTATGTTTAATAGAGACATTGGAAGAGTAAAAACATGTAAAATAGGACTGATGGATCTCTCTGACCACAGTCCGATCTACATGGACTTAAATATCCAAAAATACACAAATAATACATTTTCTTGGAGGTTAAATTCAGATGTCCTGAAAGGACCATTGAAAGATGAATTGGAATCAGATATTCTCAGATATTTGGAAGAAAACGATAATGGAGAAGTATCCCCTTTAATACTGTGGGATGCATGCAAAGCTGTAGTAAGAGGAAAGATTATTGCAAAACTGGCAACCCAAAAGAAACTAAGACAAGAAAAACTATCCACATTAGAGTCAGAACTTAGGAACCTAGAAAAAGAACACAAAGGCAACACTCATTCTACTGACTCGCTCAAGATTAATGAAATTATAAACCAAATAAATGAGATCTACACAATAGAAATCCAGAAGAAACTTACATTTTTGAAACAAAAATACTATGAAGCAGGCAGTAAATCGGCAAAATTGCTAGCCTATAAATTGAGGAAACATCAAACAGAAAGAGCAATCTACAAAATCAGAGACCCAGTATCAAAGGAAATAAAATTCAGAATTCAGGATATTCTTAAAAGCTTCGAGAATTACTATAAGAACTTATACTCCCACAAAGAACATAAAAACGCATCCGAGGCATTCCTAAACACATTAAACCTTCCCCAACTTACGGAGTCACAAAATAAAACACTACTGTCAGAAATACAACCTAAAGAAATGGAAAAAGCAATTATGAAACTTAAAGCTAACAAATCCCCAGGAGCTGATGGCTATACAGCAGAGTGGTACAAAACCTTTAAACAGCAACTATCTCCTCTCCTCCTGAAAACATTTAATTATGTCCTCCACACAGGGGAAATCCCCCCTCCTGGAGAGAAGGGGTCATTGCAGTTATACCTAAACCTGAAAAGGATAAACTAGAGTGCTCCAACTACAGACCAATCAGTGTACTAAATCAGGACTATAAGCTTTTTACCATTATCCTTGCCAAAAGGTTAGAAAATATACTGACAGACCTAATTCATTTAGACCAAACAGGTTTTATAAGACAAAGACAGACACAAGACAACATTCGATGCACTTTACACATAATTCATCATATAAAAAAATATAACTTAAATGCAGTCATATTGGGATTAGATGCTCAAAAAGCATTCGATTCGGTTGACTGGTCTTTTCTATATAGAATCTTATCCAGTTTCAATTTTCATAACAACTTCATTAGAACTATACAGGCATTATATAAAAAACCAACAGCTAAAATAAGGATTAACGGTAATTTATCATCATCTTTTGAACTGGAAAGAGGATGTCGTCAGGGCTGCCCCCTGTCTCCACTGCTCTTTGCAATCTTCATAGAACCTCTGAGCCAATGGATAAGACAAAATCAAAAAATTCAAGGTATTACACTTGGTCAGAAGGAACATAAAATAGCACTCTTTGCTGATGACATTTTAATATACCTAGGGCAGCCGGACACTTCTTTACCAGAACTAACCTCAGTTTTTTCAGAGTATGGAGAGTTATCGGGGTACAAATTAAACATGCATAAAACCCAAATTTTAACATTCAACTATGACCCAAATCATTATTCACTAAGCAAACTCAAAACTAACTGGGAGTCGGAATCTATGAAATATCTGGGGGTCAATATCCCGAAACAACTCAACAAAATTATATCACTAAACTATGATCCACTGGTGACAAAAATAAAATCTGACCTAGCAAGATGGAATATGATACCATTCTTGGGTACTGCACAAAGAATTGAAGCAGACAAAATGAATATACTTCCACGTCTTCTATACCTTTTCCAAACAATACCGGTAGAACCTCCCAAAAAAACATGGCAGGAGCTGGACAGAAGGATCTCAAGATTCATATGGCAGGGCAAGAGACCTAGAATCAGATATAGAACCTTACAGCTAAACAAAGACAAAGGTGGGCTCGCGCTGCCAAATATCAGGGACTACTTTAAAGCCGCACAAATTAAAACTTTAGTAGAGATATGTAACCCAGTCTACACTGCACAATGGAAGGAGATCGAATGCCAAATAACAAGTGACATCCCCCTACAGGCGATAATAGGGAACAATGCCTTACCTAAGCTTTTGAATAACACTAACCCGTGGATAGAGACCCCGCTAAAAATTTGGTTTAAGATAGTCAGAGAGAATCAAACTAAAGAGCCCTATCGACTTCTGCAATGGATTGCCTATGATCAAGACTTTACTCCCAATAAAACAGACACCAGATTTAAAAAGTGGAAGGAGAAAGGGCTGATAAAATATTACGATTTTTTTAAAGGGCAAATTTTAAGAAGTTTTGAAGATTTGAAAAAACAAGGCCTAATAAATCAAGACCTTTACAGGTTCTTCCAGCTTAGACACCACATAAACAATATACTTAAAAAGGAGGATTTGGAAAGAGCCCAGTCAGGTGTTCTGAAGGTCTTCTTAATGGCATATAAAGGGATCCCAGGGATCAGATACATTTCTAAAATATACCAAGGTCTTCAAGACTTAAAAGGAGACAACACATCATATATAAAAGAGAGATGGGAAAAAGATGGGAATTTCACTTTACAACTGGAAATATGGGAAAAGCTAAATAAACAGCAATGGAAAAGTACCCCATCCCTGCAGTGGAGAGAATTTGGATGAAAAAACTTGGTAAGATTTTTCAGAACACCTGCACAAAACAAATTTACCCATAAGGGATTGAACTGTTGGCGCTTGTGTGGTGAACAGACTGCAAATCATTTTCATGTGTTTTGGTCATGCCCAGTTATCCACCAATATTGGACCAATGTATAGACAATATTGGGGAAAATATTCAAAATAACAGTTCCCTTTTCTTTTGTAACTTTGTATTTGGGTTTACTACCGGACTCACTGGAAAGACGAGGAGATAAATACTTATTCAATGTTTTAATATTGGCAAGCAAAAAAGCTCTAACTAAAAAATGGATGTTGAAGGACTGTCCTACACCTGAAGATTGGATTACTCGATGGAAAAGTTGACATTCGCACTGAGACAAGACATGGATGGGTTCATGAACTTTTGGCAACCCTGGATCGCATATGTGTCTTCCATTAGATCTAATCTTTGACAAATACCATTTCAATAATGGTTCCGCTCTTTGTTCCAACACTACTCAGATGCTCTTTTACCTTTATTTACTTACTTTTCTTTTTGTTTGTTTTTTGCTGGTTTGTTTGTTTTTGTTTTTTTTTATTTTTTTTCTCTTTAATTTCACTTTTTCCTTCACTTTAAAAAAAAAGGGGTGTTGTAAGAATTATTCTTCCAATGTTGTCAGATATCAGAAAATAAGGGAACATGTGATGAAAATGTAAACAATGCATTGCTGTAACGACCTGTATACCCTTTACAAAAACTTAAATTAAAAAAAAAAAAAAAAAAAAACATGGGACAACTTACAGGGGTAAGAGAGGGCCCTCAGCACATAACAGAGTTTGAGGAATTTCCCTCAGAGCCTACACACCATCAAGGCTCTTCTAGGGCCTTTCAAAAGACCTCAGCTCAGGAAGTTCTTTTGACAGTTTTTTGTTTTAAAGTTTTATACACTATGTTCTTATTGTTCTTTCAGTTTCTGAGTAGCATAAAAGAGGGCCACCACACTGTAATACTAAATAAGACAATACAATGGAGAAACAGGGTGTAACCAAAATAATCTCATATAATGTAAAAGGAATCCTGAATCCAGTTAAAAGATCCAAGATTCTAGGCAAAATGAAAAAAGACAAAGCAGGAATAATATTTTTACAAGAAACCCACCTAACAGACGTGGAACACACTAAACTCACTAGACAAGGGTTTAAAATGATCTCTTCATCTTCATATAAGTCAGGGAGGAGGACGGGAGTAGCGACATTGATATCAACCAAAATTACATTTGAAAAAAAAATCAGAATACAAAGATAAAGAAGGGAGATACAGTTTGGTAATTGGGCGGCTAGAGGGAGAAGATATCACCCTGCTGAATGTACAGTATATGCACCTCCAGGGGCTAACTGGAAATTTTATAAAAATGTATTTGACCTAATGATAACTAAAGCCCAAGGTTTAGTGATATGTGGTGGAGACTTCAATCTAAGACTGAATCCATACTGGGATGCATCAAGTAATTCTCTACATCAAAATAACACTCAAAGTAGGAAAACTCGGATGCTACTAAAAGAAATGGGAATCTGTGATGTGTGGAGGGAATTCAACCCCAGTGTAAAAGATTATACATTTTACTCAACGCCACATTCACCTTACTCAAGGATTGATTACTTTTTTATGTTTAATAGAGACATTGGAAGAGTAAAAACATGTAAAATAGGACTGATGGATCTCTCTGACCACAGTCCGATCTATATGGACTTAAGTATCCAAAAGTACACAAATAATACATTTTCTTGGAGGTTGAATTCAAATGTCCTGAAAGGACCACTGAAAAATGAATTGGAATCAGATATTCTCAGATATTTGGAAGAAAACGATAATGGAGAAGTATCCCCTTTAATACTGTGGGATGCATGCAAAGCTGTAATAAGGGGAAAGATTATTGCAAAACTGGCAATCCAAAAGAAACTGAGACAAGAAAAACTAATCACATTAGAGTCAGAACTTAAGAACCTAGAAAAAGAACACAAAGGCAACACTCATTCTAATGACTCGCTCAAGATTAAGGAAATTAAAAATCAAGTAAATGAGATCTACACAATTGAAATCCAGAAGAAACCTACATTTCTGAAACAA
Source organism: Pholidichthys leucotaenia (assembly GCA_020510985.1). NCBI lineage: Eukaryota > Metazoa > Chordata > Actinopteri > Cichliformes > Pholidichthyidae > Pholidichthys > Pholidichthys leucotaenia. The sequence goes on along the minus strand of CM035841.1, from coordinate 105,746,107 downwards.
AAATACTATGAAGCAGGCAGTAAATCGGCAAAATTACTAGCCTATAAATTGAGGAAACAACAAACAGAAAGAGCAATCTACAAAATCAGAGACCCAGAATCAAAGGAAATAAAATTCAGAATTCAGGATATTCTTAAAAGCTTCGAGAACTACTATAAGAACTTATACTCCCACAAAAAACATAAAAACACATCTGAAGCATTCCTAAACACATTAAACCTTCCCCAACTTACGGAGTCTCAAAACAAAACACTACTGTCAGAAATACAACCTAAAGAATTGGAAAAAGCAATTATGAAACTTAAAGCTAGCAAATCCCCAGGAGCAGATGGCTATACAGCAGAGTGGTTTCGTCGGCCTCCGTCGGTCTATGATGACCATGGAAGAGAATCCTAAATGTCTACTCTGCTGGAACAGCACCGCCTGTGGCTGAACAGGCCGATGCGCGAATGACAGTCCCTGTCACACAGGTCACACTTGTGGGTGGTCTTCGTGCTGCTGGGTCTGTGGCGGTTTTTCCTGCGGGTCCTTTTTTCATCTGCTGCAGCAGTCAGTCTCTCTTCACCCGCCTTGAGCTGTCTGGTCAGGGTGCCTCTCCATTTGGAGCGGTCCGTTGCAAGGTCCTCCCAGCGCTCTGTGTTGATATCCAGGGCCTTCATGTCTCTCTTGCAGACGTCTCTAAAGCGCAGCTGTGGGCGGCCAACGTCTCTCCTGCCAGTTGCCAGTTCTCCATAGAGGACGTCTTTGGGGATTCTGCCATCCTCCATACGGTGAATGTGGCCTAGCCAGCGGAGCCTGCGCTGCCTGAGTAGAGTGAACATGGAGGGAAGGCCGGCGCGGGACAGAACTTCTGTGTTGGGCACTTTGTCCTGCCAGGATATGTCCAGGATGTGGCGAATGCAGCGCAAGTGGAAGGAGTTCAGCCTCTTTTCCTGCCGGGCGTATGTTGTCCACGTCTCACTCCCATAGAGCAGTGTGCTGATGACGCAGGCGTTGTACACTGCCATCTTCGTCTTGACAGAGAGTTTGGGATTCTCCCACACTCGTGTGGTGAGGCGAGCGAGTGTGAAGGCTGATTTTCCAATCCTCTTGTTGATCTCTGTATCAAGGGAGAGGTTGTTGCTGATCGTGGACCCCAGGTACGTGAACTGATTCACGACCTCCAGCTTGTAGTCATCAATGGTGATGGTTGGTGGTGCTTCCGTGCCTTGCGCCAAGACGTTAGTCTTCTTCAGGCTGATGGTAAGCCCGAAGTCCTTGCATGCCTGGGAGAAGCGGTCCATCAGGGTCTGAAGCTCCTGCTGTGTGTGGGTTGCGACTGCAGTGTCGTCTGCGAACAGCATGTCTCTGATTAGAGCCTCGCGTACTTTGGTTCTGGCTTTCAGGCGGGTGAGGTTGAAAAGCCTGCCGTCAGATCTTGTGTGCAGGTAGATTCCCTCTGTTGCTGTGCTGAAGGCATGCCTCAGGAGCATAGCAAAGAAAATCCCAAAGAGGGTTGGCGCAAGTACACAGCCCTGTTTCACTCCGCTGCGTATGTTGAATGGCTCTGAGACGTTGCCATCGTGCTGCACTATCCCCTGCATGTTGGTGTGAAACGATTCGATGAGGCTTTGCAACTTTGGTGGGCATCCTATCTTTGGCAGGATCTTGAAAAGGCCCTCTCTGCTGACCAGATCGAACGCTTTGGTGAGGTCGATGAAGGCGACGTACAGAGGCATGTTCTGTTCTCTGCATTTCTCCTGGAGTTGGCGGATGGAGAATATCATGTCTACCGTCGATCGCTCAGTGCGGAAGCCACACTGAGACTCGGGGTAGACACGTTCGGCAAGCTTCTGTAGACGAACGAGAACAACTCGTGCGTAGACTTTGCCAACAAAGCTGAGGAGGGAAATGCCCCTGTAGTTGTTGCAGTCGCTTCTCTCCCCTTTGTTTTTGTAGAGGGTGATGATCTTGGCGTCCCTCATGTCCTGTGGTACGGCACCTTCCTTCTAGCACTGGCAGAGGACGTCATGCAATGGCAGCAGTAGGGCGGTCTTGCAGTGCTTGATCAGGTCAGGGGGTATGCCGTCGTTGCCGGGTGCCTTGCCAGCGGCCAAGCTATCAATGGCCTTACTGAGTTCGTCGATGGTTGGCTCAGCGTCAAGTTCGTCCATGGATGGCAGGCAGTCGATGGCATCAAGGGCTGACGGTGTCACGGTGTTCTGTCTAGAG